>CM065591.1:255055407-255673407 GCA_033119425.1 Bufotes viridis
CGGGGGTGTCCCTACCCATAGATATCCCTGGAAACCTTCCTTTAGCGTTACGGTAAGCAGCCATCTATCAGGCAGGTAGCATTCTCCCGTGTGCTATCTGAAGCCTTCCCCTGAGCTCAGGACACATCGTGAAGTGAAGAGGGATCATGTACTCAATCACACCATGCTTCCAGGCATTCTGCAGATAGAAGGTGTCGCTGATATGCTTTATTGCACAACTACAAAAATGCCAACACAAATATCCCTCCCTAATAGAAATAAAGGAGGCGTATTAGAAGCTGCAGAACAAGGAGCCGGGCGAGAAGAGGCGTGCACAGGGATGTGGTGGGATCCATCCTAAAGTAAAAGTGCAATTTCAGGGGAAGCGTGTGTATCTTGGATCCTGGCTACTGTCACATTAGCAGCCTCCTATATTCTTTGATATACAACGCCGTGTATGGGAACCTGATGGGTTGACATATCCATTTTCATGGTTGTGTGTTGCAGGGAACCTAGTAATGCACTGCCCCATTACATTTCCTAGCTGGGTTTTGGGAAAACACCATGTAGATTCCTCATCTTAATTAGACTCACCCAAGGTTCCCTTTAAATATTAATTATGGCTTAGATTTCTCATCCAATGATAGGCAAAATGGTTCTACATTTTTCTATAGAAGGAAGCAAGTCCTGCCCCTGCATCGGTTAGACATAATTAGGCTCTGAATATAAATAGGTATGTTAATGTTCACTGACAGCAAGTGGAGATCTTGTAACGGGGAGCAACTGACATGCAAAATATGTTAGAAAATTGCATTTTTCATTATCTTTAAGAAATTCCCTTTGGATGCAAACTCTGATCATTTTCTTTTGCAGGTCCCTATGGATGAACAGAGTGAAAGAGAGAATGACTGAACGACTATTCACAAACATGTGTAAGTTGAACCCAGTTATAAAACTTTGAAATAAATTATAAAAGTCCCCGTTGTTATGTGTCCTTTTTCATTTGATTCTTTGTCTTCATCTTTTCTACTTTTCTTTTTTTTTTTATTGTGGGCTGCCTAGATTCTAGCAAGATAATAGGGCCCAGCCACAACCGAGCCCAACAGGTCCCACAGGAGACTACTCCACAGGAAAAGGACAGTAGAGTAGACCTATAGGTGTCACATTTTGGGTTAATTTACAAACCATTCCTTTATTATTCCTGTTAGAAGTCATGACTTTATTACTAGCAGTTTGCTGTGAAGGTCCATCTGGGTGTTACTAGTTGGAGGTGTGTCCCTGCAGAGTCTGACACTGGCAGCACTGATTGGACAGTGTCAGCGTGTGAAGGGACACTCACCCCAACTGGTAACAGCCAAATGGACCTTTATGGTAAACTGCTAGCAATTTCATTTTAATATTTCTAGTAGTAATAATAGAACGCCGGAAAGTAGAGTTGTAAAAAAAGATGCCCCAGAATTATCACTACATGCAGAATATCAAGTCGTCACTAAAACAGACATGTCAGGAGAAGTGACAGGGTCCTCTTTAAGCTGAAGACATTAATTTTATGAGACGGGTTTTTAGGGGTGTGCCAAATTTATTATAGCTGTAGGGTTGCAGAGGTGGCACTCGATCCTGGGCACACCTGAATTACCCAGGAGAACCAACTGTTCTAGATAAGGAAATGCTCTTGAAGGGCATTTGGGAATGAATTGTCCTCCGTGGAGAACCCCTTTAATGAGACCTTCCACACATACATGTGCAGATTGACATGCCAGGTACTTGGAAAGCCAAGTATCACAGTTTTTAGCTTTCAGAGGAAAGAAATATCCTCAAAAGTAAAGCTTTTTCTACATGGTTATTTTTTTTCTGAATTAATGAAGAAGTGAATGAATGCATATTTACATAAAGTGGTAACAAATGAATTACGCCATGTAGAATTAGTAAATCATGCACACATACAATCATTCAGGAAGTCTTCGGCCATTTCACTTTTTTATAGTTTGTTATGCTGCGACCATGTGCTATAAAAACATTTCTTGGGTATGATTTCACAAAAGTTTGCACACCTGGATTTGAGGATTTTCTGCTGTTCTTCTCTCTAGATCATCTCAAGCTCTGTCAGGTTAGATGTGGAGCATCGGTGGACAGCAGTCTCTTTAGAGATGTTCAATTGGGCTCACGTCAGGGCTCTGGCTGGGCCATTCAAGGACATTCACAAAGTTGTCCCTAAGCCAATCCTTTCAGCCATTCAGCCTTCCCTCAACCCTGACCAGTGTCCCTGTACCACCTGCTGAAAAACACCCCCACAGCATGATGCTGCCACCACCATGGTTGATTAAAGAGATGGTATTGGGCAGACAATGAGCAGTGCCTTGTTTCCTCCAGACATCACACTTAAAATTGAGGACAAAAAGTTCAATCTTGGTTTCATCAGGCCAGAGAATATTGTTTCTCATAGTTTGAGAGCCCTCTAGGTGCTTTTTGCAAACTCAAGGCAGACTTTCATGTTTCATTCACTGAGGAGAGGCTTTTTTCTGGTCATCCCGCCATAAAGCCCGGATTGGCGGAGTGCTGTGGTGATGGTTGACCTTCTGGATGCTTTTCCCATCTGCACACAGGATCTCTGGAGCTCATCCAGAGTGACCATTACCTATTTTGGTGGGGTGGCCAGCTCTTGGAAGAGTCCTGGTTGTTCTTCTCCCATTTAAGAATTATCAAGGCCAGTGGACTTTTAGTGCAGTAGATCTGTGCCTCTACACAAGCCCGTCTCTGAGCTCTACAGGCAGTTCTTTCTTCCTCATGATGTAGAGAGATAGGTGGCCCCCTGAACTGCATTTCAAGTGTCAGAGCCAAGGGTCTAAATACTTATGTCCATGAGAATTTTATAATTTTTTTAAAACAGTTGCAAAAACTTCTGTATTCACTTTCCCACTATGGGCTATTGAATGCAGAATGATGGAGGAAAAAGATTTTTTTCATTTTAGGACAACATAACAAAACATGAAAAAAGTGAATGAGTGTGAAGACTTTCCGAATGCACTTTATGCACAGTCTATTTATGAACATGCAATTGGCACTTACTACTACTAACCACTAGCAATAAACAAGACTAGGGAAATAGGGTCAAATGTGTTTATTAAGTTGTAACATTATTAAGCAGTGCCAGGTGATGTTTCAAATGTGGGAAACGGGGTTACAAGCATAAGTGAAGTTTGGGTGTGTCCCCATAACTGGGGGTGGAGTGTACATTTCCTCTGGCAGTTCAGAAGTTTCTCAAGAAATGAGTGAGTTATAGCGATGTTTACTAGGTACGGGTTGCTTTGATTATAAACTGTCAACATGGCACTGCCCATATCAGAGTTGGAATTGTGCCCATTAAAATGTACACTGAAGCACATGCAGATGCTCATATAATTCCAATGTGCCATATAGACACATATAAAAATGACAATACAGATTTTTCAATATATCATGTATTAATTAGCCATAGAAACAAAATATATTTACTTTATAAACTGCTGTCCAAGCTCTCAGTTCAAATTTCCTGTGTGCCCATGAGAACCTATCAACAGAATACGGAATATAATTTATAGCAACCTGCAGTCTGTAAATATAGTCTGAAATCTGTTTGAAACCTGATGAAGGATAAGCATGGCTGGACTGTCCATCTGGCAGTTCTGGTAAATGACAGATGGGCCTTGGTCTGCATTGGGTTGCTCTCCTCTTTCTCCTTGGCATGCACCTTAAAAGGGTGCTCCAGGAAATAATAACATTAAAATGATTGAAAATACTTAAAGGGAGTCTGTCACCAAAGTTGGACATAATAGACCGCTGACATAGCTTTGTAGCATCACTTTAGATGAATGAAACGGTACCTTTGTTGTCTTCTTCAGAGCTTCACCTGCTTCAAAAACGGACTTTTATTGATATGTAAATGAGGGCTCGCAAGTGCCCAGGGCGGAGTTAAGTTCTTTGGAGCCCAGGCTGCTCGGCCTCTTTAGTTCTTATCCCCGCCCCTGTCTCTGTCTCTGCCCGCCCTTCTATTGCCTTTCTTCCTCCTCCTCTGGTTGCGAACTCCTGCGCCTGCGCTCAGCTTTGCCTCGGCGGGGCATGCGCACTGCGATGCCCACTGTGGGAACGGCATCAATGTAGCTACTGCGCATTCCCCGGCTGACGCTGCAAACCCAGCTGTAAGCTGGTGGACATGCGCAGTAGCTACATTGATGCCGTTCCCACAGTGGGCATCGCAGTGCGCATGCCCCGCCGAGGCAAAGCTGAGCGCAGGCGCAGGAGTTCGCAACCAGAGGAGGAGGAAGAAAGGCAATAGAAGGGCGGGCAGAGACAGAGACAGGGGCGGGGATAAGAACTAAAGAGGCCGAGCAGCCTGGGCTCCAAAGAACTTAACTCCGCCCTGGGCACTTGCGAGCCCTCATTTACATATCAATAAAAGTCCGTTTTTGAAGCAGGTGAAGCTCTGAAGAAGACAACAAAGGTACCGTTTCATTCATCTAAAGTGATGCTACAAAGCTATGTCAGCGGTCTATTATGTCCAACTTTGGTGACAGACTCCCTTTAACTATTACTTTATACATTCCCAAATCAATCATCAGGGAAAATAAAACAGCCGCTGTCCTAATCACACAGGAGGACAAGTTACATTAGAACACTGAGCTAAAGAGCTGCCTCATCCTCCTCTCTGCTTATCAGGGATTAAGATCCTGAATCCAGCTGTTAAGATCTTCATTATGATCCTGAATACAGCTGATAAGATCTTAATTATGATCCTGAATACAGCTGATAAGATCTTCAGTTGAATCTCTGTAGGAATGGAGTTCATGAGGAGACATGAAGTACAGAGAGGACGGACAGGACAGACTGTGGTAATGTGGAGCTGTGGTAATGTAGACTGCATACAAGTGCTGCTGCTCATCAGCCACATCGCCACCACCTCTCTGTACTTCATGTCTTCTCATGGACTCCATTCCTACAGAGATTCAGCTGAAGATCTTATCAGCTGTATTCAGGATCATAATCCCTGACAAGTAGAGCAGAGAGGAGGCTGAGGGAGCTCTATAGCTCTGTGTTGTAATGTAACTTGTACTGCTGTACGATTAGGACAGGCTTTATGGGTATTAATAGGATGGCAGCCTTTATATTTCCCCAGATAAAATGAGCTGTTATAATTGATGAAAGATATTTGTGAATATATTTCTAATAAAGTAATATTTAAGTATTTTTAGCAATTTCATTTTACTAATTCCCAGAGAACCCCTTTAAGCTCCTCCCCTTCCCTGCTTACCTATCTCTGCATGCTGAAGTCTTCTGTCCTCTTCCAAACAAAATGGGTGGGGCTTAAGTATGAAGGGGCGGGGCTTAATTGAGAAGGGGACAGGGCTTATCAGACACAAGGCTAGGTCTTTGTTGCAACCTGTATGGGTTCTACCAGGTTTCGGCAGTTGGTAAGTATGAATGTAGGGCAGGTAGTCACTGTTTGGTATGTGTCATGTGTGTTGAATGAGGTATGTGTGACATGTGTCCTATGCAGTGCATGCGCGTCATGTGTGCTATCAGTAACTGGTGCTTGTGCAGAATCCTATGTGTGTGATGCTTGTGTCCAGTGTGTGAGTGATGTGTGAATGGTGCATATGCATAATGTGTCCTATGTGTGATTGATGCATATGTTTATGTGTCCTATGTGTGATTAATGCATTTGTGTTATGTGTCCTATGTGTGATTAATTTATATGTGTTATGTGTTTTGTTCGTGGGATTGGCACATGGCCATGTGTCCTATTATGAGCGGTGTACACGCAGCTTTATTGGTGAAGGGGGGACAAGTGGACCTATGAAATTCAGACCCAGTTTGGCACAGAGTACAAGCTGCAAGGAGTTTGAAATATTCTAAGTTCAGTTTTCTTTTATTCAAATTCAGGTCACAATAAGCATACGATACATATGTTCAACAAACGTGACGTCGGTGACTGAATCCCCTCAGCTTAATGCATCGGTCATGTACAATGAGAGCTCCATTTGCCAAATATGTGGTAGGGATTGGGGGGATCTATGAAAACTAGTGCAAAGAGGTCAACCAATGAAATCACTTTTTTTATTTTGACAAGGCTATCTAAAAATGAATTGTGGAAGCTGATAGGTTGCTATGGCAACACCTTTAGTTTTCCTGTACACAAATCTTGATAAATCTTCCCAATTTGTTTCATAACTGCTAATATTTATCCACATACTTTACCGTATATTTTCAGATTCCGTCTATAGTCTTGGAATAGTTCATTACCTTTGTTAGGGCAGGAGTGAATAAACTCATGTTATTACCAGATTGCCTTTAGGACAGTTTCACACACAGTATTTTGGTGCATTCTTGGTATTTTAATTTTCACATTTTTGGTTAAAAACACTGCAGCCAGATGTTTCTTTAAATCGGTATTCAATATTCACATTCAGACATTGACGGCATATCACTAGGATATGCCATGAAGGTGCAGGCCCATCTCTGAAACCTGATCCTATCTCCATAATGTGTCTCCCAAAGTGAAGGAAGGTGAACCATGAAAACATGGTCACCTTCCATTCACCGCTATGGGAGTCCCAAAAATAGCTGAGTGCTGGCTCAGAAAAAGGGGGTCAGTCAGCACATCCCAATGCGCAGGTGCACGCTGCCATGGCTAGAAACACAAAGAAAAAAATACAATGCAACAGCACTCTGCAAACCAAATAAAGTACAATAATGCCATAGTAATAGAAAATATTCTGGTGCCAATGCTACGCTTATTTAATGGAGGCCATTTTGGCACCAAAAATGGTAAAAAGCAGAGTGGACCCAGCATGCATGTGGAACCTGCACTCCCTGAATTTTATGGTGGCCGTTATGGCACATAACAGGTAGCATTTAGTGTTAGGTTCCCGTCTTACAAAGATCGCCTTGACGTTTGGCAGACAGGCCCCTTGGACAAAATGTATTTGTTAAGAATCTCAAATTTACTAAATAAGCGTAGCGTTAGCACCAGAATTTTTTCTATTACTATAGCATTATTGTACTTTTATTTGGTTTGCAGAGTGCTGTTGCATTGTGTTTTTTTCTGAGTGCCGGCTCAGCTATTTTCGGCAGTCGCGTAGCGGTGAATGGAGCGCTGGCGCGTAGTGCGCTCTCCATTCATTGCTATGGGACTTCTGAAAATAGCTGAGCGCGCTATGGGAGGCCCATTCTGGCGATGCACCCACCTGACATTGCACCTATCTGACACTGATGGCATATCCTAGAGATATGCCATCAACGTGTGAGATAAGACAACCCCTGTAAAACCTATAGTAAAATATGGAAACGTCTACATACATAGGGGGTCATTTACTATCAGATATACGCAACTTTTCCCCACTCACGCCAGGTCTAAAAAAGGGGGGCGTGTTGTGGCCAGGGAAAGGGATGGACCTGCAGGCCCACCTTATTTAGCATTTTCTACGCCTGTTTTAGGCATAGCAAATGTTCTAAATCTACGCTGGCAAGGAAACTTCCGCGGATCCACCACCAGTGCTTTTGGTAAGTGATTGTCTTAATATGTTTGTATGATGTTTTTTGTTTTCCCATAGACTTTTATACAGGACTTCCAAAATCCCAGAAAAAAACTTGTACAAAATGTCACAAATTAAAAAAAACTAATAACCAGGAAGAAATAAAAAACACTTGAAAACAACATTTTAAAAAAAAAAGAGTATTATATATAGCTTACATGTATACATATCACACATATATAGCTCACATGTAGCTGTCACCTGCCTTTATTGTCATATTTATTGTCACATTCAGTTCTGTGCATTTATTCTCACACTGATACACAACGTCTATATGTCCAGGAATAGCAGAGAAAGTAGTTCTGAGCAGTGGTCAGCTGGAGGCAGTAAAGTGTATGATTCTAACCTACGGCTCTATCAGATATACTGGTTACAGCCAAATGGAAGATAACCTAAGTGCTTTTCTATATACCTTTCAAGGAAAGACAATGTGAGAATGAGAGAACAGAATGACAATGAAGAAAAGGAAATACTTGTGGAAGGCAGAGAGTTTCCCAATAAATAAGTACAGAGCACAATCGATTTAATAAACTTTCACACCCCGAAGATGATCTGAGGCTTCCACAGGAAAGTTAGAATTTTTTTTTACCACGTCTGCTGTTTATTATTGAATGTGAATTTCATTGTTTCCTCATTGAGATGACATCAATCACAAAAAAAGACAATTGCGTTAAAGGGGTTTTGTCATTTCGGCAAGTGGCATTTATCATGTAGAGAGAGTTAATACAAGGCACTTACTGATGTATTGTGATTGTCCATATTGCTTCCTTTGCTGGCTGGACTCATTTTCCATCACATTATACATGGCTTGTTTCTATGGTTATGACCACCCTGCAATCCATCAGTAGTGCTGATGCTTGCACACTATAGAAAAAAATGACGGCCCCTCTGGTGGCTGGGACTGTGGGAGTGCACATGGGCTGTTGATTTTTTTTACAGTATGCAAGCACAACCACTCCGCTGGATTGCAGGGTGGTCGTGACCACAGAAACGAGCAGTGTATAATGTGATAGAAAAATGAATCCAGCCAGTAAAGGAGCCAATATGGACAATCACAATACATTAGTAGGTGCCTTGTATTAAATTACTCTACAAAATAAATGCTTTTCGCTGAAGTAACACAATCCCTTAAAGTTCTTAAGGTAGTATCACATCATTTGGGCCCTGGTTGTGAATGCATCTTCTGCATCTCCTAAGCCATACTTTCCTGCTGTTCAGAAGTGACATCAAAGATGTATTTAAAGGAGTGTCATTTTTATTATCCTATTGCCCCTATTTATACCTGGCAAGGCCCAGATTAAGGGATTTGAATCGTAAGTAGTATATATGACACCCTTTATCACACCACAAAATAAGTACGGACCCAAGACCATACACCCTAAATAAATAGACCCAAAATATACTCCCTAAATATATGCAGCCCCTCAAACTAGCTCTCCAAAACAACCCCCAGATCAGAACCCCTAAATACAGACCCAAAAGTTTCTGAATAAACCGCTTAATGACTAATAACGTACTATGTACGTCATGATGTGGTGTTAGTTACCCCAAAATATTACCAATAAAACTGTCACCTTATCCCGTAGTTTACAAAATAGGGTCACTTTTTGATTGTTTCTACTGTAGGGTGCATCTGGAGGGCCAATCCAACAAAATCTGCCTTCCAAAAACCATACGGCGCTCCTTTTCTTCTGCGCCCTGCCATGTGCCCATACAGCAGTTTACCACCAGATGTGGGGTGTTTCTGTAAACCGCAAAATCAGGGTAATAAACATTGCATTTTGTTTGGCTGTTAACCCTTGATGTGTTAAAGAAAAAATGGATTAAAATGGAAAATCTGCCAAAAAAGTGAAATTTAGAAATTTCATATCCATTTTCCTTTAATTCTTGTGGAATACCTAAAGGGTTAACAAAGTTTGTAAAATCAATTTTGAGTAACCTGAGGGGTGTAGCTTCCAAAATGAGATCATTTATGAGGGGGTTTCTAATATGTAAGCCACACAAAGTGACTTGAGACCTGAACTGGTCCTTAAAAAGTGGGTTTTGGAAATTTTTAAAAAAATTTAAAGAATTGCTTCTAAAAGTCTTCTAACGTCTCAAAAAAATAAAATAACATTTACAAAATGATGCCAACATAAAGTGAACATTTGGGTAAGGATAAGTAATACATATTTTATGAGGTTTCAATTTTTGTTTTAAAAGCAGAGAAATAGAAATTGTGAAAATTGCAAATTTTTATAAATATTTGGTCAATTTGGGATTTTTTCATCAATAAAGGTGACTGTCATGAAGTACAATGTGTCACAAGAAAACAATCTCAGAATGGCTTGGATAAGTAAAATTGTTCTAAAGTTATTATCACCATAGGGGAAAATTTATGTAATATTTATGTAGTCCGTGTCGTTACGAATGCGGCAATACCAAACATATGGGGGATATTTTTTTTTCCAATTTTTTTCATTGAAAGGCATATTTTCAATTGAAAAAAAGCATATTTTTTAATGGAATTTTTTTTATTTAATAAATGTTTTTTTTTTTTTTTTCACCACTTAATAGTCCCACAAGGGGACTATAACAGGCAGTATTTTGATTGCTTTTAAAATGCATTATCCCTATAGTGCATTGCATTTTAATAGGAATGCTATTCTAACATTGACCTGCTGGAAATTACTTTATGCTGGTCTGGGGCCTACATCAGAACCTTTCCAGCCCTCACACACATCTGCACCCCGCAATCTCATTTGTGGGGTGCTGATGGAAGACAGAGGGAGCGTGCTCCCTTTGCCAGCACTTTTATCATACGGCGGGAGCCATTGCCCGCGGCATGTAAAGTGTTAAACAGCCCAGATCTGCACTCCTGCCGGTCCGGGCTGTTAGAGAAGGGCCGCAGCTCTCATGTGAGAGCCGGGTCCCTGCTCCCGAGGGCGCTTAGACTGGGGCACCGTATAAAAGCGGCGGCCAAGCCTAAGGCCCTTTAGTGACCGCTGTAAAAACACGTATGGATAGTCACTAAGGGGTCAATACAGACCCCAGACCATATAAATACAAACCTAAAAGTCCCTAAACAAATAAAGATCAAGACCAGATCCCTTTGTACAGACACAGACCAGGCAAACTAGACTTTCTCCAAGAGCCCCCAGAATATTTATGGAGAGCAGGTAGGTATGACCATACAGTGCAGTCTCCCAAATCTCATTATACTGTACTGTACTTCATTATAGAGTACATTTCACATGTTCAACTGATGAGACATGTCTAGTACTCCATACCTGGGGGTACTACAATTGGTTTGTAATGTAATGTTTTGTAATAGTCATGTTATGCCCCCTTTCATGCAATACACTTTGTACACCAGCAGATGGAGTACTGTTGGCAGTACCATTCTATTCCTCTCCTCTTGGTAGGAGTGGGCTGGTCTGACCTCCTGCAAAGATTGGGGCAGAGCTAGTTAGAGGCAGTTTAGACAACTAAGTGAGGAGTGAGGGAGCATGTACTCCATCTCCTGCTAATCCAAGGCAGGTGGACAACAGAGCTGGCTCACCTAGTAGGAAATCATTGCCCCACAGAGACGGCAGGGTCCCAGGCCACGAGAGATTTGCAAACTACGGCGTATTTGTTCCAGCAGAATGATCAAGCAATCAAACTAACAAGACTCTGCAGCAAGGTGGCGCAAAACATGTCAAGACACCATGAATGCAGTTCAGGACAGGTATAGCTAGAAGCCTACATCTAGTGTTGAGCGAATTGATCCGAATTTCTGGATTAGAGTCGTGATGAAGCCGAATTTCCTCATGCTTAGTGGTAAAGGTTTACCTGAAATAGCTTTGTTATTACTATCAGATGCCACATTCATGTATAAACGTGGCCTCTGAGGGGTACAATGATGGGAAGCGGCGCAATCACCTCTTCCGTACAATGACGGGGAGTTGCGCAATCACCCCTCCCTGTCATTGAACTCCCTACTTATAAAGAAATGTGCTTTGTGGAGAAGTAATTAGTCACAAAGCGAATTTTTTAGTAAAACTCTGCGAAGCAGCCGAATCGAATTTTTGAATCTTCCCTCATCTCTACCTGCATCATATAGTGCACACCTACCACTACAGGTGCCAGGGTAAAGCTGTAGGGAAGGTAATCCAGAGAGAGACAGTGTCAGCCAGTAAACTTCTGCGTGGCCTCTACTGCCATATTGCCAGCCATCGTATCCCATCATGTGGGAGGAGAGAAATCACACTTTGTAAGAACTGCTGCTGGATGCTGCTGCACTCAGTAAAGAAAGACACTCTTTGTTTTACAATTTCTGCCCGGTTCCCTTCATCATCATCATCTTTTTTACTGCACCGAACTCCAGGGAGCAACAGCCTGAGGTAGAACACTGTGACACCACAACACCTCATCAGGGCCACAACCACTCCCATCCTCGACGACTCGCTGCACGTGTGGCAGCAGAGAAGTGGATTAAATTGATACCACTGTTGCTTATTGCTGGCAGGGCCAGTTTTAGACAAAATGTGTCTCTGGGCAAAATCAAAAGAGGGCGCCCACATCTTGTAATAATGTGCTAAAAACACAGTCCGACGTCTGACACCCCCGCCGATCAGCTGTTTGAAGAGACGGCGCATGCTGTTCACTGCTGCTGTCCCATAGACATACAGGAGCAGAGCAGAAAGAGAGAAGGGAGACAGCACGTGCGCACAGCGCACGCCGTCTCTTAAAACAGCTGATGGTCGGAAGTGCCGGGTGTCAGTCCCTCGCCGATCTAATATTGATGACCTATCCTAAGGATATGAAAAAACACAGTGAACCTCTTGAAGCTACTCCCAATACTGTGCCTGTTGTGCTTCCCCCCATGTCCACAAACACTATACTATACACCCAGACTGCCCTCGTTAGTAATGGTGCCCCCAATAGTGATAATACTCCCCAAGATAGCCCCCATTAGTAGCAATGCCCTCCATATTGCGTCAAATAATAATACCGGCCCTACAGTACCCTAGTAGTAATAATATAACCATAATGCTCCCAGTCGCTCTAATGTCCCCCTGTAGTGCCCCCCACTAGTTCCAATATATAATGCTTCCCCCCATAGTGCCAATATATATATAATGTTCCACCGTAGTGCCAGTATGTGTACTGATGTGTAATGATCTCCTTCCCCCTTCCCTGGTGCCCCCAGCAGTGTGGACATTTAGTAAAAAAACACAGTTTTATCAGTAGCTTGTGTTGCTGCGTCCTGATGCATGCAGTCCCAATGACATCACCACTCCTACTCCGGGTCTCCCTTGATGACGTCATTATAGGAGACCCAGCGCAGGAGGTTGCAGTGATGTCATTATGGCTTCTTGCTCTGTTCTAATGCCTCACAAACTTAAGGTCTGGCGGCCTGAGTCTTGTGAAGTTGGACGGCCATGATTGTACCCACCTTTATGGGTAGCGAAGTGAGCACCCTGGGCGGATGACTACCCTCCCCTATCCATCATCCTGGCTCTAATTCAGAGCACATTACTGCAGGAGGTATAACAGGAGAGAACTATAACTCCCAGCATGTCTAAGCCATTATTATTTAATATCAGAGCACATTACAGGGGGACGTATAAGAGAAGACTAGAACTCTCAGCATATCCAGGGTGTTATAATGTACCCTGATATTATATAATAATGGCCTGGGCATGCTGAGAGTTGTAGTCCTCTCCTCATACTTCCTCTTGTAATGTACTCTGATATTTCATGACAGAAGGTATAAGAGGAGAGGACTACAATTCCCAGCATTTCCCTTGCACTTACATTGAATCCATACTTCTTCACATGCACAGCTGGTCTTCTTCTTCATTACTTTACCGCACTGCTGAGCTCCGCCTCCTGTTCTGGTCACATGATGGTGAGGTCATCGCAGGTCCTTTATCCCCTCTTCTCTGCTGAGCTCCGCCTCCTGCATCTGACATTATCGCAGGTCCTGTCAGCACTAGGGTAATGATTTCTCTTATATGTGAGGGAGAAGACCGTACACTGCATTGTAAAGAGCTGTCCGCCCGTTTGCTTCCTCGGACATTCAGCTGAACAGCAGCACTGAAGCGGGGGCCCCTTAGACAATGGAGGCCCTGGGCATTGCCCAGTTCCCCTCCCCCCAACGCCAGCCCTGATTGCGGTGACAGGAACAGTTTGCCAGTTCCTTAACCAAAATCAAATATCGGAGATTCAGATGGTTTCTGTTTTTTGTATTGCCACCTAAATGATCACCTTAAATAACGTATTCAGCCAATGACTTGGCTTCAGCAGAATATTGACTATCAAGGGAAGGTCCCTAGCCTGCAGTCAATGAAACCACACTGCTGAAGCCAGCCATTGGCCGCAGCAGTACGTATGGCCATATGCGTGCAATGGGGAACAGGAGCTATTCAAGAGGCTCTCCTGACGCATAACCTTTTTTTTTTTCATATCCATTGGATATGTCTTAAGAGTCTGATTGGTGGGGTTCAACCACTGGGACATCAGATCCGGAAATTGACGTCTCAGGTCTCTGTTCATGGTGAAATGGTTTGATGTCCATTGACAATCCACTAACCACATATCACATTCCCCATTCTGATGCTGGCATCAGAACTAGTCTACAAATGTCCGTATTTCCAGCAATAAATCGGGTACGTGTACAGCTTTAATCAATTATTTTCTCCCACAATTTAACACATGCCCCCTTCCGACTCCATTAAGAAGGCAACAATTTTAGGTCCATTTCTATTTTCTGTCATCCCAGCCCTAGCCACTCAGATTCTTCTAGTGCAGAAGGGCTGTGGACGTGTTTGTCGCTATTGACAGTGTAAGCCGCACATTTATAGCAGCATTAAACTCTCTGCATGTTCCCCCGTCCCAGCGGGTGCAGATCTGCGGCAGGCGAGGACAGAAACACTTCTATTTGCAATCTGTTCGCTGGAGGGCTGCTGGAAAACTTTCTGTCAGCTTTTAGTTATAACATATGAACATCTGAGGGTTACCGCCTGCTTCAGATCGCTCCACGTCTTGTGGTGAGAGAGCTGTGTTTTACACAATCTTTGTGTGTTTGATAAGAGATCAGGAGAAGGGAAGCATACATTTCACACTGAATACTGACACTATTCTTTCTTCTGCTGCCTGCCTGCACTCTCTATCACACGAACCATTAGCTGTAGTCACAGGATTGTTACCAGTACTCCCCTCCCCCATCTGCATATTTACTTAATAAAATATCGCATCACACACTTCCAATTAGTGACAGGGTCACGTCAGTGTATTAATACCTGTGATATCGATGCGCTCAAACAGAGCTTTAAGTTTGTCTTTCTGCTCCAAATTATTAGGATCCTAGGATATTAACATGCATGTGTAGTGTCCCACATATGTGTGTATGGTCCACTCCAAATTGGTATTTCTGTTATCATGTCATTTTTGCACTATTCCTTTGTCTTTGCTGCTAAATCCATATTTAAGGCTGGTAACACGCACTACACATTTTCACCACTAGAGGTTTCTATCACACCAGTTATATACTGCTATTACAGGAAGTTAGAGTAGAGAGAGTTGAGTGTAGGAGCTAGGAGGAAGGAGAGGAGACAGGCTTGTCTCTGTCCTCCTGGGCCTAGCCTAGGGGAACCAATTTACCTCAACCATTGAGTCCGGGATTAGGACTATATGGTCCCACACTGTAGATTACCCTGACGGGGTACCAAGTCGATTATTACTCTGAAGACCACAACCTATACAAGTAACGAAGCAGAGTGTTTGCCTGCCATGAGGGAGATCGCCCTGGGGTTGTTGGACTACTGAACTATAGAATACTGGCAGAGGAAAATAACTGCCGTTTATCAGGTTCTAGTCACCTTTGCATCAGGTGGAGAGATTCTAAGCTACAAGCTGCCCACCATACAAAGAGAACCTGTCACCAGGAAATTCACTGATAAACCAGGAATGCTGCCTTGTAGGGTTCATTCTGCTGTATATAATGATACCTTTCACTTGGTGATCTGTTGCTTCATTGTGGAGAAAAAGTACTTTTAATCCATATGCTAATGGGCTGATTTGAGTCCAGTAGTTGATATGAGTCCAGCGTTTTTTCTATTCAGAGCTGTAGCCACTCCCCTATCCACTTCTTCAGATGTAAAAGGGGCGTGGTTTATTATATCATTCATTCGTTTTAATAATTGGCGGGAAAATAAATAACAGGGAATGCTAAGGTATTATATTACTAAGGTAAAAAAAGGGGGAGGAATATACTATTGAAGTTAGTAATTATAATAAGGGCTAGTTTGTTTATGGGTGACAAACACATGTTTGATAAAGAATTATTAAAATTAATAAATGATGTAATAAACCACGCCCCTTTTACATCTGAAGAAGTGAATAGAGGAGGGGCTACAGCTCTGAAAAGAAAAAAACGCTGGACTCATATCAACTACTGGACTCAAATCAGCTCATTAGCATATGGATTAAAAGTACTTTTTCTCCACCATAAAGCAACAGATCACCAAGGGTAAGGTATCATTATATTCAGCAGAGTGAGCCCTACAAGGCAGCATGCCTGCTTTATCAGTGAATTTCCTGGTAACAGGTTCCCTTTAAGGACAGAAAGACCATCTGTTAGAACACTTGTTTACAGAGGATCTAAACTACCATTACAAGGTTGAGTGAACAGATCAACATCAGAAACTAAGTACAAGTAAGCACGCTTCTCCAACTAAAGTGAACTGGAGCTAACCTATATACATCATCTCAAGGAGCCTGCTAATGTGGATTTGCAGAATTACTATTTTTGCATCTGTATGAAAGACAAAGTGATGCCTTACTACATCTGATAAGTAAAGTTCCTGTTTGGATTAACTTCTGCCTCACTCCTCATTCTTCTGCTCCATCTCTTAATTGCACCTTATCAGGCTGGCGTCATGAACACAGGGGCCCAGCCACCAAAGCCCCCCAAACACCACCATCACCATCAAGGGCACCTCAACCAACATCTGGCTGGTGTTCCCTGCAACCGAGAGTGCTCTGGGGGATTTCATGCTGTCTTCTTATCCACTGCATGCCGGCCCCAAGGGACAGCTTAACCGTGAGTACTACTATCCTCTGCACCTCATCACTAGTACGCTCACGCCCATCATCCCCTAGGGTGTCCCGATTTCTGCACAGGAAAGAAACAACACTGACACCAGCCAGGGTCAAAACAGTTCTTAACTTTATTATGAAATTATAAGCATTCTATACCCTCATGAGAGAGGGGAGAGGGGCCATACGCAGACTCCCCCAATTGGACAATAAGATAAAATATATCTGCATACTCTCATACATTGGAAGCAACTGCAAATCATATCCATGTATGGGCACAAGCCTTGGTTTTTTTGTCCTTGCTTGCAGACGTGCCAGGGTGTTGTCTCGGGCCTTGAGGCAGGATGTGGACGCCATCTTAACAGAATGATATCCACTTCTATAACAGCCCCCCTTGGATCTCATTCATTCCCTATGTCCCTAACACATCTGTCCACAATGGTATGGATCCTCTTCACCAGCTTCCATGACAACCCATCCCTACCGCATGGCCTCCCATGACACTGGACTTAAGCATTAGGAAGTCAGATGTCTATTTCTATCTAATCTATCTTAGCTTGCATGGTGTTATACTTAAGGAAAGGGCAAAGACGGCATGTGGGTCCCATCATCAAGGTCCACATAAGGTTCAATCATCATCATCTCTGGGACACCTTCTTTCACACCTTTTGCAGGAGCTTCCTGGCACAAGGAATAACACAGCAAACAATTAGGATAAGCAGTATCAATACAATCGCGATAACAATTCCAATCTGAGTTAAAAATTGCTTCCAATTCTTAAACCAGTTGAACCAGTTGTCCCAGGGATCTTCTATCCCCGAATTCCTTTTCAATTCCTCTGATAGGGAGTGGAAACCCTTAAGGGCATTCATCACTTGACCATTAGGTCCCAAATTATCAGGAATAACCGTGAAACAGGTGTCACGAATCATTTTACAAACATCTCCTTTCTCGGCAAGCAGCATGTCCAGGGTCATTCTATTTTGGAATGCCATAACACTAGTGGGACCTAACTGTTCGACAATTCCCTGTAGGTTGTCTTGTGTGTAATTTACAAATCTCTGTTGATTATAATAGCTGTAATTGATCCAATCCACATTCTTGTTTATAGTAATTATAGGCATAAGGGATTCAAACCCTGCTGCCACTTGGTCTCCAACTTTGAATTCTTTAGGGAACCCCCTTGGCACTCCTATAGTATCTATGTAAACATGGGAGTCAAGACTACCCGCTGGGGCCACTTCACATTTGGTCCTTCCCTTGGGAAATTCAGACTGATCTACAGGGTTATCACTGGGCATTCTGAGGTACATTATGATCTTTTCCCAATCCGGAGTGTTGAAAATGTTGAAGTGCATTAGTATGAGTGCCGGGGCGCACTGACCGTACCAAATAACCTCTATTTTTGATCTCAACTTCATGTCTGCACACAGCCACACTACATCTCCTAGTGCTTGGGTCTGGTTTATTAGATATGTAAGGTACTCTTGGCTACTAGTATTTACTGTCTCTTGACAATACCCTTCTGGGAATTTGCCCACCCATATTGTTGCCTTCCTACCCCTACACTTCAAAACATGTGTAATTTCCATTATAGATAGTTATTCCTGCTCCAGGGTTTGGGATTTTCAAATGTAAGTATAAGGCGGTGGCATCCCCTACACACTCTCTCTCCTTTCATGCTGCCCCCTTTCCTGTGGCTAGTAAAGATCGCTCTCTCAGACCAGGCCCGGCAGCTGTTCCATCCGCTTTCTACACTGTCTATACTGCCACTGTATATAATTTCATTGTGTAATACTGTTGAGGGGCCCTGACAAAATCTTTTAGTACTTCTCCTCCTCCTCCTCTTGGATGGGCCCCTTCCCTGCAAAGGGCTATTCCTTCCTCTGTGATTCTGTGTCAACACTCCAGTGGCATGTCCTTGTCTTTCCATGACATAGAGTCTGAATGGGAGGTTATAGTTTGGAATACCAAGGGCTGCGGAAGAAGAAGCAGCAGCTTTAAGTTGTAGAAAACAGGCCTTTGCTTCTGAGATGAGATAGAAAGGGTCATGTGGAATGCAGTCATACAGAGGCTGCATGAGGATAGAAGCATCCAGTATCCAAGGTCTGCAGTAAGAGACAAGGCCTAAGAATGCCTGGAGCTGGCGTGGGGTAGTAGGTTCTGGTATCTCCAGGATGGCCTTTTTCCTTTCTTCAGTGAGATGTTTAGCTCCAGGGCTTAGGCAGTGTCCAAGGAAAACAACATTCACTTCACACCGCTGGACTTTGTCCTTGGAGACTTTGCACCCCTGAGTAGCCAAGAATTGCAGGAGGGAGAGCGATGCAGACTGACATTGTTCAAGAGAGTTGGTACATATGAGTAGGTCATCCATATACTGAAGGAGGATAGTTGGATAGCTGTTATCGACACTTGTTCAAGACAGAAGACATGGCTTTACTGAACTGTGAGGGGCTATTCTGAGCCCCTTGAGGCATAACAGTCCATGTATACTGATATCCGGCATGGGTAAAGACAAACAGATACTGACAGTCTGGGTGTAGAGGCACAGAAAAGAAAGCGTTTGCAAGATCAATGATTGTATACCTCTGCGCATCAGCTGGGCTGAGAGACAACAGGGTATGGGGATTTGGAACAACCGGTTTCAAGAATAGTGGCCTCATTTACTGCCCTCAATTCCTCTACCATCCTGAAGGAATCGGGTTGTCCCTTCTGTCTTGGGGCCCTTTTGACCAAAGGCTATCAGGTATAAGGGAGAAGAAAATAGGAGGCATTTCAGCATACATCAAAGAACACCATTGCTCTTTGGGAATAGTCAGGATGGCTATTAATATCATTTCTTCCAGCTGTAAGGGGGAAGTGAGGGATACCGTGCCATCTGAATGGAATTGGATAGTACAGTGGATATAAAAAGTCTACACACCCCTGTTAAAATGTTAGGTTTCTGTGCTATAAAAAAATGAGACCTTTTTTTTTTCCACCTTTAATGTGACGTATAAACTGTACAACTCAAGTGAAAAACAGACTATAATCTTTTAGGCAGAGGGAAGAAAACAAAAAGAACTTAAATAATGTGGTTGCATAAGTGTGCACACTGGGGATGTAGCTGTGTTCAGAATTAAGCGATCACATTTTTTAAATCATGTTAAATAGGAGTCAGCATACACCTGCCATCATTTACAGTGCCTCTGATTAACCCCAAATAAAGTCCAGCTGCTCCAGTTGGTCTTTCCTGAAATTTTCTTAGTCGCACCCCACAGCAAAAGCCATGGTCCACAGAGAGCTTCCAAATCATCAGAGGGATCTCATTGTTAAAAGGTATTAGTCAGGAGAAGGGTACAAAAGAATTTCCAAGGCATTAAAATATTGCACAACAGCAGAGCAGAGTGGGTCTTCCTGATCTGCTCTATCTTCCTGAAAAACAGCATGGGTTGCAGCTCAGGGTCGGGGAGGAAATTTACAAAGGTCGTAGCTTGTTTATGTGAGAAGGACACATATTTTCGGAGCCTCTTGCCCCCGGGGAGGTGCTGCGGGGGGTCCCACATTCCACCATGGTGGGGGCTGCCATTGGTGTTCTGCTATCTGCCTCCTCATTTCCTCGATTTGACCTGTTAATGGCCAGAGCGCTTCCCCTGCTTCTCTCTGCTTCTTTCGCTTCACATCCTCCTCTCCCCCTGCAGACCTCCCCCCCCCCTCATGTCAGGTTCTGGACATTCTGACTCTTCGTCCTCCACCTGTTCTGGCGTCTCAACAACTGGTTTATTTTTCTTTGCCCTGTTCATATACAAGTGAACCAATTCCCCTCGGGGATTTCTGGGCAGCTCCCAACAGTCCTCCATCACTCAGAACTCCTCTTTTATCTCTCAACACTTTCTTCCACAACTCTGGCTCCAACTTGCCACTCTTGTCACAACTTGCTATTTTCATCAATTTCTTACAATTCTTAACGTTTTTTTCCCTCTTCCTCAGCCACCAGCTGGGGAGCAGTGTATTCACCGGGTAGTAGAGACACAGTACCTCCCATAGCATAGGGCGTTAGACAGACACACCACACAGACAGTCAAGACACGACACTCCCTGAGAGGAATGGCAGTCACAACCGGACTCGATCCTTGACAGCCCTTCTTCACGTTAGTTCCCACGTCTGGTCTGCTAACACAGGATTATCCCACCTGCCCCTGACCTTTGTAACTTCAAAGAATCAGTGCAAAAATGTATAATCCTCTGCTACGTTCCACTGTCAGGCTCTCTCTCTCTCTCTCTCACCCCTCCTCTCAGGGGAGACACACGCTCAACAGATATGCACAGTAAAGACAAACTTCTATTTATAGACTAGGTTTTAGAGATTCTAGATTTCAACATCAGCCGAGGACTGCTACTTACAGTGTAACAATCGACCAGCAGAAAAGATTACCACAGCACGGCGGGGTACAACAGGAGGCATGCAAGATAACCAGTTTTCTTATCTTGTCTCTGGGGCTGCAGTCCCCATCCTCAAGTATTATCCACCGTGCTCCGGGAACCCAAACCTTTTCTCTCAAAGCCCCACGTTGGGCACCAACTGATATCGATGCTCTCAAACAGAGCTTTAAGTTTGTCTTTCTGCTCCAAATGATCAGGATCCTAGGATATTAACATGCATGGAGGAAACAACACTGACACCAGCCAGGGTCAAAGCAGTTCTTAACTTTATTATGAAATTACAAGCATTCTATACACTCATGAGAGAGGGGAGGGGGGCCATACACAGACTCCCCCAATTGGACAATATGATAAAATATATCTGCATACTCTCATTGGAAGCAACTGCAAAACATATCCATGTATGGGCACAAGCCTTGGTTTCTTTGTTCTTGCTTGCAGACATGCCAGAGTCTTGTCTTGAGCTTTGAGGCAGGATGTGGATGCCATCTTAACAGAATGATATCCACTTCTATAACACCTGCCTTGCAAAGTCTGATAAGGTTCAATGACATTTTACAAAATAGAGACTCCTCTTCATTGCTGTATGGTAGATATACACTTTGTGCATCGGGACAATGGTAGAAAAATAACCAATCTGCTTGAGACTGCTGTCATCCACAACAACAAGCTATTAGACATAGTAAAGGTAATAATATGTTATAACTAGAATTTATGCTCTTTACAATATTATCTTCTATAGGTCTAAAGGGGAAAACTAACTCCCTACTACTGCCATGCGGGCTACATAAGAGAAATTTAAGGACAATCATCCCTGTATTCTGTTCAGCCTTGATTGCCTTAACAGTAACCACTGCTATTGGTCAATTCTTTTTTACACCCTTTAACCTGCCACTTAAGGGATCCTTGAAGAAGGAAACAGAACTTGAAGTGTTAAAATTTAAAAGAAATGTACCAACGTTATATATATATATATATATATATATATATATATATATATATATTAATTAAGGTAGTTAATAAAACAAATTTTTTTTCTAAACAGTTTTTACTTTCAGTTTTTACAGGCCCTGTCAGGCTTAGGGCACATGGCAAGCATGGAGCTTTTAATATTAATAAGCTATCCTCAGGATATGTCATCAATACCAGATCGGCACCCCCACTGATCAGTTGTGTGAATGGAAGGCGCGAGCAGTGTGCATGTGCGATTTCCATTTTCTCTGCCTGCTTGCTGCTGCTATGTCTATGGCAAGCAGGAAAAGAGAAGGGAGATGGCATGCGGGCACTGCAAACGTCTTCCCTTCATACAGCTGATTGTTGGGGGTGCCGGGTGTTGTTGGTCCGGACCCCCGCCGATCATATATTGATGATCTATCCCGAGGACAGGTCATCAATATTAAAAGCCCAGAAAACCCCTTTAAAGTGCATTCCTGATAACCTGGCCATGTAAATGTGCCACCGATCACCCGATGAATGAGCGAAACGATCGTTCATCGGGTCATCCTGGCGTTCATGCAAACACCACCAATCATAGTTTATGGGCAGCAGATCGTGTGGTCTAAACAGCGATCTGCTGCTCAGAAACCATAAATCTGTATGAGAGCAAGGAATGGCAATAGCTATCCCTCGTCCTCATACAATGAAGGAGATCGCTGCAATGTAAATACAGTGGTCTTCTTCACTGAACAAGCAGCAGACTGTCGGGAAGGAACGGTTCCTTCCTGACAATCGGCCGCTAAGTTGTCCCATGTAAATCCAGTTTTAGTGACCAATCTGCAAACAGCAGGATTTTAGGAGAATAAAATGGAAGCATTAAAAGTAACATTAAAAATAGCACCCCCAGAAATATGTCAAAATCATGGGGGAAATTTATCAAATCTGCTACACCAGTTTTATAGTGTGAAGTTGTGTGTAACATTTTATGCATTTTTTTGCAACTTTTGTTGAAATGTTGCTGACTTTTGAAGAACTTCGCCAAGTGAAGTCTAAATCTCAAAAAAGTTTTGGCAAAACCACGTCACACTTGCAAATTTAATAAAACTGAATGCCATCTTTATAAATCTGGTGCAAGTGCAAAAATAAATTCCAGTCTAAAAAATTGCCTCAAACACACCTACAATGATTAATGTTTAACATAAACTCAATAGGTCATTTTCTTTATGTCTGCTGAGCTTTTGTCAGAATCCATAAATAGATGTAACATATTTTGGGACATTGGCAAAAAGAACAGTATTACACAGTATAAACATTATGTACAATATAACTACAGCATTGCTTTATTCATTATGTAGCATACATATTGCCTTCTGTTGCTTCCAAAGATCTCACTTTTAGGGCTTGTTCACACGAACAAGCCATGTTTTGCGGTCCGCAAATTGCGCATCTGCAAAACACGGATGCCTCCCGTGTGCCTTCCGCAATTTACGGAATGGATGGCCCTTTATAGAAATGCCTATTCTTGTCCGCAAAACGGACAAGAATAGGACATGACATAATTTTTGCGGGGCCACAGAACGGAGCAACGGATGCAGACAGCACACGGAGTGCTATCCGCATCTTTTGCGGCCCCATTGAAATGAATGGGTCCGCACCCGAGCTGCAAAACATGCGGCTCAGGCCAGTGTTTGGTGCCCCCTGCCAGCGCTGCAATTGGCTGGAACAACACTCCAGCCAATGGCAGCTCTATAGCAGCAAAGGAAAGGGCTGAACCTCTCTGCAGGCAGGCATTCTATCTGGTGACTGCATGCAGAGAAGTTCTGTGCTTCTCTGTGTTGCTCGTTGGCTTGCTGGGACTTGTAGTGCACCACCACTGCGATTTGAGCTTTTCCTGCTGAAGGAAAAGAAGAGGAACATCTGGACTTGCTGCACAGATTTTTTTTTCATTTGCAGCTGTTCCAGATCCCTAAACCTCCCTTCATCCCTGTCCCTGAGTTATATATATATATATATATATATATATATATATATGTATATATTAAATTTTAGTGTTGAGTGAGCATGTTCAGCCGAACACCAGTTCGGCTCGAGCATCACTACGCTCGGCACATCTAATTTAGCCTGTATTTCAGAAGTTTCTGCTGGGATTTAAACTCATGGCCTTCTGCATTAGAGGCAAGGCACTTAAGCACTCAGCTATAATAGCTGCATAGCCAGTAAAAAAAAAAAATATATAAATTTATAAAATTGTATATGGATAATACCTTTTTTATAGTCATCAAGATCCCTGTTCCATTTGATACGTTTCCCCTCCTCGGACTCCAATTGGAATTTCTGTAGTTGGATGGATAAACCATCTTTAAATTTAGACAGTTCCATAGTTATCACTGAATGTTCATGTTGCAGATATTCAATATTTAAAAGAATAAAGTCGTGGAACGGGCTATCCACACAAATTACTGCTAGAACAGAAGGAAGTTGTATAAAATCCTGATAGAGAAAGCACATTAACTAGTCGAGGTCCGAAATGAAGGCAGGCTAGAATCCCATTCATTTCTACTTATACTGAACTAAGTACTGACATCTACAAAATCATTAAACGCCACTGGGGCATATTGGGTGGTTGTCTGGGCAATGTCCCAGAATTTATATCTCCCCCATTATTCTCATATCGCAGATCTAGAAATCTGCGTGATCAGTTGGTGAGAGCAGATATTGCTTCTAAAAGAAATATGAAGCAGACCACATTGACACAGCTTGGACTGGGATGTTTTCCATGTCTAAGCTGTGTCAGCTGTCGTTATATTTGCAGAGGGAAGATGTTTGTACACCCCACTACGAGTGTTACTTATCATATTTGCTTTCACTTAACTTGTGACTCTAGTTTTCTTATATATGTACTGTCCTGTCCATGTAACCTACTGTATGTAGACGAGACATCAACTGAATTGAAGACCCGATTAAATAACCATTGATACACGATACATAAAAAGCGTCCTGATTTACCTGTTTCCAAAGATTTTTCCAACTTTAAACATTCTGAAAGGGTTTTCAAATGTTGGATATTGGATCATGTACCTATACCCAGGAGAGGGGGCAATAGATTACACCTATTAAAGAAAAAAGAGATGCAGTGGATACACAAACTCAATTGTCCTAAACCTAATGGTCTACACGTGGACTACAATTTTTGGGGAATATTGTGATTTGTTGGTTTGCCCTCTTCCCTGTATGATGGGGTCGGTTTATCTGCTGTGTATTTGGTAGTTAATGAACTATTTGATGTATTTTGTATTTTATGATTTATTAATTATATATTTTTTATTTTCTTCACAGATAACATGTTGAGGAGATATGGTGGTAGAAGATGATGGACAAGTATAGTCACCAGATGTTTGTTGTGACATACATGTTATAGATTTTTTTTATTTTTTTATTTATTTATGTAATCCAGGTTGTGCCAACATCATATATATATAATTTTTCTTCTTTGACTAGTCCCTTTTGATTGAGGAGATCACTCAGGGCTTGGAATGATGGATCGATTTGGGGATAACATGTGATGGATTCCGTATTGATTTACGGGGATCCGTCCAGATTTTTCTACTATGTTGGAGATAAATGCTCTTTTGACAGAGAGCATCTCCTCCACTTGATCTGGTTCTAATAGATGCCCTATTTATTGACTCAGAGAGGGCTAGTTGCCAGTTTTTAATATGGCGCTGCCGGTTTGACTGACATTGTGGGAATGCGCCTGTTGGATGGATGTTTGATACCTTTTCCAAGATGGCCACGGCGGTGGATGTTGGAACTGCGCATATGCCACCAGCGGCAGGATAGGGTTATGCCTTATGGGTGATTGACGCAACCTGGTACAGGTGCAGTAATTATACCGACACGCCGAGTTTGGCGGTGCTTATACACGAGGTCGCCATTGCATCTGGTCTGTATGACTAAGTCCACTCCCTCCCCTCTTACTCTCCTCAGCTTGTTTTAATATGGCACACCTGGCACTGTACATTCACTTTATTAATTAACCATGTATGCACCGGGTCACTTTATATATGTAAATCAATTTATTTTATATCTACACTAGATATACATCAACATTTTTTGTATTCATTATTTAACTTGATTATGAATGATTAATTTTTTGTTCACATTGTATTTTTTTGCATTATTGTATGAATTATTGTATGTTTTATTAATTTAATGAGCAATTATGATATGCAATCATGCAATTGGACATGTAATTGTTCTTTGGGTATATATGGGTAGTTTGCTTTGGTTCTTTGCTTCAAAAAGGCTCTATTGTTGAGCCGAAATGTTGCTGCACCACATGGGTGAATAACATTTTTTATTCTTCTTTTTTCAATTTTTGGAGTGCTGTCCATTTTCTTTTTTTTCCGCAATTTTGTAATATATAGTATATATTTAAAATCATACTGCTGATATATATGAATACATAATATGTGGGAAACTACTACTGATGTTTTATCCATAATATATTTACATATATTATAATGTTTTATATATTCTAAAGATATAATAATATGTGTAAGTATATTATGGCTAAAAACTTATGTATATATTGTGAGGATGTGCTAAAAAAATTAATATGACACTTCTACTGTATAGAACTACTTACTAGTAGTAAGTATTCCTCTACAGTAGAAGTCTCATATTTTTGTTTTGTTGTAGTTGTTGTTGTTGTAGTAGTTGTTGTTGTAGTTGTTATTGTAGTAGTAGTAGTTGTTATTGTAGTTGTAGTAGTTGTAGTTGTAGTAGTTGTAGTTGTAGGTGTGTAGTTGTAGTTGTAGTAGTTGTAGTAGTTGTAGTAGTTGTAACTGGCTCTGCAGCTATTATGGCTGAGTGGTTAAGTGCCTTGCCTCTAATGCGGAGGGTCATGAGTTCGAATCCCATCAGAAACTTTTCTGAAATACAGGCTAAATTAGATTTAAATACACTGGGGTATCCCCAAGCACTGACTCCATATATGGACATAGCTATATATGCAGTCAGAGCAGAGACCCCTAAGCCGAACTAGAGTCCTGACACCCTCCCCTCTTTAGAGTAGGGGGTGCCTGATATAATACTCGTGTTCTCCCATTGTGCTCAGTAGAGCAGTCGAGCACATGAGCATTTTGGTACTCGAGCAACACTAATAAATTTCCATATATATATAGAAATCAATTTTAGTTAGGTAGTGTTAGTGTAGATTTTTACACGCACATAATATCTGTGTGCGTGCGTGCGTCCTGCACCTGCTGAGCGCTGATCAGAAACATCCATTTTTCCGATCGGTCTGCTCAGTTTAATGTGCATATTTTTTTTCCCCGTGTAGTTAGGTATGTATATATATATATATATATATATATATATACTCACCAAAGAGTCACAGCAGCACAGTTGAAAAGCTGAAGGTAGGGTGCAATTCCTCAGGGAAGGCGGACAATTGTTCTTTTGGTGATTATATATATGAATGCATAATATGAGTCTGCATATACATATATATATATAGAATTCAATTTTAATTAGGTAGTGTTAGTGTAGATTTTTGTATGCATGCAAAAACTTTGTGCGTGCATTCTGAATTTTTTTTTTTAAACTTTTGTTTCTCTCTGTTCAAGGTTAGGCCTATCATTGACCACTTTAGTACCAAGTTTGCTGAGGTGTACAACCAAGAGAAAAATGTCTGTGTAGATGAATCCCCTTTACTTTTCAAAGGGAGGATTAGATTCCGCCAGTACCTGCCTAGCAAACGGGCAAGGTATGGCATAAAGATTTACAAAGTTTGTGAGAGTAGCTCTGGGTACACCCACAAGTTCCATATTTACAAAGGGAAACATTCCCAGATAGAACCCTCAGAATGCCCCCCCCCCCCCATCATAGGAGTTAGTTGGAAGATCGTGTGGGACTTACTGTACCCACTGCTGGAGAGGGTTACCAGTACCACCTCTATGTGGATGACTATTTTATACCAGCATACCCCTATTCATGTCCCTAACTGCCAGAGGTACTGTGGCTTGCGACACAGTGCACAAAAATCAGAGAGGCTTCCTTAGATCCCTTGTAGGGTAAACACTGAGAATGGGTGAAAGTAGGGCTCTCCTCCATGAGAATATGCTGGTGGTTAAGTACAAGAACAAGAGGGATGTCCTTGTACTGACCACTATTCACACTAACACCAGCTCCCCTGCTTCTGTACGAGTTACCACAACCACAACCCCCAAACCAGTTTGTATCCTGTGTAATGACCCAGAGTGCCATTACCACCTCCTTTTGCACCCCCACTATCTGTATTGTGTGATCCTGTTTCATCTCTTATAGTTATTTCTATGTCCTGCAAAGTGTATGTATTCATTTAATTGCAAATCAATGTTCAAGTGTTATGTGCCTGGTTCCCCAGCAGGTGGCAGCAAATCTGTGCAGAGATAGTTTCTTTGGAGAGGAACCTTCTAGTTCCCTTCCAGCCCTCTTTAGAGAGGGAGGAGTTTAGTTAGTTAGTAGGTCAGTCTAGCCTACCCCCTCCTCGGGAAAGGTTGTGTGTTGGCTTGCAGAGCACTGCCTGCTCTGCTATGCCCACAGGCCCTTCCTGTAAAGTGCTACACGGTGCTTGTTCCCTCCTGGGCTTGCATTGCCTCCCAAGCTAAGAGATCTTAATGCCAGGAAGAGACAGACTACAGCTAACCTAAGTTCCAGCAGAAGAGGAAAAGTTCCTGTTTACCCAGCCATCATAGCAGAACTGAGAGAGCTACCACATAGCAGTGCTGAGATTGTTGCAGAAGTGTATGCTTGCCAGAGTTAAGCCAACTGCTGATGACCAAGATAACGTTTGGAAACTGTTTGAATTACCGTTTATGCCAAGTAAAGCTGTGTTCAACGTTACTACAAAGTCTGGACATTTATTTTACTTATTCATCACCCAAGTTCAACAAACCCTTTTTGCACTTGCTTCGGACTACACCACGCCTGGGATCCAAGGATATCCAGTTAGGAGCACCGTGACACGGGTCTATAACATCTACAGAGACATTGTAGGCCACTCTACACCACTCTGGCATTCCTTCCCCTGGGTACCAACATTACCATCTACAAAGGGGACTCTAAGTCCTCGTTCCATTACTTAAGGAAATCATGGTGCCCGTGTTGTACCAGGGCAACATTTTCCAGGTCAAGTCCCCCAGACAGCAAGGAAGGGAAGAACCCAAAAAAGATGCAGGGTGTGTTCTGAAAGAGGGATAAGGAAAGACACCATTTACCACTGCAAAACCTCCCCTGAAAAACCTGGCCTGTGCATGCAGGAGTATTTTAAAATCTTCCACTCATCCATGGAGTAATAATTTAATTTTATCCATGATGTATCCACTACCCTGTAGTTTTACCACCTTATATCTCTGATTTAGTCCACATAGCTTACAGATCCACTTTTCACCAACCACTACATATTCATTTCTGTGAAACACCTGTTAGGTCAAAAGTGCCCTTTCCACCCCTTAAAATGTTCATACGGGGGTGCACTTTGGAAAATGGGGTCACTTCTTGGGGTTTTTAATTTCTGTGGACATCAGGATTTTTTTTAATGCGACATGGCACCTAAAATCCATGTCTGCCAATTCAGGTCTGCCAGCAGAATCTATATTTTGCTGTTTGCCTGCTATGTGCCCATACAGCAGGCTACAAGCACATATAGAGTGTTTCCTGAATGGGGAGAAAATGGGGAACACATATTGGGGTGCATTTTCTCTATTAACCCCTTGTAAAAGTGAATAATTGGGATTTGCTAGTAATTTTTCATTTTCACAAATGTGTGCTTTGAAATCCTTTAACAAGTGTTTCTGCCTTCTGTGAGACACCTATTTGCTGAACAGTACCCTTTCATCGCTTGAAATGTTCGTCCGGGGGTGTTCTTTCCAAAATGGGGTCACTACTTAGGGTTTTTAATTTTTGGTGACCTCAGGAATTTTTTAAATGCGACATGGCACCTAAAATCAATGTCTGCCAATTCAGGTCAGCAAAATCCATATTTTGCTGTTTGACCCTAGAGCTCTGCTGTGCGCCCATACATCATTTTTTTTAGCACATATGGGGTGTTCTGGATTCAGAGGGAAATGTGGAACAAAATGTGCAGTGCATTTTGTCCCGTTACCCTTTGGGAAACATGCGGGGTGTAAAACAACTTTTTTGTGAAAATGCAATTTTTCATTTTCACTACCAAGCGTTTCCTAATTCTAGGAAACACCTTTGAGGTCAAAGTGCTCACTACACACCTTAAAAGATGTCTCCTTCACAATGACAAATTTTTTTTTTGCAAATTTACATTTTCAAACAAATTTTCCTGTAAAACAGCAAGGTTTTACAACCAAACAAACCTCAATATTTATTACCCTAGTTCTGCAGTCTACATTTGTGGTTGTAAACTGCTGTTTGGCCACACCGCAGGGCTCAGAAGGGAAAGGGCACCATATGGCTTTTGGAGAGCATATTTTACTGGAATAATTTTCTAGGCCCATGTCACATTTTAAGACCTCCTGATGCACCCCTATACAGGAAACCTACAAAAAGTGACCCTCATGTTGCAAACTACACTCTCCAAGGATAATTTAAAGGGGGAAAGTGAGCACTGTTCTTCAGAGAAAAAAAGAAACACTTGACCGTGAAAATGAAAAATTACATATTTTAGGGTACTTTCACACTTGCATAGAGTTCCGTCAAAAGGGCTCTATGCCGGAAAAGAACTGATCAGGCATATCCCAATGCAGTCTGAATGGATAGAAATCCGTTCAGTTTGCATCAGTATGCATTCAGTTCAATCACTGTCAGGCGTTTTCAGCAGACATAATACCGCAGTTTGCTGCAGTATTTTGTCCATCCAAAATGCCTGATCAGTCGCGGGAATGCCGGATCCGGCATTAATGCCCATTGACTTGCATTAGTGCCGAATCCGACATTGTAAAACAACTGAAGGACGGATCCGTCCTTCAGGTCTGCGCATGCAGACCGGGAGAACTGTGAAAAAGACTGCAAGACGGATCCGCCCATCCGCATGACAAGCGGAGAGACAGATCCGTTCTTGCAATGCATTTGTAGACGGATCCGCACCCGTCTACAAATGCTGTCAGTTGTCACACTGATCAGCGGATCCCGCAGGCAGCTCCGACGACGGAACTGCCTGCTGGATCACACGAGCGCAAGTGTGAAAGTACCCTTACAAGCACATTTCACTTTAGGCCCAAATTTTTCATTTTCACAAGGGGTAACAGGAGAAAATGCATCCCACTTTTTGTTATCCATTTTCTCCTAAATACGGCAGCACCCCATATATTTTCATAAACTGACGTATGGGCACACGGTAAAACCCAGAAAAGAAGGAGCACCATATGGTTTTTGGAAGGCAGATTTTGCCAGGATGGTTTATGAATGCCATGTCACCCCTAGAAAGGAAACCACCAAAAATTGACCTAATTCTGGAAATGACACCCTTCAAGGCTTTCATTGAGGGATGTGGTGAGTATATTGAGTCAACAAGAGTTTCATAGAATATAGAAACACTTGGCTGTGAAAATGAAAAACTGATTTTTTCCAATAAAACGTTCCTTTAGCCCCGAATGTTTCATCTTTACAAGGGCTAATAGGAGAAAATTCACTCCACAACTTATTATGCATTTTTACTGGAATACGGAAACATCCCATTTGTGATCATAAAATGCTGTTTGGGGACATGTCAGCATTCAGAAGCAAAGAAGCGACATGGATTTTCTAACATGGAATTTGACTAAATAGTTTTTAAGGGCCATTACTTTTTTATTCTTTTGTTGACTGAGCTATGTGAGGGCTAGTTTTTGTGGGAGAAGCTGTAGTTTTTTTTGTACCATATTGAGGTACATATGACTTTTTTGATCACTTTTTAAACCATTTATTGGGAGGTGAGGTGGGTAAAAATTGCAATTCTGTCAGTGTTTTTGTCCCAGTAGTATGCCAATTTTACAGATTGACAATAATTGGCGCTGCTGTCAACAGCGGCTAAGAAAAAATTGCAGTCAATGTCACAGATATTTGGGATGCGGAAACATTATACAGGAGATGTAGCACAGGTAATGTCACTGTCCGCAGCGTCTACGGAAAAAGTACACTGTATGTCATAGATAAAAAATTTATGCGCACATGTTATACTGGAGATGTCGCACTGTTATACTGGAGATGTCGCACTGGTAATGTCACTCTCAGAAGAAAAAGTACACTATATGTCACAGATAAATTTTTTCAGCGCACAGCTGCACGTGTTACACTGCAGATGTGGCGCTGGAAATGTCACTGTCCGCAGCAGACACCGTCTATGGAAAAAGTATACTGGGTGTCACAGATATTTTATGGATGCGCACACTTTACACTGGAGATGTTGCGCACTAATGTCACTGGCCGCAGCGGACACCTCCTACGGAAAAAGTACACCGGAGGTTACAGATATTTTTTGGATGTGCCCACTTTACACTGGAAATGTTGTATAACTAATGTCACTGTCCGCAGCAGACACCATCTACAGAAAAAGTACACTGGATGTCACAGATATTTTTTTGATGCGCACATGTTACACTGGAGATGTGGCGCAGCTAATGTCACTGTCTGCAGCGGCCTAACTATTGCACGCTATTTAGCGCAGGATGCACTAAAAATAGATATTGCTGCCACACACAATAGTCCTTAAAAGGATTTTGGGGTCTGTAAAGTTTTAGCAATTTAGCGCCGGTTGCACTAAAAATATATATTGCTGCTGCCACACACAAAGGACTTTTGGGTCTCTGAAAAGTTTTTCTAATAAAAATATTCCTATATCACTCCCTACACTGTCCCTGTCTGTCCCTTCCTCAGCACAGCTCTCCCTGACTAAGAGTGAGCCGAACACTCGCCATCAGGTGTTATATAGCACCCAATGACGCGTTCCGGCCAGCCAATCACTGTAATGCCAGTAACCAACATGGCTACAACATTACAGTGAGGTCAGTAGTTACCTGCACGTTTATTGGCTGCGTTTATGTTTTACTAATTTTTCTACGTAAATCATTTTTTATTAAAATCTTGTAGTAGTGGAGATAAATCAGTGGCACTCACCATCAGATGCAAATACTCCTTTATTGGGGTGGGGGGGGGGGCTGGGGTAGACTGTACAAGCAGTGCAATCACATGAAAAGGGCGCCCTTTTGTCCTGTTTGCATCTGATGGTGAGTGCCACTGATTTATCTCTGCTACTACAAGATATGTATGGACTCTTAGTTTGTTGAGCACCACCAAGCTGCACGCAAAAACTCCCATTGTGTCCATGTTTCCATGTTAAAAAGTTTTGGTAATCAGTATGTAGTGCCACCGCTTATCTGTTTCTTATTGTTGAACCATTTTTTATTAAAAATAAGTTAGATTTTGCATCGCCACATACTAACATCCATAACATTTTTATATTTCCACCAATGCAGCTGTCCAAGGGCTTATTTTTTGCCGGACAGGTTGAAGTTTTTATGGGTATAATTTTGGGGTACATATGACTTTTTGGATCGATGTCTATATGATTTTTTTGGGGGGAGGGGAAGTGGCAAAAACAGCAATTACGTCATTGTTTTAATTTTTTATTTTTTATTAAATATATTATTAAATTCTGCAGTGTTTATATTGTTGGGGGATCTGTACCCCTTTTTTCTTTTACACTACCCCTGCTCTGCATACCTGACTGGGAAATATATTCAGTAAATTTAGCGTCATTTACATTGTTGGGTGCTGTAGTTATATGCTGTAAAATCTCCATGATGTCTCCATGATAAATCTGCAGCGTGGGGGCCCCGTGTGGCTTCTACACACTTTCAAAATAATCCTTCAGCGGGGCGAATAGATGCCGGATGACAGGGACGCTTCATGACCCCTTTTTTCTTTCAAACTACCCCTGCACTGCATACCTGACTGGGAAATATATTCTGTAAATTCGGCGGTGTTTACATTGTTGGGTGATCTGTACCCCTTTTTTCTTTCACACTACCCCTGCCCTGCATACCTGACTGGGAAATATATGCTATAAATTCAGCGGCGTTTAGATTGTTGGGTGATCTATACCCCTTTTTTCTTTTACACTACCCCTGCACTGCATACCTGACTGGGAAATATATTCTGCATGCTTGTAGACACGCTGCTGATGACATTCCCATCTTACACTGGGGCCTCAGTGGAAGCACAAGGCGAAGGCAGAGGAGGAGGAAGAAGTCGCCAATGCAGCTGGGGTACCGGCAGCACCTCAGAAGGCAGGGTTAGCATGGCCGAAATGTGGAAAAGCTTTGTCAGCACGCCACAAGAACCAGCACCACCAGCTGATATGGAACGTCTTAGCAGGAGGCAGCCTTTCAGCAACATGGTGGGACAGTATGTGTGCACATGCCTACACGTACTGACTGATGGGTCTGCCCCATTCAACTTCTGGGTCTCCAAATTGGGCACATGGCCTGAGTTTGCCCTTTACTCCTTGGAGGTGCTGGCCTGCCCTGCAGCCAGAGTATTGTCTGAACGTGTATTCAGCACGGCAGGGGGCGTTATCACAGACAAGCGCAGCCGCCTGTCCACAGCCAAAGTGGACAAGCTCACGTTCAGTAAAATGAATCAGGCATGGATCCCACAGGACTTGTCCGTACCTTGAGAATAGACATCATAAATGAGGGCAGTCCAGCTCAGGACTGCCCTCATTGGTTCCGGGCAGGTTAGCTGAGATCGCTGGCTGTGTAACAGCCACAGTCTCCGCACTGTCATCATGTGCATAGACATGGTGACAGTTTAGTGCCATGACAAGTATATTCGCCATGGAACACTAAGTAGCAGTGCTCCATGATGAAAATACATCAAGGGGTTAAAGAGCTAAAATGATGTCAGTAATACTAGTGGGAACTCCATTATTAGGCTTCAGCGAATCGGCCTTTAGATCGTAGATCTAAAGTTGATTCATTCAAAAACTTCGATGTTAATGCTGTTTCCATACAGTATGAGAATGTATTGGCTCAGTGGAGCAAACTTTGTCTTGTCCGAAGTTACTCGAGACTTTGGTGAATTACTACTGTATTCATATCTGCGTATTTACAAACAATTTAAAATATGAAACTGAAATCGTCTTTGGGACTGAGGTACCAGCCAGTACCAAAGCCCACTTTGAATTCTCATTTTAAATTACTTTTAAATACGTAGATGTGAATTTAGTAGTAATTCCCTGAAGTATAGCTTGACTTGGGGCTAGATGAAGTTTGGCTCCATAGGGGCCAATACATTTTAATGTTGTACAGAAACAGCATTAGCATCGAAGTTTTTGAAAGAATTGACTTTGGATCTATAAGGGTCCATTCGCTCAAGCCTATTCAATATTGTTAAACTGGCAGAGGGGTGCACAAAAGTAGAGTTGCTCATTGATTTACTATAGTGTTGGAGCTAGTGGTTTAACTTTCAGCTAAATATATGATTATTATTTTTACATAAAGATCATTTAGACTGGAAATGAAAATAGTATCTCTCACCATTGGTTGTGTTTTGTCATCTCTTACAATGAACTGCAGCTTTACAAGGAATTGACAGCAGATCTGTTGATTCTACTCCACTCCAACTAACAATTACACACGCAATAAACCATAGGAGGAAAATCACCGGGGCCAGTTTATTACATTATATAACAATTACTGCTAGAGAACCCCTTTAAGTCCTTTCTTTTTTGGCAAATTTAAAAAAAATCCTCACATAGTTTTAAAATTCCTAATTTAAGAGATTCATATTACCATATAATTGCAAGGTTGAGATAAAATGTACGGTTTGTGAGAGTGTTTGAAAATTGTATTACAATTAGGTTCACTTAATAGAATGTGTTAGAAGTACTGAAAACTTTGCTTCTAGAGCACTAGTAAATCCAGGGATGTAATTTGACAAAGCATTTTTTTCCTTCAAATCTCTTTTTATTAAAGTTTATAAAATAATGAGAGATGAACGAAGTTTTCAAAAATTCGATTCAGCAATTTCGACGAACTTTGTCAAGAAATTCGATTCGTTATGAATTACTTAGTCACAAATCGTTTTTCATTACATGGAGCGGGCACAATGATGGAGAATGGCTATTGCACCTCCCATGTCATTTAAACCGTTATATGCCGCATTCAAGGCTGATCATGGCATCTGAGACTCACATTCAGGTGCTCAGGGGGTTAATCAGAGGTTAAAAAACAATTATACTCACTTGATCACAGAGGCTGTCCTCTCCCGTCTTGATTGAAGAAAACCCGCCAAAGGACATGTGGCAAACATGAAGACGATAATTTTTTTTTTTTTAAACACCATTTTAGGAAAAATGTATTCATTGCCATGAAGCGAGAGAAAATTCGGCTTTGTGGTGAATCAAATTTTTTCTAAACTTTGGATTAAATTCAACTTTGGATGCTTTGATTCGCTCAAAATTAAAAATAACATACTGAAAACACACAGAAAGCCTCAAAAACGTAGACGGCCATGCAGGGCCTAAATGGACGTAATAGTATTTTCAGTTAGCATTCTATCAAATAACAAATAGAAAATGTGAACGAGGAACAGTAGGTGACGTCAGCTCCAGAGAATGTCTGTCATAAAGTAAGGGCTTTTGGGGGTTATTGTTTGAGCACCTAGAGGAGATAGTTATGACAGAATGTACGGGAAGAATATAGGTAGGCATAGAGGTGTACATATAAAAAAAAGATAAGTTTAACCTAAGGCAACATTAATGAATTACAATTAGCAAGACCAAGACACCCAGTACAGCTCCAGTACAGAACTTCCAGTGACTAAGTTCCTCAAATCTGTAATTTGATTGATTTGATTGACTTTTTTTGCTTCCATTGCCTGAGTAAGAGGGGTTCAGGATTTCTCCATTTCAAAAAGATAAGAAGTTTTGCCCTTTGGATAAATCAAGTTGTGAGACATTTTGTGGATGGGTTGAAATCCTTTGAAGTAAAATCTTAATTTATGTTACTTTTGATGTTAAATTGGCCCTAATTTATTTACTCAATGCAACAATAACCACAAATGTACCAGCAAAGTCCATACCCAAGATACTAGGACACTCAGAATATTAAGCAGAGCATTGGGACTACACTATCTGTAGTTGACTGCAATTGATTACGCCATTGCCATAGTTGTCATTCTGAAAAAAATTGCAGGGACACTTTTGATTAGGAACAAGAAAGTCGTGTAGGGGGTGGCATGCCAAATTCTTGTTATTTGTCTCTACCGTTAACACCACAACTTAAATTTGTTAGGGATCAGCGAGTGTGGACTGCGCCAACTAACCGGTTTTATTTTGGGTTAAACCCTAAGGGCATTATTACGGCGCTCCCCTGGAATTCACTCTTTAACCCCTGTGCAGGGATCTGGCCTTTGCTGCAAGGAAGCAACCAGACTGCTAGTTCCTAGGATAGTTCCAGTGTAGTTGGAATCTAGTCCACAGAGTTCAGGGACTCTGGCACAAACACCAAAAACTCATGATACATAAAATGGTCCAAAAACACAGAAAAAAAACGCAGATATTGGCTAGGGAAGGATTTGGAAGTGGGCAGACTGGCCCTTTAAGAGGCTAAGTGGTAAGGAGACAGAGGATGGGGCACAAGGCAGAAGCATGGCGGCAGCAGCATGCTGAATAGGGAAGGTATAATGCTCACAGAGGCAAGCAGGGCAGCGGGGGACCTAGACTTAAACCACCATATGATTTAAAATATGAATTATATATTTTTCACTCTAGCCACAGTGCCTATGCATTGATATGATCAGAGTTAGTGCCACACAGTGCACAGTTAGATAAACTAAGACTACAAAAATCCTAACTGCAGATATATATACACACAGTGTCCCCATAAATAGTGCACACAGCATCTAGATTAATAGCATCATACAATGTTCCGATAAACAGTATATATAGAGATATATAGTATAAATAGAAAGATAGTGCTATACAGTGACCATATTAATGGCAATCTTTCACCTATCTGAGGGTAGCATAAACTGGTACCAAAGACCCTGATTAAAACACTGGGTCAGTTACTTAAATTGTGCCAGCCATTTAGCTAAAGTCAGTATTGAGCATCTCCAGCCTGAGCAGAGCTCTGGAGTCCACTCAGCACAAGGCACATGCTTGAGAGTCCGCACATTTATGAGCTCCCATCTCTTCCCGCAACTTCTCCCCCCCACAGATGCGCTCTCTTCTTGTACACAATGTCAGGAATATCAGGAGGACCCCGAGCTCACGCTCTGTATTGAGAGGACTCTAGCACTCGTCTCACACTGGAGCTATACGATACAAAACAATTTAGTAAGTGACCGGCAATTCAATCTGTTACCAGATTATGCTGATAGTAAAAAAATGTAAAATACAGCCAGCTCACCAGTAACTCCAATCTACACACTTCTTCAAATCCAGACATAGCAATTAGCAAGCCATGAAGCCCATCCTCAGCAGCAGTATATGGAGGCACACTATTGAGTAGTTTGCCTTCAGATAGAGAAACACGTCTTCATTTTTTTCTTTAATCAAGGGCACCATCTTGGTAAAATGAAGACAAATAATAGCCCTTCAATTAGGCCCATTTGTGAAGCAGTGTCCAATTCTTATTATTTGTCTTTTGAGTTTTGCATCTATATCTTGCATTAATGAGCTGTTAGAAGGTTAAGCTGCTTTACATAAAGCAGGGTAATCCCCAGCATTTAAGGAAAAAATGACTGATGCAGATGCCTTTATTTATGAAGCAGATCAGATAAAGAATACAATAGGTGAGAAAGGCAGCAGGTAAAAGACAGTTAATGGATAGGCTGGAGAGTGGAAAATTCTGAGAAGAAAGAAGGAAAAAGAAACCAGGGGTGAGCTTAGAAATGATAATGACTTACACAGAGATAGTGAATAGCTAAGAAGTGATCTTTATAGCATTTTCTATGTGTAGTGCTGTTATCTACAACAGAATTTAGTAATGGGCATACCTTGTGTGGTACCCCAGAGCAAGAGGTACTTGCAAATTGTTTGCTGTTTAATGCTTGACATGTTATTTAATGCTCTGTATACCCAGTATGCTTATGGATGGAAGTGACAGAGTTAATCAATCAATGGATCCGGTATCTGTCCTTTGCTGAGTCTAGAGAGTTCCAGCAAGTAGAAGAATTATGAGGAAGCAACTCCATATATTCCATTCCTCACAAGACTGGACTAAAGCTTCAGAAACTTACGATCTCTGGATAATCTACAGAAAGGAAAAGAAAAAGAGACAAGTAGATTCAGAAATCTGCATGGCTGAGCTTTGCAGTCAGTAAGGTATCCTGCTACCTAAGCTACTTAGACTTTACTGCAGTGAGGGGAATACTGTTAAGACCCCCTTTACACATGGAAACAACTTGGCTAGCCATGTCTTAAAACCTGTATGCCTCAGTTGTGAATTACAGCCACAATTGAAAAAATTAAGATTGCCAGCTATACATTCTGCAGGAAAAGACTTCAGAAAGATAGAGAGGAAAGAGTATGATAATATCCATCCTTGCTCAAAACCATACAAAACCATATTGGGAGATTTGCACTGTATATTGGGAACTGTGTACATTGTTGGATGTAGTACAACTCCATTTTGCACTTAAAGCGGACCTGTTATCTCTCCTGACATGTCTGCTTTAGTAACTACTTGCTTTCGATATAAAATAACAATTCTGGAGCATCTATTCTTATGACTTTATGCTGTTCTATTCCTGAATTTTTCCTGCTAGAAGTAATAAATAAATTGCTACAAGTCAGCAGTAAAGGTACTGCTGGATGTTACCAATAGCTGGTGAATTTGACTCTGTCCAATCAGTGCTGCTGGTGTCAGACTGTGCAGGGACACATCCCCATCTGTTAACACCCATCTGTACCTTTATTGCAAGCTGCTGACATAAAATTCAAGTAGAAATAACAGAGGAATGGCACAACATAGAGTTATATGGAAAGATGCTCCAGAATTGTTGTTACATGGGGAATTCAAACACACTTTAGGAGAAGTAGGTGATAGGTCCTCTTTAAGTAAAGAGAGATATCTATTTTGCCACATCTGGCCTGGTTACTGACTCCTGCACCATACACCAGCCATTGCACTCTACGAGCCCTGCCTTTCACCTATACAAATACTCAACATCATGACACCCCAACTACCAGGCAGGACCGCCAGAACCAGGGTGTGCCGCAAAGGGAAAAAGGGTGCACACTCCTACCACTGCATGGTATCGACTAGCGAGCAATGATATGAGGCTTGCCACTGTGATTTACTTAGCAGCCAGAGCCACTCCCACTCCCATCTTCCACTCTAGCTCCTCCTTGGCTTGCTGCAGTTGTGTCCACCAGGGAAAGTGGTTCTGAGGCTCTGGCCTCCGGAGAAATAGAACACATGCCTGCAACTTGTAATTGTAAGGGCTCTTTTACATGGAAATGAAGTCTCACTCACAAAATCATTACCCTCTGTAAACATGACACTGATCAAAGCTTGTTTGTCAGGTGATGGCCTTTTTTGTATGCTTTATTGTCGGCAGCACATCTCTCTGTATATACAGTCATGGCCAAAAGTTTTGAGAATTACACAAATATTAGTTTTCACAAAGTTTGCTGCTAAACTGCTTTTAGATCTTTGTTTCAGTTATTTCTGTGATGTAGTGAAATATAATTACATTCACTTCATACGTTTCAAAGGCCTTTATCGATAATTACATGACATTTATGCAAAGAGTCAGTATTTGTAGTGTTGGCCCTTCTTCTCCAGGACCTCTGCAATTCGACTGGGCATGCTCTCAATCAACTTCTGGGACAATTCCTGACTGATAGCAACCCATTCTTTCATAATCACTTCTTGGAGTTTGTCAGAATTAGTGGGTTTTTGTTTGTCCACCCGCCTCTTGAGGATTAACCACAAGTTCTCAATGGGATTAAGATCTGGGGAGTTTCCAGGCCATGGACCCAAAATGTCAATGTTTTGGTCCCCGAGCCACTTAGTTATCACTTTTGCCTTATGTCACGGTGCTCCATTGTGCTGGACAATACATTGTTCTTCACCTAACTGTTGTTGGATTGTTGTAAGAAGTTGCTGTTGGAGGGTGTTTTGATACCATTCTTTATTCATGGCTGTGTTTTTGGGCAAAATTGTGAGTGAGCCCACTCCCTTGGGTGAGAAGCAACCCCACACATAAATGGTCTCAGGATGCTTTACTGTTGGCATGACACAGGACTGATGGTAGCGCTCACCTTTTCTTCTCCGGACAAGCCTTTTTCCAGATGCTCCAAACAATCGGAAAGAGGCTTCATCGAAGAATATGACTTTGCCCCAGTCCTCAGCAGTCCATTCACCATACTTTCTGCAGAAGATCAATCTGTCCCTGATGTTTCTTTGGGAGAGAAGTGGCTTCTTTGCTGCCCTTCTTGACACCAGGCCATCTTCCAAAAGTCTTCGCCTCACTGTGCGTGCAGATGCGCTCACACCTGCCTGCTGCCATTCCTGAGCAAGCTCTGCACTGGTGGCACTCTGATCCCGCAGCTGAATCCTCTTTAGGAGATGATCCTGGCGCTTGCTGGACTTTCTTGTACGCCCTGAAGCCTTCTTAACAAGAATTGAACCTCTTTCCATGAAGTTCTTGATGATCCTATAAATTGTTGATTGAGGTGCAATCTTAGTAGCCACAATATCCTTGCCTGTGAAGCCATTTTTATGCAACACAATGATGGCTGCACTCGTTTCTTTGCAGGTCACCATGGTTAACAATGGAAGAACAATGATTTCAAGCATCACCCTCCTTTTAACATGTCAAGTCTGCCATTTTAACCCAATCAGCCTGACATAATGATCTCCAGCCTCGTGCTCGTCAACATTCCCACCTGAGTTAACAAGACGATTACTGAAATGATCTCAGCAGGTCCTTTAATGACAGCAATGAAATGCAGTGGAAAGGTTTTTTTGGGATTAAGTTAATTTTCATGGCAAAGAAGGACTATGCAATTCATCTGATCACTCTTCATAACATTCTGGAGTATATAAAAATTGCTATTATAAAAACTTAAGCAGCAACTTTTCCAATTTCCAATATTTATGTAATTCTCAAAACTTTTGGCCACGACTATACAAGGGATAGGCTGGCAACAAATGAAGTCTGTATGGAGGCAAATGATCACTGTTACCGAGCTCAATATCTATCATTGTACAAACAGCCAACATCATGAAAACTAGGAAAGTATCCTCTTCTTTAAATGGACGCTACCATCATTTTTTTGGTCACATATTAACAGTCTCTATGTGAATAGTCTATGTAATTTTTTTATTTATTTACAAAAAATGGATGAATGGCTTTTTGGATATAATTTTTGAAGTTGCTCCATGTTTTCTACTTCCTTTCATGGCTCTTTAACTTCCTCCTTTGTTTTTATTTTTAGCACACCAAACAGCCACACTTGACTTTTTCAGTTATATTATTCACTGTGACCAGAGAGGGAAGGGGGACGAGTAACTTAATTAGGGCATTAATGAATGCTTCTATCAATACAGATGGGAGCGCTCATTGCTGGAGCGCAGGGTAGCTGCGGTCCTGTCACTCACTGACAGCTCAGCAACCCATGCTCCTTCTCTTCTTCAGGCCGGTGCACTGAATGGTGAAGCAGGGAACCCTCTGCTCCCTGCTCCACCATTCAGCCTGCAGACACAGATCGCGCTGCTGCCATGTGTGGGAGGAGCCTGCAACTCGGGAATCTGCCTGTACTCCTCCCACACAGGGCTGCAGAACGATATGTGTCTGGCTGTCTACAGGGGGAGAGCTGGATGTGAGCTTCAGGAACAGGACAATGTAAGTAGTTACTGTTTTTTTTTTAATTGACACAAGGGGGCACAGAGGGCATTACTACTTTAAATAGGGAACAGGGGGCATTACTACTATAAAGGGAGCATAAAGGGATTTACTACTATAAAGGGGCACAGAGGGCATTACTACTATAAAGGGGGCACAGAGGACATTACTACTATAAAGGGGGCACAGAGGACATTACTACTATAAAGGGGGCACAAAGGCCTTTTATACTATAAAGGGGGCACAGAGGGCTTTGCTACGATGAAGGGGGCACAATGGACATTATTACTGTGAAGGGGGCACAATGGGCATTACTACTGTGAAGGGGGCATAGTGGGCACTACTTTTATGAACAGTGCACAATGGGCATTAGTACTATGAAGGTGGCACAATAGCCATTACTACTATGAAGGGGCGCAATGGTCATTACTAATATGAAGGGGGCACAATGGGCATTACTGCTGTGAAGGGGGCACTGAGGGCATTACTCATGTAAAGGGGCATAACTTTTATGGGGCACAGAGTGGGCAATACTACTGTGAATGGGGCACAGGGGGAAATTACTACTGTAAAGGGGGCACAGCAAGGGCATAACTACTGTGAGGGGCATAACTGTTATGGGGGCACTACTACTGTGAAAGGGGCACAGTGGGCATTACTACTGTGAAGGGGGCACAGAGAGGGCATAACTACTGTGAGGGGAACAAAGAGGGCATTACTGTGAAGGGGCACTGATAGGGCATTACTACTATGAAAGAGGGACAGAGGGGGCATACATACAGTAAGGGGGCACATGGAAGGGAAAAGTACTTTAAGGGGGGCACAATGTAGGCATAACTACTGTGAAGGTAGTTATCATAGCAGCAATGGTTTACCTATCTATATAGGAGTTTTATTTCTCTGTTCTGACTGCTACCAAAGGACAATATTTTGTAGTTAAAGGGGTTGTCCGAGTTGTCCGGTTGTGCCCAATGCATGGAACGGCCGCACAACGGCCGTGTGAATAAGCCCTAAGACCTCTTATCCTATACAGATAATGTTTTAGGCCTCATTCACACTGTCATTTCTTACATTTTTCTTCCCCTTCTTTTAGAGGTATAGCTTGAGCAAGACAACAAGATTTGTTACAGGACCTCCACCTAGCATATGCCATTCGTAATAATACTGTGATATTCTTATGTGACGAAGGCGCTGCTCCATTTCTGCATTTTACAGCAGTGCCCTGATGTGTAATGTTAATAGAAGAGAATAATTCATTTCCCATCACTGTTGTATTAGATAAATGTGTGCTTCTGGGTCAAAAGTTTTTTTTATTAAATTTCCCTTAGGGTACGGCACACAGTCAGTTTTCTGAATGCAGTTTTGAAAGCCAAAATCACTAGTGAATGGTAAAAGAACAGAAAGTATAAAGGACAGATACAACTTCTCCCTCTTTTTTAATTCATCCCTGATTTTGTCATCCAAAACTGCATCAAGAAACCTGACCGTGTGTTCGTACACTTGAGGAAGAGCTCTGTATTTTTGTTTATTAGGGCTCCCATTAGTAACATGATAAGGGTTAAGGCAGTACATTTTCCTGGCACTGCAAGATCATGTGAACTGCTACAGTGTCTGCTGTGTCAGCCAAATGTAAGATCCTCTAGGCAATTCTCTGAGACGCGCCTCAAGGCTCTCATAGACTTGTAGAAAAAGACTCACACTCGGCTGACAGCAGACGATATAGCAGTTCGGTGTTCAGACTGCAAGGTCTCACAATCTTGTAGTACTTGGAATGGAGTTATTGAATGCAGAATAAAGAGGCAAGTAAGTAGAGATGGCCCGAACAATTCGCCGGCGAACAGTTCCCGGCGAACATAGCTTGTTCGCGTTCGCCTCAGCCGGGCGAACATATGCGATGTTCGGTCCGCCCCCTATACATCATCATTGAGCAAACTTTGACCCTGTACCTCACAGTCAGCAGACACATTCCAGCCAATCAGCAGCATACCCTCCCTCCCAGACCCTCCCACCTCCTGCACAGCATCCATTTTAGATTCATTCTGAAGCTGCAGTCTTAGTGAGAGGAAGGAGAGTGTAGTTGCTGCTGATTTAATTGGGAAATCGATAGCTAGGCTAGTGAATTCAGTGTCCACTCCAGTCCTGAAAGACTCATCTGATCTCTGCTGTAAGGACAGCGTCCTGACAGCACCCCAAAAGCCCTTATTAGGGCTGCAACATTAGTCTGCTTTTTTTTTTCCTTTATATGCATATTGCAGTTGCCTGGCCTGCCTGTGTGTGAGGAGCTGCAGGCCCACAGACTGTAGTGTGCCCACTGCCAGTGCCCACCCCTGTCATTCCGTGTGGTACAGGACTTTGCATCAAAAAAGGCATTTCATTTTACACTTTAATCTAAGGTTAGTTGCCTGCCAGTGTGTGTCAGGCTGACTTCCAGTGACTGTAGTGTGCCCACTGCCAGTGCCCACCCCTGTCATCCCGTGTGGTACAGGACTTTGCATCAAAAAAAGGCATTTCATTTTTACACTTTAATCTAAGGTTAGTTGCCTGCCAGTGTGTGTCAGGCTGACTTCCAGTGACTGTAGTGTGCCCACTGCCAGTGCCTACCACTCATACCGGCTGGCAGAGGACTTTGCATCAAAAAGGCATTTCATTTTTACACTTTAGTGTAATTTCAGCTGCTTGCCTGCTGCTAGTGTGTGTCAGGCCGACTTCCACTGACTGTAGTGTGCCCACTGCCAGTGCCCATCCCTGTCATCCCATGTGGCACAGGACTTTGCATCAAAAAAAGTCATTTAATTTTTACACTTTAATCTAAGTTTAGTTGCCTGCCAGTGTGTGTCAGGCTGACTTCCAGTGACTGTAGTGTGCCCACTGCCAGTGCCCACCCCTGTCATCCCATGTGGCACAGGACTTTGCATCAAAAAAGGCATTTAAATTTTACACTTTAATCTAAGTTTAGTTGCCTGCCAGTGTGTGTCAGGCTGACTTCCAGTGACTGTAGTGTGCCCACTGCCAGTGCCTACCACTCATACCGGCTGGCAGAGGACTTTGCATCAAAATAGGCATTTAATTTTTACACTTTAGTGTAATTTCAGCTGCTTGCCTGCTGCTAGTGTGTGTCAGGCCGACTTCCACTGACTGTAGTGTGCCCACTGCCAGTGCCCATCCCTGTCATCCCATGTGGCACAGGACTTTGCATCAAAAAAGTCATTTAATTTTTACACTTTAATCTAAGTTTAGTTGCCTGCCAGTGTGTGTCAGGCTGACTTCCAGTGACTGTAGTGTGCCCACTGCCAGTGCTCCACCCCTGTCATCCCATGTGGCACAGGACTTTGCATCAAAAAAGGCATTTAATTTTTACACTTTAATCTAAGTTTAGTTGCCTGCCAATGTGTGTCAGGCTGACTTCCAGTGACTGTAGTGTGCCCACTGCCAGTGCCCACCCCTGTCATCCCATGTGGCACAGGACTTTGCATCAAAAAAGGCATTTAAATTTTACACTTTAATCTAAGTTTAGTTGCCTGCCAGTGTGTGTCAGGCTGACTTCCAGTGACTGTAGTGTGCCCACTGCCAGTGCCTACCACTCATACCGGCTGGCAGAGGACTTTGCATCAAAATAGGCATTTAATTTTTACACTTTAGTGTAATTTCAGCTGCTTGCCTGCTGCTAGTGTGTGTCAGGCCGACTTCCACTGACTGTAGTGTGCCCACTGCCAGTGCCCACCCCTGTCATCCCGTGTGGCACAGGACTTTGCATCAAAAAAGGCATTTAATTTTTACACTTTAATCTAAGGTTAGTTGCCTGCCAGTGTGTGTCAGGCTGACTTCCAGTGACTGTAGTGTGCCCACTGCCAGTGCCTACCACTCATACCGGCTGGCACAGGACTTTTGCATAAAAAAGGCATTTAATTTTTACACATTAGTCTAATTTCAGTTGCTTGCCTGCTGCCAGTGCGTGTCAGGCCCACTTCCACTGACTGTAGTGTGCCCACTGCCAGTGCCAACCACTGATACCGGGTGGCACAGTAGCTTGCCGATAAATAAGGCATTTCATTTTTACACATTAGTCTAATTTCAGTTGCTTGCCTCCTGCCAGTGTGTGTCAGGCCCACCTCCACAGACTGTAGTGTGCCCACTGCCAGTGCCAACCACTGATACCGGGTGGCACAGTAGCTTGCCGATAAATAAGGCACTTCATTTTTACACATTAGTCTAATTTCAGTTGCTTGCCTCCTGCCAGTGTGTGTCAGGCCCACCTCCACAGACTGTAGTGTGCCCACTGCAAGTGCCAACCACTGATACCGGGTGGCACAGTAGCTTGCCGATAAATATGGCATTTCATTTTTACACATTAGTCTAATTTCAGTTGCTTGCCTCCTGCCAGTGTGTGTCAGGCCCACCTCCACAGACTGTAGTGTGCCCACTGCCAGTGCCAACCACTGATACCGGGTGGCACAGTAGCTTGACGATAAATAAGGCATTTCATTTTTACACATTAGTCTAATTTCAGTTGCTTGCCTGCTGCCAGTGTGTGTCAGGCCCACTTCCACAGACTGTAGTGTGCCCACTGCCAGTGCCCACCACTGATACAGGGTGGCACAGTACCACTTATCGAAAAAAAATGACAGGCAGAGGCAGGCCACCCCGCAGGGGCCGTCGTGGTCGTGGTGCTGTGATTTCCACTGTCCCTGGAATAATGCCTAGTGTTCAGAGGCCATGTACCCTGAACCCGAAAAATTCTGAGGACGTAGTTGACTGGCTTAGACAGGACACCCAATCTTCAACAGCTTCCGCTAAGAACCTTGACGCACCATCCTCCTCCAGCTCAGCTTCGGTCACCTGCTCTCAAGTTACCACGCACCCGCCCGCCGCTGATAGGAATAGTACTAGTTAAGACACCACTCATATAGGGTGTCACAGCACATTGCTCTGTGCACGCGCAGTGCCCCAATTTGGGAGTATGAGGACCGACCAAGCTGCTTTTTCCATCTCCCGGTTCCTGAAATCAATTCAGTTTGGTGTATGAGAGTTTGGTCTGTCATTGTGAAGGCAGTCGAAGGTACCAGGCCTAAATTTTTTTTTCACAAAGGCAATCCCTGATATGGGATGTAACAGGGATTAAACTGATGAGAATAGTACTACAGAAAATACCACTCATATCGAGTGTGACAGTAAATTGCACGGCGCAGACGCAGTGACCGTGGATTAAAACAGAGTGGAGGGAGCCAGCGTTTTTTAACCATCTCCCCGTTCGAAAAATCTATTCAATAAATGGCCCCCAGATTGGGGATGTTAGAGGGATTAAACTGATGAGAATAGTACTACAGAAAATACCACTCATATCGGGTGTGACAGTAAATTGCACGGCGCAGACGCAGTGACCGTGGATTAAAACAGAGTGGAGGGAGCCAGCGTTTTTAACCATCTCCCGTTCGAAAAATCAATTCAATTGACCTTTCGGGGACCCTTGGTGTTGTACGTGGCTGGGTGGAGGAAGAAACCTTCAATGACATCACCGGGACGTGGCTAGCTTGGTATCCAACCTTGTGCAAATGGGGAGTTTGCGGTTGTGCAAATGGACTGTTTGCGGTGCATTAAAAGGGGAGTTTGGTCTGTCAATGTCTGAGAATCGGGCGTAACCCTTACACTACCTGATCGATACAACATCATACCTGATTGTATACACACACTGGATGTTTTAAAGCATGTTATTCCAAACAATTTAGGAATGTTACGTGATTTATGCCCTTTATGGATTAAACCCGACTCTGCGTCCACTACGTAATTTTCCATGGGAGTTTTGCCATGGATCCCCCTCCGGCATGCCACAGTCCAGGTGTTAGTCCCCTTGAAACAACTTTTCCATCACTATTGTGGCCAGAAAGAGTCCCTTTGGTTTTTAAAATTCGCCTGCCAATTGAAGTCTATGGCGGTTCGCCCGGTTCGCCTGTTCGCGAACATTTGCGGAAGTTCGCATTCGCTGTTCGCGAACTGAAAATTTTATGTTCGCGACATCACTACAAGTAAGGTCTTTCAATGTACTCCTCTAAGCCTTTAGGGTCCTAGTTAAAAAAAATAATAATCCAGGGTGCTTCTTTAACCCCTTAAGGACCCTCACCATACATGTGCGGCGCTGCTGGACGTGACTTAAGGACCAGCGTCGTACATGTACGGCGGGCTGATCAGGCGGGTGCATATGCTGTGGCAGCCGGTCTCCTGCTGTATATGCTGGCATCAGTGAATACACCGATGCCGGGGTATTAACCCCTTGTATGCTGCTGTCAAAGCTGACCACGGCATGCAGAGGTTTTGTGGAGGGTACGCGTGCCCTACGAATCTCCATAGGGTCCCCGCGCTGCAGTGGCAGGGACCTGGTGGCAGAGAAGGGAAGCCCGATGCCCACCATAAGCCTCTGAGATTCAGCCCGTAGGCTAGGTCTCACATGCAGGCTGTCAACATGCAAGCTGTTTTCGTAAGAACCAGGTCTATTAAAATATCGCATGACCTAACTCCTAAGGTGAACACCGTAAAAAAAAAAAACGGTGTAAAGAAAAAGCTATTTTTTGTCACCTTACATCACAAAAAGTGTAATACCAAGCGATCAAAAAGTCATATGCACCCCAAAATAGTACAGGTTAAACTCATATAACATAATCTCATCCCACAAAAAATGAGATCCTACCTAAGACAATCGCCCAAAAAATAAAAAACTATGGCTCTCAGAATACAAAGACACTAAAACATGATTTTTTTTGTTTCAAAAATGCTTTTATTCAATAAAACCTAACTAAATATTAAAAAGTATACATATTAGGCATCGCCACGTCCATAACAACCTGCTCTATAAAAATATCACATGATCTAACCTGTCAGATGAACATTGTAAAAAATAAAAACAGTGCCAAAACAGCTATTTTTTTGTAACCTAGGCTTTACAAAAAGTGTAATATAGAGCAACCAAAAATCATATGTACCCTAAAATAGTACCAACAAAACTGCCACCTTATCTTGTAGTTTCCAGAATGGGGTCACTTTTTTGGAGTTTTTACTCTAGGGGTCCATCAGTGGGTCTTCAAATGGGACATGGTAACTTCCTTCTGAGCCCTGCCATGTGCCCGTACAGCGGTTTACGACCACATATGGGGTATTTCTTTAAACTACAGAATCAGGGTAATAAATATTGAGTTTTGTTTGGCTGTTAACCCTTGCTTTGTTAGTGTAAAATAAAATTGATTAAGATGGAAAATCTGCCAAAAAAGTGAAATTCTGAAATTTCATCTTCATTTTCCTTGAATTCTTGTGAAACACCTAAAGGGTTAGCAAAGTTTGTAAAATCAGTTTTTAATATCTTGAGAGGTGTAGTTTCTAAAATGGGCCATTTATGGGTGGTTTCTATTATGTAAGCCCCAGAAAGGGACTTCAGACCTGAACTGGTCCTTAAAAATTGGGTTTGGTAAATTTTCTAAAAAAATGTAAGATTTGCTTCTAAACCTCTAAGCCTTGTAATATCCCAAAAAAATAAACTGTAATTTTCAAAATGGTCCAAACATGAAGTAGACATATGAGGAATGTAAAGTCATAACTATTTTAGGAGGTATCACTATCTGTTTGAAAAGCAGAGAAATAGAAATTTAGAAAATTAAAAAAAAAAAAAAAAAAAAAAAAACCTTTTCGCCCTATAAGACTCACCGGCCCATAAGACGCAACTAGGTTTTTGAGGAGGAAAATAAGAAAAAAAATATTTTGAACCAAAAGGTGTGCTTTTGGTGGATTTTGAACTGACACTATTATGGGGGATCTGTGGATGACACTGTTATGGGGGTCTGTGGCTGACACTGTTATTGGGGTCTGTGGCTGACACTGTTATGGGGGGTCTGTGGCTGACACTGCTATGGGGGGGTCTGTGGCTGACACTGTTATTGGGGTCTATGGCTGACGCTGTTATTGGGGTCTGTGGTTAACAATGTTATTGGGGTCTGTGGCTGACACTGTTATGGGGGGTGATATGTGGTTGACACATAAAAAGCACTTTATGCTACATATGTGTCATCCACAGATCACACCCACCCCCATCTACCGTAGCTTTGTAATGGCAGCGGAGCCCGGTGCAGTCACTGCATTCTATTGCACCGGGCCCCGCTCACTGTACTAATCCTATAACTGTCAGCATTGTTAAACTATGGTATAATAAAGTACAATGGATCCATTAATCTGCACTTACAAATCTCCTATCAAGCAGGAGGAGGAGGTGGCAGGAGGAGGCAAGAGGCCGGGCGGGAGGGCACTGGCAGCATACCTCAGTATGACACGTGCCCGCGCCGCCTGCTTCATTCATAAAGTGGGCGTAGCAGGCGCATGATTGTCTGAGTTACGCTGCCAGTGCCTGCCCGCCCGGCCTCTTGCCTCCTCCTGCTTGATAGGAGATTTGTAAGTGCAGATTAATGGATCCATTGTACTTTATTATACCATAGTTTAACAATGCTGACAGTTATAGGATTAGTACAGTAAGGGGGTCCGGTGCAATAGAATGCAGTGACTGCACCGGGCCCCGCTGCCATTACAAAAGTAGATGCTGGCTCCCAGCCCCTCCTCTCTCCCCACTGGTACACCCACCGACCGCGCTGTGCAGCATGCGGTCACCAGTATATCAGTGTAACCTGCAGCATTTGCCCCATAAGACGCAGCACTATTTCCCCCCCACTTTTGGGGGGGGGGGGGAAGTGCATCTTATAGGGCGAAAAATACGGTATGTCTAACCAAAACTGTGTCTAACCAAAACATTGCATCTGTGGATTAAACTTACTGTTTGATTTTGCAACTTTCATGTGAGTGCTACTCCCCATTATATATCTTCATACTGCAAGACTATATGGAAGTGTGTGCAACTTCTATGCATACGAACTTTAAATCTCTGTCAGCAGATTTATACAGTTTTAATGTATGCAAACTAGACATTATGTCCGTTACAATAATGGCCGCTAGAACATTGGTGCTGGCACTTTTATAGGGGATCTGTGGCTGACACTGTTATGGAGGGGGTCTGTGGCTGACACTGTTATGGGGGATCTGTGGATGACACTGTTATGAGGGGGATCTGTGGAGGACACTGTTATGGGGGATCTGTGGATGACACACTGTTATGGGGGATCTGTGGATGACACTGTTATGACGAATCTGTGGCTGACACTGTTCTGGAGGGGATCTGTGGATGACACTGTTATGAGGGGGATCTGTGGATGACACTGTTATGAGGGGGATCTGTGGAGGACACTGTTATGGGGGATCTGTGGATGACACTGTTATAGGGAATCTGTGGCTGGCACTGTTCTGGAGGGGATCTGTGGATGACACTGTTATGAGGGAGATCTGAGGATGACACTGTTATGAGGGGGATCTGTGGAGGACACTGTTATGGGGGATCTGTGGAGGACACACTGTTATGAGGTTCCATGGCTGACACTGTTATGGGGGATCTGTGGATGACACACTGTTATGGGAGATCTGTGGATGACACTGTTATGGGGGATCTGTGGATGGGACACTGTTATGGGGGATCTGTGGATGGCACTGTTATGGGGGTCTGTGGCTGACACTGTTATGGGGGATCTTTGGCTGACACTGTTATGGGGGTATCTGTGGCTGACACTTATGGGGTCTGTGGCTGACACTGTTATGGGGGTATCTGTGGATGACACATAGCATCTTATGCTATGTGTCATCCACAGTTCCCCCCATAACAGTGTCGCTGTGTAGTGTGAATGTAATGGCAGCGGGGACTACAATACAGTGACTGCACCGGGTCCCGCTGCCATTTCAACACGATGCCGCCCATGTAGTGTCCGTGGAGTGTTTTCCTATTGGTCTGTGCACTGCGCATGCGCGCTTGACCAATCAGCACACACGCACGGACACCACGCACAGAGGGATTTTATTAGTATAGATGAGCTTCTAGGAGCAAAAGGGGCATTGCTGTTACATCTAGAGGCTCTGCTCTCTCAGCAACTACATCGCCTTCTGCACTTTCAGTGCAAGTGTGGCCTACAGTGGTAATCTGCTCGCCATGTACATGCGCCCCAATAGCATGTTAATTGTGGAGTCAGAGAAGATGTTGACCAAATCATTGAATGCCTTATGTCTACAAGCAGCTCTCAGTTAGGGGTCATGCACACGAACAGGTGTCGGCTGTTCCGTGCACTGGCAACATCCGTGCGGTTTCCGCAGACAGATGCAGACCTATTAAACCTGAATGGGTCTCTGATCTGTCCGCACCCAAAAAAAATAGAGCATGTTCTTCTTTTTTTTTCCGGTGCAGAGGCACGGAGAGAAGCCCCACGGAAGGACTGTGCAGTGCTTCCGTGGGGTTCCGTGTCTCTGTTCCGCACCGGACCTTCCGGATTGCAGTGAATCGGTCTGAATCGGTGAATTTGTGCAGTGCACAAATGGCCGGGGCCCATATATTGCGGACCCGCTGTATGCATGCTGCAATACTGGCCCGGCCGGCAGACGTTCGTGTGCATGAGGCCTTTTGGTGTAAGATTTGGCTAGTACTTTTTTATGGCATATTTTGCCTACATTATTAATATTGATTTTTATTTCTACAGTGCCAGCATATTGCTTACACTATGCACAATCCTGTACTGTCTGTAGAACTATTATAGAAACCTGAAGAGAAGGATTTGTTTTTAGCACATTAACGTTATATATAAGTTACTGTGTAGTAAGTTAAGTAACGCTCATGGTTTTTTCCAGTAACCTAATGGTCATTTGCCTGGAAATAATATCCTGCTGCATGGAACCCTTGATTTTTGTATAGAAGCTTCATTCGGTAAGAGGCCATGACCTTGACCTGGATCTCAGTTAGCACGTTCCTATGCATAAAGATCCTGAAGGGTTCTATTGAAACAGAATGGGCGGAGAGGGCCAGTTTGCCATCTGTGCTGTGGAAAAATCCTGGGGTCAGTAGGACAGAGTCCACAGCTGGCTGACCTGTGTGACAGAGAACTGTCTGAGTTGTGGCTCTTGTCCTCCGACCCCTGCTAGCTGTCTGGGTTATTTGATGCTATGACATGCTAATGAGGACTATGCCTTTTGTCAATTCAGGGATGATATTAGTCCTCATACTTTTATGTGATGGCAAACTCTTTTTTTTATTGCTGCAGTTGTTCCCTGAAGATATAGAACGTAAAATATGTAGAATTTTTTATTACTTTAAATACAATGCATTTGATATGGAGCATTTCATACGCATTTTTATGAAGCTTAATGAATAGATACGGTGATATATTTGTGTAGTTGAGTACTATAACATTCAGCCTCTTACTGCTATTTTCTTTATTCAATCTATGCTTATATTAATCTCTAATTATAATATATAGTTTGGATTGAATGAATTAGTGACCATATTAGATGGAATGTTGTCTTCTATACATAGACCTAAGGTAGCCTTAAACATAGGATGGGGCACTTAGCAATGTAGGCAAGGCCAGCACTCTTCCAGACAGTCTCTATAGTCTCCCTGATACAAGGGTACCTTTTATCACATCCTCTCCTGGCCTTAGATCCTCACACAGCAAATGTTGCATGGAGGTCCCTGGCAACTCCATCAGCTGTACAGACTCTGTAGTTTCTTTCTCACTTCTCTGTCGGGAGACTATTTTTCACCTCCTAGTCAGGACTGTGCGGATAGGCACCCTGGCAACTCTACCTACCCATGGCTTAAAGTGTAACTGTTGTTTCAGTTTAGTGTAAGGACAGGGATGTTAAATGTTGCTGAAATATAATGTATTAGGAAAAGATGTTTCTTCGTTCTAGAAAACAGAGTGAAAATTCAGTGTTGCTAAGGAGAGTCTTTCTTCAGTCTTTAGTCCTACTGAGCACTGAAGACTCTTGTGTGTAACACACAAAGGCATTCAGTCTGCCTCCTGTCATCACCCCAATCCCTGACTATGTAGATGTGCCCTAACTATCACTGCCCATCCCAATGCCTATCCGACTTGTTACACCCAAGCGTCTCAGTAGAACTGAAGACAGACTCTCCTTACTAACACTCATTTAGAGTTTTGCTGAGAAGATTCTTTAAACTGAAAAAAACTCTTACTGTTCTGCTCCAATACCTGTCACATGACCTGGCCTATTCAGTGACACTCAAATACTTTGGATTTGCACCCAACACTTCTTCCATTGGCTGGAAGGGCAGTCCCCCTTAAATACTAATTTGCTTTGTCCAACTTGAGCAACATGGCTTCCCTATGACTAAGCATTATCACTCTACTAGGAGTCATACACTGTGTCATTCTCCACCAATCTTGGTGCCCAGGGCTGTACATAGTCTTTGCCATCTTGGTATGGGCATGGGCACTCATAGTTAACGTCTAGAACCTGAGTAATGAAATAAGTATATCATGTAACACATATTATACAATGCACTACATTAATGCAGTTCTGGTTTTCACCATGAAGCCTGTGTTGACATGGGAAAACAAGTAGCCCAGGTCATATTGACATCAATCTTGAATAAAATGAACAATCAGTGACATTTTTGAACATGTCCAGGGGTGGGTTGCTCCACCACCTTACACTCACACATAAATTGTATATAGTTACAAACACTTACATACATACATATCTATATTTACTGCCATTGACAGTGGAATGTAGGGTTTAGTCCACAGTATGGGTTTCAAGTCCTGGTCGTTTGACTAGCATCATACTTTAATTAATTTTATTGGAACTTACAAGCAAAGTGGCAAAGAATATGCGGTTGTGTGTAGGTTATATTACATTCAAGGGCTGAATAAAAGTGCATCAATGCCAAGGAATTATTGCTAGTATGATGTCTGAGTATGATATCAACCCCTGAAGTAATTATGCTATGTCTACACTGCTATATATGCTTTAGCCCTCTCTTTTTTTAAAAACAAAACTAAAAGGATCAAAGTATGATGCTTCTATATACCAGCCAAGCATCTGGGACTTGCAATGCTTACCGCCAACGTAGACTCTACTTTTGACCACCCAGAGCATAGGTCATCAGTAGAAAACTTCCAGAAAACCACTTCAAGCACTGGCTTAGTGGAATTTTATTGTATATTGTTTTATTCTTTAACTATTTTTTGAATCTTTATATAGATGCTGTATGAGTGAAGCATCGGAGCATTTCTTGTTCTGATCTTCCCCTTTGCCCTGTGTTGCATAACGCAGGGCAAGGGCTGTTTGTTTACTGCCGGTGACGCATCCCAGCTTTTTTTCATTATGCTAGGCGGAGGCTTCCGCCTAGCAGTCACCAGTACTAATTGGCGGTCTTTAGCACTGCCATAGCCTGTAAACAAATACAATTCTGTTTCTGTATTTATTTCAGCCTTCTCTTTTTGTAGTGAAGGCCTATGTCTTTATGCAATGTCAACTCAACACCTGTTTTATGATATGACTTTAATAAAAACAAATTCAACATAAAAAATTATTTGTTATTAGAGCACCATATGACTTTTTGATTACTTTTATACCATTTTATTGGGAGGTGACGTCACCAAAGACGGCAATGTTGGCACTGTTTTTATTTTTTATGATATTCACTGGGAAGGTTAAGTAACATGATAGCTTTATGTATGTATGGGTTTTTACAGATGCAGTGATACTAATTATGTGTAATATGTTAGATTCAAATATATTATTTTTTAAGGCCACCTAGATGACTTCAACTTCCAATTTTTTGAGCATATTACTAGGTCTCCAGTTGCCATGGTCACTGAGACCCTGGGCTTCAGAGGTAGGTCTGTCACTCACTTAGAATGCCGAGGTTACTATTGACAGCATCATCTAAGAGGTTAAACACTTGTTATCATTGTTTCTCTGATTGAGGTATCACAGTAGAGTGTCAGCTGTAGGTTACAGCTGACACTCACTGCTAATTGCTCTTGCTCAGAGCCTAAGCTGGTGGCATCATTGTGCTGTAAATGCACAACATGGTTCAGGAAGGTTAATAGAACACTGTTAAGGATATGAACATCTTTGGGGACATTTTTTATGATTTCATTTTACCTTGACAAAGTTAGAGGAAGGTGTAGAGTCCTTAAAAATGATTTCAGGGATTTAGGTCAAAAGCTTAGGGCAAGGACCTCAAAAGTAGTATTTTCTGAAATTCTGCCTGTACCACGAGCCACACAAGAAAGGCAGCGGGAAATTATGGAGGTTAACAAGTGGCTCAAGAAATGGTATAGGAAGGAGGGGTTCGGGTTCCTGGAGAACTGGGCCGACTTCTCTGTTGGCTACAGGCTCTATCGTAGGGACGGACTGCACCTCAATGGGGAAGGGGCAGCTGTGTTGGGGAGAAAGATGGCTAGAAGGTTGGAGGAGTGTTTAAACTAGGGACTTGGGGGGGGAGGGTAATTACGTTATAGGAGGGAAAGATAGTGCAGATAGAGACCAGGGGCGAGGTAGTGTGTCTGGGGAAGGAATGGAAGGGGGGACTAGAACAGCTCAGAATGAAAGATGTAGGGTAAAAAATACACATAAACCTGTCAAATGTATGTATACTAATGCCAGAAGCCTGACTAACAAGACTGGTGAACTGGAATTAGTGATGTGTGAGGAGGACTATGACGTAGTGGGAATAACTGAGACATGGCTGGATGACAGCTATGACTGGGCAGTTAATATAAAAGGTTACAATCTGTTTAGAAAGGATCGTCAAAACCAGAGAGGTGGAGGAGTCTGCCTCTATGTGAAGTCGTGTCTAAATCCCGTAATTCGAGAATACATCTCTGAGGGACAGGAACATGTGGAGTCACTGTGGGTAGAAATACATGGAGCAAAAAACAATAATAAAATACTAATAGGAGTGTATTATAAACCACCTAATATACCAGAGTCACAGAAAATCTATTACTAAACGAGATAGACGAGGCGGCAAATCATAATGAAGTCGTTATCATGCGGGACTTCAACTACCCAGATATAGACTGGGAAACTGAAAGCTGTACATCCCAAAAAGGAAACAGGTTCTTGGCAATAGCCAAAGACAATTTCCTTTCCCAACTGGTTCAGGACCCCACTAGAGGGATGGCCATACTGGACTTAGTATTAACCAATAGACCTGATAGAACAACAGACGTGCAGGTTGGGGGACACCTGGGAAATAGTGACCATAAAGTTATAACTTTCCAATTATCCTTTAAACGAGAGTTTCTAAAGGGAGGAACAAAAATACCAAACTTAAAAAAAGCTAAATTTAGCCAACTAAGCGAGGCCATAGGCCTAACTAACTGGGACAAAGTCCTCAAAAATAAAAATACAACCATAAAATGGGAGATTTTTAAAAGCATTGTAACATCTAATTGTGAGAGGTACATACCTTATAGAAATAAAAGGCTAAGGAACAATAAGAAACCAATGTGGAAAAATGGAACCGTAAAGAAAGCAATAAATGACAAAAAGAAAGCATATAAATCACTAAAACAGGAGGGGAGTCAGGAAGCACTGATAAAAATAGAATATGTAAAAAACTAATAAAATTTGCCAAACTAGAGACCGAGAGATTAATTGCCAAAGAGAGTAAAACTAACCCTAAAATGTTCTTCAATTATATAAATAGTAAAAAATATAAATCTGAAGGAGTCGGCCCTCTTCATAGCAATGATGGGGGTGTTGCAGAGAGCGACGAGGATAAAGCAAAACTATTAAATATTTTTTTCTCCCACTATATTCACTGAGGAAAATAAACTGTCAGATGAAATGCAGAATGTAAAAGTAAATCCCCCATTAGAAGTGCCCTGTCTGACCCAGGAAGAAGTACAACAGCGACTTAAAAAGATTAAAATAGACAAATCGCCAGGACCGGATGGCATACACCCCCGTATCCTAAGGGAATTAAGTGATGTCATAGCCAGACCATTATTTCTGATATTTACGGACTCTATAATAACAGGGAATGTTCCACAGGATTGGCGCATAGCAAATGTGGTGCCAATATTCAAAAAGGGTCCAAAAACAGAGCCTGGAAATTATAGGCGGTAAGTTTAACATCTATTGTTGGTAAACTGTTTGAAGGGTTTCTAAGAGATGCTATTTTGGAGTATCTCAATGAAAATAAGCAAATAACGCCATATCAGCATGGCTTCATGAGGGATCGGTCATGCCAAACGAATTTAATCAGCCTCTTTGAGGAGGTAAGTTCTAGACTTGACAGCGGCGAATCAATGGATGTCGTATATCTGGACTTCTCCAAAGCATTTGACACCGTACCTCATAAAAGGTTAGTATATAAAATGAGGATGCTCGGACTGGGAGAAAATGTCTGTATGTGGGTAAGTAACTGGCTAAGTGACAGAAAACAGAGGGTGGTTATTAACGGTAGATACTCAGATTGGGTCAATGCAACTAGTGGGGTACCTCAGGGGTCAGTATTGGGCCCTATTCTCTTCAATATATTTATTAATGATCTTGTAGAAGGCCTGCACAGTAAAATATCTATTTTTGCAGATGACACTAAACTGTGTAAAGTAATTAACACTGAAGAGGACAGTTTTCTGCTACAGAGGGATCTGGATAGAGTGGAGGCTTGGGCAAAGAAATGGCAGATGGGGTTTAACACTGACAAATGTAAAGTTATGCACATGGGAAGGAATAATGCAAGTCACCCGTACATATTAAATGGTAAAACACTCGGTAACACTGACATGGAAAAGGATCTAGGAATTTTAATAAACAGCAAATTAAGCTGCAAAAACCAGTATCAGGCAGCTACTGCCAAGGCCAATAAGATAATGGGTTGCATCAAAAGGGGCATAGACGCCCATGATGAGAACATAGTCCTACCACTTTACAAATCACTAGTCAGACCACACATAGAGTACAGTGTACAGTTCTGGGCTCCTGTGAACAAGACAGACATAGCAGAGCTGGAGAGGGTTCAGAGGAGGGCAACTAAAGTAATAACTGGAATGGGGCAACTACAGTACCCTGAAAGGTTATCACAATTAGGGTTATTCACTTTAGAAAAAAGACGACTGAGGGGAGATCTAATAACTATGTATAAATATATCAGGGGTCAGTACAGAGATCTGTCCCATCATCTATTTATCCCCAGGACTGTGACTGTGACAAGGGGACATCCTCTGCGTCTGGAGGAAAGAAGGTTTGTACACAAACATAGAAAAGAATTCTTCACGGTAAGAGCAGTGAGACTATGGAACTCTCTGCCTGAGGAGGTGGTGATGGTGAGTACAATAAAGGAATTTAAGAGGGGCCTGGATGTATTTCTGGAGTGTAATAATATTACAGGCTATAGCTACTAGAGAGGGGTCGTTGATCCAGGGAGTTATTCTGATTGTCTGATTGGAGTCGGGAAGGAATTTTTTTCCCCTTAAGTGGGAAAAATTGGCTTCTGCCTCACAGGGGTTTTTTGCCTTTCTCTGGATCATCTTGTAGGAAACAGGCCGAACTGGATGGACAAATGTCTTTTTTTGGTCTTATATACTATGTTACTATGTTACGTTCCTTGGGCTAAAAAATAATTTTTACAGTTGATCTTTATTAAAAAAATATCAGCATTTTGTCTTCTACAGCTTTCAGGTTTTACTGACTGTTCTCTCTGCTTTTCAGTGAAATCCTTCAGAGAGCTGCTCTGATGGCTTAATCTGCAGCTGTTATTTCTATCTTCCTGACAGTTCATAATGCAGGAATACCCACATGATTAAGGAATAAACAATGTATTTGCAGTTGTTTATTAAAAATGTTGTTGGTGTCTGCTGCAGCCTGCATGCATTCTCAAACATTGCAGGCTGCTCAGTGTAAAATCATTCTGATAAGCTCTATCATAGCTTGGTCTGTAGCACTTATATGCCCTCCTGGATGCTCATAAAGTTGACTTCACTTGTGGGTTAAGTTGATTTGGTTGTTAAGATGTCAGCTTAGATTTGCATTCAGAAGAGCAAAATGAGGGGCTATGGACCAAGCCTTCAGAGAACTCATCTGACTGATTGCACACTGAACTGGACTGTGCAGCCTGTAATGTATGAAAATTCTTGCAGGCTGCAGAAGACAAATTAACAATTTTCAATAATAATAATAATAATAAAAAAAACAAACAAACTGCAAATATGTTCTCTATATGCAGTCAGTGAAATAAAAAAAAGCCTCAAAAGTGTCATAGCCTTAATGTCATGTTCTCCAAAGGTGTTTATAGGAAGGATATTTCATCATCATCAACAAATCATCAACAAAAATCATTACTATACTTCGACTCATCTTTAGCCACTGCCTAATGCTGCATAGATCCCTGCTGCTCCTCACTTACTGGTCCCAGTCTAACAAGCCAGGAAAGGCCCGATCAGCCAATCAGAGAACTGAATAAGGTCACCGCTATGGCCACTTGACTAAGTGGGTCTTTTCTGGCATTTTTGCAGTTCCAGCTGGGACTAGGAAGTGAAGAGTAGCAGGGACAGGAGATTTTGATTTTAATATTTTTTGGACTTTGATATTTTTCTAACACATTTCCACTGATATTGTTAAAATAATCGCTCTGGAAAACAAGTGTAGAATCTTCTATTTGTTCCAAGATTTGTATGACATATTTTCATACTGTAATAGTGTCTTTTACATGTACTTGATGTGTTTCAGTACTAGATTGTCCAGGAAGCCCTTTGATGGATCAAACAGGTTGACCACTCCTAGTGCCTTGAACCGAAAGCTTGACATGCGGAAGCCTCTGATGGAGTTGGGTTTTCAGTAGTGATCAGTTCAGCAAGTACATACTTTACAGGATAATACCTTTATTATCTTTATTTGCTCTTTCCTTTAGAAGCTAAAATGATCTAATGGCTGTGAATCCCATCACTCTTTCCTTTAATGAAAAGAGCACCGCACTCATTAATAAATAGCTTGCAAACATGTTAATGAATCCAAACCTTTATTATAGTAAAGGATGGTGACAATAATATCAGCTGCACAATATCTGAATAAGCATATTACCACACATTTTTCCATGTCGGTGACACTTGTTGTTCTTCTATGAAGATCTAGTGTCTTAAAATGGTAATATACTGATTTTATTAAAGAGGCTCAATGCTTTCAATTAATAGAGCTTAGACTTGGTAATATAAAGAATTGAATTACTGAATTTTAACAATAATAATAATAATAATAATAATAATAATTTATAATAAATCCAATACATACATTTGTAATTAATAGTTATCAATGCTCATTAATCTTATTCTTTAAAATATCTAAGAGGGTATTTACTAAAATTGACATTTCAGGAGCACGTTGATGTCCGTTTTAAAGGGACACCTCATCATAGAAATTGTCACATTGCTCAGATTAAACGTTTTAAAGGTGACACTCCTTATGTCGCATCATGTTGATTGATAGAATCTGTACCCTAACATCCTCAGTCATATTAAAGCTAAATCAGCTATTTGTGGAGACACTCACAGCAATCCTCCCCAAGCACAGCGCCATACATTATATAGTGGCTGTGCTTGGTATAGCAGCTCAGCCCCATTCACTAGGGACTGAACTGCACTTTGGACATTTGACCAATGAGCATAATGTCACTGGTCTAGAAAGAGGCTGAGACTCTCACTTGTGCACCACTGTCTCTTCAGTTGATCAGTGGGGGTCCCAGGTGTTGGTGAGCTATCCTGAAAATAGGTCATCAGAATCTGACTCTCAGAAAACTTGTTTAATGACAGGGCATGTAAGCAATAGGGAAGAGTCTACAGTTCACTTTGCTGATGCTAAAATTTGTGTGATAAAGGCACTGCTTGGACTAAAATTACACTATGCTTGGACATTATGGGAGAAACTTATTATCCCCACTATGCTGTTTTTGGGCGTAAAAAAGGTTCAAATCCTATTTTCTATTTTTCTAGTAGCATTAGCATTTTACTCCACCCCACATTTTACTCCACCCCACTAATTAGTCAGCGTGGCGAAAATAGGGTGTGGAATGGGTCATTTGACCAGGCTCATTCATCTAGCTGTTCATGTGGTAGTCTTGGTCTCGCTGAATTGAATGTCCCATAGGCTACAATGGTAATACATTGCAGTCTATGGGACAAGAGAGCTAAGGGGACTTAAAAAAAAAGACTAAAAATGTTTTTAAAAATATAAAAAAAAATAAACATTTCTAATCCCCCCCTCCCTATCCCATAATGTTAAAAAAATAAAAATGACCATTTTCAATTTTTCCTCGCCTAACCTCTCTTAAAAAATTGAGTAAAAAGTGATCAAAAAGTCATACACACTGCAAAATGGTATCAGTAAACTATAAAAACTACAGATTGCTCCACCAAAAATTAGCCCCCACACATTTTTTTTTTCAATATTAAAACATAAGAAAAACTATATAAATGTAGTGTTGCTGTAATCATATTGACCTGGAGAATGAAGACAATGGGTCAGTTTTACAGCATAGGGATCACTTTGACTACAAAACCCTTAAAACTGTGGCGGAATTGCGTTATTTTTTTTGCAATTTCACCCATTTAGAATTTTATTTCTGCTTCCCACATTTTTACAGCTTCCCACTGTATCGTTATTCAATATTAAATGGTGCTGTTATAAAGTACAACTTGTCCTTCCTTCAAAAAGCAAGCCCTCATACGGGTATGTGAACGGAAAAGTAAAAAAGTTATGGCTCTGCGAAGGCTGGGAGTAAAACAAAGACAACATAAAAATGGAACATTGCCTGGTCAGGAAAGGGTTAATCATTGATCACTAGAAAAATGAGGCTCTAAGGGAGTTTAAATAGCAGGACGCATGCCCAACTGGTGGCCCCCGCTCCGTTCAAACTCGTTCTTAGTGCATGACCAAAGAGAAACTGAAGCTGGAGTCGGGGGCAACGATTTGTGAACAGTTCAGGGTCTATGTTATAGTTCATCTACCATTGTTGACCAGGACTAAATTTAGGGACTGGGCACTGTTAGGATTTTATTTGCATCGCATCTTTGGATGGGGCTGCATGTAGAGAACACTGTACTATGTCTAGAACCCGCTGACTATATTTGTACCTTAGGTTCTGTCTCAGCAAGGGTGGTATCTGCATGGACTTAGCGAGGCTGGATCGGTATTTGTGGCAGTCCACACTTCACACACGTTCACCGCCATGTAACTACAAAATTGAGTATAATTTCCCATAAAATATTAGAATCAAATATTTGCATGTGGATCGACTATAATTATAGTATTACCCTCAGTTACAAAGCTACTCGCTGCCTTCCGATCATTCAGATTTAATTATTAGCTACTAAAGGATCTTTTTTTTCAATACTGTATACATCACTATTCTGCATTTGTTAATTGATTCAGCATTGCTCAATTTTATGATGTTAATATACCTGCAATTATGGGGAAGCGAGGAATGTGGAAGGCGGGGGGTTTAATGAATTGTTAATTAAATTAATTAAGAGCTGTGGCTCCCCAGAGGAGGCTGTTCATGAGTTGCTCAGGGTAAGTGTTGTGCTCCGGATACTGTATTATTCTGCCGGCTGACTAGAAGGTTAACTCTTTCTCAGAAATGAGGCCTTGAAGTAGGTGTGATGTACAGTGAGTTTTTTTCTTGAAGCAACATGGGTTGTCGGGCTTAGTTATTGTACTGTGGAATCATGGGGAAAAAGATGGGTAACCGAATCGGTTTATTAGCAGAATAGTACATTTTTTAATATCGTACGGTATATATGTGTATTTGAATATCTTGTATATCGTTCTTCTCATACTTGGTATATTTAGTAACTGTCAAAGTAAAAACGGAAATAGATTTTCTGTACACTGTACATCCTTATTTCTCAAGCCTTAAGCCACAGACCTCTTTTATTTTACTGGTTTCTCCAGGTGTCGTTACATTGTTTTTTACAATTTTTAATAGCCTAGTAGCCCAAAAAATGGTTACAACATGTACTAGCCCTGCCCTGTTCTGTTCCTCATGAAACACCTCCACCTCCAGCTCTTCCTCCTCTACAACTGTATATTATAGAGCTAGTCCTCAGTATGGATTTTTTAGTGACTAATAAATTTCAGACCTGAAATTACTAAACTATTTACATATTTTTTAGCTATAGGTCATTTGATGTCTGTTCATTTACATATATTGGCTGCATATCACAGAGCAGAAGGATTTACACTTAAAGGGGTAACCCATGAGAAATGTATAATCTCTGGAGGTCTGACTACTGGGCCCACTTTGATCACAAGAAACCTAAATTTAAATGGAGCAGTAGTGTGCATGTATGACCTCTACTCCATTCATATATAGGGGACCAGCAGTGATCGTTGTACTCAGCAGTCCCATAAACAGTGAATGAAGTCATATATACACAAGGGACTCTGGATCCCTGTTCTTGTGAATGGTGGGGGTCCCAAGGATTGTATTCTGGAGATGATACATTTATCTGTTCATGGGGCCAACCCTTTTTATGGCTATACCTATCTTGATATATAACTTAGGGTCTATTCACACGTCCGCAAAATGGGTCCGCATCCATGCCGCAATTTTCGGAATGAGTGCGGACCCATTTATTTTCAATGGGCTGCAAAAGATGCGGGCAGCACACCGTGTGCTTACCACATCCGCACTTCCGTTCTGTGGCCCCGAAAAAAACATTGAGCAGCCACGGACAAGAAAGGGCATTTCAATCATAGAGCCGGCCATGTGTGGTCTACAAAATGCGGAATGCACATGGCCGGTGTCTGTGTTTTGCGGACGTGTGAATGGATCCTTAAGGCTGGGTTCACATGTCGTTTTTGCCCTACATTTACCCTCAGTTCACACTTGCGCGTTTTACAGCGCGTTCGAACGCGCTGTAAAACGCTCAACAGGAGAAAACTCATGTTTCCCTATGGGCATGGTTCTCACCTGAGCGTTTTACAGTGCGTTTGAACGCGCTGTAAAACGCCCTACGCTCAAAGAAGTTCTTGAGCTTCTTTGGGGCGTTTTGTCGCGCGTTTGCACCCATAGGCTTCAATGGGAACGCGCGTAAAACGTGCGTTTAACACGCGTTAAAGTGTAGATATGCCTTTTTCAATTGGTCTCCAGAGTCACGAACGCGCATATGATGCGCGTTTCCTATTTGCAAAAACGCGCTGTAATACGCGTGACAAAAACACGCGTAAAACGCGCATCTCAGAAACGTTCAGGTGTGAACCCAGGGTTAATGTTTACATTTGGAAAAAAGGGATAGCAAAAAAAAATGTACACATTAACGTATTCTTATTTTTACAATGGAAGTATATGGTGATGGATACCTTGTATGGCATCTGTCTGAGGCATCTGTTTAACACATATACGTTTTTTTGTATGACCAAAATGTGATGTGAACCCTGCCAACCAACCTTGTAACTATGGTACACTGTATTACTTATTTTGCACTATTCCTAAATGACATTGACAACCTGTGTAGCTGCTCTCACAATTTTACTGGTTGTCACTGAAAACATCTCACAATCTTGTTGTCAGAAACAGCTAAAATGAAGTTGCACGAATCAGGTAAAGATGCGGGATCAGACTACACTGGCGTTGTTTGTAGTCTGTAACTATGGAGACACATAACTGTAGGGTATTTTTAAATCCTTTGAATACCTCTATATGAAATGAGAGACATACAGAGATACAGAGAACCTTAAATCTGAGGATTTTCTTTTATGCACTATATACAGATGTATGCAAATAATGTAGAAATGTATATATGTACAGCACGACTATTGTACATTGAACAGGTTAAATATAATAAGAGACCTGTTTCTCATTCAGATAATCTGTAAAACCTGTTTGATTCTCTCCTCTGGGTGTGATTACACACATCAATCCTAGCTGCTTCGTCTGTATTCAAGCCAGTTTGCCCAGCAAGTACTCGTCATTAAAAGACAGATTAATTAGTGATAATTACCATGGAACTAAACCAGTAGAAGAAGAGGTTGAAGTGGGTCACACTCGATAACATCTTTGTTTCTTTTATTTGCAATGTGTTTACGGTTTGCTGTTATTGATACCAATATGGAATATGGGGGAATAGCTTTATTACATACCTCATTATAACATTTCTGAACAAAATTTTAATTAAATGTGTAAACATGGAAATTGCACTTATGTTAACCCTGGTAGATATAATGAACAGGCTAACTGTTCATATGTAGAATATCAACATCTGTAGCCAATGTACGTCCTATGCATGCACATGCCATGAGTGCCCGCTAAAAGTTTTTTTTGGGATCTACATATTGATGGTCTATCCTTGGGATAGGCCATCAATGTCAGATTTGTGGGGGGTACTCCTGCTGATCAGCTGTTTGAAGGGGCCACAGTGCTTTACTAGCTCTGTGGCCTTTTCAATGTTCACCCTGGTCCATCTGCGCGTGCTGTCTATGTCCACTTCAATAGGACAAAGCTGCGGTACCCTACTAAGTGGAAAGCATGCATGAGCCCTTAATGGGGTTGTGTCACTTCAGCAAGTGGCATTTATCATGTAGGGAAAGTTATTGTAAGCCACTTACTAATATACTGTGATTGTCTATATTGCTTCCTTTGCTGTCTTGATTCATTTTTTCATCACATTATACACTGCTCGTTTCCATGGTTACGACCACCCTGCAATCCAGCAGAGGTGGTCGTGCTTACATGCTATAGGAAAAAGTGCTGGCCTCTCTGGGAGCTTACATAGGCTGGTGCTTTTTCCTATAGTGTTGAAGCTCCACCACCGAAGCGGTATATTATTTGATGGAGAAATTAATCCAGCCAGCAAAGGAGGCAATATGGACAATCACAATACATTAGTAAGGGTCTTGTATTAACTTTCTTTACATAATAGATGAGATTTGCTAAAGTGACACAACCCCTTTAACCTAAAATCTCAGACGCTGAAATATTGAAGCTTCTCTCTGATTGCTTTGGTTATGTACTGTAAAGTTATCTGTATAATGAAATACTTTCTACTAATAATGTGAAGTAGTCACTAGGATAATTAGTATGAAACCTGGCACGATGCCTAGAAGGGCTACCTCAGTAAAAACAACGCATACCTTTCTCCTCCTGATCAGTTCGGTTGTTGATATGCTAATGAGGTCTAAAGTGCACTGAGGACAGACCAGAGCCCGAGCAGATTAGCACCTCCATTCTTCTTTGCTAGAAGCTCCCTTCTCAACTTGATTGACAGGGCATGGCGTCTGAGTGGGCCTCTCTCCCGGACCTGTCACTAAAGGTCCCTTTACTCGGGACGACATTACAGCAGATTGTTAGGAAGGAAGCATTCCTTCCTAACAATCTGCTGATCACTAGCGGATTTACAAGCAGCGATCTCCTCCAGAGTATGGGGAGAAGCAATCGCTAATTCCATCGCTCTTCTCCATAAGGACTTGTTGATCGAGTTTACATGGTACGATCTGCTGCTGGTAATCGATCACTTTTGCGTTTTGCTCGTCCATTGGGTAATTGGCAATACATTTACACTGCCCGATCATCGCTAATGAACATTACTGTGAACGCTTGTTAGCGATAATCTGTGCAATTCTTAGCCCATGTAAAGGGCCCTTAATTGTGCCTGGATTATACTAATTATTCTTGTTGCAGATTCCCTTTTAAGTAGATGACTAGTTTTTCATGGAACTGGAAGCAAACAAGAAGTTACATTTTACAACTTTTCGTCTGATTTTTGGGGGTGTATGGAAAGCGCCATTCCTATCCAGTCGTTAAATGCTCAATATTGTGTATCGTATGTGCAATATGTGTAACTGGCTGGCTCATCTTGCATCTAGAAGGCCTTAATATGACCAAGTTTTGTGCCAGTGGTTGCTTGCATGATTACATTCCCTGGCTTCAAAAAAAGTTGAGTGCTTGGATTATGAAATTGATGTTTAGCTTCTAGATTACCAATTCAGTCACTTTCTCTTGTTGCGCATATCTCCAAAACGAACTGTAAATTTCGAAACTGAAAAAATCCATTCCATTAATGTGGATTTCTGCAAGCCCTGTTCAGAAAAATAGAACAAATTTCCACAACAAACCTTCTCGATGCTAATATAACATGGGGTATACCCTTAAGATGCTCCCTGAAAGGAAGACACCTCCTCTTACTAAAGTGTCATGATCAGTCAAGTTTAGGAACTCCTTCATTGTCATATGGCATACCAATTTCAAGCATAGCTGCAAAAAGTGGTGCCAATCAGCAAGTGCAATAATACCCACGGAAGTACCGTATATTCTCTTTCCTATGGCACCACCGCATGACTTTTCAACCATGCAGCCTACTTACTGTAGCTAGAAGTTATTGGACGCTGCATTCAGCCAATCTAACCTCTCACACTGTTAATAGATGCAAGAAATCAGCCTTACAGCCTTGAAATCTCCATAGATAAATAATGTCATACTGAAGGGCATAGTGACTTTAATATGGCCTTGTTCTTTGATCCCATGTTTCATCACACTTCAGTCATGTAGTGAACTTCTATGGAGCAGCAGTAACTCAGATGTGGAGAGAAAGAGCACAAACTCCTGTGTAGGTGCATGCATAGCCATTAGGTTACCTTTCATTCCATTTTGCTCCATTTGTATAGGAATGGGTGATATAATAATCCGATAGTCATCACGGTACATTTTATAGAGCTTTAATGCCAATATTTCAAGTGATTTTCTTGATAACATGTGGTGCGGAGTCTTCTCAAATGCACAGCAAAGAGGCAATAATCTAAATATAATCAATATAAACAAGCGGCGCTGCTCGCCATTTAATTCTGCAAACAAATTAAAATGTATATTTAATGTTAATCTTGCTTTAAAGACTTTAAAACTCGGTGTTGTTAAACTCCTTGAATGCATTGTTCTGCATAATGAAACAGTGTGTCGGTAACTAGTAAAGATGATGCATTGTATACACTTAAACTGCAATTCTCAGGGGCTGTAGGACAAATGAGAACTGCTCCCTACGTTACTTGTAGGAAATTGTATATACTGTTTAATCAGTATAGATATAGATATGTATATATATATATATATTTAATAATATGTATAATATATAAGTATATATATATATATATATATATCATATATAATTATATATATATATATAAATACTTATACCACTTTGTATGACATAGAAATGCTTGCTTGTTGGCTTGGCCAGGCTACTCCCAGTTTGCACTGTGAACCAAGGCTAGGTTTAGGCCATTGCAAATTGCAGGCCGCAATACACGAACACCGTGGGGCAGCCGCAGCTGGGTCGGCGATCCGCCTGTTCCGCAAAAAGATAGGACATGTTCTGTCTTTTTGCGGAACAGAAGTACGGGACGAAACCCCACGGAAGCACTCCGTTCAGTATCGTTCCACATCTCTGGATTTGCGGACCCCTTGAAGTGAATGGGTCCACATCCGTGATGCGGAATACACATGGAATGGTGACCGTGTATTGCGGATCCGCAATATGGCAATCGGACACCTACGGTCGTGTGCAATAGGCCTAAGACTTTGTTGAAATATACTGGTTTAGTTACAATAAGTATTTTTACATCATTTTGGTATACATGACAGAGAACGTCAATTTGCCGTGTTTCATTTTTAAAGAAAAGTTGCAAAACTGTGTAAATTCATCAAATATGTAACAATACGAATTAAGATGTGCACCAGTGGTCGGGTTACGTTCACGCCAGCATTGGTCATTGAGGTTTTTCTTTTATTCAGATTTTTAGTAAGCATAGAATAAATAATAGATCTTTTGCATTAGTGTTGGGCGCAAATATTCGAATCGCGAATTTTATTGCGAATATCGGCACTTCGAGAATAAGCGAATATTTAGAATATAGTGCTATATATTCGTAATTTCGAATATTTTTTTCATCAGTAACCTCCCTCTTGCTTGTGGGCCAATGAGAAGGCTGCAATGTCTTTGTCTGAGCTTAGCAACATCCCTAGCAACCAATAGGAAGGTTGCTTACCACTTACTATATAAGAACATCCCCAGCAGCCATTTTCTGTAGTTTATTACAGTTCTGAGAGACAGCAGTGCCATTGCTGTGCTCTGTTCTTTACTGTATATACATTAGACAGTTAACTTATATATATAATTCAGCTAGTTAGCGGGAGATAGTCAGTGTAGGTTAGTGCAGGGTGTTAGGTAGTGTGATAGGTTCTGCTGTCCATACATACATGCTATATACATAGTGCTGTGATGTCACCCAGTTGCACATATTGAGCAAAAATATGCACTTCATTAATTGCCGATTTTTGCAATCGCGAATATATATTGGAGCACTCTATCTGCATATAAAGCTATTGCAATGTTTTGCCATGCCAACCATTATCTCCAGTCTCAGTAAACTTCTAGCAGCTTGAAAAATGTACCCAAAGTGACCCACGCCTGTATTGCGAGCGCAGTACGTGAATATTACATTGCCGATTTTTCACAATCAAGAAAATAGCTGTGAATTTGTGAATATATGCCGAATACTTGCCCAATATCGCAAATTCAAATATAGCCACTGCCGCTCATCACTATTTTGCATTGGTTTGGATCCTATAAAGTCAAAATGATGTAAGAAAGGCTGTAAACCTAATGGAAACTTAAATTGTTGCATGTGTCATAAAATATGCAGCAGAAAAATTGAAAAAACTATTATAAATGTAGGCCTAAAATATATCACTATAATAGGCATGAAAAAAATCCCCAAAAATCTCCTGCAATGCGTAGTTGGAGAAATATAAGTGTTTACTCTGAAAATTGTGTGTGGTAAGGTCCTGAATGTAGACTGTAGAAAGTAGTTTATGTATACACTTTTCAATATTGTGACTAATCTTTATTGAATTCAAGGGATAATTATTGCCACCAATAAAGTAACACTGCTGTTGGTACATGAATGAGAATTTACAAAATTCCTGTTCACTAAGGTCATGTTCACACATAGAGAGACATTTATCATTAGCAACTGTTTTTGTGTCAGTTTGGTGTCTGCACCAAATTTATGAACTGGTGCACCTTTATAGTATATTTGGTGTGAGTGTAATGTGGTTTACACCTTTACTTGTAAAAGTTGACCAAGAGGTTGCCTGGCGTAGGTTGTGACTTTTTTGTGACTTTTACCAAAGTTGCACATAGTAAATGAGCCGTAATCCAGATCTAATCTCACTTTCACCTCTTAAATATAGACCACTTTAAGAAGTGGCAAGGAACACCAAATGCCACAAACATTGACCAAAAGTCGCAGAAAACAACACAGTCACCATAACTTGTGACTTTTTTTACCCGTAAATAAAGACATATCTGACTTGATAAATGTCAACTTGACAATGTATGTGGAATACTCTCCAAAGTTTTCAATAAACTTCAGAATGAAGTATATAAAGTGGCTTTAAAAAATCCCTATACATGTTCAGTAGGAAAAACGGCACTGATATATACGTGTCCTGATGTAACCATGGCAACCAGAATAAAAGCGACCAATTATTATATTCTCTCATTATATTAATATCAGGAAATAAATATTTGTAAAAGTTCTGCAATGCATCACGCATTAAGGCCTTATTCACACGTCCGCAATTCTGTTCCGCATTTTGCGGAACGGAATTGCGGACCCATTAGTTTCAATGGGGACAGACGATGTCCCGGCCGGGTCCGCAATTGCGTTCCCGAAAAAAATAGAACATGTCCTATTCTTGTCCGCAATTGCGGACAAGAAAAGGCATTTTCTATGAGAGTGCCGGCGATGTGCGGTCTGCAAATTGCGGAATGCACATCGCCGATGTCCGTGTTTTGCGGATCCGCGGATCCGTGGATCCGCAAAACACGACGGACGTGTGAATAAGGCCTTAGTATCAATACATCACGTTTTTCAAGATCTCTGCTTGCTGCCATTCAGCGGGAACCTTGTTTTCCTTTTAGGGTTAAAAATCTGTCCTGATCATGTACGTAATGGAAGAACAGGCCCTCGGTTCAGTGGAAAATAACTCTGACACCCTGTACTGTCTTGTAGTCCTGCACCTGTCTGTCCATTGTATAGCCAGGACATATTCTTTTCCTTGGAAGTAACCAATAAAGTCTCCTATTTGGTGTTGAGTGAATCGAACTCCACGTAGTGGAATTCGAGACGAATTTCCTCTTGCTTCGTGGTAACAAATTGATTTTCTCTGAATGGCTGTAAAAAAAAAAAAAAAATCATCTTAAAAAAAAAAAATTACACTTTATTATTGCTCTGTCAGATGCCGTGATCAGCTATGAACGCGGAATCTGAAAGGTACAATGACGGGGAGCGCGCAATCTGCGGCTCCCTCTCATTGCACTCACTACTTACAAAGAAATGCGCCTAATTCGTCACAAAGCGTTTTTTTTTTTGTAAAATTCGGCGAAGCCCCCACATTGAATTTTTGAATACTTCGCTCATCACTACTCCAATTGAATGATAGCAAGCAGATATGTTATAATTATAAAAAGAATAATCAGGAATAGTGATGAGAAAAGACAAGTCTAAAATCATTCAAAACACTGAGTAAAAAAAGAGAAAATAAGAGCACACAAGACTAGTTAAACTAACTAATTTTATTCTTGTACATCATACAGTTTTTACAGCAAGTGCCATAGATAGCCCATAAGAGATATATAAAAATGCATTATATATATATATATATATATATATATATATAGATATATATGTATATATATTTATTATACTCAGACATCTAATATTTTATATATGATATTCATACATATTTCCAGATTCCCCTTAATCTCACTGGAATAACCTGTTTCCAGACAGAAATGGTTGATAACATAAAACACTAGTCTACACATAAATATGAAATGGTAAAAAAAGATCAGTGCAAAAAGTATAGAACTATTATATACTACAATGCTCAGTAGTTTAAGTTGGTCCCGTGAAGTGTACAGATTTACCTACATACATATGTACATACCTTGCTCCAAACCTGAACTGTATTCAGTGCAGTTTGAGCCCACCTCAGTCACACTGACAGACATTACTGCTTTCCTTTCAGTGAGTTAAAATGCACACTAAAAACCTGGGAGGCCAACAGCGTGCAAATTCACCGGCAATTCATTCTGGAGGCAAGCAGAGCTTTTAACGCCGAGAAAAAATGGTGGTACCCGGGGGAGAATAACCTCTGGCAGACACCCAGCTGCTGTCAGCAGTACTCTGGGACTGCCGCCAGATCCTAAGGGGAGAATTCTGCAACAACGTAATTTCATGTTGAGGCTGGATTTTTCCCTTTTTTTCTAATATCGGCACAAACAAACAGAAAAGCACCGAGGTGGAAGGGAGTGGAAAGCATCTCTTTTATGTGAAGATTCTTTTTGTCCAGAGTAATGCAGGTGTAGTCTTACTAATTACTATTTGCTTTTATAATATCATCCAGTGGATGTTTCATCATACATCAGCTTCATGGAGTAAGTTCTGACACCTACGATTACTCTGAATGCACAAATATATTTGTGGTTTATTCGTTATTAAATATTCTGAGTTAATAGAGGTCCCTCATTTAGAACTTCCATTAATGAGCTGGAGCTGCTGGGAACGGCTTCATAGAGTGTCACTCCATCTCTGAAAAACCTAGCATGCCTGTGCATTACACAGAATACCCACTGATTTCATTGGAACCATGTAATGCCCCAATTCCCCTGTGGTGGCACTGCAGGAAAACTGATTACTTGTTGCCAGGTTTCTCAACATATGACAGCTGGTCTCCGAAGGTCCAGAAAGTGGGATATACTGTTAACCAAAGTGAACAACCCCTTTAAAATAGGTTATTTGAAAAAAGATTGGCACATTATAATATAAAATAATAAAATAATTGATAATGACCTCATCGATACGTTGCAAGTCCCTTTTTGCTGTTTCCTGGGTCCTCACCAATCTCTCTTTCCTGGTCCCTCTTGACATGCAGGAAATGACTGCTCAGCCGATCACTGGTTGGGGTTGGTCGCCTCTTCGGTCACAGAGTGTTTATTTCCTGTGTGTTGGGAGGGATCAGGACTGACGGAGGACCCAGGAAGCATTGACAGTAGAGTCGTAGAGGATCAATATATGCTGAAATGTGCTGGCCGGGTACCTGGGAAGGGTCAGAATCCCAGTAATGGTAATAATCACATATTTTATTATTCTACTGTGCTCCGAGGCTGTTTTCAAAAAATTCCAGGGGCTGTACAACCTCTTTAAAGGGGTTGGTAACTTTCTGGCTAATGTTGACCAGTGTGTATATAAGATGACTATATGGCACTTACTAATATAGTCTTTGTTGATATTATGCACTTTGTTTGCTATATTTCAAAAGTCATATGCCCTTGTTGGGCAAATCTTCTGTGCTGTCTGCATAAAGGTCCTATCCATAATAAGATGGTTGCTGATGAAGGGTCATGTGAACAGATACATCACTCAGCCTTCATTCAAAAACACTGCATCTGCACCAAACTACAAACAGTGCCGATGGCAGGTGCAGTGCATTTGAATGGAGGAAACATATCATGGAGGTGATTTGCCTGGTCATATGACTATCTGTCAGCAGCCATTTTATGGACAGGACCTCTGTGTGGACAGCACAAAAGACTTGGCAAACAGGCAGACGTACTATATCTTATGAAATATAGAAAATTGTGCAGATTTTCAGCAAAGTATATATATTAGTAAGTGCCATACAGTTATTTTAATACACACATAAGGTGGCCAAACCCTTTAAATTTTATGAAGAACATGCAGAAGCATTTACAAACAGAACATATTTGGAAATAATATAAGCAGCCCAATGTATATTACTGTACTTTAGTCACACATTATTTTGTTTTGCACATTTTGACCCAAGATGTGAGCCAGGCATCACTAAAAGTAAAAATTCAAGGTCACATTGCAAATGTTAATACTAGAGGTGAGCAAATTTCACAAAAAAATTTGCTTTGTGACGAATTACTTCACCATGAAGCGCATTTTTTTGTAAGTAGCAGGTGCAATAACAGGGAGCTGCGATAGTGCCACCCCCTGTCATTGTAACCCTCACATGCCGTGTACATTCATGATCGCGGTATCAGAGTGTATAAACAGTGTGAAGTTAACATAAAAAAAAAACATTACATCAAACTTACCATGTCCACTTGCTCGCAACGGGCCGGCCGCCTCCATCTTGCTTGAAGATCTAGGCTGAAATCACGTGCGGTGCGAGATTACATCATCACACCGGCCGGCGTGATAATGTAATCTCGCAGCACACGGGATTTCAGCTGAGATTTTCAAGCAAGATAGAGACGGCCGGCCCGTCGCGAGCAAATAGAGGAGGTAAGCTTGAATTTCAGGATTAATCGATTTGCTGACACGAAGCACGAGGAAATTCGGGCTTCTAGGCAAATCGTATAATTCCTGAAATTTGGCTAGAATTCCACGTCGTGGTATTCGATTCGCTCATCTCTAGTTATTACATCTCCATTATGCTTCCGTCCTCCTTAAAACATTGTTATTTTCTGCAATCTCATTCCCTCTAGTGCTGCTGAAATCAGTCACCACAAAAGGCACATTGCAAACTCTGATCATAATTAAGAGCCCGAGCAAATTTAGATCCAATGGCATAAAACAGGATCATGTATCATTAAAAAACAGCTTGGTTAGTTAATCCCTTGATTGATTGTAAGGCTTTGCTGGAACGATGAAGCTATTAAAAGATTTCTGTTGCTGATACGACTTGGTGGAAATGTATGTTCTAGATTTGCTCAACCACTGGGCATTTCTCCAAGTTAAACAGGTATTTCTGCTTGGCAACCTTGATAACACAATTAAGCAAAAAACAAAGTGTGAAACTTGCTAGATAACAATCCCAAAAGATGAGCCACATGTCCTTAAACATGACCCAATTGTCATAAAAAAGGTCTGCTGATATTCTTGCTTGGGTTTGCTTCACTTGGGTTAAAAAGCTATGGACACCTTTGGGAACTTTTTTTAATCATTGCATTTGACTCATTTTGGGCTATAAATAATTTATTGATCTTTATTAAAAGTTTTGAACAGTTTTTGCTCTACAGCTTTCAGTTTCAGTGCACCTACGGACTATTTTTCTGAGCTTCACGCTGAATCTGTCATGGAGCTATCTCAAAACTCCTGACATTTTCTAGACACTTATTGTAACAAAATTCTTATCAGTTTGATAAAAAAAATTGCATAAATGTGTGTTTATGAATTCAGTGTGAGACGGAGAGCAATATTTAGAAATATCAGTAATTTGGTGCAAAAAGAAGGAAGCTAGGGGTCAATTTAGAAGGGGAATATAGGGCTACTGCAGAGAGCCCCTGCGGAGCTGGTGCAGAGGATAAGAGTGGTAGTGGCCCTGATGAGATTATTTGTTACGGTGTACTGCCTTAGGCTATTGCTCCCTGGGATAGGTGCAGTAAAAAGGCGGTAAAGAAGTAGAAGAGTAAAAGACTCTCTTTACTCAGTGCAAAAGATTTTGACAGTTTTCTCCTGAACTATTGGCTACCAGCTGTAAGATAGCACTTGTGGCTATGGATGTCCATTGTGTAATTCAGACTTTGAGTTGGTCTGGCCTGGATGTAATCTAGTTAATGAGAGTCTGAGTCATAGTCCCTCACCAGGGTCAGCAGGGTCTGTAAAGCCGTGGCTTGCCGGTCACTCTGCTGATTATAAACAAGCTTTTCTGAGATCTGGAGTTTTAACAGTCATTCTGGAGTAGTGGTCTCACAGAAGAGCTGGATCAAGAATCTGTCTCTAAGACTCTTGGAGTAGGAGCTCTAGTATGTGCTTCATTCCTCTTCACTGTCTGAACCAAGACTGTCCCTCCAGGCAAGAAGCAGGACCAGCCGACTCCTAGCAAGAGAGGAAGAATGAGATGGTTAGTCCCATTGCTAATGCCAACCATTGTCAGCCATACCCCATCTGCTGGTGTACATTGTATACATGAACATGGGTGCATAAAATATAGCAATCATTAAAGATACCCCAAGGTCTGTGGTACTGAACTACCAGACATCTTGGTGATGGCTTATCTACCTAGGGAAAACATGATTAGGAAGGTCTAACATGCCTAATTTGATTCTTGTTGCCCATGTAATCTGCCATTAGTGTAACATCAGGAGGCCCTCATGCATATGTGCAACGCAGCGGCAACGGCCAGGGCCCCTTTTGTAATGTCGGTGGTACCCAGGTGTAGGAATAGCCGAGTAGTATAGGGTGGACTAAAATGTCCCTTTATGTTGTATGAAAATGTCATGGTGCTCCTACCTGGATATGGCTGGACCCCAGGCATTGCTTTGATGCAGACAAATAGGGGGGAATAGTTGAGGAATTTGAAGAAATAATTGAGTATAGACCTTGTGATGAAGTTGAATAGCAGCTTTACTTTGATAAAAGTTTCTCTAAACAGTTTCAGGCTTTGTCTTGGTCCCAGCAGGCTTTGGCATTAAAACTCTGGCAGGCAAACTCAACTCTGCTACATCTGTTGCTCTCTGGCTCTGCTGTACTGACAGGCTGACTGTATGACTCTGATTATTCTTTATGCTGCAACTTCTCTCATCTTAGTCTGTCTCTTAATTATTCCAAGGAACTCTCCTCCTGGCTCCTTAAGCTATAAGCTGTGGCCTCCACATCCAGAAGAGCTGAAGGTGCTCTGGCTGGCTTGGCTTGGCCTGGGCATATCCAGCATCCTTCTCCTAGGAGGGAGTAAGCTAGACTGCTCTAAAACTGATCCCCACCCTTCCTGCAGGAAGTGGAACTCGCTCACTCCTCCATGAAGGGGGTTAGAATGGAAATCTCCATTCTACATAACTGTAGCTCTGCTGTATTTGCTGCCACCTGCTGGTGAACCAGGCACATCAAATTTGAACATAACAGTTTCAAAACAATAGAAATTGGAATGCACATTGGAATGATAGTAGCGGAGTGAAGAAGTGGCAATGCCACTCTGGGACATTAAATTCCCCCTTACTTAAAACCAATCCATCCTCGGCTTGTGCTTAGGATATGCTCTAAGGGTATCCAAGGAAAAGTTAAAGTACTGCATGAGATTGTGGACAATTACATTCATATATAGATTGACATAGCAACAGCTACCACTAGGTTCCTGCCCTTATGAGTAGGATGTCTATTCACAGTTTTCCCTCTCGGTAATAATCAGTGAACCAAACAGACTGCACAAAGTGCACAAATACTCCACGACTTGGCCATAGTCGTATATGGAGCGTGAGGGTGTCATGTACTGTAATCCCTCCACGATGCTATGAGATGCCCGCAAATAGTAGGGTGGCTTCATCCTGTATTCCCTTCCAAGCACCAAGGTCTATAAATAGTTTTTCGCACCGTCACCTTGATGACTAACAGGTAGCTACAAAATTTTCCTTAAGGCAGTGCACAAGGCCTTAGGACATAAACAGACTAGGAGGAGGAGCCAGTTCTCTCCCATATCTCCATGAGGTTTACTCCCTCCAAACATATATTAGTAGCAGGTCTACCCTTAATGGTCTTAGATCTGCTTGTGACGTAACCTGACATACTCAGATGCAGTCCATATGAGCTACAGTAAGGTGCTAATTATCTGGCTAACAATATTAAGTGCAAAGATCCATTGAAAAGTGCATAAAATCACATTGCAGTACCTGCAAAGGAATACGTACAATGGGCCCAATAATTTAAACGTTGCTGAAAACTTGAAAAGGTTAGTGCAGAAATAGTGCAAATACATTATGCAATTAAGTAGGGAAATAAAATCATATTTGAGTCCTTTGCTTCAGTGCTGATGGATGAAATACACCAATCCTGGAACAAATAACGGGAAAGCTCCTTTGTAATCCACAGGAAATAGTAATGTCATTATGTGTAATCCACATAAGGCACAATGTCATTTGTAATCCATATGAGGTATAGAATAAAATATAAAACAGCAGCACAGGTTATGAGAACCCTTTTAAGCAAAGGGGGCTCCCAATTAACCTGAGAAGGTGGAAAAAAGGGAATTTTGGTGTAGATGTGCGCAACTGGGAATGTTTCTAAAAATGGGGGGAGTCCTAATGAACATGGCCATCTGGGTGAGGACAAAATGGGGACAAAAAGACACACAAAACAGCCAACACATCCTTACCCATCAAGTCCAGTCCACAAAGTGGCTCCCTTTAGTCCATGGCTTTTTCTGTTCTTTCTTCACAGAAAGGCAACTTCTTAAAAGAAGGGTCGGACATTCTTCCCCCTGATGCTGCTGCTGAAGGATGTTAGGGGCCTCTCCTGCCTTTTGTAGTCCATGTGTGCAGTAACTTTGGTGCTCTGGCGACTCCTGCTCGACTCCGAGTTCTATTGCTCTTTGATAGTCTCACATGGTGTAGGCACGGGATGTCACCTCCTTTGGGACCATAGGGTTGAGGTCTTCGAAGGTCCCGCTCTTCTTGGGCCGTGGAGTGGGTATTCCGGCCGCCTCCACCGTACCAGCTGGTTGCAATACCAGTATTTGTGGAGGGGTAAGCTCCTTTTCCATTTTGTTACCCCGGGTCATTTCGCTCCAGTTTGGCCTAGGGAACGTTATCTTGTTTCCTCTTTGGTTATCAGAAACTGGTGATGGAGGAGGAGCTTTAGGGGAGCAATCCTCACTTCCTTTCTTTGCACTGGGTTGTTCCCTGTGGGCAGGGCTGTATTTTGCCACTCTAAGGCTGGGCGTTCCTTGGTTTTCCAGCTCTTAGGGTGCAAGAAGAAGATACGCCATCACAGACAAAGATGGCGGATTAACCCCTAGGATGCCGACGCGCACTTTCCTCGGATGCCGACGCACATATGATAGCTGGCTAATCCTGACAAAATTGACAGTTTTGGCTGACTTTTATATAATAAAAGCTTAAACTTAGCAATCTAAAGATCTTGCAGACGGCAGAGCTGTTCCAGGAAACCAAAGGTTTTTCAATGAGTCAATGAGTCAAATGAATACTGGGTCTCGGTAGCCACCCATTAGCAATTACATCTACTTAGGGATGGACAGATGATTTTCTCAAAGGAAGGGTTGGAAAATATTGATTATGAAGCTTTGGTCTGATTCAGAGTATTGTGCTCATTGCATTTCCACCAATCTCAAAACTCCTATTACTGTAGGCTCAGCTGAGGACGTGGCTGCTGGTATCTGGGGGAGCATTTCCTAGTCTTCTCTTCTGGATAGGAGACTGGAATTACTTTCTCCTTAATGGCTGTACAGTCTGTCCGAGCACTGCTATGCCAGGAGAGAACACTTCCTAGATACTTGTTCTACACAGGTGCTTTGCAGACTGTAAAAGTGAATGCAGTACAATTAAATTCACCACGTCACAGGTGATGTCTTACCTAGTTGAAGTTGTTCACTTTCCCTTTTCTTTTCCATTTGATGTGGGCCATCATACTGGCTTCTAACAACCATGAAATATCTCTGTAGAGGTTGCTGCTAGGACATCATTGGATAATACTTGTTCCAGCACCCTCCCCACCTATACAAACCATCCACATAAACTTTCCATCCTGTTACTTCTTTAAAAGTGTTTTACTGCTATTAACTTCAGTACTGTGCATGCTACTGCCCTTGGTGTCCCATATCTATATTTATCCCCCAAAACGGCAGTGCAAACAGATAGTATCCCAGACGGTAATAATGGTAACCACTAGAGTTGAGCGAACACCTGGATGTTTGGGTTCGAGAAGTTCGGCCGAACTTCACGAAAATGTTTGGGTTCGGGATCTGAACTCGACCCGAACTTTACCCCGAACCCCATTGAAGTCAATAGGGACCCGAACTTTTGGGCACTTAAATGGCTGTAAAATAGCCCTGGAAAGAAAAATAATAAATAAACATTCTAAACTTGAGCCCAAGCGAGTGACAGTGGCAACTGTCACCCAGCAAACAGAGGATGTGGTAGCAACGCCACCACATCTCTCATTGACACCAAGCATCTCCACCAAATCCCATGGAAGTGTTCAGCTATCAGCTGTCCATCTCCCAAACACTGGAGAGAAAAATAAATAGAAAGAGGAAGTACCCCCCTATCCATGGCTCTGAATGCCTTATTTCAAACTTCCTTGTCCTTTGAAATGCTGTCACTCTGTCTGGGGGACAGATTTAAAAACCTTATGGCGGTGGCTATCCCACAGTACATGTATCCCAGCCGCTGCTACTTTTGCAGGCGAGCCATCCCTTCCCTGCACAACCAAGTGGTGGACAAAATCAAGTGTGCACTGCACAACGCTATCTGTGGCAACTTCCACATAACCAACAACACAGTGGGTAAATTCAGCGGCTGGCCCAAAGACGGATAGCATTTTTGTGAATGTCCTTCCGCCCCCGAGGATTGCTGGGCATTTCTCTTTGTATCCTGTGTTACCTCCTCCTCCTACTCGGCTTCCTCCTCCTCTACCTCCTCCTCATCCACTCAGCATAACACCTTCTCCACCTACAGCAGCACAGCCAGGGGGAAACGACAGCAGGTTGTTTTAAAACTTGTGTGTTCGTGGGACTAACCCTGCACCGCGCAGGAGCTGTGGACAGACATGGAACAACAGACCGACCATTGGTTGGTGCCACTGAGCCTCCAGCCCGGCCTGGTGTTGTGCGCTAATGGGCAAAATATACTAGCAGATCTGGGCCTAGCTGATTTGGCACACATCCCCTGCCTGCCACATGTGCTGAATTTGGGGTGCAGGAATTCCTAAACACCAGACAGTGAAAATCAATTTAGTTAATCGAACACACACAACACCCCCACCCCCCCTTTCACTCAAACCATTAACAAACTATTTACAAATTTTCTTAAAAACATATTAAAATAACTATAATGCAGCTAAACTTACTATATAAACAAACAAAACTATATACACGCCTTATCCTTAACTTAAGGCCAACCAAATGCAAGTGGCTCGGAGAGTAGGTATCTGCAGCAACATAGGCCCTGGCCTAGAACACAATTGTCCAGCCAGGGCACAGTTCTGGAGGATGAGGAAGAGGAGTAGGAGGAATGCTGGGGGATACAGAGGACACAGACGATATACCTCCCTCAAAGAGGATAGCTTGTCCTTGCCTCTGGGCAGCCTGGCAGACATGAGCGACTACATCCTGCAGGGCCTGGCAACGACCGGCCAGTTACTGCCACATTCTAACTTTTGCTGATTACTGGGTGTCCACCCTGCTGCATCCCCGTTACAAGGACAACGTGCCGTCCTTAATTCCCTCACTGGAGTGTGATAGGAAGATGAGCCCGCTAGTAGACACGCTGCTGATGGCACTCACATCTGACACCGGGGACTCAGTGGAAGCACAAAGTGAAGGCAGAGGAGGAGGAGGAAGAATTTGCCAATGCAGCTGGGTCTCCAGCAACACCTCAGAAGGCAGGGTTATTATGGGCAAAATGTGGAAAAGCTTTGTCATCACGCCACAACAACCTGCACCACCAGCAGATCTGGAACATCTTAGCAGGAGGCAGCATTTCAGCAACATGGTGGAACAGTACACGTACTGACTGATGGGTTTGCCTAGGGGAATAGCTTTGTTTTATTTTTTTTATATTTTTCCAATGTTTTGGGGTCTACACTAATTTATTTAAAAAAATAAAAAATAAAAAAACTGTTATTGGCGGCTACTTTTGGCTTCACAGCCCAAAAAGGCTTTATTTCATGCAAGAATATAACCGCCAATTGTAAGTTCCCTGTCAGTTATGCAGTGCCTGGCAATAATTGTAATATTTCACCCAACAATTTAAAATCTATCCTTTGCCAGACAGTATTAAACTTGGCCAGCCACAGCTGGAACCACTGATTAACGGTATTGCTTTTTTCGCAATTTAATTTCACGCCAGAACAAAATCTATCCTTTGCCGGACACTATTAAACTTGGCCAGCCACTTCTGGGACCACTGATTTACGGTATTGCTATTTTGGCAATTGAATTTCACCCCAGAAAATAATACTTCCTTTGCTGGACACTATGAAACTTGTCCAGTCACAGCTGGAACACCAGATTTACGGTATTGCTATTTTGGTAATTGAATTTCACCCCAGAACAAAAGCTATCCTTTGACGGACACCATAAAACTTGTCCCGCCACAGCAGAAACCACTGATTTAGGGTATTGCTATTTTTGCAACTGAATTTCACCCTACAAAAAAATATATCCTTTGCCGGACACTATTGAACTTGGCCAGCCACAGCTGAAACCACTGATTTACGGTATTGCTATTTTGGCAATTGAATTTCACCCCAGAACAAAATATATCCTTTGCCGGACACTATTAAACTTGGCCAGCCACTGCTGGGACACCAGATTTAGGGGATTGCTATTTTGGCTATTGAATTTCACCCCACAACAAAATATATCCTTTGCCGGACACTATTAAACTTGGCCAGCCACTGCTGGGACACCAGATTTTGGGGATTGCCATTTTGGCAATTGAATTTCACCACAGAAAAAAATCTATCCTTTGCCAGACAGCAGACAGTATTACACTTGGCTAGCCACAGCTGGAACACCAGATTTAGGGGATTACTATTTTGGCAATTTAATTTAACCCCTCAATAAAACGCTAGCTGATTGGCTGCTGTGCAGCCCTTCAGAAAGCGGAAAGAAATCGCCAATCAACGAACCCGAACATTTTTGAAAATGTTCGGGTCCGGGTCCGTGTCCCGAACACCCCAATATTCGGTACGAACCCGAACTATACAGTTTGGGTTCGCTCATCCCTAGTAACCACACATTCACAGAATAATAATGCATCCTTTGTGCCCTACACAGATACAGTGCCTCCTTATTTTCCCCACATTGTATTAATGGTTAGTAAGTGGCATCAACACAGTAGTAGTGCTCCATTATAGCTGCCACACATTAACAGTGCCCCCATTGTGTCCACACACAGTGATAGTGTACCGATTTTTGATTTACAGAACTAGTCCTCCCTTCCTTGTGGCGCAGACACAGTAATAATGCCTGCTTAGTTCCCCTACAGAGTAAGGCTACATTCACACATCCATAAGTGTTTTGCGGATCCGCAAATTGCGGATCCGCAAAACACAGACACCGGCAATGTGCAATCCGCAATTTGCGGACCACACATAGCGAGCACTATAATAGAAAATGCCTTTTCTTGTCCGCAATTGCGGACAAGAATAGGACATGTTCTTTTTTTTTCAGGAACGGAATTGCGGATCCTGAAAAAACGGATCCTGCAAAAACAGATGCGCATCCTGCAAAAACGGATGTGAATCCCGAAAATGCGGATCAGCATCAGTTTCAGCCCCATTGAAAATAAATGGGTCCTGAAATTGCGGAATGGATGCGGACACAAATTACGGACTTGTGAATGGAGCCTAATAGTGTTTCATAGTGCCCTCCTCACAATAGTATCCTGTTACTGCCCTCTACAAAGTTAAATTGCACCATTAGTGCTCCGACACAGTTAATTGACCCCTTAGTGCTCCTTAGAAAGTAAATGCCCTATAGTGCCCCCACACAATTAAAGTGCCTCCTTGGTGTTTCCCACACAGTTATTGTCACAGCATCCCCAGGTGCTACTGTCTCAGATCGGCAGCGTTGTCCGGTTCCTGGGGTTACCAAGCCAGCGATCTGGCCTATTATTATGCAGGAGCCCAGGACCAATTGTGCTGAGTGTCCAAGTGGCATTGCGTGATCACGCCGGTCACATGGGACCGCCCAGTGTTCTGAGAAGCCAGCGTGCGATCCCAGCAGAAGCCTTTGAATTTGTGTTTCCTGGCACTGCTAACTGCCGTTTGGGACAGTATTATTGTTATTAACTGTTTTTTCATCCTGCTTATCCTGACTACCCCTTTACTTCTGATTCTGTGAAAACTGTCTTGCAGATGAATCAATTGTTTGTTAAATTTGAAAAATGTCTCTTGAAGTCAAGGAGGCACCATTCCTTGGTTACATTATTTCTCCAGATTCTTTTATGATGGCCAAGGTTTAAGAGATTTAAGATTTAAGAAAGAATTAAAATAAAAAAATTAACATTTCTAGAGTCTGCTAAGCGGCTGAACCCTAATCATGCATGTTAGGCTTTATTTTTTACTTGTTTAATTATCTACAGGCTGGGTTCCAAGAATGTCAAGGTGAATGCCTTGTCCAGAATTTTTGTTTGCCCAGCAATCCCCTGCTCTGATCTGATTTTGCCAGCAGGTATTTTGGTCTCTGTTATTCCTCCTAATCTGGCTTCTGAAATTTCTGCCGATCATAGTCAGACACCTGAAAACATTCCTGAATGTAAACTGTTTGTTCCTTAAGAGTTTTGCACTACTCTATTGTCTGATTGTTAAGTGGACATCCAGGTATTGAGGGTACTAACAGGTTGACTTCCAGACACTGTTGGTGCCCGACCATGGTTAAGGATATTTTTACTTATGTGTCAGAGTGTGAAGTCTGTGCCTGATCTAAGACACCCCAAACATGTCCTGTTGGAGAACTGTGTCCCTTGTCAATTCCCAAAAGGCCTTGATCACATATCTCTACGGACTTCATCAAGGATCTCCCTCACTTTCAAGAAAAGACTGTGGTCTGTGTGGTGGTAGACAGATTTTTCCGTTGAGTAAACTTCCTTCTATGAAGGAATTATCATACATCTTTCAAGATCATATTGTGAGGATCCATGGAATTCTTGAATACATTGTATCTGACAGAGTTGTTCAGTCTGAATCAAAATTTTGGAGATCTTCCTGTTAAAAGTTGGGTGTTGCCTTTTTTGTTTCTTCAGCCTTTCATCCTAAAATGAATAGACAGAGTAAAAGGTTGAATCACTTGTTGGAACAGTGTCTAAGGTGTTATGTTGCAGATAATCAGTTGGAATTGGTTTCTCACGTATCTTTAGCTGAGTTTGCTATTAATAATCGGAACAACGATTCTAATACGATTTCACAGTTTGCTGGGTCTTGTTCTTGTAGGTCATCACTGTCCAATAATCCGGAAGCTAAAATTGTAGCAGAAAAACTGTGCAGTCTGGGCCTAGGTTCAGAAGAACCTGAGGAACTCCCAGGAAAAAGTGGGCTCTAAGCTTGTGGGCCCTGAAACATCTGGCCGCGGCTCCCCAAAAGATAGAGCATGTCCTATTCTTGTCCGCAGCCTGCGGACAAGAATAGGCATCTCTATTGGGAGTGCCGGCATGGTGTGTTGCGGATCCGCAATTTGCGGATCCACAACACACTACGGACGTGTGAATGGGGCCTAATCCGGACACGCTCGTGTGAAAGAGGCTGATGAGTCTTTGAGGACTGGAGTGGACACAGAACACTAGTAGCTAACGCTTTCCCTAGAATCCCTATATTAATTCAGCAGCAGCAGCAGCAGCACTCTCCCTGCTCTAACTAACACTGCAGCTTCAGAATGAATCTAAGATGGATGCTGTCCTTGCTTTTTGATAGGAGTTGGGAGGGTCTGGGAGGGAGGGTATGCTGATTGGCTGGAATGTGTCTGCTGACTGTGAGGTACAGGGTCAAAGTTTGCTCAATGATAAAGTATAGGGGGCGAATCGAACATTGCATATGTTCGTCCGCCATGGCGAACGCGAACATGCGATGCTCGCCAGGAACTGTTCACCAGCAAATAGTTCGGGACATCTCTAAAGTCCACAAAACCACATATGTGTTAACTTTAACTGGCTTGTATTTTCCAGCACTCTTCCTTGTAATGGCTGCTAAGCTTTCTGTGGTATCCAGCAGTTTTTTTTCTCTCAGGGGCTCATTCACTTTGCTAGCTGCTCTTGATTTAGCTTCCCTGCTGGTCTCTCAATCACAGCCTACACATAACTGAACTGCTTCTCACTAGAGGAAGGGATGGGGCCAGCCCACAGCTAACTATTGTTATAAGAGACTGGATTACTAGTTAACGTCCTACTTCCCATACACAACCTTTAGAATCAACATTACCTGGTTAACTTCTTGAAGTTACTACTGGGCCATTGTCAAAGGTGTTACAATATTAGGAAATTCTAGGCATATAATGACAACAGAAAAAGATCACATGGTCCAACTCTTTTTACCTTCTATTATTTCTCTTCTATTTTTCTCTTGGGATAGATCTGAACGGATTCCAGGCATGTTTAATGTCACTTACTATATATTTACCAATCTGATTTTGTTTGTTTGTTCCAAGCATCTACTGCTCTTACTGTAAAGTAATATTACTGATATTGCTTCTGATCTTCTCCCTAACTAACGTCAGATTCTGCTCCTGTTCTTGTATTTGTTTTCTTCCCTGAATGTTATTTAAACCTCGGATGCAGGGTAAGAATGCATTGGTGCATCCTTCTTGAGTCTCCGGTGGGTTGGGGGGGGGGGCCCGTTGGGGGTGAGAATGATGGGAAATAAAAGCATATTGGTAACAGTAGGAAATTCACTACTGGCCACATCATCTCGGACAAAGGGATATCTGTAGATGGTGCTCAACGGCTTGACTTCTCAGTCCACCTTTGGTACCAGATATTTTTTTATCTAACTACTGATCTTGCATCTTTACATAGCATATAAAGACTGAAGTCGCAGAGCACTATTTGTGGCATGTTAGAGTGTGAATGCCAGCAGAAACAGAAAAGGAAGCAATTATCAAGATAAAGGTTATCACCACCATAGTGGTATTCTTATATAAAGTATTTTTCCATTGTATGGCCACAACACACTGGCTAGATCTAGTGTGCCCTCTATACTATGTAAATTTTCCAAGTCTTTGCAATAACCTTCTGTTGTTTATGAAGCAATGAGCTTCTGTTTAAATCCAAGGTAAGTAAGTTCCCATACAGAAACCCCATTACACACTATATGTCATACTGAGCCACAGAGCTCTGTAATCATATTAAGAACTGCACCCACTCAATGGCCATTTTCAGTTAAGAGATCGCCTCAGTCAATCATGCACAGCCAGAAATTGCTCGCACACAGCCGCCTACTCTAACAGGCTTTTCTGTAATAATCATTCAGTATGATTGAAACTCATCTATTTCGAGTAACCTCAACCTGTTATTTCTACCTTAAAGGTCAACGCAGTCACTCAACACACTAAACTGGGGATCCAGTGTTGCCCTAATGACTAGCCAGACATTGAGAATCTATAAACAATTTCGCATTCATCTATGACTTGTGATGACATAACTCTATTTCTGATGTTTTAATGTTTAGAAATATATGTGCAAATTCATGCACTATTTGCTTAAAGAGAACCTGTTACTTTTAAAGCTACCTATCCCAGAGCTGGGCGTATCTGCTTTTGTTTTGTCATGTTAGGTAATGTTTTGTTACTCCCCGTACATCAGCATGCAGAGGTGTGGTTGGTAGGAACAAGGTTAACCACTCTGGTTCTCCCCTCTTGGTAGGATGGGGCTGGTCCTGCTTTCTGCCAGGAGGGGAAGTTAAAGCTAGGACAGTGAGGAGGAAGGAAGCTCATCCAATTGCTCCTACTCCTAGGGTCTTAAGGACCAGCAAGTGACCTATTTTCCTGTGAGACTACTACTCCAGAGAATGTCAGGACATCAAGACACCTGAGAAGCTACAGCATGATTAGTCAGCCGAGTGACCAACAATCTCAGCTTTACAGACCCTGTTTCAGATGAGGGAATACAGTTCAGACATCCATCACTTAAACAATGTCCAGGCCAGACTAACTCTTAGCCACCATCATATAATGGACATTGGACACCTACAGTTGTGTTCAAAATTATTCAACCCCCACTGAAATTGAGTGTTTTGGCTAGTTTGACATTGATTTTGATCACTTTCAGTCATCTTGTTTACAATTAAATCAAAGAGGCACTTGTAAGTCAGACAAATATAACATAACATTTATAATGAAATAACCACAAATGTCTTTTCTGTGCTCACATCATTATCAGTTTTATTCAACCCCCAAGTGACATTCAATCTTAGCACTTAGTACAACATCCTTTTCCAGTTATAACAGCTTTTAAATGTGAAGCATAGCTTGACACAAGTGTCTTGCAGCGATCTACGGGTATCTTCGCTCATTCTTCATGGGCAAAAGCCTCCAGTTCAGTCACATTCTTAGGCTTGCGCGCTGCAACTGCTTTCTTTAAGTCCCACCAGAGGTTCTCAATCGGATTTAAGTCTGGTGACTGCGATGGCCACTTCAAAATGTTCCAGCCTTTAATCTGCAACCATGCTCTAGTGGACTTGGAGGTATGCTTGGGATCATTGTCCTGTTGAAAGGTTCAACGTCTCCCAAGCCTCAGGTTTGTGATGGACTGCATCACATTTTCATCCAATATCTCCTGGTACTGAAGAGAATTCATGGTACCTTGCACACGCTGAAGCTTCCCTGTACCTGTAGAAGCAAAACAGCCCCAAAGCATGATTGACCCCCGCCATGCTTCACAGTAGGCAAGGTGTTCTTTTCTTCATAGGCCTTGTTCTTCCTCCTCCAAACATAGCGTTGATCCATGGGCCCAAACAGTTCTAATTTTGTTTCATCAGTCCACAGAACACTATCCCAAAACTTTGGTGGTTTGTCCACATGACTTTTGGCATACTGCAGTCGACTCTTCTTATTCTTTGGAGACAGCAAGGGGGTGCGCCTGGGAGTTCTGGCATGGAGGCCTTCATTACGCAGTGTGCGCCTTATTGTCTTGAGCTGAAAATTCAGTACCCGCATCTGACAAATCTTTTTTCAGTTCCTCAGCAATCACACGTGGACTTTTCTCCACTTTGCGCTTCAGGTAGCGCACAGCAGTCGAAGTCAGCATCTTTTTTCTGCCACGACCAGGTAGCGTTACAACAGTGCCCTTTGCCTTGAATTTGCGAATGATGCTTCCTATGGTGTCTCTTGGTATGTTTAACATCTTTGCAATCTTCTTATAGCCATTGCCCTTCCTGTGAAGAGAAATCACCTCTTCTCTTGTCTTCCTGGACCATTCTCTTGACTTCACCATGTTTGTAAACACACCAGTAAATGTCTAGAAGGAGCTGAGTATCACAGTCATTTTAAATCTGCCTAATTGGTGCTTATTATGCTTGATTGCTGCTCCTTGACATCCACAGGAGTTTTCAATACCTGATCGAAAACACTTGAATGAACCTCTGTTCTTAAGAGTGGTCGTCTTTAAGGGGTTGAATAATTGTGTCAATGAAGAAATCACAAAAAAAAAAACATTTAATACTGTATTACAAAAACAATTGATGTCATTTTAGTTGCATTTGGTTCTTTAAAAAGTCCTTGTAAGATTTCATTCTGAACACAATTACAAATGTACACTAAATTCCCTAAAACCCTTTACAGCATTGGGGGTTGAATAATTTTGAACACAACTTGTAGGTGTCCACTGTGTGATACAGGCTTAGGGTTAGAATGGCCTGAATGTTATTTAGGTGATGAGTGTCCTTCCTCCACACAAACTAGAATTGATCTCCCCCACCTGGAAAGAAGGACCAGTCCACTCCTACCAAGAGGAGAGCAACAGGGAACCCTGTCCTTGCCAACCATACCTCCCATGTTGGTGTACAGAGCATAACATGACAACAATAACAAAACATAACATAAACAATTGCAACTACCCATAGGTCTAGGGTACTGCACCCCAGTAGTGAAGCCCCTGTAGTGTTAATAAAATAAAAATGTAATACCTAGCTCTGTTCCCATAATAAACAAAGTGTAGAAGGCGTGATGCAGAGTCCACTTCATAGTAGTGATGCCGCTTTAGTGTCCTCCTTACAGCAGTAAAGCTGTAGTGTTAATAATAAATAATAAATAAATAATAAAATAATAAAATACAAAGCAATACTTACCTAGCCCCATTCTCCTGATATTGTTTTTTTTTCAATAGGGATCACAGCACTCGCTCCTTTCTCTGACTTAATGGGTGCACGTCAGTGGTAATGTCCAATGCTCCACCACAAGGACTTTTTCACTGTATATAAATATCAGACAGCACTCCAAATAAATTTGATGCTTTTTGAGTTTTATTTCAGCCGGACATAGTTACAGGTAACGTTTCGGGTTTGGGAACAAACCCTTCATCAGGCTGATAAAATACAAATGACAAAAAGATTCATAAGTACAAGACATGAACTCAGTGCAAAAATCTGTTTCCAACAATATTCTCAATACATGTACAATAGGTAAACAAACTCTTCAGTGTATATCACAGTATCATAGGGTCTATATGTCACCAAGCATAAGGTCACATAATCAGAAAATACATATGACACTAGTCAATCACTGGTGTGGACACTTTATGGCACAAGACATAAACTCAGTGTAGGAATCTATTTTCGATACAACACTGTTCTTAATACATGTACAATAATTTCTTCAGTGCATATGACAACATCAGGAAATGTATATGTCGCTAAGCACAGGATCGCATCACCAGGAAAACATGCGATACTAACCAATCTCAGGTTTAGGCACTAAGTATTAAGGGTGTACTCGGCTGAAAGTAACACATCAACAAGATCTTAGAGGCGGTCTGTAAAATCTTAAAGCTTACCCATTAGGCTGCTATGGAGGATTGATCCGGTGTTTTATCAGGTAAACTACAAAACTGGTCTGACATGAGTAATGGCCATGGATTTGGTACCTTCTCCCTGACATAGGGTGTGTGAATGTAGGACCCTTAGTAACGCTACTGCATTGAGCGCATAATAAACAGGTTTATGTACCCTTATTGGGAGTGCCATGGATTGTAGTTTGAATCATGCGGTCTTTTTTAGGACCGATGTTGGATTGAATGACCATGTCCCTGATATTTTTGGCTCTCTTGAATGACATTAGGGGTTTATCTGAAAAGATATTAGGAAAATTGTTGTTCAGTATGTGCCAATGTTTGAAGATGATCTTCTTAATGTTAGGGCTTTGGTTTGAGTATGTGGTAACACAAGGAATACGTTTTAAAGGGCTTCTGTCACCCCCCTTAACCCATTTTTCACTAGCTGACATTAGCTATTTGCTAATGTCAGCTGAGTCGAAATATATATTTATTACCTTGTCCGAAGTTGTAAATTACGTTAAAAAGCCACTTTTATATTATGCAAATGATCTTCGCTACCAGCAAGTTGGGCGTTTACTTGCTGGTAGCCGCCGCATCTAGATGAGTTATGCACGCCCCCTTCCTCGTTTGATAGACAGGGCCAGCGCTTTCTCCTCCTCGCACTGGCCCTGTCTGAAGATGAAATCCCGCGCCTGCGCCGTACCGCTCAGTAGTCGGCGCAGGCGCTCTGAGTGAAGGACGCGAGCTTTGCCGCTCCGTCCTCAGTGCGCCTGCGCCGATTACGTCACCGTTACACCCGCTTCCCTTCCGGGTGTAGCGGTGGCGTAATCGGCGCAGGCGCACTGAGGACGGAGCGGCAAGCTCGCGTCCTTGACTCAGAGCGCCTGCGCCGACTACTGAGCGGTACGGCGCAGGCGCGGATTTCATCTTCAGACAGGGCCAGTGCGGAGGAGAAAGCGCTGGCCTGTCTATCAAACGAGGAAGGGCGTGCATAACTCAACTAGATGCGGCGGCTACCAGCAAGTAAACGCCCAACTTGCTGGTAGCGAAGATCATTTGCATAATATAAAAGTGGCTTTTTAACGTAATTTACAACTTCGGACAAGGTAATAAATATATATTTCGACTCAGCTGACATTAGCAAATAGCTAATGTCAGCTAGTGAAAAATGGGTTAAGGGGGGTGACAGAAGCCCTTTAAAGGCGTCTTGTTCGTGCTCCTTGGTTTCAGAAGTTCAGGCCTGGAAATATGTTTCAACTTCTGTATATGTGTCTGAAGAATGTATGGGGGGTAACCCCGGTTGAGGAACTTGTTAGACATTTCCTCTAAACGAGTGTCTGTTGTGTGAGGATCGGACACAATTCTCTTAACCCGTAGGAGTTGGGACCTTGGGAGGGACCGTAAGAGGTTAGGAGGATGGAAACTATTGAATTTTAACAAGCTGTTCTCCTGATGAACAGAGCACATTATGCTGTCCTCAGTAGCTAGTGTGATGCATTGATGTTGTTGTGCCTGCTGAGCTGAGCAGGGCAGTGCACATGCCAGGGGATATCCTCAGCCTGTTTGCTCTCATAATCACTCCAGCAGGCTTGATGATGTCACTGCATCATGCATGCTGGGAGAGCACAGGCCAGAGAATGAGGCACAGGCAGTAATGGAAGATAGACACAGCAGCTAGACTCAGGCCTACGTCTGGCTGCGGTGTCTATGATCCATTATGGCCCAGGCCTTGACTGCCAGTACACACTCATTAATCACTACGGTGTGTGTACTGTCCGACTAGGCTTGGGCCTGATGGCCTGGATCCCATTGTTACTGAGGGCACGTTAGCAGTTTCTCCAGCTATATCGATGGTAGTTTCGCCCCTGTCTTCCAACTTGTAAATATCCAAAAATACTAAATATATCTAGAAACTTATAAAGTTCTCAATGACGATATGTTTTGGAATAAAATTGCATTTAGCTATATATAGTAGGCATGGATGGGCTGTTTAGCCACGTTTAGGCTACATATTGTTTTCATGGCAGGCTTTTACAGGGAAGCTTTCCATGGTGTGCTTTTTTTTAATCAATGGAAGCTTTGTTTTATTAGCCAAGCTGTCTAGCTGACTGCTTGTACAGAAGTGTAGTTTTCCTCATTCAGAGTGTGGATTTTCAGCCAGGAATTTGACAATCATCATAGATCACACAGAAGAATGATGTCCCTGTGCAAGCTTTATTACCTATTATTGTGTGCAACCTCTCTGTTTGGCTTGTTTCATGACAGAGAATTGTCACGTTCTCCTGTCAGTCAATTGTTCCTTTTATTTTTATTGCCGCTAATTTGTTTTGCACGTGGTTAACTCAGGGATGCTAGAACTGAAGCCAAGAACTAAGCAGTTCCCTTGTGAGAAACCATGTTGCCAGGCTGCTCTGAAGAGGAAAGTCTAGTGGTTAATGGTATACGGGAGACAGAAATTTCACATACAAACCTCTGATACAAAAGATGTGGTGATGTTTTTGTATTTTTATGCTTTAATGTTTTGTCAAGTGCATATTTTTACAGTGTTGAATTAGGCAACCCATTTGAAGATCACCTGCCATTCAGGGGTGAAGTGCAGTGAGGTCTGGCCAGTTGCCATAGTGGCATTCTTCAGGATTATTTGACCATAACGCTAACGTTGCGGTCATGGGACCTGGCAGATTGTCCTGTATTCCAAGCACAGAAGCTCAGTAGAAGAAGTGTGCACAGTGAGCCAGTGCATCTCCACCACCTTCATCCTATACTGGACAGGGCATTATAAGAGATCTGGCCTCATTTTCCAGGAGCTGGCTATTGCATCTACTGCATGGATTGTCTACTGGTGAGTCTCTTTGAAGCAGAGCTGGGCAGTGTAAATGTAGACATGGGCATCATAGGATAGCAAGGGTAGCAGCATGCAACAGTATTTTGTCCGGCAGAATGCTAGTATTCATGCCAGAAACCCAGTGGACCCCATTATAGTGAAAGGAATCACTTGGTCAATAGTGGTTTCAGGAATATGCTATATATGGCAATTTATGTATTTTGTTCCTATGCTGGAACAGAATGACGGAATTTCAAATGCCAATGTGAAAATAGAGAGGTCTGTTTGCTCACCCTGTTCCAGATCATAGTCAGAAGAAAGTAAATCGCAGCACTCGAGATCAAATCCAATTCTTGATTATTTACTTTTTTACTTCTGCTTGAGAAAGACTCAGACAGAGTCCAAACGTTGCATGCTGGGTAAATAAAGAAGAATTGGATTTGATCTCAAGAGTGCTGCGATTTACTTTCTTCTGACTATGCAAGCTAGGATCTGAGGCCAGGATCCAACACCGCTAGCACCGCCACAAGAATGCATGGGTCGGATTTATGACCACGGACTGTGCTGTCTTGTTGCTATACCTTTTCCTGTTCCAGATCAGTTATATTACTGTTGCTTATTTTGTAATCTAAGGCTATATTCACATCTGCAGTTTAACATTCTGGTACTCTGTTCCAGCAGAGGAGCCTAGTATCAGATTTGCCATATCCCATTGGGTTTCTGGCAAGATTTTTTTTTAAACAGAAAGCTGGCATTCTTGCCAGACTTCCAATGGATGTCATTATAGTGAAGAAGAATCTGGTGGGCCCCCGATTGTGACCAGCTATGCTGGATAAGGCAATTCTGGTACTCTGCTCTTTTGCTGGTCCAGAGTACTAGAATATTAAAACACAGATGTGGACATAGCCTTATGGCTTTATTAGACCTTCAGATGAGCATTACGATTGTTGGGAAGGAAGCATTCCTTACCGACAATCGCCTGCTCACCAGTCCTCAGGATAGATCAACAATATCAGATCGGCAGGGGTCCAATCCCCGCCAACCCAAATCAAATCGGCAGGGGGCCAACCCCCGCCACCCCAGTCGATCAGCTTTTTGAAGAGAATGCAGCGTTGGTACGAGAACTGCCTTCTCTTCATTGTTTACCTGCTTGCTGTCGCCACGGCAGCAGCGAGCAGGTGTAATTGCATCTCAGCCGTCCCATATATTTCATTGAAACAGCTCCTTCCTGTTCAAGTTGCGTCGGCAAGCACGTAAATAATTAAGAGAAGGCAGTGCTTATACCGGCGCTGCTTTCTCTTCCTTGGCCAGATCTGATATTGATGACTGATCCTGAAGATAGGTCATCAATAGAGATGAGTGAATCGAATCCCTCAAAGTGGAATTCGATCCGAATTTCAGGATCAATTTGATTTGCCTCGAAGCTGAATTTCCTCGTGCTTCCTTTTAGTGAATCAATTTAACCTTCTCCATTTGCTGGCGATGGGCCGCTAGCCGCAATCTTGATCGGAGATCTTGGCCGAAATTACGTGCGTAGTGATGTATGACGTCACCATGCCGGCCGGCACCAGATCTTCAAGCAAGATGGCGGCGGCCGGCCCGTTGCGAGCAAATGGAGGCGGTAAGTTAGATTAAAAAAAAAAATAATTATGTTAATTTTGCACTGTTTTTACACTCAGATGCCAAAATCATGTATGAATGCATCTGAGGGGTACAATGATAGGTGGTGGCGCTATCGCAGCTCCCTGTCATTGCACTACGAAGTAATTTGTCACAAAGGGAATTTTTTTGTAAAATTCGGCTAATCAGCCAAATCGAACTTTTCAAAAATTTAATCATCTCTAGTCATCAATATTAAAAAAGCGGACAACCCCTTAAAGCTAAAAAATTTAAAGAACAATTTTTTTTAAGTATTTACACCTGCTTTGTGAACCTTCAGTCGTTTTTCTTTATTCAGATATGTATTATCTTAAAATTAATAATCTTAAGTTTTCAGTCTTGTGCTATGGAGAAGGATTTCAAATTCTGTTGACAAATCCTAATATTTCTACTCACCTCCGTAGCAACATTGTATTTGCAGCTGAGCTCTTTATAAAGACTAATTATACTGGTCTAGCATTACAAAACAGCTTGCAAGTATAAACTCTGTTTCCTGGAGAGAAGCTTTTAACATACATATAATTTGCTGTAGTTTCAATTTCAGCTGGCACTTTAGTGTGTTAACTTTAGCTTTCTGCACGTTACCATGCAGTTGCTCACAGCGGGCGACTCAAAAATCTAAAAAGACTTACCTGTGGCTCCTCAGAGTGGCAGCAAAGACCATCGGCATAACTATGAATGTTATTAGCTGTCACTCATGCATTAAGTTCCTGCTTAGGTTGTGTGAACATGTTGCTTTAATACTGTAATCTCATAATGATTACAATTTAAGGCTTCTGATAGAAGTATCAATGATAAACTTCCACTCATTTTGTTATAAGCTACAGGTAGATCTACAGTAGCCTAGGAAATTAAGCATACTGTATGGACAATGTTAAAAATGCAATGGTAGAGAACATGACATTTATACAGTATATACTCCTAATGTGTCAACTAATATGCTCCTTTTGCCAGAATCACTTCCGCTACATGTGAGAGTGGCTGCCTACCAGTTGCCATTATAAAGAGAGTGCAGACAAGAGAAACAGCCATAAGATTCATCAGCACACCATGACAGTATCTAAAGTTGACCATAAAACATTAGAAATCTCCTGACTCTGCTTTGAAGAAAGACATCAGGAGAAAAGGCATTAGGCGTGTTGGGTTTTAGGCTAGGTCTACATGACGAAAACAAACTAATCAAAAAATTAGACCTTTTCTAAAAAACTTAATTTTATTAATATCTTCTTAAAATGACCAATGGTCGATAGCAGTATTGTAACATTCATAAAACATAAATTGCTGTTTAACAAAAGATTACTAGTATGGGGGTGTTCAGGGTACCTGGTAAAGACGGAGATAAGAGGCGAGAGGGGGGAATCACTATCCCTGCAATATACCTCTCTAAGCCTCAGCCCGGAGGCGTCACCTGATGGTGGTGGCCCTCCGTCCCCGAACCTAGGCCAAAGTGACCCTAGAATGACCCTCAGAGGGAACCTGTAACCCTGACGCGTTTCCCCCTATTTGTTCTGGGTTCCTCAGGGGGTAAATCAAATCAGGCACAAAAGTGCGATAAACAGTAAGATGAAGGGAGACTGGCTGATATACATATAGACATAAGTATAGGTATTACCTTATCGGCTGGGTAAACTCGATAGGGTAAGTTATAATGGTACCTTATAATGATGTAAAAAATATACCATCAATAGACCTAAAAAGATAAACAGATCACAAAGATACAGTCAAAAACTAGGTACCTATACTAAGACACTGTCACATATGCGAAGATGGCTGTGACCTCCGGTGTTAGTGTGGAGAGCTGTTTAAAAAGCCCCGGGTTAGCGCGCATCCTGTCAGGTGATGCGTTCCAAGCTGGAGCGCACGCTGACACATCACGTGCTTGGAACGCATCAAGTGACAGGATGCGCGCTAACCCGGGGCTTTTTAAACGGCTCTCCACACTAACACCGGAGGTCACAGCCATCTTGGACCTCACGTGGATAGCTGGCGTTTTGCATAATATTTCATCAGAATATATGTAAGTACCAATCCTTCGCATATGTGACAGTGTCTTAGTATAGGTACCTAGTTTTTGACTGTATCTTTGTGATCTGTTTATCTTTTTAGGTCTATTGATGGTATACTTTTTACATCATTATAAGGTACCATTATAACTTACCTTATCGAGTTTACCCAGCCGATAAGGTAATACCTATACTTATGTCTATATGTATATCAGCCAGTCTCCCTTCATCTTACTGTTTATCGCACTTTTGAGCCTGATTTGATTTACCCCCTGAGGAGCCCATAACAAGTAGGGGGAAACGCGTTGGGGTTACAGGTTCCCTCTGAGGGTCGTTCTAGGGTCACTTAGGCCTAGGTTCGGGGACGGAGGGCCACCACCATCAGGTGACGCCTCCGGGCTGAGGCTTAGAGAGGTATATTGCAGGGATAGTGATTCCCCCCTCTCGCCTCTTATCTCCGTCTTTACCAGGTACCCTGAACACCCCCATACTAGTAATCTTTTGTTAAACAGCAATTTATATTTTATGAATGTTACAATAATGACCATTGGTCATTTTAAGAAGATATTAATAAAATTTAGTTTTTTAGAAAAGGTCTAATTTTTTGATTAGTTTGTTTTAGTTATATTGACCTTTAATATCAAGTGCACATCAAGATTTTTCTTTTTTTACATAGGTCTACATGACGACATTTGTCGCACGACAATTTTTAGAATGGTAGTCTATGTGTTGCCTTGCGACATGCGACATGCTGCGACTGCGACACGACAGTCGCAAAAAATCCATTCAAGATGGATTTTTCTGCAACTGTCGCATCGCAGTCGCAGCATGTTGCATGCCGCAGTGCGACACCATAGACTACCATTATAAAAATTGGCACACGACATTAATACAACAAAATTACGCACAACAAATGTTGCAGTGTAGTTGTACACTATGTGTCACGCGACTTATTGTTGCGCGACACACGTCGTCATGTAGACCTAGCCTTAACCTGCCCTATCTTTTGCTCCCACAGTAGACAAACCACCATCTGTGGAGTCTGACAACAGCTTTATCTGCTTCCTCGATTAAAATAAACATGCCACGCTTGCATGTTTATGGTGGTGTCGAGTTGAAATAGTTGCTGGACAAAAGTGCTTTCATACGGCAGCTATATTATGTATGAGGCCACATAAAACGCCTATTCAATGAGCTATCTCTTCTTCTTAACACTGTACTTCATTTACATCTTTTTGTACAGGGGGCAATGGAGGTAGCATAATAATATTTTAATACTTTATATACAGAAACCTAGTTTTCAAGTTAAGCTTGAGCAGTCAAATAGGGCTCTAGATATATTTCTGTTTTTCATTTTCTTTCACAGAAATTTAGACTGCAAAGAGAAATAGAAGAAAAAAACCAAGTTTTTTGGTTGTCTTTAAACAAGTTACATATCTAATGTATATAACTGTAACACTGGCAGTCCATGCCCACCTGTGTCCCTCAGCTCCCTGCAGGTTACGGCTGCTGAGAGACTCAACTGATGGTTGATCCAGCTCCAACAGTCCATGTCTTCCAACATCTTCCCAGTGAGCAAAACCACCAGAACAGTGATGCAGAGTCTCCATCTTCTAGGCTTGTGTGACCTGTCTGTTTCCTCCTTTCCTCTGCTTTATGTATGTGCGCTTTCACAGGCTCTAAGAGGGCCAGTGCGTGCTCATCCTAATTTTCCGTAGCCTATATCTGACTCAGCCCTTTAAGAAGGTGCCTGAGCAATAGGTTTGTCTAGCTTGCTATTTTTCCTGTGAAGGTGGTCTATTTTCTGTTATTTGCCCATGTCTGACCTATGCATGTTTACTAGATTTTACCTTTTGCTGTCTCCCTTGACCTTTGGACTGGGTGTTGGCTCTGAGGGGGGTGCCAGAAGCAATGAGCGCTTCCATCAGTACCGATGGAAGCGCCCATTTCTGGAGCGCAGGGAGCTGGGTCCTGTCACTCACAGCTCAGCTCCCTGCGCTCCTCCTCTCCTTTAGGCTGGCGTCACTCTGAATGGTAAAGCAGGAAGACTTCTCCCCGCTCCACCATTCAGCCTGCAGGCACTGATCGCGCTGCCAGCATGTGTGAGCGGAGCCTGCAGCCCGAAAATCTGCCTAAGCTCCTCCCACACAGTGCTGCAGAGCGATCTGTGCCTACAGTGAAGAGAGGTATGTGAGCTTCAGGAATGGGAGAAGGTGAGAAGGTGCTGTATTTTTTTTTTTTTAATACAGAGGGGGCACAGAGGGCTTTATTACTATGGAGGGGGCACAGATGACTTTATTACTATGGAGGGGGCACAGAGGACTTTATTACTATGAAGGGGGCACAGAGGACTTTATTACTATGGAGGGAGCACAGAGGGCATTATTACTGTGAAGGAGGCACAGTGGGCATTATTACTTTGAAGGGGGCACAATGAGGATTTCTACTATGGAGAGTGAACAGAGGGCATTACTAGCATAGTGGGAATTACTACCATTAAGGAGGCACAATGGGCATTATTACTATGAAGGGGGCAGAATGGGCATTATTACTATGAAGGGGGCACAATGGGCATTATTACTATGAAGGAGGCACCGTGGGCATTATTACTATAAAGGCGGTACTAGGGGGTTATTACTGTCAAGGGGGCACAATGGGGATAATTACTGCGAAGGGGGCATAATAGGGATTATTACGGTGAAAGGGGCACAGAGAGAGAAAAATGCGGGCATAATTACTGTAAGGGGACACACATCTGTACAAAACTACTGTGAAGGTTGTACAATGAGCGTAATACTACTGTAATGGGGTACAATTGTTTTACAGTATTGGGGGAGGGAGCCAAAGAAAGGACCTGCCGCGCGTGCCAAATACCCTAGGCATGCCACTGGTTACACTTTAACTTTTTTTTTTGTTTTTCTATGTGTAGCAATCCCCGGAGGAGCCAGTGCAGAGGGTGGGAGTGGTAGTGTCCCTGATGAAGTGTTAAGCCACAGTGTTCTCCCTCAGGCCATTGGTCCCTGGGGAACCGTGAAGTAGAAATGCAGTACTGAAAAATTAGGCCAAAATTAAAGGGGTATTCCGGTAACATTAAGTTATCCCCTATACATAAGATAGGGGATAACTATTAAACTGGTGGGGGTCCTACCACTAATCACAAGATCGGGGGTCCTGTATAGCCGTTTATACAGGATATACAGAAACATGTATGTAGAGAGACATATATATGCAGTATATGCATATACTCATTAATATACAGTATATACACAGACATATATACAGCGCATACACAGACATGTCTATAGACAGACATGTATATACAGTATATACACAGACATGTATATACAGTATATACACAGACACACACACAAACAGAGTTACATACTTACAGGCATGCTGTGGGTTAATAGAGAAGATGATCTTTGACTCTTTGCTGCCACAGCTGATTATTTTCATTGCTTCCTGTCCGATTCACAGATCATCATCATATAGTATACATACATAAATACAAGATGCAATGAGCTCTGGATACAATATTTTCAAGTTTCAATAGTCTTTCCTGAGCCATTGTACAGTAGGTTGAAGCTAGACTCAACCTACAATGTCTCAGACGCCGACTCCGATCCATTTCACTGGTAAAACACCTGTATTGGCTTTCTAGTAGCTCCTATCTGTGCCAGGATGAGCTGTCCCTTTGGACATTAGGTGAGCGACAGCTATTTTTCCGGTACATATGTGTACTATACAAGACCAGGAAAAAACTCCTGTCTAGATCATAGAAAGTGATTAACAGCCTCCAGCATCTATTCCTGACTATTATACATAAAGCCTTGCTTTATCTGTATTAATTATCTGCTTACTTTTCTTAATTTTTTTTTCTTATTTTGGCATTACATTTTTAGACATTGGAACCGATCACTAACTTTCCATAAAGTTATGGACTCATGTCACAATGGTTTAAACATACAATGGTTGTCCCAGAACCAATTAATATTGTGAATTTTGAAAACCTAATTCAAAACATAGGTTATTTTCAAATGATAGATTTGTAATAGTTCATTTATTAGAACTAGGAAAATAATATTGTATCACTTAGCACTGAAATTTATTTAATAGACATTCATCTCTTATTTTTTTTAATTCTGATTCTTTAATTTTAAAATAGTGCTTAGTAAACTGTTTTCTTTTATTAACTTTTTATGCTTAGCAGTTTACAAAAGTGTTAGCAGTTTACAAAAAATTGCTGAATAATTACTACAAAAAACGTCAGAAGGCAAAATAATATCTTATTTCAGAAAATGTCTAAAGAAAAAAAAAAACAACTGCACTTTTGTATAGACAAAAACAACCCTTTTCATTGCCCCTCTAATACCCTTTGCAATCACTGATAGGAGATTTTAGGCCGCTGATTGGAATCTAAAATAAAAAGTCTGATTTCTTGTACAACCTTCATTCACAATGGCAGCATTCACGTAATGATGGTATTGTTCAGTGTAATTGCAAGTAGCTATTTTTCTATTATTTTAAATGAAATGCAAAATCTTTCATCAGCCTTCCGCTGGAATCACAGCACAATTTGTTTTCCCAAGGGGCAACTCTTCAGTTATTTTTTTAAAGAGGCTTTGCACAAAGCTTTTACGCACATGGAATACATAGGGATCCATTAAAATGAATGCTCGGAAACTAAAAAATTGTCCTTTCCTTGCGGAAGAAAATCAACCTTCAGGCAAGGTGTATGCATGTATCAGTAGGAAAAATAAAGTCTTTTCATTTTGGTAAAACACTGTGGCTTATTTATTTTTCTACTTTAAAATGTGTAAATTTAATTTCTGTGTGTAGGGTAGCAATGGACTCGTAGTAATGGTAGCCCCCAAACAAAGACAATTCTTGGGTTTAGGAAGAGCCACAGGTGTCATTGAGAGAATTCCTTAATATTTCTCATCCTGGGTCCTAAATGTGCATATTATTTGTAGAAAATATCTCACAATGAATTGGTCATTTTTTGAACATGTGTCTCACTATGTAATGCAAAACTCATAAAACACTGACCCGATGTCAATTCACACACAAGGCGTTAATAAATGTGTCAGTTTCAGACATTCCCTCATAACCCTTCACTTCCTGACAATTTTTAACTCATGACCCCTTTTTTCATTCTCATTCAGTGGCTTTTTGTGTCTTAAAGCCACCAGCTTGAGTTTTATTTAACTGTTTGACTGCACGGACATCTGTCGACCTGAACCTCTTTGCTTTTTGTCTACTGATGGGAACCTTCTGTAGGTGACAAGAAAGAATGGACAATGTAGTGACCCATAGTCATGAGATCTACTGAAAACACCTACTGGGCTATTCACACATGGATGGAGTGGTATAAAAGGATACAACGTAGATGTGCTGCTGTTTTTTCCATTGTGTAGTTATTTCACCAATTTAAAAATATGAAAAATTGAAATATTATAACCTGCTCTAGAGAGTAGATATGGAAACATGAGTGAGCACATCTAGACACAACTAGAAAATAAAAAGAAGGCAGTTTGGGATAGATTTTTTGTCATTTTCATTTGTCGTGATAAAATCATCTGGATTGTACAGTATATGAATATGGCAAATTCTTTAGGGGGTAATGTAAGTGCACTAACATACTGTAGGTACATAAACACTATCTCAAGTGACGGCAAATGCCCAGTAGTATATGCAATACTGAGTTCCTTTTAGTTAGTTGAGTATCTAGAGCCTAGTTTGTGATGTTTTTTGACAAATGTGCATATAAGGTCATTTTCATGCTCCTTATAAAACATCCAGCTTTATTTAATGACCTCAGATGTAGACTAGAGTGCAGTTGTTTATAAGGTGCCCATAGACCCTTTACACGGGTTGATTATTAGAAACATACATTTGTATGAATACTTGTTCCTGATAATTCCTCTGTGTAAATGTGCCACTGATTGCCCAATCAACATCATTTATCGGGTTAAAGCATCATTGATGAGGCGAATTACACCTGTCCTTGCCAGAAGTTTACAAGTAGGGACCAGAGGACGGTGACTATAGTAGTGGACAAAATGTGCTGGAACAGAGCTTCCTTCCACAGGTCTGGTGGAGAGCTAACATTTGGTAAAAAGCTGGAGAACCCCGTTAAAGCTTTGTTAATATACTTGAAATCCAAAGAAATTTCCCTAGCATCAAATGACTAGATGTGTATAATGTATGCCTGAATTACCGAGAGTTACTTACAGGTGATGTCCAGGATTTTTTTTTTTATTTGCCTACCAGCTAGCAGTACCTGTGTTGAAATCCATACTCACCTGCTCCCCATTGCCCTGTTCAGCTCATCACTATCATCACTACTGTAGAGCAACTTCCTGCTCTATAATAGTTAGTAATGATGTGATGCTATGTGCGATAGTCATGAATGAATAACCTGAAATAAACGCTCAGGACAGAAGGCAGATACCAGCACATGCAGCTCTGTAGGTAGATGCAACCAGCCCTATTTTCATGAGTTGCTGGTGGCTATTTTACATAATTCCTAAATGGGTTGTCCAGTTTCAGTTAGAAAAGAGACAACACTGGGGAAAGTAAGTTGTATTTAGCTAGCAGAATCACCGTGAATTCTCCCGTTCCTCTCAACAGGCTTTGTTTACCTGGCTGTAGTGGTGACATCACATTGATAGCATATCATTGCTGACAATCACTGACCTCTTCGCACGTTCACCCCCAGTCTGGCTAGGATCTCTCCTTTCACGGTGTCATAATCGGCCGCTTGGTCGTCCGACAAGTTGAAAAACACCTGCTGGGGTCCGGAAGCCAGGAACGGAGCGACCACCTCGGCCCACTGGTCACGGGGCAGCTTCTCCCTCACGGCCACTTTTTCGAAGACTGCCAGGTAGGTCTCGGCATCATCCTCGGGGGTCATCTTGGGAATTGCTGCACGGACCGCTTTCCGGGCATCATGGGCACGGTGAGAGGCTCCAGTCGCTTGCAAAGCCATTACATGTTGCAACAGCAGCTGGTTTGTCTCCTGCTGCTGCTTGTTGGCCTCCCGCTGCTGTAAATTGGCCTCCACGAGAGCCTTTACAACTGCCTCCATCTTATCAGAGTTCACGTGTTGAAACTTTGCCGGCTTGACATATGACATTCACTTTGGGAAAAACTCGGCGTTTACGCCAGCCTCACTGCGCATGCCCGCATCCGACACCAAATGTGGGAGTCGCTCTGGTAGGTAGCAGTGCGGGTGCAGTACAGAGGCAAAACAAGAAGTCCAGAAAGTGCAATAAACAGTGTTTTATTCACACTTGCACAAAATAAACGATAAACAGTCTCTTGGTGTTAATTCACACTCAGCAAACACAAAAAGCAAAACCAAAGAGTCCAAAACCAGGTTCAATCACCTGTGAGATGGTTAGGTGCGCGTTCGCACCTGGCGGTCGGCCCAGCCGCAGGGTAATCCACCTTCAGGCTTCCAGGACGACTGCACGACTCCTTGCTGAGCTCATCCTTCCAGCCCAGAGAGCAACACAACACTAGCAGCAGCTCCAGGACAATCACAGCCACACCTGCTGATGTGGCTGCCTTTAAAAAGCCCGGCAAAGTCCGGCCTGGACCATGGGGAGTAGGCACCCACCCAACTCTTTGCCTACTCCCAGTAAGAGCCGGCCCGGATTGGCTTTGCAGCCAAACTAACTATCAATGTCAAGCAGCACTAGCTGCTGCTGACACATAAAACCCGGCTCTCACCTCACCGAGGCCAGGAACCTCGGTGACACGTATCTTCCGTCCATGACGGCACCTTGCGCCCTCTTACAGCCCTTTATTTACAAAAATGACCTTCCAGATGTAGAGGCATTACTAACATAAATCTATTTTTAATCTTAAAGCCTTCTCTTGACACCTGGTTTCGACTGGAATTTATAAAACTTAACTTTTATTTCTGTTTCAATTTCTATTCACATATGTTATTAACTCTTTTAAAACAAATGGACTGATTGTATAACACTGAGGTTGATTGAACTATTAGACTGGTAGGCTCGGTTTGTGCACCGGGCTGCGCGCTGCCCGTGCAACTCTACCTCACTTGATCAATATTGCTATTAGCATTCACAGTCCGATGATATTTAAAATCATGCAGCACTACCCCCCGACATGTTTCACCGGTCTATTGCCGGCGTCTTCAGGGGAATGGGTAGCGTCTCGTTACAGCCCTTAGAACATTTTCGAACATTCAGGTGGTCTCAATCAAACTTTAGACAGCTGTGGTTTTTGGGGTGTTATTCCATGAAATCGATCAGTGGTGGATTATAATTGGGGTGTTTGGGTCGGCCGCCCTGGCCCCGGCATCGCTGGGGGGCCCAACGCCGACCCTAATGCCCACATACTGCAGTGGGGCACAGGAGCACATAGTTTCCTGTCCCGCCCCCTATCACCGCCATAGGCTTCAGGCATAGTAGGCCTGAGGCCTATGTGGTGGTAAAAGCCCGGCGCGACGCGTGATGACGTCATCGCGCAACGTGCATGATGGCGTCATTGCGTGCCTGTATATGGCGTGCGATGGGCTTTTTCTGTACTGCGCTGGGTATTGCACCTCAGCCCCAATCACTCAGATGGGACAGAGCTGCAGCTAGGCCATGTGAACGATGAATGTGATGTCATATGGCCTAGGAAGAGACTGTAGTGCTCACGAAGCACCGCAGCCTCTTCATACAGAAAAAAAACGTAAACTTAAAATGGAGGGAGGGGCCTGAGTTGGGTAGACAGCCCCGGGCCTATCATGCACTTAAACCGCCCTTGAACACGATATCTATTTTTTATTTTTTTTACTTCCCTTTGTTCCCCTGCTACCAGTACTCCAAGTTGTGCTGAAATAAATTGTCAGGACTGCTGTGCACATGCACAGGAGTCCTCTCCTTTATGTTAGTGCAGCATAATAGTCCAGACTGTGTATTCAGCATAGCTTTGATCATTGACAGCAGGGAAACGGGATGCAGTATGAGAATAAAAATTAGAAATCAGGACTCCTTATCTGCAGTACTATTCATGTAGTATGGCAGATAACAGTCCAAGACCGTGGTGACAGATTCCCTTTAAAAAATACCCAGGAAACAAAGTAGTACCTGTCTGGAATTTTCGCCAGTTGTAGATGTTATTTAACCGAGGATTAATGTACACCCAGCTCTTTAACAAAGCTGTTCCAGCATCATGAATTGAAGTATTATTCACACTAACTAATGTTTCTTGTGAAGAACAGTAACCAAGCTTTGTTTGCCTTTAATGAGCAAAACAACATTAAAACAACACTTCCAATCAAATAAGTTTTGCCACTTAGGTCTTGAAGACGTTATAAATATATAGGTTAGCTTAATTTTTCTTTCTGCTCTCTGGATTTTTACTAAACGCAGTGTAATGGGATTAGCTCAGAGCCCTCTGTCTCCTGGGTTAAGGGTATATTAGACAGGCAGATTTTCTGCCCGATAATAACTTATGAGCGTTACAATTAATGCTCATTAGCGATCATCTAGCAGTCATACTGCTTCTGATTGCCCGATGAACAAGCAACCGCTCACTCATCAGGTAATTCAGATCTGTCAGCATGCTGAAGGATCTGGATTTGCCGGCGGCAGATTGTGCTGTGTAATCACAATCTGCTACCAGAACTCCACTGTCCTGCATGGGGACGAGCGATGGCATAGTGATTACTTCTCCCCATGCTGCAAAGGGCATCGCTGCATGTAATAGCAGTGGTGTTCCCTGCCAGCTATCTGGTGACTGCTGTGAGGGAATGCTTCCCTCCCGACAATCCCTTGCAGCATAGGGGTGTCTAATACACCCTTTAGGCCTAATTCACACGTCCGCAAAATGGATCCGCATCCCTTCCGCAATTTTGCGGAAGGGTTGCAGACCCATTCATTTCATAGGGGCAGGAATGGATGTGGACAGCACACTATGTGATGTCCGCATCCGTGTTTCCGCATCCGTGTTTCCGCATCCGTGTTTCCGTTTCCGCAAAAAAATAGAACATGTCATATTCTTGTCCGCAATTGCGGACAAGAAAAGGCATTCTTTCTATAGTGCCAGCAATGTACGGTCCGCAAAATGCGGATCCGTGTTTCCGTGTTTTGCAGAACCGTGTTTCCGTGTTTCCGCAAAACACACTACGGACGTGTGAATAAGGCCTTAGACAGGCACTTTTTAGCACACCAGAAACACAGTTCACTTCAGTCAAATGTAGCGCAACTGGTCACAACCAATTTTATTTGCTTTTCAGACAGTTCCAGCAAAATATAAATGATACTAATTTAAATCCCTATAAAGCAAAATCCACACTCTGATGGTAATTATCCAGCTTTTGTACTCCCTGGCTTCTCTTACCATAAACCTGGGTGAAATGAATTCACCCTCAAACCAGTTTTTCACAGCTCACAATAAAAGACCTGAACAGCTTGTGTGTAGGGATGAGCGAATCTGAACTGTAAAGTTTTCACTGAAGTCCAGGTTCTGGCTCGGGTAATTTTATTATTTTCCATTATAAAATGGTCATATCGGAAAATAATAGCATTCTTAAGACGAGAATCCAAAAGAATATGGCCATTTACGGGAAAAAAAAAAAAAACCTCATCCACTTGATTGCGCTGCAGCAGTCTCTTCTATCTTCATTCAGAAGGACCTGCCAAAGGACCTGAGATGTTCGCAATGACGTCACAGCGCTCACCACATGTAAGAATGCTATTATTTTACGATATAACCATACTATAACGGAAAATAATAAAGTGAAGTTCGAGTCCTCATTGGCTTCAATTAAGTTCAGGTTCAGGGTCAAGTTCGGATCAAGTTCAGGTCCTGAACCCGAACTTTGACTTGAAGTTCGGCTGAACCCGGCGAACCCAAACTTCCACAGGTTCACTCATCCCTACTTGTGTGTTATTAGTTTATTATATGTTATTAAGTTTATTACCAATCAATGCAGAAATCCAGGTAATTCCAAATGGTTCATTTTTTTTTTTTTTTACATATGTAGTTGTATGAATAAGTTCCTTAGAGTGACTTCTATAATGCCCAGATTGTGATGGGTAGACAACTGGGTGAAAGCATCTCCAAAATGGCAGGTGTTGTGGGAAGTTCCATGTATGCAGTAGTTAGTACCTACTTAAAGTGGGGCAAGGGAGGACAATCAGTAAGTGGCGACAGTGTTTTAGGCACCCAAGACTCATTGATGCAAGATCGTTTGGTCCAATCACACAGAAAAGCTATTTTGAAATAGGTTATTGCTGGCTATGATAGAAAGTTTCCAGAACACACAGTGCATCACATACTGCCCATGCTAACCCATTTCCACAACTGAAAACACCTACAATGGGAACATGAACTTCAGAACTGGACCTTGAAAAAATGGAGGAAGGTGGCCAGATGTGATGTATATCAGCTGTAGAAGACTATAACTTCTCATTTGCTTTTGTATTAAACCCATTCATATGTACAGCACACTGATGTTAATGGCGTTTTGAAATAAATAGTATTAATAATAATCATTTTTATGTCATGGGGATGACTAAATGTGTGAACATCACCTACCTGGACAAAAGTCAGCACCAGAATGCACTATGAGGCTAACCAGTGGAGGCAGTATTATTTACTGGAAAATCTTAAGTCCTGGCAGTCATGTGTATGTTACTTTCACATATACCACCTATGTAAACATTGTTGAATAACGTGTACACCTCTTCTCTGCAATTGGATTTCCTAATGGCATGATCCTCTTTCAGCATAGGGTCCATTCACACGTTCGTGAATGTGTCCGCACCTGTTCCACAATTAAGCGGAACGGGTACGGACCCATTCATTCTCTATGGGGCAAGAATGGATGCGAACAGCACACAGTGTGCTGTCCGCATCCGCATTTCTGGAGCGCGCCCCGAACTTCCGGTCCTCGACTCCGGAAAAATTAGAACATGTCCTATTCTTGTCCGCAATTGCGGACAAGAATAGGGAGTTCTATAGGGGATACGCAATACACTACGGACATGTGAATGTACCCTAATGTACCCTGCTACACAGCTAAAATTGTTCAGGAATCAGGAATTGTTTTGAGGAACACCACAAAGCCTTGGAGATGGCTTAGCCACCAACATTTCTATGTATAGAATAGAAACAGAGGATTTGTGTTCAAGGGTACATTTAAAAAGGTACTGTGATCTGGGGTTTTTGTGATTTTATTCCACGTTGTGAGCTCAACTGATTTCTGTAGGCGTTGTAAGAGAAAATGTCTGCTCTGTGATATCACATCACCATAGAAATACATGTCCCTGCAGTTCTTGGTGTCATAGTGTGGCCATAACCTTAGACTTTGCTTATATATCTGTTTCTATGACAAGAAGTATATATTGAAAAAGACCCACTGGACAGGTGGAAATATCAAATTTTTTTGTGTGTGGGACATATGAATAAACTTTGACACTGAATTTTTATAGATGCTGTCACATTTTTAATGTAAGAAGTATGTCTTTTTCAATGCTGATCTAAAATGAAGAAGAGACAAGAAAATAGGAGAACAGTGACTCTTGAATATGTTGGTGTTATTCCACAGAGTTCTGATCTGAGAAAGGAGTTTTGGAGTCGGGCTGCATCCACTTAAACAAAAAAATATCATGAGTCCCCTTTACTGATCAGAATCCGCTCTGTCGGGAGGAAAAAAAGGTTGGATATCCAGTGGCGATATAGATTCTTTATTGGGACATGGTGTAGTAGCAGTGATGGTATGGAATAGTCATATCAGGCAAAGCAACTCTCCTCTTGAAGAAATAGAAAGTAACATAAAAAGTTATGTAAATCTCTAGAAAATTGTAGCTCAATGTTGATCATGTTGGTTGCCATTTAAAGGGTCACTTAGTTTTCATAAAACTTTTGATATGTCATAGAGTCATATTGGTGGGGGTCTGAGTGCTGAGATCCCCACTTCTCTTTAGAACTAGGAGAGAGAAGCAATTGTATATTGCTCTCTCTTTCCTCACTGGAGAGGATGGAATTGAGGTGGGCCCAGAGACTTTCTATTGAGTTCATCTCGCTTCCTCTCTTGCAACAAAGAGACTGCATACTATGTGAGCACTTCTCTCTCCTCATGTTAGTGATCTGTGTTGGTCTCTGAACATTAGACCCCAACCAATCAGAACCTTTGATGTATCTCTATGACCTACAGTAACAAAAGTTAACTCATTAGACCATCTCTCTACTCATTTTAGCGATCTGTATTGGTCTCTGCACCTTAGACCCCCACCGATCAGAGTCTTTGATATATCTCTATGACAGGGATCAGCAACCTCCAGCTCTCTGGCTGCTGTAAAACTACAACTCCCAGAACGCACACTTGCACACTACTAGTTGCAATTTCAGAACAACTGGAGTGCTGGAGGTTGCTAATCCCTGATGTATGACATATCAAAAATGTTATGATAACTCGGTGACCCTTTAAAGGGGTTGTCTCACTCAGTGGTGTATCTTGGTTTTGTGCTGCCCTAGGCGAGACTAAACTCGGGCACCCCCTAATATAAATTTGACCCACCCCTTTCTGTCAATGCCAACCCCCTTCCTCTGTAAACCCCACCCCTTCCTCTTTAGGCCCCACCCTTTCCTGTTAGAGCTGCACATCTTCCTTTCTGTATTTAAAAGTGAATAACGAAGGCCAATATTTTGTGCTTTCTGTACCAAATGTTGCATCTATTATTTAAAGAGAATCTTTAGATATAATAATATAAAGTGTAAATTCAACCACTTTACAAAGATCACCATCCATGATCCACAGATCCCGCTCCCCATAACAGTGTCATCCACAGATCCACCCCATAACAGTGCCATCCACAGATCCCCCTCTCTATAACAGTGCCATCCACAAATCCCCCCCAAACAGTGCCATCCACAGATCCCCCTCCCCATGACAGTGTCATCCACAGATCCCCCCCCATAACAGTGCCATCCACAGATCCCCCACCCATGACAGTGCCATCCACAGATCCCCCTCCCCATGACAGTGTCATCCACAGATCCCCCCCATAACAGTGCCATCCACAGATCCCCCACCCATGACAGTGCCATCCACAGATCACCATGGGAACTCCTGGGGGTTAGAATATACCATTGGATTTAAGTTTTCACAATCTCACTGAAATCGTGAAAACTCAGATTCAATGGTATATTCTAACCCCCAGGCAAGCGTCCCCGTCACCATGGGTACACCTAGTTGGGGGTTAGAATATCATTTCTAGTGTTGGAAAGTCGTGGTAACTATAACTATCTAATGTAATGGAAAAATGAATCCAGCCAGCAAAGGAGGCAATATGGACAATCACAATACATTAGTAAATGCCTTGTGTTAACCTTATCTACATGATTAATGCCATTTGCTGAACTGAGACAACCCCTTTAAGGTAAGCAAAACATTTTCCCTGTAATGATATGGTATATTGACTCATGCTTTATAATGCAACCAGCGTGAATTAGGATATTTTTTCTTCTAGCAGTATTACAAATGTCTACAAATAGTTCTAAAGTTAAACTTTATATATTTATGTAACTTCCCACTAAATCCACCACTTCACCTATGAAAATAGTTAACCCAGTGAAAAAATGAGACTTCTCTGAAAAAAAATGTCAAAAATCAGACTAATACCAGAGATACATCCTTTACAGCAGCAGCAGATGAACAGATCCTGATGTGGACTACTGCTTTACAAGACTACAAAAACTGCCTTTGGAAATCAATATTATTGTCCTTGAACAGGGATCTGCTGAGAATATTGACAGCAAAATATCAATTTAATTATAATATATTAAAATGTTCTTTTTTTTTTTTTTTTTGCCTTTTTCATCGGAAGCAGGAACCAAAAACTGAAGAGTCGAATGTAAAATATTTGTAATATTTAGGAAAGCCAGAGTTTTACATAAAAGTAAACAGCAGAGCCTAAAGGCACAATTTTCAGCAACACAATAAAATGTGCAGTGAATTTATGGCGGCCATCCATTAGCTCTTACCAAGCCGGCATCACCCCATATCTGCAGTCCATCATTATAATAGAGGGTTAATGCACCAAATTTACATAAAAAAGTCATATTGTCTGCATGAATTATTTACGCTCTCAGCTGTTTTTACAGCTTGGATTCGGGAAGGGATTCTGCCAGTAAATTACTCTGTAGAGACCCGACGGTATCTGCAAACAGAGCTTAGAATGGAAATAAAATGTGCAAGGCATGGTGACTAGGACACAATGACATGAAGCGGCGTTGTCTTTGTGTGCAGGCTGGACATCTGAAGAATAGGCAAGTGACCAGCGGGATGACCAAGAGAAAAAGTGCCTCCAGACTCAGCTTGTAATCTTCACTTTATTTAGTTACTGCAAGATTATGTTATTTTTGGCCATTTTTATTACAATTATTTTACATACTTTTTTTGTGTATACTCCTCATTAGAGTTATCAGTTAACATAACAAAGATGTGAAGATATGAAGCAGAATATTGAGGATGCACACACTTTTTAGACCTATGTGTACACATTACTGCTGCCTTGAGGTTTTTGCACCACTTTGAAGTATTACGATATCGGCGATAACACCTTACATTAGCTGCGTTGCAGTGCAAAGACATTGGCCTGGACTTAAAGTGGTATTCCTGTTTTAACAAATAAAGTTTACTTGTTGAATTATGTATTTTTTTAAATATGTATTTGAATTCATCAATATTTTCAAGATCTATGCTGTCTGTCATTCAGAAGGAATCCATATGAACTTCCGATAGATACAAACCTAGAACGGTCAAGTGATGGCCACACAGGTGAGGATTTAATATGGAACATATAATAGATGTATTCATAACCCTTCATTATACAATAAACATCTATCTTCAGAAACTGGGTGGGTTCATAAGTTTCTATTTAAACGGATACCATTGTTTAGGCCCCTTTACATGGAACAACTGAACAGTCAATTATTGGGAACCAACTGGTTGTTCCCGATAATTGCCTGATCTTCAGTGGAGGTGAGAGCTGCATTTACATGCTGCAATCATCCTCGTTTTTTAGGAATGAGCGATCACTACTGCGATTGTTTGTCCTAATACAGATTAATTGATTCTGGGCAGCTGATCTGTCTACATAGACTTTGTGTGCTGCATCAATGATGGTTCAAACATGGGTTTTTCATTCAGAGAGTGATCAGTGGCACCATTGGCAATTCGGATCATCTTAAGATTGTCCGATTGTCCTCATTGTCCATCTATGTAAAGGGGACTTTAGACTGTATGTTTATTCTGAAAATTAGATTTACACTTCAACTGTGAGGATAATGAAGCGTCAGCATACAGCCCTCTGGCTGGTTAGTTTGGAAGAGTTCTGTATTTTTTAATAATGTGCAGTATAAGCAAAACTGTTCCTATACCAGGCTCAAACCTACAATATAAACTGAATTTGTCAGGATATGATAAAGAGGGAAAAGCAAAGCTCTGTGATATATATGTTTTTTTGATTTTAAGGAGGAGTAAAAAAACTTGGCAGGACTCCTAGAAGAGAAGTGAGAGTCCTGATTACTCCACCCACTCAGGATGATTGACAGCTTTTCCTGTATCAATGTGTGTACATCAGTGGTGTGTCCAGGAGGGGGGGGGGGGGGGCTAGGCTGGTCCGCCCCTGGTGGCAGCTTTCAGGGGGTTGCCAGAAGCAATGAGCATTTCCATCAATACAGATAGAAGCGCTCATTGCTGGAGCACTGACGCCCACATACTGAGGATGGGCACGGGAGCACATAGTTCCCGGCCCAACCGCTGATTACTGCCAAAGGCTTCAAGCCTAGTAGGCCTGAGGCCTATGCGGTAGTGAAATCCCGGTGCAGGAGTGCGTGATGATATCATCGTGCGTGCCTGTGCTGGGATGGGACATAGTTGAGTTTTTTTTTTTTATGTGCCAACTTTTGGGGACATGGGGGAGAGATACACAGGAGAACTTGTGAAGAGACAGTACATCGGGGGGAAATTGCAGTATGGGGACAAATTACTATGTGGGGGAAAAATATTATGGTTGGAATACTGAGTGGGGAAAATTATTATGGGAGGGATTACTATGTGGGGGCAAATTACTATGGGGGGGATTACTATGTCAGGGCAAATTTTTATGGGAGGGATTACTATGTGGGGACAAATTATTATGGGAAGGATTACTATGTGGGGGGCAATTATTATGGGAAGGATTACTATGTGGTTGCAAATTCCTATATGGGGCAATGTGGGGGAAACTACTGTGTGGGGGAAACTACTGTATGGGGACAATGTGGAGGAAACTACTGTTTGGGGGCAGTGTGGGTGAAATTACTGTGTGGGGGCAGTGTGCGGGAATTTACTATATGGGGCAGTGTGGGGGAAATTACTGTTTGGGGGTAGTGTGGTGGAAATTACTATGTGGGGGCAGTGTGGGGGAAATTACTGTATGGGGGCAGTGTGGGGGGAGATTACTGTGTGGGGACAGTGTGGGGAAAATTACTATATGGAGCAGTGGGGGGGGATTACTGTGTGGGGGTAGTGTGGGGGAAATGACTATATGGAGCAGTGTGGGGGAAATTATTATGTGGGGGCAGTGTGGGAGAAATTACTGTGTGGGGGCAGTGTGGGGGAAATTACTGTATGGGGCAGTGTAGGGAAATTACTGTGTGGGGCAGTATGGGGGAAATTACTGTATAGGGGCAGTGTGGGGGAAATTACTGTATAGGGGCAGTGTGGGGGAAATTACTGTATGGGGCAGTGTGGGGGAAATTACTGTGTGGGGCAATGTGTGGGAAACTACTGTGTGGGGGCAGTGTGGGGGGAATTACTGTGTGAGGGCAATGTGGGGGAAATTACAGTGTGGGGGCAGTGTGGGGAAATTACATTGTGGGGGCAGTTTAGGGGATATTACTGTGTGGGGCAGTGTGGGGAAATTACTATGTGGACGCAGTGTGGGGGAAATTACTATGTGGACGCAGTGTGGGGGAAATTATTGTATGGGGGCAGTGTGGGGAAATTATTATGTGGGGGCAGTTTCTGGGGAAACTACTGTGTGGGGGCAGTGTGGGGGGAATTACTGTGTGAGGGCAATGTGGGGGAAATTACAGTGTGGGGGCAGTGTGGGGGAAATTACATTGTGGGGGCAGTTTAGGGGATATTACTGTGTGGGGGCAATTACTATGTGGACGCAGTGTGGGGGAAATTACTATGTGGACGCAGTGTGGGGAGATTACTGTGTGGGGGTCAGTGCGGGGGAAATTACTGTATGGGGCAGTGTGGGGGAGATTACTGTGTGGGAGCAGTGTGGGGGAAACTACTATATGGAGCAGTGTGGGGGAAAGAGCCAGAGAAAGGACCCGTCCCGGGTGCCAAACACTCTAGGCATGCCACTGGTGTACACAGAAGGCTGACAATCACAGTAATCAGGATTTATTCAAATTTTTACTCACAAATCCTGTTCCAAAAACCATTATTTTACAGAGCTCAGCGTCTCTCCTTCTATCATATTCTGCTCTCACATAGGGCAGCATAAATTCTGCAGTATGTATTATGGACACGTGTCCTATCCTGACCATGGGTTTACTGACCTGAATGCACAGCATTATAGGGACTCTATGAAGACTGTGAGTTAAACCAGCAGTTGAGGCAGGAAACACATCTGGCATACGGCCTCCAGGTACCGACGTAGATCGCACTTAACAAACATCTCATGGGGCAGATTTTGCCGTGTATTTCAGTGTGGAAACATTGCTAATTTCCCATAGATTTCTCCCTCTGCATAGCAAAAGGTGAAATCTGCGGCATATATTCTCAACATTAATTGGCATGTTGCAAATTAAAAATCCACACAACATATCAAGTTATGTGTGGATTACAGTGTCAATGCGCTGCCACTGTAAATGCTTTCTGTGCTCATTTCCACTGTGGAAATTCTGCAGCATTTAGGCTATGTGAGGTGGTACCCTTAAAGCAGGGGTGCACAACCTGCGGCCCGGGGGCCACATGCGGCCCTCGATACCATTCTGTGTGGCCCCCAAACATCTGGTAAAATATGTCTTATGGCTTCTTACATGTATATTTCATGCATTCTCCTATTAGATGGGAGTCTTAGAACTGTAACTAGACATTTGTAGTATATAATGTATGCTCAATATGCCAAAAATACAGTATTTCAGTTGGTAATACCCCTTTAAGTTTTTTTTTTCGGCCCTTGGAATTGGTTCAGGCTGACAATGTGGCCCCCAACCAGAAAAGGTTGTGCACCTCTGCCTTAAAGGGTTTCTGTCACCAGATTTTGGCCTCATAAGCTGTCTGACATTAGCTATGGGCCAATGTCAGACCATCCTAATAATGTAAATCAAATGCCCCTCTGACCTGTCATAACGCAAAAAAACTAGCAAATTAGCCTCTAGGAGCAGGGAGGGGGTTGCCCCTGCTCCTAGAGGCTCCGTGTTCCCACCTGTGGCTATGCCCCTCTTCTTTTGATTGACACTGCCAGCAGCTCAGCTCTCCTGCCTCCGGCCGAAATCCTGCACCTGCGCCGTCCGCTTGTGTATTCGGCGCAGGCGCAGTGAGCTGAGACAAGTGTTTCACTGGACATGCGCTCAGTTAAACAGGAAGAGCGCAGGAGCCGGCTCGGTGCCTGTTAGTAAAGCTGAAGGGAAGGAGTGGGCGGGGTTATCGGCTACTAGTGACATAGCCAGTGGGGGCGGGGCGTGATGCTTGGGACATATTGTATGAGCGGAGAGAGGGGTGGACCTGGGCTCTATCGGGGGGGGGGAGCCTCAGCACTAGATTGGGTACTTTCTGAATGAAAATAATGCCCCTCTGGGCACCTTCAGGGGTCATTAGCATAAAGATAAAAGAGGATTTTTATGAAGGTAAAAGGCCACATCCAAGTGTAAAGAACACCTATGGAAAGAAGGTATGAAGAGCTGCAAGGACCTATGTTTGGTGTAATATTGATTTTCTACAGGTGACAGATTCCCTTTAAGGCTACATTCACGTCAACGTGAAAAATGGTTGTGTGATGCATTCTTTTGTAACAACCATCTCGTGGCCATTTCTAGAACCAATTGAAGTCAATGAAAATATGGCAGTTTTTTTTTTAACGGCCATTGAATAGTGGCCATCAAAAACATACATCATATCCTATTTTGGGCTGTTTTCACTGTAAATCAATGGGCTTGTTTTTAATGGCCGTGCATCTATCTAACGACCGTCAAAAATGGATATAATGTAAAAAAAAGGGCCTTTCATGGGTTTTAAAATAATAAAATACCTGATCCACGTGCATGTGATGGAAGACTCTGCATTGCAAGCAGCAGGACCTGTGCTCCCAGCATTGTGAGGTCGCATATGACATCACTACATTGCGAACGTGAAGGTCAAGTTCCTCCGGTGTGAAACAAGTGTTTCATTGTGTGCAAGAGAATGAGATGAGTATTTTATTATTAATATTATTTTTATTAATGACAGCACTAGTGGGGATGGAGGGACGATGGGGACATTATATATGGGGGCACAACTGGGGCCATGATATTTGTATGGGGACACAACTGGAGGCTAATATCTATACTGTGGTACAACCTGGGAGCTATTATAACTACTGGGAGGTAGTATTATCTATACTGGGGGAACAACAGGGGGCACAAAGTGGTGCATTATTATACTGGGGGCACTATGGGGGGCATATTATATATATATATACAGGCTCGGACTGGCCCACAGGGGTACAGGGGAATCCCCCGGTGGGCCCCTGAGCAAAGTGGGCCCTTAATCTCCCACCCCCTGCACAAGTGGCACATAACACAGTAGACTTACTGCACTACATACATATATTCAATGTACAGCACCTCAACTAGCCTATGTTCATATACAAAACTTGATAGATTATTTATTATATTTGAATGTATCCATATGGTGGGCCCCCAAAATAAATTTTACTGGTGGGCCCTAGGTACCCCAGTCCGACACTGTATATATATATATATATATATATATATATATATATATACTAAGAGCACTGTAGGGGTTGGGGTTTTGGATGCAACATGGATGCAAAACTGACATTAAAATGGACAGACAGAAAATGGATGCATAAATGGTTGAAAAATGGCCACAAAAAAAAGATAGTGTGCTGGTTTTTAACAATGTGCATGGAAAACAGTATGACTGTTGATTGTTCTGATTCTTTGACCAGGGCAATTCATAGGTCTGAATAGCACAAAAAACAGACTTTCTGAAGGTCTACATAAGCAGAAACAAAGGCGCACAGTCATGACTGAGAATCATTTTACACATAAATGCCAATAACTGGTGATGATACATTTTGGCAGGCAGCTATATTAACCTGTTTTTATTATGCAGTCATGTAGACAAGAACAGAATTTGTATCTTATTGGTAGGTACCAGCATTAGCCACTATCTAGCAGATCATTAATTGTCTCAGTATACAGGTGCACTTATCCATACACTTATGTGTAATGTAGTATTTGAATGAGCGCACCAGGGCAATGGCTTCATTAATATAAGTGGCAGAATGTACCATCAGTCTGAATAGGAGACTTTATGTCTATGTCTTTATTGATTAACTGTTTCAATGACTGCTGGTTAATTACTCAATGACTAACTGTACCTGTGGTCTATAATTACATGTTTCTATAAAATGACCCACAATGGTCTTTATCTGCTATAGCTCACTCTGGTTGTACCGTATGTTATGTGTATCGTGTATGATGTATAGAATTGATTTACATGCACGGAAGTGTAGAATCAGTGGAGAACAGACTAAACAATCAGTTACCTCGTCCATATAATATATGGCTTCTTAGTAACTGCACATGACTAGTACAAAAACGGCGTTCACTAGCCCATATACAGGACAGCACATGGTACTTTGAACTTTGTACCACTGTCAATTTTTCCAATTCTAATGAAAGTCACTAAGGTTTATCATGCATGAAACTGCAGAGTATACTTTACTTTTTAGGGTCCATGTACGCGGTCATATTACAGCTTCATGTAGCTTCATGTAGTAGCCATAATACTGCAGAGAGGCACAACCCTGGGATATACAGAAGGTGCCAATTGTACTATACTGCAGAGCCGGAGGGGCTGTTTGTGATCATCAGTTTGAGTCCATGGCTGGATTAATGTTGGTGGAAGCCCCCATCCCATTTTGGAACCAGACTTACTAAAGCAGCCACATATGAAAATACTGGCCATGTATGGCCTGTCATACTCTAGTGGGTTAAAAAGATGGTGAAGGGGTCCTATGCAGTATATATGGTACACATAGAAATAGTTTAAACTCCCCCAATTAACCCCCTTTCTCAAAAATGCCATACACGTAGACGCTAGAAGTCATGTACGAAAACCACCAAATGTGTGTATCCTAGCAGATTAACCCCTTAAATGCTTTGATCAATGCTAACTATGTCATCTAAGTGGTTAGAGAGAGGTAGAGGCTCCTACCTAATTATCACCATGTAATGCAATTGCGGGATGCTGAGCAGTTGCTATAGCAGCTATCGGTCTAGTTGCCACGACAGGAAGGGGCCTAACAATGGTCCATCAGCCTGCCATGTACAAATATTATGTCCTGGCTGAATGGGCATTATGCCAGTTGACAGTTCCTAACACAATAAACTGGAATATAGAAGTATTCCAGTGTATTAGTGGAATATAGAAAATAAAATAATAAAGCAAAAAAAGCGTTTGGGAAACAGTCAAGTGGAAAAAAACATTTTTTGCTAGCAAACACATTTATTTATAAAAAAACATATATAAAATAAATATACGATTATTCATAATTGGTATTGCTGCGTCCATAATCACCTGTACAATAGATATGGGTGCCAAAATTGCTGTTTTTAGTTTATTCCACCTCCCAAAAATGCCAAAAGTGAACTAGAAAGTCATATGTACTCCAAAATGGCACTAATGAAAACTAAAATCTTGCGAAAAACATACAACTCCATTCATGGAAAAATAAAAATATTATAGGTTTTTGAACAACAAGACACAAAATAGAGAAAAAAAGAGTTTTGATTGTGCTACAGTAGTAAAAAAAAAAAGCTATATAAATGTGGTATGGGTGTAATTGTACTCACAGAAATGGGGGAATTAATTAATTTTTTTATACTTTCACCCACCAATTTTTAATAGTTAAACAGTTAAATAATACATTAGACACACACCAAAGTGATGCAATTAAAAATACAACTCGCCCTGCGAAAAATGGATTCAATTTTTCTACAGGCCTTCCCTACATCACACCTAGGCTGGATGAATATACACCCAAATACTGTACGAGATATAGATAGATGTTGTGTCACTGTGTACTCCCTCAGACTGTCACTCCCTGGGGTCAGTGCTGTCAAGGAGGGGCACCCTATATTCCCTCGGGGCACTCCCTGTAGTTGTGGGCTCCCTGTCTGATGGTAATTTGGGGTGCCCTTGATGTTAATTGTCCGTGTGGATTCAAGGCAGGGCTTGAAGTGATGCAATAGTGGTGTCAGTAACTAGGCCAGATTGAACTTTACCAAAGTCTCTCTTTACTGTGCACCAAATATGAGTTGTATTACATCCAGCAATTATCTGTACACATTGCAAAATCCACACAGATGCCAAGCATAAGTTAAGCAAGTAGTTGGAAGTAATGGCCCTCAGATTACTCTTTCTCTTTCATCAGTCTCTACTGGGATCACCGACTAACAGCCGTAATCTGTTACAATGTCTGCAATTTGCAAGGCGGTGGCCAAAATCGTATCTGAAGTGTGCAGGGTGTCTGAACTCGTTATCCCTCCACTGCAGCAGCACTTAGGAAAGCTGAATGCTAATCACCTGCTGACTAAAATATTGTTGCCTTTGAATCCACAAATCTGGGGTGCAGTAAATGCAGCACATTACCTTAACAGTGCATAACAAATTATTGCAAATATCTTATTTGGGGTACTGAAACTAGATACGTAGATAGATAGAAGATAGATAGATATATAGATAGATAGATAGATAGGTAGATAGATAGGTAGGTAGATAGGTTGACCTAGAGGCCCCTAGATTTTTTAGATGGAGGAGGAGGCTATTTAGCACTTGCTATTTGTATCTTCCCTATAATCTAGTCCTGCTGAAGCCTGATGATTTATAATACCTCTATAATACAGAATCCAATAGAGCATGGCACATTTTTTCTTTGAATTTCTGGATTAATCTCACAGGAAAAAGCTGTATGCCTCCATACGAAATCCAATGTACTGTATGGCACTATATATACCTAAAGGAGCTATAACATGTAGCTGAAGCTGAACTATGGTTGATAGGATAGCATAAAGGCTTAAATTAAATTGTGTTCTGTGAACCTTAATGCATTGCAAGGGCATTGAAAAAAGAGCCATTGCAATAGGGGTGTAGACGTAACAGCAGCACCCAGGCTGTGGAGCCTGACAGAGTCCAGAAACCCCTCTGCCACATTAGAAGAAAGCAGTATATAAAGGCCCCATAGTAGATAGAGCAGTCTGTTTGTTGGGGCTGTTTTAAAGGTGGCAATTGTCCAGGGACCATGTTTCCTGATATACCCTCAAGGACAGTGACACCAGGAGCAACTCAAAACATCAAATATTATTTAATGGTGTATAGTGGTTTTATTTGGGAATTTAATTGCAGCATTGTAGGAGAAGTATATGGCAGTAAGCTCTGTGGCATGTGTTATAAAGGCTTTGGCATGTAATGTGGTATTATGTAGACTTTGGCATGTGTTATTTCGATACTGCATATCATTTGGTAGCATTATGGGGGCTGTTTATGTCAATATTATTTTGGCTGGATTTACAAGAAAGTTTGCATAAAATAGCAAGCAGGTGCTCTTTTTAGCTTGTTGCCAAAAACTACCCCCAGTTAGAGATTTTGCACTGGGGCTGGGGAGATTGAAGTTACACCTCTGGAAACCAATAGATGGATACATTATTCTTATAACTGCTACGGTTTCTCCACTACTTGTAATTATAATAGTGTTTCCAATTGGAAATAACCTGCATAGGAAACAAAATATAAAATTACTCTTGAAAGCCCAAAATAAAAATAAATCAGTCCCTGTTTAAATTAACGCATTCCCTTTCACCCGTCTGTCTGCTTGGTTTCTTTGTTCTCTGTCATATTGCAATATTTATAGTGAATAAATTCTCTTCTGAGAAGGCAAATGTGCGTGCTAATTACATTATTACTGTTTACAAAGCACTATTTAAGCAATGTACTATACATCCGTACTCAGGAAGTTGTTTTGCCATGATGAAAACATACATTGCTAACAGGATGGTGTGCTGGAAAGGGATGTGTTAATTATTATGGATTAAATGGAATAGATAAATAAGCCTACCTTTTTGTATATTACTAATGATACAGTTTTGATCATTTTGAAACAAATATTATTATTATTGTGTATTTGAAAGAGCCATTAATTCCATGGCGCTGTATATCCAGCCGGGGTTACACAAATATAAAATTACAATAAACAAGAAAGTAGTAACAGACTGGTACAGAGGGGGGCACTCAGTAGGCAAAGGGATAGGCTGCTCTAGTAGCTGTGTGGTGGCAGCATGCACATTGCAGGTGGTAGGCTTTCCTGAAAAGGTGGGTTTTCAGGTTACTCTTGAAGGTGTGGATGTTGGGGAGAGCCTGATGTGTTGGGGTAGTGAGTTCCAGAGTAGGGGAGAGGAACGTGAGAAATCTTGTAGTTGATTGTGTGAGAAACAGATGAGAGGAGAACTGAGGAGGAGATGTATCAAGAAAGCAGATCAAAGATGTAAGGAGGGGACTGGTTGTGGACGGCCTTATATGTAGTTGTAGGTATTTTAAACTGAATTCGCTGATCAATGGGGAGTCAGTGAAGGGATTGGCAGGGAGGAGGAAGAGAAGAAACAAGGGGGGAGGTAGATCAACTGGGCAGTGGAGTTGAGAATAGATTGGAGAGGAGCGAGAGTGCTGGATGGGAGGCCACAGAGGAGGATGTTGCAGTAGTCCAGGCGGGAGATGAGGAGAGCAAGCACTAATATTTTAGTTGACTCAGAGACAAGGAAGGTGCGAATACAAGAGATGTTCTTAAGTTAAAAACGTCAGGTGGAGGTGAATACGCAATAAGCCCGCTTCACACAGTCAGTGTTTTAGTCCGTGATTTCCATCAGTGTTTGTGAGCCAAAACTAGGAATGGAGGCTCTATAGAGAAAAGGTGCAATGGAAAGATCTGCAACTGTTATGTATGTTGACCCACGCTTGGTTTTGGCTCAATCAATGATGGAAAACAGTGACCCAACACTGAGGGCACATGCGCACAGCTGTAGTTTTGGTCAGCTGGCACTCAGCCGGTATCCGAGTTTTGCAGATCTGCCATTTGCGGACTGCAAAAACGGATACAGTTGCGTGCAGGAGCCCTGACCGTATGAAAGCTGCCTAAGTATATATTCACATTGGGTCAATTTGTACCAAAAATTGACCCCTTTCAGGTGCGTACTATTTTTTAGTTGCAGAAATTAGTGAAGCAAGCCTGCTACGGGTGAACAAACCCTTAGGCTATGTTCACATGGGCAAGGTCGGTCCCTGATTCAGCAGTGAAAAACAGGTGTTAGACCAGGCATATCAATAATAACACAACAACCACCCCGCCCACATCCAGAACCTCGTATTCTAAATGACGTGAGTAGTACAGAATAAGTGAATATTTCAGTATGATATGTGAAAACAAGATGCTAATTTACAAAGTTAAAATTAGATTAAATGATTAATGCCTTGTAAATGCATCTACTGTATATCAGACTTCTCCAAGCTCTGTCTTTGTTACAGGAATTCCCAGTTATTTCCAGTATAACCAGTATCATTTTTAATACATTCTTCTATATCTGTTGATGGAGAGAACTGAAACATACTGTAGAATGGCCATCAGATGACTATAGTTAGTGCTGAAGAAACTTCATAGGAATCGCAGCACTCCCAATCTTGAGTCCAATCTTTGTATTTATTTGCACCGAAAAACAAGCAACGTTTCGACACAACAGGTCTTTTTCAAGCTACAAGTCTTGTAGTCTTTTCAAGCACTTGTAGCTTGAAAAAGACCTGTTGTGTCGAAATGTTGCTTGTTTTTCCGTGCAATTAAACACAAAGATTGGATTCAAGATTGGGAGTGCTGCGATTCCTGTGAAGTTTCTTTGGTAATCAAGGTGCCCCTGAGGTCGGGGCCTGACATCACATGCACCGCCGCCAGAACTTGGACAAAAATTTTAGTAAGTAGTGCTGTTCTTGCTCTATTTTGGATTATATAGTTAGTGCTGTAAATATGGCCTGTGCCTAGCCACTTGGTTCTCATAGGCAACAATGGCACACTGTTTAAAAGCAGGACTATAGGTCCATTATAGAACATAGATAAGTTCAGAGAATTGCATTTAGAGCCAAAAGCTTACAGCCATGTTTCTTATAGGGATTGTACAAGAATGAGAGGATTCTTGGAAAACCACTCCATTTTACTGGACCGGTAAAGGCGTTATTCAAGAAGATCAAAAGACCATACAGCACAAAGATTAAAATCTTATCTCAACAGTAAAAAGTGTACAGTGAGAGAAATGCACAAATACACCAACTTTTATTTTGTCATATTCAAGTAAACAAAATTGAACAACCTATAAGGGGTACTAATTCTGTAGTATGCATTGCTATCCTGCAACCAAAAATTTATTTCAGCAGAAAGTACCACCTCTACTACCATTTGAGAGGAACAAAAGGGAAGAGGGGAGACAAGAGGGAAAGGTGAGGGAGTTGCAGGGTAGCACAACCGTCGAGAAAGAGAAAAGGGGAGAGAAAGAACTTAAGAAGTCAATGTTTTCAAGCTAGTAGCAGAGTTCAGTAACCAAGGCCCCAATATTTTATCAAATTTGTTAGGGCATCCTCAAGATAGATAAGTAAGCTTATAGAGTGGGGGGGGGGGGGGGTATTTCAGGCAGATATAGTGGGTTTCTGTGGGTGCTTCCATTTAAACAGAATGACTTTTTTAGCATAATAAAATAGTAACTTAAAGAGTGTGTGTAAAGCTACATTGAGAGAGTGCATCTACAGGTCCAAAAACACAGACTTTGGGGTGCAGTATTTTTTGTACATTCAAGTAAGTCTCCATAAACCCCAACACTTCCCACCAATAGATCTGTAACAGTCTACAGTACCAAAACATATGCACTATATCGTACCATCTGCCATCTGGCACCTGGGACATTCCGCCGAAGGCGATTCCGCCATCACAGGAAGTCTATGTGGAGTATTATATATTCTGTGAATAAATTTGACCTGTACTAGCTTTTCTCTAGCACCAACTAAAGGGGGACCTGAATTAACTAAGAGACAATCATCGTCATTCAAGTCAGGAATGTCCCCCTGTCACTTCATAAGTACTATATCTCGCATTGGATCAAGGCTTCATGTACCCATGAAAATCAGACAGTGGCTTCATTAGGCTCTTATTTCGCTCCATGCTCTCAATAAATGGGGGGGGGGGTCTAAAAAAAAGAACTAAGCCACCAAATTGCGCTCTAAAAGCATGCTTCAGCTCGTAATAATTATAAAATGTGTCTTGGAAATTAAAAGTGTACTGCAAGTATTCTAAAGAGCAGAGAGTACTCTTGTCCATAACATGCACCAATGCTGTACCTCTAATAAATGCTTGCGTGGACGTCAGAGGAAATCGTTGCAGGGTCCAAGTTGGGTCCAAATTCTGAAAGAGGATTAGAATTAAGGGCCAACAATTAAAAGGAAAGCTTACTTACCTGGTTCTCGGCGCTCGCTCCTTCACCTTCAGATCGGTGATGCTCCACCGCTGTCAAACCAGACTATTTTAGTGAGGGAGCACAGCGGAGCATTGCAGGGTGGGAGGAGAAGGAGCGGGGGACCAGCACCAGGAATCAGGTAAGTAAGCTTCCCTTTAAGGTCTAGCCAAGCGGGAGAGGTTGGATTCTTGCACAACCCCTTTAAATAAAGCACTGAGCTGTCTTATTTGGCCTCTTAGATTATAATGTCATTGTATGTCCTGTCATTAACAAAAAAAGAGTTAAATTGTTCAAATCAGACAACAAATTTTAACAAATTATTTCTGTAGAGAACTTGAGTGGACAAGCTGCACATTGCATAGATAATTTGCACGTTTGTTCATCTCTAGCTGTATGAACGAGGTATTTCTTACTACTAATGAAGTGTGAAAACTGATTGCTGGCTTAATTGGAGACAATATCCATTCTCCCTTAGGCCATTTAATTGTCAATGACAACTTGACTGAGCTAACAGACCTTGAAGCCATAACACAGAATCTTATATGTGAGCGTATGTTTTACAGCATGCTAATCAATTCTTATCCTCAATTAGCATCGCAATGTCCACAGTATTTTCTCAATAAGGCAAAGGTTGCATGATATTTTCAAAATCTATCTATCTATCTATCTATCTATCTATCTATCTATCTATCTATCTATCTATCTATCTATCTATCTATCTATCTATCTAATTATATCTATCTATCTCATATCTATCTATCTATCTATCTATCTATCTATCTATCTTTTATTTATCTGTCTCCTATCTATCTATCTATCTTAATTAGGGTTGAGCGAACCCGAACTGTATAATTTTGGGGTGTTCGTGACACGGACCCGAACCCGAACATTTACGTAAAAGTTCGGGTTTGGGTTCGGTGTTCGGAGATTTCTATGGCGCATTTTGAAAGCCTGCAAAGCAGCCAATCAACAAGCGTCATACTACTTGCCCCAAGAGGCCATCACAGCCATGCCTACTATTGGCATGGCTGTGATTGGCCAAGTGCAGCATGTGACCCAGCCTCTATTTAAGTTGGAGTCACGTAGCGCCGCACATCACTCTGCTCTGATTAGTGTAGGGATAGGATGCAGCTGCTGTGAGGGTGAAATAAGGCAGGGAAAACTCAGCAAAAACACTTAATGAAGTGATCAATCTACAGCTGTGAATCATTCAACTTCTGCTAGTTAATTGCTCACTGGTTTTAAGCCTGCCCAGAGCGTTTTTCTGTCACTTTTTTTGGGGGTGATCGGTGGCCATTTTGTGTCTTGTGGTGTGCCAGCACAAGCTGCCACCAAGTCCATCAATCCATCATTAGTAGTTTTATTTTTTTTTTGCTATACCCTACATCAGGGGCTTGGCTGTGCTTATTTTCACCCCTAGAAACTCAGGATAGAAATTTCTATATTTTATTGAGGGGGGAATTCAATTGCCAAAATAGCAATCCCCTAAATCTGGTGTTCCAGCTGTGGCTAGCCAAGTGTAAGGCCCCTTTCACACGGGCGAGTTTTCCGCGCGGGTGTAATGCATCAGGTGGACGCATTGCACCCACACTGAATCCGGACCTATTCATTTCTATGGGGCTGTGCACATGAGCGGTGATTTTCACGCATCACTTCTGCGTTGCGTGAAAATCGCAGCATGCTCTATATTGTGCGTTTTTCACGCAACGCAGGCCCCATAGAAGTGAATGGGGCTGCGGGAAAATCGCAAGCATCCGCAAGCAAGTGCGGATGCAGTGCGATTTTCCCGCATGGTTGCTTAGCAATGGGACCAGATCTTATAACATGGTTATAAGGGAAAATAATAGCATTCTTAATAAAGAATGCTGTGTAGTGAATGATCGCGTAGTTGCGAATTGTCTTCTCTCTTCAAGCTTCAGCTACCAGCTAAAGGACCTGTGATGACATCACATCACATGGTCCAATCACATGGTCCATCTTACCATGGTGATGGACCATGTGATTGGACCATGTGATGTGATGTCATCACAGGTTCTTTAGCTGTTAGCTGAAGCTTGAAGAGAGAAGACAGATCACAACTAAGCGATCAAGTGGCTAAGGTAAGTTAAGTTTTATTATTTTTAACCCCTTCATCCTCATTTTACACAGCATTCTTTATTAAGAATGATATTATTTTCCCTTATAACCATGTTATAAGGGAAAATAATAAATTCTCCAGAATACACTACCCGAAACCGGACTTCAGTACCAAACATGGCGATTTTTCACACGCGCGTGCAAAACGCATTACAAACGTTTGCCCCCGCGCGGAAAAATAGCGCATATTCCCGCAACGCACCCGCCTCTTATCCGGGTGTCAAACATGACGCCCGTGTGAAAGAGGCCCAAAGGATAGATTTTTTTCTGGAGTGAAATTCAATTGCCAAAATAGCAATACCATAAATTTGTAGTTTCAGCTGTGGATGGCCAAGTTTAATAGTGTCCGGCAAAGGATAGATTTTGTTCTGGGGTAAAATTCAATTGCCAAAATAGCAATACCGTAAATCAGTGGTTGGCCAAGTGTAAATCTGTCCGTAAAAGGGTATATTACACTCAGCGTGTTAGCGTCTAAATACAAGGCCTGATAAAAAAATTCTCTATATTTGCGCACGCTACCATGCATCTCTAAGTGTATTTCTTTCCGTAAAACGGTATATTATACTAAGTGTTAAATTACAAGTGCTGAAAGCATAATCCTCTACATTTGCACACACTATTGTGCATCTCCAAGTGTATTTCTGTCCATAAAAGGATACCTTTCATCCAGGGCCTAAATACTAGGTCTACAATTGATATTCCCCTAAATCTGTGGTTACTGCTGTGCCTGGATTAGTGTAATGCGCTACATAAATAGATAGCCAGATAGTGTTAGGTGCCTGTAAAAAAAAAGACCTGAATTTGAACTCAATACATTGGGCCAAATAATTTTTTTCTTATTGTGGTGAACGGTAACAATGAGGAAAACATCTAGTAAGGGACGCGGACGCGGACATGGTCGTGGTGGTGTTAGTGGACCCTCTGGTGCTGGGAGAGGACGTGGCCGTTCTGCCACAGCCAAACAAAGTAGTGAACCAACTACCTCAGGTCCCAGTACCCGCCAGAATTTACAGCGATATTTGGTGGGGCCCAATGCCGTTCTAAGGATGGTAAGGCCTGAGCAAGTACAGGCGCTAGTCAATTGGGTGGCCGACAGTGGATCCAGCACGTTTACAACATTATCTCCCACCCAGTCTTCTGCAGAAAGCGCACAGGTGGCACCTGAATACCAAGCCCATCAGTCTGTCACATTACCCCAATGCATATAAGGGAAACTGTCTGAACCTCAAGTTATGCAGCAGTCTCTTATGCTGTTTGAAGACTCTGCTGGCAGGGTTTCCCAAGGGAATCCACCTAGCCCTTCCCTAGCAGTGGAAGACATAGAATGCACTGTTGCACAATCACTTTTGTTTCCTGATGATGAGGACGTGGGAATACCACCTCATCAGAGTCCGCACGTCTCTGATGATGATGAAACACAGGTGCCAACGGCTGCATCTTTCTGCAGTGTGCAGACCGAACAGGAGGTCAGGGAGGAAGACTGTGTGGAAGACGATGCAGGGGATGATGAGGTCCTAGACCCCACATGGAATGAAGGTCATGCCACTGACTTTCATATTTCAGAGAAAGAGGCAGTGGTGAGACCGAGCCAACAGCGTAACAAAAGAGGGAGCAGGGGGCAAAAGCAGAACAGCCACCGCCAAGAGAGTTCGCCTGCTAATAGCCACCGCCACCAGGCGGCGGAGCAACCCAAATGCAGCTTCAAGGATTTCCCTGGCATTGCACTTCTTCAAACAAGATCCGAGTGGTTTTCACGCTGTGCCATCAGAGCCTGAAGCGAGGCATTAACGTTCTGAACCTTAGCACAACCTGCATGACCAGGCATCTACATAAAAAGCATGAACTGCAGTAGAGTAAACACCTTAAAAACAAGGAACTCACTCATGCTCCTCCTGCTCCCTCTTCTGCTGCTGCCTCGGCCTCTTCCTCCGCCTCGGGAGGAACATTGGCTCCTGCCGCCCAGCAAACAGAGGATGTGCCACCAACACCACCACCTCCGTCACCAAGCATCTCCACCATGTCACATGGCAGCATTTAGCTCTCCATCTCACAAACCTTGGAGAGAAAGCGTAAATTCCCACCTGGCTACCGTTGAGCGCTGGGCCTGAATGCCAGCATTTCTAAACTACTGGCCTTTGAAATGCTGTCATTCAGGCTGGTGGACACGGACAGCTTCAAACAGCTAATGGTGGTGGCTGTCTCACAGTACGTTGTTCCCAGCTGCCACTACTTCTCCAAGACAGCCATGCCTTCCCTGCACAACCAAGTATCTGATAAAATCAAGTGTGCACTGCGCAACGCCATCTGTGGCAAGGTCCACCTAACCACAGATACGTGGACCAGTAAGCACGGCCAGGGACGCTATATCTCCCTAACTGCACACTGGGTAAATGTAGTGGCGGCTGGGCCCCAGGCGGAGAGTTGTTTGACTCATGTCCTTCAGCCGCCAAGGATCGCAGGGCATCATTCTTTGCCTCCTGTTGCCTCCTCTTCCTACTTGGGTTCTTCCTCCTCTTCTTCCACATGCTCATCCAGTCAGCCACACACCTTCACTACCAACTTCAGCACATCCCGGGGTAAATGTCAGCAGGCCATTCTGAAACTCATATGTTTGGGGGACAGGCCCCACACCGCGCAGGAGTTGTGGCGGGGTATACAACAACAGACCGACGAGTGGTTGCTGCTGTTAAACCTCAAGCCTGGTGGTGTGCGATAATGGGCGAAATCTCGTCACAACTCTGGGACTGGCGCATGTGCGCATGTGCTGAATTTGGTGGTGCAGAAGTTCATTCACAACTAGCCCGACATGTCAGAGCTGCTGCATAAAGTGCGGGCCGGCGCTTGCCAGTCTGCGCTACATCGTAACTTTGGCCTTCCCGCTTACCGCCTCATATTCGACGTGCCCACCAGGTGGAAATACACCTTGCACATGCTGGAGAGACTGTGCGAGCAGCAGCAGGCCATAGTGGAGTTTCAGCTGCAGCACGCACGGGTAAGTCGCACTGCGGAACAGCACCACTTCACCACCAATGACTGGGCCTTCATGCGAGACCTGTGTGCCCTGTTGCGCTGTTTTGAGTACTCCACCAACATGGCTAGTGGCGATGATGCCATTACTTAGGGTGATGATGGAAGAGGATGTGGCCCAGGAGGAGGAGGAGGAAGAGTGGTCATTTTTAGCACTTTAAGGCCAGTCTCTTAGAAGTGGCTCAGAGGGAGGTTTTTTGCAACAGCAGAGGCCAGGTACAAATTTGGCCAGCCAGGGCCCACTACTGGAGGACAAGGAGGACGAGGAGGAGGTGGAAGAGGATGAAGCATGTTCATATCAGGGTGGCACTGGTGCGTGGCTGGGGGGAAACTGATGACGATACGCCTCCCACAGAGGACAGCTTGTCCTTACCTCTGGGCAGCCTGGCACACATGAGCGACTACATGCTGCAGTGCCTGTGCAACGACAGCAGAGTTTCCCACATTTTAACGTGTGCGGACTACTGGGTGTATATAGAGATAGCTGTATGGAGGAGGCGGTCCTATCAGTGACTGGCAGCCTTTCCTCTATGACTGTGTATACAGAGAGAGCTGTATGGTGGAGGCAGTCCTATCAGTGATTGACAGCCTTCCCTCTATGACTGTGTATACCGAGATAGCTGTATGGAGGAGGCGGTCCTATCAGTGATTGACAGCCTTCCCTCTATGACTGTGTATACCGAGATAGCTGTATGGAGGAGGCAGTCCTATCAGTGACTGGCAGCCTTTCCTCTTTGACTGTGTATACCGAGATAGCTGTATGGAGGAGGCGGTCCTATCAGTGATTGACAGCCTTCCCTCTATGACTGTGTATACAGAGATAGCTGTATGGAGGAGGTCCGATCAGTGACTGACAGCCTTCCCTCTATGACTGTGTATACAGAGATAGCTGTATGGAGGAGGAGGTCCTATCAGTGATTGACAGCCTTCCCTCTATGACTGTATATACACAGATAGCTGTATGGAGGAGGAGGTCCTATCAGTGATTGACAGCCTTCCCTCTATGACTGTGTATACAGAGATAACTGTATGGAGGAGGCAGTCCTATCAGTGACTGACAGCCTTCCCTCTATCACTGTGTATACAGAGAGCTGTATGGAGGAGGCGGTCCTATCAGTGATTGACATCCTTCCCTCTATGACTGTGTATACAGAGATAGCTGTCAATCACTGATAGGACCTCTTTGACTCCAAAGCCCAGAATGAGCAGGAATTTAAATGTATAAGTCACAAGTTATACTGAACATTTTCCCACAACTGTATATATCAATCTGCTTAGCTTCTACTGCTCTATAACATGCTACCTGCAGCTCAGACAACATGCTTAACGTTCCCTTTAAGAGTTTTATTGAATTTTTTCTCATAAAACTATATATCAATCTGCTCAGCTCTTCCTGCTCTATAACATGCTGCTTGAGCTTAATTCACATTTTTATGGTGACAGGTTCCCTTTATAGAGAGAGCAATGTAATTACGCTAGAAGGTTGGAGCAATTGCATTGATATATATTCCCCCAGGTGTATAGATGTATGGTAACCAATGAAAACTTCTGATGATATCATCGCTCGTAGTGCCCTGTGTTACATTCGCCTCTGCCATATTGTATGTACTATTGTATGTAGATTGTTAGAACCGCATGTATAGTCTAAGCAGACAAGCACCATGATCTACTTCGTTTTAGACAATACATCACTGACCAGTCACTCAGCACAATGTTATATAATATATATATATATATATATATATATATATATATATATATAATATTTATATAACGTATTTTGAAGTAAGACGAAGGAAAGGAACCATGCACTGAGTTTATTATTCATTGGAAAAAATGTCTTATAATCTACTATTCGGAAGCAGAAAAAAATGATTTCCTGCAATGGTATTCACAACCGCTCTGCCTTCATCACAATATAATCATAATAACCGAAGCAGGTTTTCCTGTGGGATTATACCTCTGTGTGATTTAATCCTTAAATTTGTTTGGCTTTCATCCCCCGGAGAAGACAGATTTCAGTTATAAAGTATTCTTGCTTCAAATATCAGACGAGGCACCATGCATCTATAATCTTTCCCAAGATTTGCAAAGCCTAGGGCATGAGGTGAGATCAACTGTAATGCTCCGGCTGTACTTTATCACTTCATTTCAGGGACTAATAAAAACGCATACACACTCACGCGCTCGCACACACAGGGAGGAGCCAGCTATTTTAATGGATTATTCTCTATTCAAGGTTCAATACAGTGGAGACTAAAAACTGCTCTACAATTAAAGGCAGTAATAGTTTTCCTAGGCTTTCTGCGTTGGAGGGAAAGATAGGGCTCAGAGTATATCAGTCAATGTGTATAGAAATATGCTTAGAATTCACCGTGTATATGAAGTGAGTAAGAGGCCAATATTTTGTATGATAATATGAAGTACATGTAAATAACACGGTGTGGATCTGCAGAAGTAATAACCTCCTTATCGCCTTACACTTCTGTAGAGCAAATATTGGGAAGGAGGCATACCTCCAGCTCGAAGAAACTAACCAAGCTACTTGTATACCACAAGCCCAATTACTGCAATGAACATATGGGACAATAAGCCCAATGCTGTCAGCCATGATTGCATGACAAGATGCTCATTGTCAAACTTAATATCACAGCCTGCGTGCTTTCATTTGTAAGGGATTTGCAGGAATCTTGTAAGTAAGTCACATTAAAGGCACAAATGTGTCAAGAAAACAGAACACAGTGTCATGTTATAAAGTGATACTAGTCTATAGCCATGGCTCAGTCTGCACATGTTGGTCTTAAGAGTCTCTGTTGGGCATTCTGGTATTTTTGACGATAGAGAAGCAGGCAGAGATATTCTTTTTATGAAGAGAACCTCCACAGAACAATGATGTACCATATTATAAGTCAACAGGGTCTATCAGATACCATTTGGCCACTTATCTGATGCATTCAGTGCAGAGTCATGGCTTGCCTTAAAGATGGAAGCAGTGCACTGCTATGAGAAGCAGGGATTTTCCTGTTGTCTCGTCTTCTCCTGTTTACTACTATTGTTTAGGGCAGTTTATATGCAACTGTCTTACACATGAACTGTAGGTCAGATGATCACCTTGCTTGGCTTGGTTAATTTCCTTTAAATTCCCCCACTTTCTGAAAGCAAGATGTGGAGTATAGTGTAAGCTCTGTGCATTTGTATCCAGAATCCTGTTATTCATTGTATCTGGTTTCTAGTCTAGATTTGTGTTTTGTAGCTAGAGTTGTGTCAATGTAGCTGGATACTTGATGTCCTCCTAGAACTTAACTTGCTTCTGCTTTGAAGTCCTAGGGCTTTTTGTTATTTTGCTGGGGTCAGTTTTGAAAAGTATGGTCAGTTTCCTCAATATGTTCTACCTGCTCTATTAACCTTCCACAAGTTGGCAACAGCATTCTCTTGCAATCACCAGTTACATGGTGTATGCACCAGCAACCATTCGAAAACCTGTTTGGTGTAGACAAATGGGGGAGATTTATCAAAAGGGATGTAAAGTCAAATGGGCTTAGTTTCCCATAGCAACCAATCAGATTTTAACCTTTATTTTTCAAAAGAGCTTTGAGAAAATAAAGTTGGAATCTGGTTTCTCTGGGCAACTAAGCTAGTTTTCCTTTACACTACTGATAAATCTCCCCCAGGATCAGGGGAGATTTATCAGTGAAGGATCTTTGTAAAACGCGTTACGTTTTATTTTAAACCGCCATTGTCATGCACCAAATATGCATGAAATACAGCAGCAATGTATGGTGCCTTTTGTTGGATCTGTGTGAAGCTGAAACTGCATATGAAAAATACAGTGCCTTGAAAAAGTATTCATACCCCTTGAACTTTTCCACATTTTTTCACGTTACACCCATAAACTTAAATGTATTTTATTGGGATTTAATGTGATAGACCATCACAAAGTAGCAAGTATGCGTGAAGTGAAAAGGAAATGATACATGGATTTAACATTTTTTATAAAAAAAAAAATCGGGGAAGTGTGGTGTGCATTTGTATTCAGCTCCCCTGAGTCAATAATTTGTAGGACCACCTTTCACTGCAAATACAGCTGCAAGTCTTTTGGGGTATGTCTGTATCAGCTTTGAACATCTAGAACAGGGGTGGCCAACCTGTGGCTCTTGAGCCACATGTGGCTTTTTGCTTCTTCAAGTGCGGCTCTTGCTGTGGAGCTGGGAAGCAGTCAAGCTGGCTCACTCTCCACCCCATGCTCAGATATTTTTTCCTGATCGGGCACCATTGCTGCTTTGCAGCTCCAGCTCACTCTCCACTACGTTCTGATGCACACAGTGTGAGAACGTAGTACACGAAGACATGCACTATGACCTGATGCTGTGCTCATCAGGTCATAGTGGAGAGCGTGTCAGACCTGCAAAGTAGCAGCTGGCCGAACAGGAGACCAGTGCCTGATCAGGAGAGGGAAGAGATTTTTTTAAAATTACAGAACTGAGCATGGGGGTCTGATCTAAGCACGGTAGGTTCTGATCTGAGCATGGGGGAGGGGTCCTGATCTGGGCAATGGAGGTCTGATCTGAGCATGGGGGGTCCTGATCTGAGCAATGGGGGTCTGATCTGAGCATGGGGGTAACATCTGAGCATGGGGGAGTCTTGTGTGAGCATGGGCTGGTCAGGTCTGAACATGGGGGGGGGGCAGATCTGAGAATGGGGGGATCTGAGCACTGAGGGTCTGACACTGGAAGTCTGATTTGTGTTGTCTGATACGAGCATTGGGGGTCTTATTTGGAGGTCTGATGAGGTTTGGGGATCTTATTTTAGGTCAGATGAGATTAGGGGATCCAATTTAGAAGCTTGATCTGAGGTCTGGTGAAAAATATATTTTTTCTTTTTTTTCTTTGCTAATGAAAAATAAGATTTTTTTTTTTATCAGACCTCAGATTTTCTCCTATTTTTCTTTGTTACAACCTAGGTGCATCTTGTAGGGCGAAAAATATGGTGACTGTGCCAATATATAGCTTGTGGCTCCTGGTAATCATCCTTTTTTTTTTTTTTGGGGAGGCTCACTGTGTCTGTAAGGTTGGCCACCCCTGATCTAGAAGCTGAAATTTTTACCCATTCTTCATTGTAAAATAGTTCATGCTCAGTCAGATTGAATGGAGAGCATAGTTGAACAGCTATTTTCAAGCCCTGAATTTCCATCAGTTATTGTGAGCCAAAACCAGGAGTGGGTCAAAAATACAGAACAGGTTACCAATGTATTGTGATTCTCCATACTGCCTGCTTTGCTGGCTAGATTTAGTTTTCCCCAAATTTTCACTGCTCGTTTCCATGGTTATGACCACCCTGCAACCTAGCAGCGGTGGCCGTGCCTGCACAATGTAGGAAAAAGCGTCGGCCTCTCTGTTGACTGAGAGCACGGGGGTGTGCATAGTCCAGGTTTTTTGTTTGTTGAGTGTGCAAGCACTGCCACCACTGCTGGATTGCACAGCGGTCGTAACTAGAGATGAGCGAATCGAAGCTGACAAAGTGGAATTCGATCCTAATTTCAAGAAAAATTCGATCTGAAATTCTAAAATGGCTGCTGCACGTGCAAGAACATGGAGCAAGGAACTCTGGGAAGGGGGGATCTCCCATAATACCATGCATGCAGCCAATCAGTAGCCAGCCAGCCTTGTGATATCACAGTCCTATAAATAGCCTTAGCCATGTTGGAGCCAGTGTACTTAGTGCAGGGAGAGACGTCAGCAGGCGTTAGGGACAGTGTTAGGAAAGACTTCATTGTGAAAAAAAAAAACTATTTACAATTGCAGGAAAAGATTATTCAAGGTGTAGGGAAAGGATAGGGAGAAATCATTCCGCAACATTTATGTTGAACAGGGTTCAGTAGGAAAGGTTACAGCCTGGGTAATAGGAACAATCCTATTACACCTTGCTGCACTGACTGGGGATCCAAATTGCCATTATACAGCTCTGTCATTCCAGCAAACCGTTCTTGTTAGGGTGCAAGTGCTGTTACAGGCATTAACAGGGTTTATTACAAGGAAACATTTCTACGTCTTATTTGCCCTTATTTGCAGTTATATGTTCTAAAGCCATTTGTGGCATGTATTAGTGGAAAAAATATATATATATATTTGCCAATCAGCGGTGCAGTTATTTGTTCTAAAGCCTTTTAAAGCACGTATTAATGGAAAAAGAAAAAATATATTTGCCGATCAGCAGTGCAGTTAAATGTTCTAAAGCCTTTTTGTGCCTTATATTAGTGGAAAAAGAAAACATTTATTTGCCGATCAGTGGTGCAGTTATATGTTCTAAAGCCTTTTGTGGCGTCTATTAGTGGAAAAAAAATATATATATATTTGCCGATCAGTGGTGCAGTTATATGTTCTGAAGCTGTTTGTGTCACGTATTAGGGCTCTTTCACACTTGCGTTCTGAGGATCCGGCAGGCACTTCCGTCCCGCCGGATCCGTCAGAACGCAAGTCGCCTGAAAGCATTTGAAGACTGATCAGGATCCTGATCAGTCTTCGAAATGCTTTCAGGTTACCATGGCAGCCAGGACGCTACTGAAGTCCTGGCTGCCATGGTACTCCGCAGCAGTGTACTTACCTGCACTGCGGCTGCCGGGTGCTCCTTTATGACGTCACAAGTCAATGCGCCGCCCGGCCCTGTGACGTCATAAGGCAGAGCCCGGAGGCCGCAGCGCAAGTAAGTACACTGCTGCGGAGTACTTACCATGGCAGCCAGGACTTCAGTAGCGTCCTGGCTGCAATAGTAACTGATCAGAGCCCCAGCTTACACTGGGGCCCCGATCGGAACTGCTGTTTCGCATGCGCAGAGGTAAACGTCGGATCCGGCGATGCGCCGAAACGACGTTTAGCTTAATGCCGGATCCGGATTAATGCACTTCAATGGGCATTAATTCCGGATCTGGCGTTACGGCATGTCTTCCGGATTTTTGGACGAAGACAATTACGCAGCATGCTACAGTTTTGTCAACGTCCAAAAAACGTTCACATACTGAACGGAAGACATCCTGATGCATCCTGAATGGATTTCTTTCCATTCAGAATGCATCAGGATAATCCTGATCAGTATCTTTCCGTCCTAGAGCCCCGAAGACGGAACTCTAGGACGGAAACCAAAAACGCAAGTGTGAAAGAGCCCTTAGTGGAAAAGGAAAAAATATATTTGCCGATCAGCGGGTGCGGTTATATGTTCTAAAGCCTTTAGTGGTGTGAATTAGTGGCAAAAGAAAAATATATTTGCCCTTCATTGGTGCAGTTATATGTTCTAAAGCCCTTTTTTGTGTGTATTGGTGCGGAAAAAAAGGGCTTATTAGCCGTTGTGTGGTGAAGTGAGAAAATTACATACTTTTTTGGAATGTTTTAATTTCCTTTTTATTTATTTGATCTAACAGTATGTCAGACAAAGAAGTGCCAGGCCCTGCACAGGGGAGTGGCAGAGGCCTAAATGTTTCTGGCGCAGGCAGAGGTCGCATCAGAGTAAGGGGTCAGGGCAGCAGAAGTCACTTCTAGAGGTCCCAGTGTCAGCTAGCGGTCGTGTCGTGACCAGTAACCCAGCCATTCTTGAATGGTTGACTCGATCTTCGACTTTGTTGCAAGTGAAATCAGACCCCCCAGCCAAAAATCTGTGGGTTCGTCAGACACAACCCTTAGTTGGCATGGCCCAGGAACAGGCCCTGTGCCCTCACCTGCCCTCAACCTGCCTCTTTCCTTTTCTGTTCCATCAGCGAGAGAAGTATTGTATGCTGTGGGCTTAGCTCCACTATACAGTGAGGAAGAGCTACTAGAAAACAGTAAGCAGCTACTGGCCAGCCAAGATGTGGAGGAGACATCCGCCGCTTCCTCCACTAGGCGGCCAAGTAGTGATAAGGAGAGTAGCATGAGAGCTGGTGTTGCAAGTGGTTAGGCTCCTGACCCAGAGACGGCTGATGAGGACCTCAGTGATGTGCAGACAGTACTCGATGATGATGAAGGGGCTTCATCATCGGGAGAAGAGGGTGGCAGCTTGCCCGTGAGCCAGGGGTGGAGCCAGCAAGTCGCTAGTGTGGCTGGGAGTCAGCAGGGTAGTAGCAGTAGGAGGATGGGAGCCAAACAAGCTCGGGATAGACTGCCCGCCTCGCAGGAGCCTACCTGCCAAGAAAGCAGTGGTGCATGGGTTCACTGAAGCAGTGGCGGTAGCAGTCAGTCAGTGCGTAGTGTTGGGGGTAAACTCACCTACTCGGCGGAGTGGCAGTTTTTTTTGTAAGCCGCCATAGGAGGTGTGCATGGCCATTTGTAGAATCTGTGGGCAGAAGGTTAGGCGTGCCTGGGGTGCAAATGTTGGCACCACAGCCCTGCATCACCATATGCAGCGTCACCATAAAGTGGCCTGGTAGAACCATGGCTCCAATGTGGTGGTCCAGGTTGCCGTAGCAACCGCTGCATCACCCAGTGGAACGCGCCCAGTTTCAGGCAGTAAGGCTCCACCACCTCAGCCGAAGGGAGCTGTCTGTCTTTCCCATCATCTGCTGGTCCTGATGCTCCTGCTTCTCCTCCTCCTCGTCAGTCATTCCGTCAGCAATCGATCACCAAAGAAATTGCAAAGAGACAACAGTATGCATGCACTCATCCAACGGCGCAGAAGCTGAATGTGCTCCTGTCCAAGTTGCTGATGCTGCAGTTCCTCCCTATTCCAAGTGGGGACTCTGCACCTTTCAGAGAACTGATGGCTTGTGCCAAGCCAAGGTGGAGAGTCCCAAGCCGTCATTTCCACCAAAAAGGCAGTACCAGCCCTGCACAAACATGTAGAACAGAAGGTGGGCCAGTCCTTGAGCCTGTCGGTGTCTGCCAAAGTGCATCTCACATGTGTTCAATCTGGTTGTCAAGCAGTTCCTGAAGTCTTCCACCCATCTACAAGACATCCTAAAAATGGCCAGGAAACTTTGCATGCACTTCAGCCACTTGTACACCGCAAAGCACACCCTCTTTGAGCTGCAGCAGCAGAACGGCATCCCCCAACATAGGCTGATATGTGACGTTTCCATACATACTTTCTGACTATACGAACAGAGAAAGGCCATACATGATTTCTTGATGATCCAAGCATACAGGAGTACTCCCCTGTGTAACTTCTATGTCAGCCAGTGGCAGCTCATGTGTGACACCTGCCGTTTGCTCAGGCCCTTTGAGGAGGCCACGTTATTTGTCAGTCACCAGGACTACAGGATAAACTAAATCATTCCACTGCTTCATGTCCTGGAACAGATGCTGGTAAATCTGGCTGGTCAGGGGACAGGAGACGTAGTGCCTAGATCTCACCGCCACATGAGCTCTGTGGGGGCTGAACTGGAGGAGGAGGAGGAGGACATTGGAGCACAAGCAATCTGTAGCGAAATGGGTGGTTTTTCTACACAGGTTACAGGAGAGGACAGGTGTCTGGGTCCTCTGTCTCATCTTCCTCATCGCCCTGCAGCTCCACTAGGCAGATAAGGAGGATGAGGCAGAGGATCCAGACACACAGTCGCAGTATGCAGTTAAGATGGAGGCAGGAAGTCCCTCCGAGTCACTTGCACAAATGGCCCGATGCATGTTCAGTTGCTTGCGTAGTGACAGCCGAATTGTCACCATTCAGCGTGATGACTTCTGGCTCTCCACCTTGTTGGACTCTTGCTACTGGTCCAAAATGGGGGCCTTTTTTACACCCACTGAGAAGGAGAACAAACTAAACTACTATAAAGACATCCTATGTAGTCATTTGGCCGCTGCCTATCTGCGCCATCGTCCATCCTCTAGCAGGTCTGCCCGGGGGGCCCCCTGCGCTCACGTTCCTCTGCCATCCATCAGCATCAACTTGAGTCTACAGTTGCTGATGAGCATTTTTCTTCACCTGCATAGTCACTATAGTCATAGCTCCTCACCAGCAGCAGGTAGAAGTGGAGCAGGACCTGAACCAGCAGGTCATGGCATACCTGGACAGCACCCTGCCACCCCACATTGCCTCCTGATGCTGCTGCCGCCTCCACACTCTGTCACCGGGTCTCTCTGTGGTCTCCTCATGCTGCTGCCACCTCAACACTATCACTCTGTGGCCTCCTGATGCTACTGCCTCCTCCAAACTATGTCATGTGGCTACTCTGTGGCCTCCTGATGCTGCTGCCATCTCCACACTCTGTCACCGGGTCACTCTGTTGTCTCCTTATGCTGCTGCCACCTCCACACTATGTCACCTTGCCACTTTGTTGTCTCCTCATGCTGCTGCCACCTCCACACTATGTCACCTTGCCACTCTGTGGTCTCCTGATGCTGCCGCCACCTACACACTCTCATTGTGCCACTCTGTGGCCTCCTCATGCTGCTTCCACATCACTTCTATGTCATAGGGCCAGTCTGTGGACTTCTCATGCTGTTCCCATCCTCCCCACTTCATGACTGAGCCACTATTTTGCCGTTCGGCCTGGCTGACAGCATCATTGTTTTGACCCTTCTTCTGATCTGTCAGAAGCAAGGAAAAATTACACGCACAATGGATCCTTTCTGTGTAGCAGCTGTAAGGCCTGTATGGTCTGTAGGGATTGTCTCTTATTCAGGGGTCATTCTCACAGAATCTCGCCAGGCAATAGATTTTTTTGGTCCAAACTGTGCTTTTATTGCCGCACATCCATATAGCATAACAGTACAAAGCCAAAATAAAAACCTTGCCTGCCTGGGCTGTGTCTAAACAGGATGATATCCCTGTCTCACCTAAGGCACCGTTCACACACGTTGATCACATATGGCTTTCTCAGCCTCACAGTCCTGTAGCCTCCAGGCCTGTAACAAGTTCAGTGGGGGGTTGTGGTCCAGTAATCCTCCTGACTCTGACCTAGTGACTCTTCCACTGCAGGCGTCACAGCGTCCCCCCAAACTTTAGGCTATCGCTTAGCCCAGTGGCCCCTCAGTCCTCCTAACTGAGGCCACATTCAGAGCCTCTACTCTAGGCCTCTGTATCCCAGAGAATCTCTCTCCCAGAGTTAGCCACACCCAAGTCCAGCAACAGGATTAAATAACTAACCAGGACACGAGCATTGTCCAAATTCCCGGACTGGAACATGGGGAACAGGCACCCACCCAGCACATTGGCTGTTCCCAGTAAAAGCCCGCTCTGGACTAGCTGGAACCAGCTACACTATCTATTATGGCGTCCACCAACTACTTTAGTGGACACCTACACTAGAGCTGTTACTCCACCAAGGCCGGGCACCTTTGTAACACATTCCTGGTCTAACCAACGCCACTTTTAGAATGCTTCCCCGGGACTTTACTGCACACAACACTGTTCACATTGCCACAGGTCCCATAAGAATTGGCTTGTCATCTCTGTTTTGGATCCACACCTGTTTTTTGGCATTAGCAATACTGATGGATTACTGACCAAATGCTGACCGAGTGAAGGCTGATGCTCAACAGACAGGATCCTTTTTTTGGGGTTTATTGTTCTGACGGATCAAAGGAAGGGCAAAATAATCAGTGACGTCAACACAAACTTACTGCTGACACCCTTTCCACTCTGTTGGGGGGTCTCTACTTGTATAATCGTTTAATAGAACAGGTTCTGTAGACATCTATGTGGAATCAGCTGACAACGGTGTAAAAGGAGTGTGCTTCTTCTTGGCTCTAACATCGACCTGTAAGGCTAAGTTCATACTTGAGTTATTTGGTCAGTTTTGGCCCCATGACTGCCCAAATAAGTGAAGTGTGCAGTGATTCTAACAGCTATGCCTGTCATCTGCATGTCATACTGACTCACAGTATTATTTCACTACCAAAGCAGACTCCCTATGCTTGTTACCACAAGGCACAGTGTTCTACACCCCTATAAAGGCTCTCTGCAGCCAGAAAATAGCAATTTTGAAACAAAATTTGCGGCGAATAAATTCGGATCGAACCAAATTTTTTCCAAAAAATTCGCCGAACTGGCAAAACAATTTTTTTTTAAATTAGCTCATCTCTAGTTGTAACCATGGAAATGTGCAGTGTATAATGTAATGGAAAAATGAATCCAGTCCGCAAAGGAGACAATATGGATAATAACAATACAGTAAGTGCCTTGTATTAACTTTTTCTACATGATAGATGCCATTTGCTGAAGTGAGACAACCCCTTTACTGCAATGAAAGGGACATTGTTAATACACTTTGACATGATCCTAGCCAGCCATATCATAATTCTTTAACCCTCAGCCTTATTGCCAGCTGTAGAAAGAGACCTTGGAAAGATATAGAGGGAGAGTACTACAACCCCCATCATTTCATTTGCCAAAACATCCCTATCAGGGAATATTTGCACTGTGAATTGTTTGGAACTGTGTTTGATACAGTTGGATGTACTACACCCTCCATTATTCCCCTTAGTAAAGAGGGACTTGTCTATTTTCTACAAGTGGCTGGTCGAGTCGCTATCCGCAGTACCTGCATCTACTGCCTTGCACCTGTACCAAACTCAGACAATCAAGGGCATCTCAACTACTGTCAGAAAGAATAAGAGGGCGTGCCCTCAAGTTACTGCCTGGCTCTAGTGGGCATCACTGAGGATTGCCACTGTGATTTATGTGAATAACTGTTGTCACCTGAGCTACTAATACTCCTGTCCTGTCCTCCGCCCAACTCCTCCCAGGTTGCGTTATAAGAATTAATGCATAATGACATATAAGATGCATATTAGCCTTTGTTCTTTGATAGAATGTTGATCAATTTTGCCATCCTATGTATCTGGGATACTTCAGATTTTTTTAACAAGATTTGTGAGATAGAGTATACCAATGACATGATCCTAGTCTCCTTTGATGTGTGCTTCTTGTATACCTCTATCGAACACATGAAAGGGATGCAGGCAGCAGGAGAAGCCTTGTCCAGCTCTGGATTTACACTTGAGAGATCTAAATTTGTTTAACTTTTGTTAGAGTTCATTTTATATAATAATTACTTTTGGGTGGAAGATAATTTTTGTTTGCAATGCCGCAGAACTGCGATAGGTTGCAACGTCGCACCAACATATGCAAATATTTAAATATATGGCGGCAGTTCAGTGTAAATTTGTACATAGGTTTATATCCACAGATGGCTAAGGTATATATATTATATTCTTGTTATCTGGAGAGGCACAATGATGGAATTGGATAGGTTCCATAATTTTTTTTTAATTATATGTATCCAGAATTGAAAATCACCATAACTTGGTCTACACAGGAATCTCGGTTTTTGGATACGCTAGTCTATGTACAGAAGGGTAAATTACAGTATGTACAGATTTATTTACTAAACCAACAGATTGTAACAACCTATAAAATTACGGTAGTAATCATCCATGGTTGATGGCAAACTGGTTACCATAGAGTCATTTATTACATGTTAGACACATCACTACTGAGGACAGTAGGTTTACATGTAATGTCAATAAAATGTCGGATAGGTTTCTTAGCCTGACATACCCAAAAAGAGTCATTGATCAACATAAAATAGGATTCAGGGTATGACATAGGCCATAACATTTGTTAGGAACAAGGCAGAGTATAAAAGGATGTCTTTTGTGTACACGTTCTCTGAGATTAGTGGCAAGGTATCAAAACTGAAGGATGAATGGGAAATTTTAAGAAAGGGACTTGGACCAAAAACATCAGAATTTTCCAGTTTTCCGATTATGGCATGTAGGAGAAATCATAACATAAGAGATCGACTCATTAAATCTGATTTTGGGTCAACAAAAAAAGCTAGAATTTTCCAGCACATCCCAGGAATGGCAGCTTTCCTTGCTTGCAATGTTGCCATTGCAATAACTCGATAACAAGTTAGACATCAACGAACTGATCGGGTTTACTGTATTAAACATAACAAAATTTGTCAAACAAGTATATTGTATTTATCTATATCATCGCATGCCCTTGTGGGATGATGTATATTAGAAAAACTGTGAATGAAGTAAAAACGCACAAAGAGAAACATAAGAGTACAATTGGTGATGAAATGAGAGATCCACCAATAGTACAGCATTTTTTTTTATATCAGTCAGCTACGATACCCAGTCATAGGCCATGTACTACCCCTTAGACAGGGAGGGATAGGGAACATCTTTTAAAATTAAAAGAAACTCTTTGGATTTATGAACTTAATACATTAGCGCTGAAAGGCATGAATATTGAATTTACTATCAGAGTATTTAGCTAATAGGCTACACTATGGCATACCGACATGGGTAATATGAGGTAGATGACATGTTTTATTGCTTTATTTCAACCTTGATTTTAATACCACTAATTTACTTTCTGCTTTATTTTTTAGATGGTAGATGTACCTGCTATGAAAGAGGGATCCAGGTGCTCCGTGTCTAATAGTACAGGCTATAATAGAGACCATATCCTTACATAGCTTCCATAATATAATGTGATGGAGGTTGACCTATGACTGTTGCATAGTGGAGAGTGTGGTTTCTTTTAACATTGGTTATTTAATAATGAGCATAGGTGAGCCCGTATGGATAGGACCAAACATAATTGCAGCTAGTAAATGTTTGGTGCTGATGAGATTAAGTACCACTATCAATACAAGACATCAGCACACTGTGGGAGTATGCAATTATATATTGCAGACAACCAGATGGGAGTAGTGATGTTTAGTTAAAGGTTAATTTATAATGCACCTATAGTACACTTCTAATGAAATTAAATCTTAGGCTGTGTGTAAACCTGGTTCTGGATTTTTTTGTTGTTCGGGTATGAAGTTGTAACAACCGACCATTAGGCAAAGTCTGGGGACATCATAATTCCATTGTATGAACATAAGAAGAGGTCCCTGCATACACAGTCGAAAAGTGGCAATTTATCAGAGTTGCAAAAAGGGGTGATTGTTAGCTTTCAGGCCCGGGTTGGCAGTATTTCTGAAACTGTCCAGTCTGTGAACTGTTCATGCGCTGCTGATTGCGAATAAACGACGTGTAAACTGTGGAGCACCATGTGACATGGATGTGAAAGGTCAATGTTGGCTACAAAAGTGTGCCAGGGCCTGACACGCCACAGTAGAGCAGCTCACCACCAAAATGAACCAGGATACTACCAGATGTGTGGGTAAAACAGTTCAGTGAGCCCTACTGCGTACAGGGCTCCAAAGAAGACGGGTGGTCACTACACCTCTGGTAATGAAGTTGTAAAGGCAGGGTTGCCTTCTCTGATGAGTCACATTTTCTGCTTCATCAAAAGGACAGACATTGGTGTGTCAGGTGAGAAACATCAGAAAACAAACACCCTGCAACCATTGCTGGAACAACACAAGCTGGTGGTGGCAGCCTTATGGTCTGGGTAATGTTTTTGTGGCATTCTATGGGCCCACTCATATGGGCCCATGTGGAAGGCACCCTCAACAGATTTGGATATGAATCCATACATGCAGATCACGTACACCCATACATGCTGATTTTCTTTCCTGGGGCAGATGGGATCTTCCAACAACACAATGCAACATGTAGCGCAGCGAGAAATGTCTGACATTGGATGGAAAAGCAAGGCCCAAACTTTTAAGAACTACCCTGTCCGCCTAATATCCCAGACTTGAATCCAATTGTGCATCTCTGGGACCACCTTCATTGTTGTGTTCACTCTATGGATCCTCCCCCATGCACCCCCAGAAGCTGTGGGATGCACTGCAGTCATCATGGCTCCAGATACTTGAGACAACCTACCAGGACCTTATTGAGTTACTCCCAGCCTGTCTAGATGTTGTCCGTGCTGGTGGTCATAATAATGTGACTCGACTACGAATGTACAATAACGAAGATGATATGTTATGGTTAACTTTGGACAGAGATCTCCTTGGTCGCCTCATACATTTCTATAACAGTGGGGAAGTTGTATGAGTTGGTAAATGCAATTTGCATGATTGAAGAGGAATTTTGAATATCACACTGCTAACAATGAACTTACAAGATTTGGAGCATACCCAGTTGGACTACTGAGACTTTGAATCCCTCATGAACAGTAGGCAATCCATTTTTATGTGTTTGTGGATAATACGTGCATAAACACTGTTAATGACTATGGTTAACATTATTTATATATTGAGACTATTGTAATGAGGAGTTGGGAGAGTGATGGATTTTGTTAAGTGGGGGGTTGATTTACCATTGGTGATTAAGAGCTTACATGATCAATGTGAGGGTATTTCAATATATTTTGATTCTATCGTTCTACCATATTGTAAGCTTGACAAAGACCAGGCTACTATTGGCAGTCGAAACATTGTGTTTTACTTAAAGAGGACCTGTCATAGCTCCTGACATGCCTGTTGTAATAGCTTCATGCATTTCCCATGTAATAAGAATTCTGTAGCATCTATTCCTATGTTGTGCCATTCATTTATTATTTCTACTAGAAGTTATGATTGAATTGTTGGCAATCTGTAGTAATGGTACAGAGGGGTGGTAACAAGTTGGGGGGTATACCTGCACAGACTCACTTTATCCAATCAGTGCTGCCATTTTCAGACACACCCCCAACTGGTTATCACCCCTCTATACCCTTACTGCAGACTGCTAGAATTTAATCATAACTTCTAGTAGAAATAAAGGAATGGCACAACATACAGACATAAGAATATATGCTCCAGAATTGGTATTACATGAGGAATACATGAAGCTATTAAAACAGGCATGTAAGGAGCTATGACAGGTCCTCTTTAATACATGTGTTGGCTCTAAGAAAGGTAGATGTCTCAAGTTGTTATACCGGTGCTACTATTTTACCTTATTAAATGTCCATTAAAATCTGATCTGTAGAGATTTAACTTACCTCCACCAACCCTTTGAATAAGAAATCTTAGTCCTTGTTGTCAGTAGAAAAATGGATGAAAAAGTAGAATAACTCTCCATTGAAGTGAGTGGCTGATGTGGAATCTGCCAAGTTCTCTATTGCTTATTTACCATGAATGGAAGCAGGAGACGACCACTGGGATTCCCATTAATCATACTTCTATAGCACGCTTAATTGTAGCACTGAATAATGGCACATAAGATAAATAATAAACTTCATCACATATTATATTTAGAATAGGTGACCAACTAGCAGCCCTTAGACCACACAGGCAACAGTGCATCTTGGGTTAATCACAGAGTCTGTCATACTGTGCAAAGCTTGGTGCATACATAATGAACCTGCACACAATAACATCTCCAGTGGGTAATGATCATGGGTGGAGGTAAACATTAGTGTGCACGGTGTACGAATGTTAGGGCATTATGATAGAATTAGGGATGTGCATCATCTTCAATCATCTATGACTCCTAATAAGTGAAACCGATATTTTCTGCATACAAAAACTCTTTGCAAATAAGAATTTAGACAGATGTGCCCATTTTTGTTTAATAAATAGGTTACTGTGCAAAAAGACATAAAAAGCCACCCTGAAAACCACTGCTGTACTCCTCTAATACCACTCACTGTTCTCTGCACTGAAATGTGATATATATCAGAGAGGGGAATAAACAGCTTTTATGGCACTCTGCACTATAAGACCGTGCATTCCTGTTTTCCAGGCTAATAAAAACAGCAAAGATATACGTCACCCAGGGGGAGAATGGGTATTATGCTTATATGCGAGTGCGGCTAAAATATACTGGTTTTGTGATGTTGTTTTGCTTGCGTTATCTCATTCCGTGGCTTTTCCACTCTCTTTATGGTAGCGTTATGGTTCTGCCTTATTTATGATGCTGGTTCGCTGCTGTCTAATGCGGCAGCTAATTTATGTTTCAGTGGAGCGGTTTTGCTAGAAGAAATTGGTTTGAAGCACAGTCCTGACATCTGTAATGTGTGTTCTGCTTGTCTTTTGGTGTATGGGATTAATGTCTAGGGTGTTGTTCGAGATGGAAGGATTGTTCTCTTGCTCTGCTCTCAGTCCTTGCCCAATAGACCCCAAGGCTTTTTAGGGTTTTCTTTCTGACTGCAGGAAAATATTCACGCACCCATTTGTTTTCTTCTCCTTCTGGGTCTGCGGATGATTCATTCAGTAGCCGTCTTTGCATTATAGGTGCACCTACTTGACATGGTCAAAGAGTGGGTCAATTGTGATATTAAACTATTGTATTTATTCTTGTATGAATGTATTTGTGTTTGTATTGATGCTGAAATGCAATGTATATGGAAATACAATGCAGGACCAAACAAAGGACAGCGAAGAGCATGTAGCACATGACGTGACAACATCAAAGGGAGACAGCGTCCTATAAAATGTAGGAAATTGAAATACATTAATAAAGATGTAACTATGTATAGTGGGGGCTAGTATTGTCAAGCACAACATACAAACTTTCTTTACATTCTGGAGGTATATGACAGTTATGGAGATTGATTGTAGACACAAAACTGCTATCGCAGTCAATTGATTTGTTGCCTGGAAGTGACTGTATTGCAGCTAAACCAACCTGTCATGTGTTGCCTGTAATTTTCATCTCATATTAACATAAATTCCACGTATGATAAACCTGGAATACGATAGTAAAACGAGAGCAGTGATGCACATTCAGGCCTTGTGGACCTAACTCATCTTATTGCCCAATTCAAATTTTTGCAGAATCAATAAGCACCTCAGTTCAATGCTAAAATCATAATTTTCCAACAGCGGGCAATTAGCATTACCCATAATCAGTATCATTCATTCTAAGTACAGTGGTCCCTCAAGATACAGTGGACTCAGGAAACAATATTTTCAACTTCCATCAATGGTGTCTCTTGGGCCATCGTGAGTTGAAACTATACTCAACATACAATGCTTCAGACTCAGTTTCCAACCCAATCAACATGGTTAAACATCAGTATTGGTTGTCTATTAGCTCCTATTTACAGTATAGTGTGATGACTACATGTTCTGTACTGATTGTGCAACAATGACCTGCAACTTTGGATGTCAAGTGAGTGTCTCAATTTTATTTATCTGGTACACTGTGTGCTATACAAGACCCTGAAGAAACTCCTATCCTCATTATAGAAAGTGATTTACAACTTCTAGCATCTATGCCTTACTGTTATATGTAAGGAATTACTTTATCTGTGTGGGTTATCTGCTTATATTTCCTAAATCTTCATTTTGCTCTTATCTTGGGGTGACTTGGGCCTTTGGAAGCAATTACATGTAAAGGACTCAAGTTACAATGGTTTCAAAATACAACAGCTGTCCAAGATCCAATTTATATTGTAACTAGAGGGAACACTGTTGGGCTGTTGTAAACTTACTAAGGATCTGTCAACAGATTTTACAATACAAACGTCACACATTAACCTGATGAGGCTGGTGTGCTTACTATGAAAATCCATGTCAAAATGGGTGTAAAATTATTTTTTAAAGTTTTTCCACATAATATAAAAGTCCAGTTGTATTCATGTACCAACCTCAGACTCCACCATTTGAGGTCCAGCTTGTGCTGAGTGAGAATTCAGCAGCAGAAGCAGCAGGAGAGGAGATACACTGAAAGGAGATTTTCAGTCAGAATAGAAAGATAAAGATTGAGTGTAGTTCATGCAAAATGCTGAGACTCATGAGCTCTCTCTAGCTGGACTCATTTTAATATGAGGTGGGAAAACTTTCAAAAAGGATTATATACAGTCATTTTGACATGAATTTTCAAGTCTGTATAACATACTTAGGGCTCATTCAGACGGCCGTCGTATTTTGCAGTTCTCAAATTGTGGATCCGCAAAACATGAATATCTATAATAGAAATGCCTTTTCTTGCCCGTGATTAAGGACAAGAATAGGACATGCTCTATCTTTTTGCAGGGCAGTGGAACAGAACTACGGATCTGGACAGCACACCGTGTGCTGTCCACCTCTTTTGCGGCCCCATTGAAATGAATGGGTCGACACCTGTTCTGCATAATTGCAGAACGGATGCGGGCCCATTCATACAACCATCTGATTGAACCCTCATTAGGTCCAATAGATCTGTTCCTCAATGTATACAATTTGTATTTGAAATCTGGAGATCCCCTTTAAAGGGTGTGTGAACTTTGTTAAAAAGAAAATGTTTGTATTTCCTGGATACATGTGAACAGATCTGCTTTTAAGGTTACAGATTTCTATAAATTAGCAAATAGAAAGGGTCAGTGAAAAAAGAGAAGTACCTCACTGCAGGATCAGACTGGTCTGTAGCCATGAAAATAAAAAGACTTGCATAGGAACAGCATACACAAAATGTTTTATTTTTTTAATCAAAATATTGAAGGAAAAAGGTAAATATTCTTAATGTTTGCACATGACACTGGGGTGTGTGATTTTGGCAACTTCTGTACATAGATATAACCAAGTGATTCGGCTACAGGGTAGAAAAGTCACAACAGTTCTTGAACTGAAAAAATTTACTAGAATCTTCATTATGTTTCTACATGAAAACACAGTGAGGACTTATCTCACCAGTATAACACACGTCAGCACAGTATGTGCAACTGGCAAACTGATTGGCTCTCTAGTAACCTTCAAAGAGACTCCTTTTCTTTACCTGATTGGTCATTCTCTCAGTTGCACTTGTTTTGCACATTTTTAAACTCTTAGGCCTCTTTCAGACGGGCGTTGCGGGTGCATTCCGTCAAACAGTGCGGGTGCGTTGCGGGAATCGCCGCGATTTTTCCCTGCGAGTGCAAAGCGCTGTCATGCGTTTTGCACGCGCGGGAGAAAAATCGGCACTTTTGGTACCCAGACCCGAACCTGCACTTCTTCACAGAAGTGCATGTTTGGGTCAGAAATTGTCCCGCTGGTATTATTTCACATTATAACATAGTTATAATGTAAAATCATATTCCCTTGGCCATCTTGCTAATGTTGAACCAGGTGCTGAATGGGTTAAAAATAATAAACTAATCATAACTTACCTGGTCCATTTGATCGCGAAGCCCGGCATCCTCTCTATTAGCTTGCTACTAGGTAAAGGACCTGTGATGATGTCACAACATCACATGGCCCAATCACATGCTCCATCACCATAGTGATGGAGCATGTGATTGGGCCATGTGATGTGACGTCATCACAGGTCCTTTAGATCATAGATGCTGCAGGGAAAGAGAGGACAGATCGCGATTACGCGATCAAGTGGCTAAGGTAAGTTAACTTTTATTATTTTTAACCCCTTCCTCATCATTTAACAATGCATTCTTTATTAAGAATGCTATTATTTCCCTTATAACCATGTTATAAGGGAAATAATAGAGATTGGGTCCCGTTGCTAGCAACAATGCGGAAAATGCAACGCATCCGCACTTGGTTGCGGATGCTTGCGATTTTCCCGCAGCCCCATTCACTTCTATGGGGCCTGCGTTGCGTGAAAACGCAGAATATAGAACATGCTGCGATTTTCACGCAACGCAGAAGTGATGCGTGAAAATCACCGCTCATGTGCACAGCCCCATAGAAATGAATGGGTCCGGATTCAGTGCGGGTGCAATGCGTCCTCCTCACGCATTGCACCCGCGCGGAAAACTCGCCCGTGTGAAAGGGGCCTTACTGACATCCACAGTACTTCTTATCGACATGCACAGTATGTGGCTGTTGGGTCATTGGGGCATTTGATTAGGAGCTGAACAGCCACTATAGTCGCAGGGTACATGCTGTTTTACACAGTGGACAGTTAGTGGGAGAGTCCATGATTGGTGATCAGGATGATCATGGTCTTTTTTTTTTTTTTTTTTAATCATCTTAAACAAAATTCATAAAACAAAATTACACAAAGAACCTCCCCATTCCCCCCCCCCAATCCACCCCCCAGTCCTGCAGGGAAGAAGGGAAAACAAAACAAAACAAAAAAAAGTTAATAAAATTCCTCAGCCATCCCAATCTCTCCAGAAATTGGCCCATTTCACCCTCTTTGTCTGTGCATAATTCTCTCATAAATTTTCACCTTATCCACTAGACATAGCCAATTATTGCAGTCTGGAACAGAGGGGGAAAACCATTCTCTGGCTACAAGAAGCCTGGCTAAAAACATCACTTTAGTCAACAAACGGCTCTTCATAGGCTGGCAATTAACCTCTGATAGATCCCCTAAAATCCATACCTTAGGAGATAGAGGAATATCTATTTTAAGTCTCCGAATCAAGGTTGTTTGAATCGTTCTCCAATATTTACTCACTATCGGGCAATCCCAGAACAGATGCATATGATCTGCTCCGGGGTCCCCACAGCGAAGGCAGTCAGAGGTAGCTCTAAATCCCCTCTTATGGAGCCATAAAGGTGTCACATATATTTTGTGTATAATATTGAACTGTACAACAGTGTGATTAAAGTTGTGAGAAACCTAACTAAAGTTCTCCCCTATATTCTCCCAGTCTGGAGAACCCACCTCTGACAATAAAACAGACCAGGATCTCTGTCCTGGTGAAAAACATAAAAAAAAAAAAAAACTTTTCATCAAGTGCCTATAACAATGTGATAATTTAACTTTCATACCACCTTTCTTACAAATCAGATGTGCAAAAATTCCGGAGTGTCTACCTCAAGTGAATAACTATCGACAATATTAAGAAATGCTGACCTCAATTGAAAATATGCGTACCAAGCCACCTCACCTAAATTTAAATTCTGTTTTAGCTCCATAAGAGACAGGACTTGCCCATTTTTAACAACCTGATTCAGATAATGAATATTTCTCGCCCTCCAATATTGCCAACAGTTTAGATCATCTAATTTCAGAAGCTTTAAATTATGCCATAATGGAGTACAGATAAGTGCTGCCTTGACTTTAAACCAGCTCTTTATCACCAACCAGGCCTTCGTAGCCATTCTGCAAAAAGGTTTATAGCCAGTCTGCGTATTAAGTAAATAGTCGGACTCCAATACTGTAAATAGATCTGAGAAACCTGAGTCTTTCACCAGTTTTCTACAGAGTTGGCTATTTTCCCAGTCATTAAAGAAACAAAGTTGAGAGGCTATGAAATATCCCTAAAATAGGGAGGTTAAGGCCTCCCCACTGTAGGGCATAGAAAAATAGAGCAACTTTAGTCTCACCCGTTTCCTCCCCCATAATAAATCATTAATCATCCGTTCTATCAACCTAAAATACTTGTCTTCAATCCAAACGGGCGAATTGCGAAGAACATAAAGTACCTGGGGCAGCACGACCATTTTTATTAATGAAATTCTATCCCCTCTTGCAGGCAGAACTTTTTGCCATATCTTAATTTTTGATCTCACTTTCGACAGTAGGGGGATCAAATTAAGTTGGAGATAATCTTGAATTTTGGCAGAGGCTGTTATCCCCAGATATTTTATTGACTCGGAGATCGATACCCGACTAGGGAAATTTTCCACAGATCCTCGCAATTTATCTACCGGGAGAAGAACAGTCTTCCCCCAATTAACCTCCAAGCCAGAAGGATAGGAAAACAGGCTGACCAGTTCCATTATTCGAGGGAGTGTTTTTTCTGTTTGGTGAATAAAAAACAAGGTGAATAAAAAACAAGATATCATCTGCATAGAGGGATATACGATCCTGCTCCCCCATTACACCAAAGCCAGCCACTCTCGAGTCTTGCCTTATGCTAGCTGCAAGAGGTTCAATATAGATATTAAATAGAAGAGGGGAAAGAGGACATCCTTGACGAGTACCTCTGCCCAGCACAAAACTCTCTGTCAGCATGTCATCAGGGCCAGCCTTTGGGGTGTGCGAGCTGTGCGGCCGCACAGGGCGCCATGGCAACAGGGGCGCCCCGTCCCGGCGGCCGACATAGCTCGCAGACGCTACCTACAGCCTACAGGCCGGACAGGCCTGCGGCAGTGGCGGATCCAGGGGGGCAACGGGCACTGCCCCCGATATTGTGGCAGGCTGGCAGCACCGGCGGCAGTCAGTGACAGGAGATGAACGCTTCCACTGTGGAAGCGTTCATCTCCATAGCGATCTGTGTCGCCGTCCTCTGGACAGCGATACAGATCGCTGTGCAGTGCGGCAGGGAGGGAGAGGCGTCTCCTCCCTGCTCCTCTGATAGGCTGCCGGCCTCGTGCCGACAGCCTATCAGAAGCGGTTCAGGCGGCGCGATGACGTCATCGCGCCGCCTGAGCAGAGGACAGAACGGGACACAGGCCGGAAGAGGCCTGCATCCAGCGCTGCAAGGAGGTAAGTAGGAGGGGGAAAAGAAGCCTGCACATGATTTTGGGGGAGAGAAGCCTGCACATGATTTTGGGGGAGGGGGGAAGAGAAGCCTGCACATGATTTTGGGGGAGAGAAGCCTGCACATGATTTTGGGGGAGGGAGGGGGGAGAGAGGAGCCTGCACATGATTTTGGGGGAGGGGGGAAAGGAGCCTGCACATGATTTTGGGGGAGGAGCCTGCACATGATTTGGGGGCTGGGGAAAGGAGCCTGCAAATAATTTTGGGGAAGGGGGATGGGTGGGGAAAGGAGCCTGCACATGATGGGGGAGAGAGGAGACTCGGGGGCACTATGGGGACATTACTGATGTATTTTATATGGGGGTAGTAGGATAATTTGTCCAGAATATGGGAGGATGATGGAAAAGTAGTAACTGAGATTTATTTTGTTGTCAAACTGCAGAGACGAAACCTGACGGTCTGGTCTGAAGGTCTGAAAGGAGAAGATGAGGAAAGAGAACATCTACATCACAGGAGACGTCACTGGATGGAAGAGGTAAGTGGGGCTGTTTTTCTGTAGTGATGGGAGCTGGGGCGTATCAATCGCCCAAAGTGCCCCTCCCGAGACCAGGCTCTGGATCCGCCAGTGGCCTGCGGTGGCCCTGGTGACAAGTGGGGACGGCAGGGCACAGCAGGAGATGAGCGCTCTATTGCTCATCTCCACAGTCATCTGTATCGCCGTCCTCAGGACGGCGATACAGATGTCTGTGCTGCGGCAGAGGAGGGAGAGGTGTGTCCCCTCCCTGTTCCTCTGATAGGCTGCCAGCACTAGACCGGCAGCCTATCAGAGGCGGGTGCAGGCGGCGTGATGACGACATCGCGCCGCCGGAGCCGCACAGCGAGGGACACAGGCCGAAAGAGGCCAGTATCGCATCACTGACATGGATATGGGGGAGGGGGGGGGGCGCCACAAGATTCGCTTGCACAGGGCGCCTGAACACCTAAGGCCAGCCCTGCATGTCATTAATCCTAATTCTGGCCACTGGACATTTATATAACAACTGAACCATCCCCATAAATTTGGGGCCAAAACCCATTCTTTTCATCACCTCCCAGAGAAACGTCCACTCGACCCTGTCAAACGCCTTAGTAGCGTCCAATGACAGGACCGAGCGGGCGCCCCCACCGGGAGACTGAATATTAGCAAAGAACCTATGCAGATTATGATGGGTACCCCTTTTCACCATAAAGCCATTTTGATCTGAATGAATCAGAGAGGACATAACCTGAGAGAGCCTCCTAGCCAAAACCTTTGATAACAACTTAACGTCCGTGTTTAATAGGGAAATTGGTCTATATGAGCTCAGATCCACCGGGTCTTTATCTTTTTTGGGGGATTAAAACTAAAACTATCACGGCTTCCATCATAGACTGTGGCAAAACCCCTCCCTGTGATGCTTGAGCAAACACTTCCAGTAGATGAGGGAGGATGACATCACTGTACTTACGATAGATTCCATATGGAAAGCCATCTGACCCTGGCGATGAGTTCCCGGAGATAGATTTCAAAGCCTCTTGAATCTCCACAAGAGACACCTCTCCTTCCAGGGATTCTTTTGGGGCTTCTGTTAGCATTGGAAGAGAAATTCTCTCCAGGAACTGTCTCGCCAGGTCAGTTGGCAGACCAGGAGAAGCTCTATATATCTGAGAAAAGTATTGCAGGAAAGTGTCTCTTATACCCTCTGGGTCTGATATTATTGCCCCATCTAAATTACGAACCAAAGTAATAGCCTTCTTACTTTTATCTTGCTGTGATATTATTTTAGCCAAAAGCTTACCAGGACGTCCAGATTCTGAAAAATACTTCTGACCCTTAAAAAGTAGCCTATGGTTTGCTTTCTCAATTACATATTCCTTCAAGGAACAGCTAGCCTTCTGCATCTCTTCCCTACTACAATCAGTAGGTTGATCAATAAATCGCTCCGTTGTGGAAGCCACAGTATCAGTCAGGTCTTTCTCCCTCTTCTTAAATGATCTTCTCACAGACGTAATGTCACTAATAAGAACCCCCCTCAGATATGCTTTCAAAGCGTCCCAAACTGAATTGATGTTAGCAGAGGGAAGATTCACTTCCCAAAAGGAAGATACATGTGTTTTAATAGACTGATAATTATCTATAATAGTGAGCCAATATGGGTTCAGCTTAAACCCACATCCCCTATTGTCTTTATTCTCCCCACTGCGAACCTCAATTAGGACCGGTGAATGGTCTGAAACTGTTCTTACGCCATATCGTATCCTTTTAATATTGTTCAAGTTATTCTCATTAGTAAGTGCCAAATCAATCCTAGACATTGCTCTACCTCCTCTACTGACACAAGAATTCACTCTCTTTCCTCCACCAACATGTTCCCATATATCCACCAATCCAATCTCCAAGCAAAACTGAGGTAGTGGAGAATTACACATGCTTCTCCCCCGATCTGCGTCTAAAGTCAGTCTGTCCTTTTTGGGATCCATAACAGCGTTAAAGTCTCCCATCAGTACGAGCCGACATTCTGGCTTTCCTTCCAAAAAGCACAGTAGTTGGATAAGTGGATACATAGAGAATGGAGGAGGTATATAGAAAAAGGCGAGAATGTAACTATATCCATGTAACCTCCCATACAGAAAAATAAACCTGCCTTGGTTATCTATATAAGATTCAATTAAGAAAAAATCTATAGAGTTATGAATCAGAACCGATACCCCCCTAGAGGCACTGCTAAAAGTAGAGTGATAGGATTGGGAATGCCATCCCGTCGTCAAACGGGACACGGTCTCTTCGGTAAGGTGAGTTTCAACTATACAGATAATTGCAGGGAGATATCTCTTCACTGCATCCATTATAGCTTGTCTCTTAACCCTCTCCCCAAGCCCTCTGACATTCCAAGAAACGATTCTAACAGACATTAATTAAGACGAGGAGAAGGAAAAAAAAAAAAAAAGAAAAAAAAAAGAAATAAACCCCTTCCCTGCAGGTTAAATTCCCTCCCCCATTCCATCCCCCTCCCCCCCTTTGGTCCGCCCGATCTAGTCAGCAAACCTCTACCCTCCGGTCACTCTCCCCCACTAATCCCTCCTCCCTCCGTCACTAGAAAAATATAGAAATATATCAAATGCCCATTTGCTCCATCCAATCCAATGCTTGTTGCGGTTTCTCAAAAATTGAGTAGTCCCATTATAGATCACTCTCAGTTTCAGCTGGATACTGTAGGGAATATTTAATGTCTTTTAGCGTCAAACGTTTCTTTATCTCACTAAAGCTTCTTCTTTTTCTTGAGTCTGTCGAGCAAAGTCAGGGAAAAATAACAGTCTAGTGCCTTGATAGTCAATGGGTGAGCATTCTCTTGCCCTTCTCAGTATCATATCTCTATCCATGGATAGTAATAGTTTCATTAGAATTACTCGCGGCGGCCTCCCTGGAATGGGTTTCCCCTGAATCCGATGGGCTCTTTCTATTTGGAACATAGAGGAAAAATGTTCACTGCCCAAGTTTTTCAAAATTACATCCTTAAGTTGTTCGACTAACTGCCGGCCCTCAACTCCCTCTGAAATCCGACTAAGCGGATATTATACCGCCTTGATCTATTTTCCAGGTCCTCCAATTTATCTTGTAGGAGGTGGTTTTCCGAGGAAAGAGACAAGGTCTTAGTTTTTATCATGTCCATGTCGGATTGGAGGGAGTCAACCGTCTTCTCCATATTAAATACTCGATCCCGGATTTTGATCAGATCTTCTCTAATTAGAGATATATCGCTCTGCATTGACCCGAGTTGAGTAGACATCCCCTGCACTAACACGCCATTATTTTCTACAGCGCGCAGGATTTTTCCAGGGCTGAGGGTCATGCTCAATTTCTGTTCGCACTAAGAGACTTTCCTCCCTCCTTCCTGATCTGCCAACCCGTCCTCAGATAATTCTTCAGCTTGGAGAGTTTTAGCAGATTTCTTGGAGTTAGTGCTCATTTTTCCTTTAACTAATCCCTTTTCATTAAGAGAGGAGATTTCAAAACTTATCAATTTTCCCTCTGGTGTCTTAGTCCCCAGTTTTGTTCCTAAGAAGTCCACCGACCGCCGCTTTGGAGCCATTAAACGTTAGAGACCCCTTTCAATATATATATATATATATATATATATATATATATATATGTATTTTTTTTTCCTTTCTTCCAGTATTTATTAATTTTAGATTTTAAGAGGTCCTTAAGTTTGTTTTTTTTCTTCTTTTCCTCTTTGTTCTTCCTTGTCTTTTCCCTTCCTTTTTTTTTTCCCCCTCTCCTCCCCCTTGTTTTTGTCTTTATCCCTTTTTTTTTCCTTTTGAATTACCCCTTCTCTATTTCTCCTTTCTTATTTCCCTTTTACTCTCCTTTATTCTTTCTTGTTAAATACCAACCAACACAGTCTTAAAATGATCTTTAAACAGAGTCACAAGATGCAAGGCAATAAGCAAATAGGAGAGCAAAAGCAGTTTTTTTTTTTTTCCCTCACGTGTCCAGCGTCCAGAAGCAGGGGCGAACAGATGAACCAGAAGGACCAGGCAAAACCGGAGCAGGAGGGCAGCGACACACAGGAGGACAGGAACCAGCCAAGCCAGTCAAGCCAGGAGGCCAGCAGCGAAGGAAAACGGGGAGACACGCACCCCGACAAACAGCAGCAGAAGGCAGCAGAAGCCCCACGCTCCCACAGAAGCGGGGCAGCCAGAGACAACCACGAGGAGGCGAGGGGGCGAGAGAGCCCAGCCACACCACAACCAACAACGGGCAGCAGCCAGAGGTAATCGGGGCAGGCAGCAGGATACCGGCAGGCGGAAGCACATGAGGTCCGACGTGGAGTGTGAAGTCCAACGTGGAGGGCAGCGGACGACAAAGGGCTCAAGCTCAGGTGGAGTCCAGCGTGGAGGATGGCGGGCAGCAGAGAGCTCAGGCTCAAGCATTCATGGCCTCAACAGAGAGCCAGAGACGGAGGAGCCGGAGGATCCGGAGGGCCAGATAGCGAGGAGGAGGATAGGAGGAGGAGGAGAGCGCGACGTGCATGTTCACGTCATCACACCGCATGTTGGATGATGATCATGGTCTTTTAACCCCTCAGATGTCGTGATCAGTGATGAGCACAACATCTAAGTGGTCTCCCTTGCCGAGATTTTGGGAGCCATTCAGTTGTTATGGCAACCTTAGCCTTTCTGCAGACTCTGAGACCTGTCATAGTGAAGTTCCTATCAAGCCCTGTCTGTGACAGCGCTTGAGAGGAACTTAGTAATTTTCCATAGACTGCATAGATAAATTATTGCAGTCTATGGCAGAAGTGATTGCATGTTAAATTCCCCTAGGGGTAAAAGAAGTGATTTTTTTTTTTAATATAAAAAATCTAATCATACCCCTTTCTCCATTTTTTAACATAAAAATAAGTAATAAAAAAATAAAGATAATAGGTATCACCCCATCCCAAAATGCTGATACTATTAAATACAAATGTAACATAAAAAAATCTAAATAGCTGATTTGCTGTTTTTTTGATTGGTTCACCTCCCAAAACAATTGAATAAAAAGTGATCAAAAAGTCATACACCCCCCAAAATGGTATTAATAAAACTACTAATTGCCCTGCATAAACTCTTACACAGCTCTATAGATGTAAAAATAAAGTAGTACTTTATTTTTTTTAAGTACTAAAACCCAAGAAAAATAGATGGAGGGGAAAAATAGAAAAGTTATGGCTCAGGAAAGGTGCTGAGTAACAAAACAAAACAAATAATATTGCTGTGTGATGAAGGGGTTAATGTCTCTGAATTTCCCTCTTTCTCGCTGGTCCACTCCCAGCTCCAGTGGACACCTACCACAACCTGTCCTGTCACTGTCTATCTCTAAGGATACGGCCACAAGTTCAGGTTTCTGCATGAAGTTTTGGAAGCCAATATCAGGAGTGAATTCAAAAAAGAGGATAAGTCATATCTGTCCATTATACATTCCCCCTTTTATGATCCACTCCAGATTTTGGCTTCAAAAAATGCATGCAGAAACCTTACCATGTGGTCGTACCCTCAGGCTGTGTCTTAGCCTCAGGCAGTGTGCTTGAGCCCTATTGCTGGAAATAGCTGAGTAGTCTCTGACAGCTTTTTTATTATTTTGGTCCTAGCTCTCAGTGTCTGTCTTCAGAACTGCTCTGATCCGCTTAACTCACAGGAGACCATTCCACACTCACAGGTAATGGTCATCAACTTTTAGCACCAAGGGAGATGACTAGACTTGAGATAATTTTTCAAAAATTCAATTTGATGGTTTGCCTAATTTTTTGAAAAAAATTCTGTTCGATCCGAATTTATTCATGGAGAATAGCATTAAAAACGGCTATTTCCTGGCTGCAGAAAGCCTTTATAGTGGTGTAGAACACTGGGCCTTGCAGTAACACGCATAGGGAGTCTGCTGGTAGTGGGAAAAAAAACTGTGAGTCAGTATGACATGCAGATGATACACACTGCACACTTCACTTATTTGGACAATCACGGAGCCAAAACTGACCAAATAACTCAAGTATAAGCTCAGCCTTCAGGTCAATCTTAGCACCAAGAAGAAGCTCACTCTTTTTACATCATCATCAGCTGATTCCACATAGATGTCTACAGAACCTGTTCTATTAAATGCTTATACAAGTAGAGCCCCCCGACAGAGTGGAGAGGGTGTAAGCAGTAAGTTTGTGTTGACTTCACTGATTATTTTGCCCTTCCTCTGATTCATCAGAACAATAACCCCCAAAAAATTGATCCTGTCTTTTAAGCATCCGCCTTTACTCGGTCAGCATTTGGTCAGTAATCCATCAGTATTCCTAATGCCAAAAAAAAACAGGAGTGGATCCAAAACTGAGATGACACGTGAATGAGGAGATTACTGAGTGGCCCAATGACAGAGTCTGGAGGTGGCAGCACCATCAGGAGGAGGCCACAGAGTAGCACAATGATGGTGTGGAGGTGGTAGCAGCAGCATCAGAAGGCCACAGAGCGGTGCAATGACAGAGTGTGGAGGTGGCGGCAGCATCAGAATGCCACAGAGTGGCACAATGATAAAGTATGGAGGTGGCGGCAGCAGCATCAGGAGGAGGCCACTGGGTGGCACAATGACAGTGTGGAGGTGGCAGAAGCAGCATCAGGAGACCACAGAGTGGCACAATGACAGAGTGTGGAGGTTGGCGGCAATAACAGTACCAACTGTCGATGGTGGGTGTAAGAATGAGCACTTGGCATTAGGTGTGTGTCATCAGGCAGGTGGCAGCATCAGAATAGTAGCTGAGGCAGGTAGGCAGAAGAAACCGGTCTCTTTTGTCAAAGTGTTGGTGTGGCACCATGGATGATCTAGTCTGATGCATCTGGCATTGGTGTGTGGAAATCCTGGCTGATCCACGCCTTATTCATCTTGATGCAGTGTCCCACTATGTGCTATATGTGGGCACTTTAAACACTTGCTAAATGTCATATCAAATGTATTGTGGTATCATGCTGTAATTCCTTTTAACAGGCTGGCAGAGTTATTTACCTTTATTCGCCCCTAGGTGTTGCTGGCACCACTTACATATATAGCTGGGGGGGGGGGGTCAAGTCAGTGTGTGTTGAGGATGAAAATGAGCAGGAAGTTAATGGAGGATGTGAATCAGAGCAGTGCACAATGTAGCTGCTATTTTAGAGAAATATGTGGTAATATATGTGGCAATATCGGAAAGCTATTGAGGACTGGGCAGTCAGGGTATGGGATCAACCCCAGCCCAGGGACCCGATTTTTTAGATGAGAACTGAGAGCATGGTGTGGTTCTCGGTTGAGAGAGGTCTGGCTTCATCCAAGATGACAAGACCAGGCAGGAGTTGTATGTTAACAGGTGCTCTGTGAAGCGCCCTCACCTTCCTCAAGGCCCACCACCAGCCTATATAAGGGGAACACTGTAGAATACACCTCCATGGAGTCCCTTCAAGGTCCATTTGCTGTAATGTTAATCTTCCCCGAGAAACCTCTGGTCCCGTTGTCAGCACCGGAGGTATGGCCGGACGACTCAGCTGCAAAGAAAAGTGCGCTGTGCGCAATAGTCAGCAGACGGTGTGCTCCGCTTCTGAGAATGACCTCAGCCAGAACCGGAGCCTCTCCTTCTCCAGAAGGTCTTTGCTATGGCCCTGTCTCCCAGCCAGAAGTTCGGGCTGAACCTTTCCAGCTTCCTTTATAGCAAAAAACATGTACCACCGTAAGCAACATGTGGCTTCAGCTTCCTCTGATGTGTATGCCTACGGAGTCCTTTTGTTATGGCTTTGCACAGGGAGCAAGAATGTTACGCACAATTCTGATGGAACTCCTGATCTTAAGAAACTGGACTTGGACTCCAAAGCAGAGGTTTTCCTGTTATGTCTTGTGTGCTGTGGAGATTGAATGCACATGGAACAGATAAAAACACATGAATGTTTTTAACTTACTGAAACTGCTTGATTTAATTGTGCATAGATGGCAAAGACAAAGTCTGCTGGTGTGTTGTCATCTGCATTTTAATTATGTTTACTGCTGGACCTACGACTACGTAATTCGGTCCATACCGCAAAAGAAGGTCTACAAACACCCATCAATTTTCCCCAAGAAAACATGGTTGAAATAAAAAATTTCACCAATGAAAGGATAATGGAATTTGATTCATACAGAAGAAAGTCTACATTCACCCAAACATTTTCCGGAAAAAAAAGCCAGTGTCACATAAAGAATTTCACCACTAAGTACTTCAGTCCATACTGCAAAAGGAGGTGCACATTCACCCATACATTTTCCGTAAAAAAAGCCAGTGTCACATAAAGAATTTCACCACTAAGTAAGTCGTTCCATACAGCAAAGGGAGGTGTACATTCACCCATACACTTTCCAAAAAAAAAAGCCAGTGTCACATAAAGAATTTCACCATTAAGTACTTCAGTCCATACCGCAAAAGGAGGTGTACAATCACCCATCGATTTTCCCAAAGAAAACATGGTTGAAATAAAAATATTCACCAATAAAAGAATAATGGAATTCGGTTCATACAGAAGAGAGTCTACTATCACCCATCAATTTTCCCCCCAAAAAAACCTGTTTCACATAAAAAATTTCACCACTACATAATTCTGTCTATCCTTCGAAAAGTGCTTCACCACATATAACTGCACCGCTGAACGGCAATTAGACCACATTTTTTTTTCTCTTTTTACACAAAAGGCTTTTCAACAGATAAGTGCAACGATGAAAGGCGAATATATTTGCACTTCACCAGTAATACACGGCAAACTGGACTGTAATATAGAGAGTTCCTTGCTCCATGTCCTCGCATGTGCAGCAGCTATTTTAGGAAAAATGCAATTTGTTAACACGAGGAGCAAGGAAATTCACATTTGGTGCGAATCAAATTTTTCCTGAAATTTGGATCGAATTCCACTTTGTCAGCTTCGATTCGCTCATCTCTAGTCATTTACTGATGACACTACCTTTAAGCAGCTAGGGTAGATTTATTAAAGCTTTTTCACCCTGCCAATTTTTTTAATTTTTTAATTTTTTTTTACAAATTATTGTGCACATCATATTTGTGCCATAATTGTGACTTGTTGTGCATCTAGACACTTTTTCTAAGTGCTGAGAAAAAGGGAGGGGCGTGACCTTTTATGGCATGCCAGATTTACTAAAATTTATGCCAGAAATTGGCGCAAATTACAGCTAAAATCTATGCCAGCTCATAGCTGCTGTAGATTTTAATTTTTGGTGTTCAGAGAGCCAAAAGATGTGCCAAATTTCCGCCACATGTGAATATACTTTTGAGATTGATGTATGCTTTATAAGCACTGACATGCTTTCTATTATTCACCTCAACATTGATATGAAAATATGGAGCCCAATTTATATTATATATACTCCATACAAGCTTTTCTTCTATTTGTAGCCATGTAAATTCTCCTATATGTCTCTATTTAGCTTCACAACTTTTCCTTTCTAGAAGTCACAGCCTTTGAACTAACTATATCCCAGTTGATGGTCTTACTATTTATATGCTGCTTTCTAACCCCCCTTCCCCCTTCTCTGTGTGTCATGTGAAATGCTGTTCTTCTCCAGTCTCTATCTGCATTTATATTCGGCAGTACATTTTAATTAAGGAGGAAAAAGATACTTTTTCTGCCTCTTTTTTTGGGGCTATGCAAATTATCCTGTGTCACCAATATATATATAATGCAAGGAAGAAGCAGATTCCAGGCAGAGCTGACAGCACTTTGTGTTTTCCATTGGAATATTAATTGCAATAACACAGAATACAAAATATGAAAGAAGCTGGAATGTGCTGGAGAAGTTTCTGCTTTTTTATGGCTAATATTTTATGCAATGACTTGGCATTTTTATATGGGACATAATTATAATTTGGGGCATGCTATGTAAACTGATAGCATGCCAGTTCTTACAGGTAGGGTGACCATTCATAATCAATCATACCCTCCAAGACTTTTAGCCTCTGTGGCTCCTGTATACATAAGAAGTGCAGATTTCTTATTTCTTGTTGATTGGTGCCCTTACTTGTTGAGGTGCATGGATCCACACCTGACTGAAGAATGAAGCATCATGGCTGCTGCCAGGGAGGAAAACAGCAAGGGTCCATTGTGATATAATCATCCATGTAGTGTCTTAAAGTTAGATAGTTTAGAACTAGACTAGACATGCCAAATTTCATTTTATGCCACCACCTAGTTGGCTTTCTTTAGACCAATTTTTTAATGCCAAAATTTTGATTCAATACCGCCCATCCAGGGATGGACTGGGAACTTAAAGTGGCCATGGAATAAAACTAAAAGTGGCACCATGTGGTAGGCGGATTCAAATTGACAGAAGGCGGGGCCAGCAATACCATAGTGCAGAACAAAATACCGCCCTAGCAGAACAGAATAACACACTGCTGCACAAAATACTGCCCCAGCAGAACCAGATACCACAGGGCAGAGCAAAATACTGCCAACCACTTCACAGCATGAAACTGTATCACTGACCTGAGGACACAATCCAAGTGAATTCAGGAAGGCATCTGTGGCTTCTGACCAGGTGCATAAGTGCCTGATGCTCCTGTATTTATTTATGCTGAGAGCATCAGATCTTTATATACCTGGTTGGTGGCCAAAAGGAAGGCTTGGATGGCGGGAAATTTCCTTGTAGAGTCTATGACCAGTCTATCCATGGGCACATCACCACCTCTTTTCCTCTGAGCTATACCACCTTTCCTACCCAGGCACAAAAAGTGTCTAATATCTTAAAGGGATTGGCCGCTTTCTGGTTACTGTTGACAAATGTGTTTGTAAGATGACTATATGACACTTACTAATATAGCCTTTGTTAAAATTCTGCTCCATTTTCTATATTTCATAAGGTACACCCCCTTGTTTACCAAGTCTTTTGTGCTGTGCACAAAAGTCTTGTCCATAAAATGGCTGCTGATGAAGGGTCTTGTGATTTCTCCTCCATTCAACTACACTGCACCTGCCATCTGCACTTGCTTTGTTGGGAGTTTAGTGCAGGTGCAGTGTGTTTCCATAAAGGAAACATCAGATGGAGGTGATTTGTCTGGTCACATGATCCTTCATTGGCGACCATCCTATGGACAGGGCCTCTATGTGGACAGCACAGAAGATTTGCATAACAAATGGGTATGGCTTAGGACATATAGAAAATGGTATAGAATATCAACAAAGGACATATAATCATCTTACCTACACATTGGTCACAAGTAGCCAGAAGGTGGTCATCCCCTTTAAATAAATATGGTGCATGGCATATGCATGATGGCACATCTTGATTAGTGAATCTGCCCAAAGTTTGGATGGCTTTTTACATTCAAGTCAGAACTATTCAATGAATATACAGAGATTGATATACAGTACAGTATAGCTGTATACATGTGAATGAGATCCATGTGCCTACAAAAGTTAAACCTAAATTGTGCCCATCAGTTCCATAGATATATTACCCTGCTGAAATTACAATACAAGGATGTTCTCTCTAGAAAGTATTAAATGAATGGTTAACTCTCGTCGGATATATACATTTTTATCCATGCAGGGCAATATGGACAAGAATATGGTATAGTAAAAGGAAAGCTATCATCATATGAAAAGTAAGTAGGTAAGTAGTAGATTGATACAGATGTCACTCTCTAAAATGTAACTTTCAGCATAAAGTAAGAAAAAAGGTAGCGCCCGCTACTTGTGAACATCTATGTGGGCAGTCTCAGAAGTAGTCATGTAGGCCTAGCTTTTAAGCCTACTTGCATTCAGCACATACACAGGGAAGCAAGGTGTATAACCTGGAATTTTGAAGGCAGCAATAGCAATACAACATAGGAAGTGAATAACGCTAAGGTATGTTTTTGGGAATGAAGAGTGCAGGTAGAAATGTATTATAACTGATACTGGACTTGTCCTGTATGGACCTGAAGAAGTCCTTATATTGAACCATTTCTACTCCCTATTCCCAGGAATTAATTTCCAAGCATATTCTGGAGATGGTCAAACTGGTCTACTAGTAATGGCCTACTGTGGCTTGAAACTGCTGCCATTCTTCCTTTCAAGGGAATGTATTTGTTACTATATTTTTAGAGGGCAACTTATCAGGCAGTGTCTGCCAGAAACACCTACACATTTACATTGCGAGTGTAGTGGCGTATTCCTCCGGGCAGTTACAGTATTTCACTTGCAGAGCTTCCTGACCCAGGACACTGCTAACACTGAACAGCTCAACTTCAGTTCTGTGCATTTTAATAACCAGCAAATTAAACGGATTGTCGCACTCCTCGAGTCGTGATGCCTTATTATTCCTGTCTTTATGCAAAGAATGAAATTATGAAAGGCTATGAGGGGGAAATAAACATTTGTCTAATGAAAAGAGCTGTCTGGAGGGAGGGCTTGCTGAGGAGCAGAATAGACATGAAAGATAAAGCTTGCTCCTATCTTCTCTGCTCTTGCCAACATGAATAGGTTTTTGTCTGCCAGAAAGGCTTCAAGTCAGAGATGCTCTCTGAGAAACAAGCTGATTTTATGCAGTTCCAGGCTGCTAGGCGGATGAGAGCTTCAAGTGGCAGGGACGAGCTTCTGGCAACTCCAAGCTTCCCAGAAAGTTTTCAGCAGTTTGACGATTCTTTGCTCATGAAAAGAGGCTGACCCAGGCTTTCCTACAGTTTTCAGAGAGGCTTTATTAGAAGATGTTGTGGAAAAGTCACAAAGTTTAATGCAAAGCATATACAAATTAAAAGTAAACTCAACATAAGGGATTTGTATCTGTGCTTCTAGCTGTCTCTAGAAGGTAAATTCCATGTACTGTACACTCCAAGTGGACCTGTCACTGAAATACAAGCTAAACTTGTGCATGTCATCATTGCCACAGAAAATTGAATTACATTTTTAATTTTTTTTTTTTAGGAACAACGTACAGGACTGTGTCTTGCTGACTGTGCTTTAAATTCATGCTATCTCAATTTTGTCTCCATTTCTCTTCACTAACCATCAGGGCATCTATTCTTCTATGATACTACTTAGAAACCTGATTGTAGTCAATATTTGCATATTAGCATTGGGCATATCAAGGATCAACAAAATAAACTGGTGAAGTTAAAGGTATTAGTGTATTATATCCTAACAGTAGCGTAGAACAACCTGAACCATATATTTCTTGAAGGGAACCTGTCAATGCAAAATGCATTATGAAGGCAGGGTGATATAGAGCAGGAGGAGCTGAGCAGACTGATATATAGTTTTGTGGGAAAAGATTAATTGATACTTGTAATTTATTCATTGAAATCTCTGGCCATGTGGGCAATCTAAGCAGTGATTGACAACTATATATGTATACACACTTAAACAAAGAAGACTGTCAGTCGCTGATAAGACCATTCACTTGGCTAAAGAACTCAGAAAGAGCAGACATTTAAATGTAAAAATGACATGTTTTAATTCATCTTTTCCCATAAAACTAAGTATCAATCTGCTCAGCTCCTCCTGCACTATAATGTACAGATTACACTAGATTTTAATGGCAACAGGTTCCCTTTAAAGTAAATCTTAGAGTAAATGTTGGTCTCACTAGGGTCATTTATACCAGTCATTATTTTTCATTTTGTCCTGCATACACTTTTTGTTTTGGACCAGAGAGTAGTTGAAAAGAAGCCTAGACATACAGTAATTCTTCAGCCAATATCTTCAGAACTGAGTGGTATAATGTTTGCAGCCTCTGCTGTAAAACCCAGTAGTTGCTATTGTCTATGTTTTACTTATCAGACTATGAAGTGGAAACTTGCATTTGAGAAATCACAGTAAAAGCATTAACAGCCCTGGTATGCATAAGGAATGGATCCTTGTGGGTCTATTTTACTAATTCTGAAAAATGTACACATCTCACTTTAAAGAAAATTTCCTCCAAATAAAATGCCCCTGTTAATTCGTTTCTTGTGCTTTTCAATTGAGTTCTTTTTAATGACATTAACTGATTTCATTACATCTGTTTTTTTGGACAGCTGGGTGACAACCAGTACATCTGTCATTTCTGCTACCATATGGGTTGTCACCCAGTTTTTTCAGGCTTCTGGAAGCCTGAAAACACTGGATTTGGAAATCAGAATCCTAAAAGAGGTTAGTGACAACGCCTATGATAACTGTAATTGTAGTGAAAAATCACTATTCTCTGCTACTGCTTTATCCACTGTGGTTTCATATAATTTTTTTTTGCTAGACTTTATAGCATATTGCATAGTAGAATTATATATATATATATATATATATATATAAAAGAAAAAGTTGGACTGCACACCTGAATAGTGAAAACAATAAAAACTTTATTCACCCATATGGTGGCAAAATTGCGACGTTTCGGCTCACATGAGCCTTCCTCAAGCGTCCAACTTTTTCTTTTTTATAACTTTGGGCATTGTCTAAACCCTTTGCTGGACATTGCACCCGCTTTTTTGGATGGTGCTCCCATAGATTTTTCTACACACACACACACATATATATATATATATATATATATATATATATATAGTGCAAAAGAGGGAGGACTGCACTCCAAATTTGTAAAAAAATGAAAAAACTTTTATTCACCCATGGTGGGGAGCGACGTTTCGGTTCATGTGAGCCTTTCTCAAGCATGAGCCGAGCCGAAACGTCGCTCCCCACCATGGGTGAATAAAAGTTTTTTCATTTTTTCACAAATTTGGAGTGCAGTCCTCCCTCTTTTCCTCTTTTGCACTATTGTAATATTGGGTTCAGCCAGGACCCAGTGTTGGACATTGCACCCGCTTTTTTCCTTTGATGGTGCTGCCACTGATTCTTTTGTGGACTATATATATATATATATATATATATATATATAGATGAAGAATATGGACAGCACTCCCGAATATGGATAAAAATTCTTCTTTTATTCACCCATGTGGTATACAAGCAGTTCCAGCCCATCAATAGAGCCTTCTCAAGCTTGAGAAAGGCTCTATTGATGGGCCAAACATTGCTTGTATACCACATGGGTGAATAAAAGAAGAATTTTTATCCATATTCGGGAGTGCTGTCCATATTCCTCATTTCTATACAAGGGTTGGCTTACACCCCTGATCACTTTATATATATATATATATATATATATATATATATAGTAACCTTTGTTTAAAGGGTTATAGCATGAATTATGTAAAAATAAAAATCAGGCATCATTTATTGCATGATAATCTCTTTCTAACAAGGCTAGAACCAGCCCTTTACCTGACATGAATCCAGAGATCTGCTTTAATTTCACAGCTAGATTCTCATCAGACTGGCACCTCAGGGGCATGTCTTTTCTCAGGGGGGGCATGTCCTTGCCCTGTCACAGACGATCAGGTTGTCTCAGTCCTAGGGTGAGTTAGGACACTAGATATTCCAGTGTATGAACTCACCTACCTCTGGGGTCTGTTCATACTGGTAGTTAGTCAGGACTTTAATTAGGGTTTTACTAGGAGGTGTCCATTTCCTTTTCCTAGTTTCCAGGACTTATTCCCTCACCTCTTTCCCTCCTATGTTCGGTGAGGTGTTTCCCTCCCACACCCAAACGTGACCTTCTCAGGGAACATATTCTTTCTGCTGCAGCCCTCTCCTTATAACTGTCTCAGCTTCCAACAGTAGATATGGCTGGTACGAGTAAGGGCTCACTTGCCCGAAACATGTCAACCAGAGCGGTGAAGGGGGATGTTATCCATGTATGTGAATTTTTGCCACTGTGAAAAATAAAGCGCCAAGGTTTTAATTTGATTGGTGGAACCTTTTTCCTTCTTTGCTACATATTGTGGGGACTGGTCCGGTCTATTCCGTGCAAGGAGACAATGAATAGTGAGCTAGAAGAAATTTGTTTTTTGTTTTTATGTTTTTGTTTTGCGCTCCCTGCCTTCCCAGAGCCATATCCTTTTTTTTTCAGTTCAAATAGCCATATAAGGGCTTGTTTTTTGCGGGACAAGTTGTACTTTCCAATGCCACCATTTAGTATTGCATATGATGTAGTGGGAAGCAGGAAAAAAATTCCAAATGAGGCGAAATTGCCTAAAAAAGCAATTTCGCCACAGTTTTATTTATTTATTTTTTTACGACATTCGGTGTGCAGTAAAACTGAGCAGTTACTTTCATTCTACAGGTCGGTATGAATCCAGTGGTACTTTATATGTATAGTTATTCTTGTTTTTTGATAGTGATAAAATAATAGAAATATCTTTCCATATTTTGACCCCTATAACTTTTTTGCAATTCTGTGAACGGAACTTTATGGGAGCTCATTTTTTGCGGGGCGATCTGTATATGATCACGTTTTATTAAATTTTTCTGTAGAAAATGAAGCGACCAAAAACGGTGAATCGGCCACTTTGATGCTTTTTGCCATTTCGCTGTTTGCCTTGTGTGAAAGATATTTTTATATTTTTATACTATGGGCGTTTTTGCACATGGCAATACCCATGATGTGTACTTTATTTATTTATTTTAGTTCTTTTATTTTTATTTTGTGGACAGGGGGATGATTGAAAATTTTATGTTTTAATTTTTTTAATTTTTACAAACTTTTTACACTTTTTTACACTAAGCAATCATTAGATTGCTATTCTGATAGACCCCAATGTATTAGCATTGGAGTCTATGAGAAAATTACTACTCTCCTATGAAGCCCTATTACAGGCAAGGGCTCCATAGGAAATACTATAAAGTAGTCTCCAGTCATTCACAAAGACAGGAGCAGTTGCACACAAGCTCCAGCTCCTCCGATTGTCGCACGGGGGAGCGGAGCTTCAGTTGTTTTGCAGGCTCAGATGCCGTAGTCAGGATTGTTCACGGCATCTGAAGTGTAAAATGTCCGTGTCCGGCATTACCGCCGGTTTCAGACATTAGCCACGGGTGTCTGCTATAAGAATCAGCAGGCACCCTGCGGCTATGGCGCCCGGCCAGTGCCGTACTAGTATGGCGCTGGTTGGGAATGGGTTAAATGAGTTCTCTGGAGATTAATAAAATAATATTACTGAAAATACTTAAATATTACTTTGTTATAAATATTTTCCCAAATATTTTTCATTAGTTATAATGGCTTGTTTATTTGTCTAGGGAGCATAAGGGAAAATAAAATGGCCACCCTCCTATTAGTACACACAAAATCTGTCCTAATCACACAGGAGGACAAGTTACTTCACAACACTGAGCTAAAGAGCTGCCTCATCCTCCTCTCCCACTTGTCACACGGATTATGATCCTGAATACAAATGATAAGAACTTTCGCGCAATCTGTGGGGAACTTAGTTCATGAGGAGACATGAGGTACAGAAAGGATGGACAGGACAGACTGTGGTAATGTGGGGCTGTGGTAATGGCAGGGGCGGACTGGCCATGGACCTTACAGGGAAATTTCCCTGTGGGCCGATGTCCTGGGGGCCACCTGGTCCCTCCCCCTGGCCGGCCAGTGGACGTTTTTGGTGTATTTTGTGCTGATGGACTGTAATTGGCTCCGTTGGGGTGGCATAACATGCTAGAATATGGTATTGCTGGCCCTGCCTTCCATCAATTTGGACCCAACTACAAAACAACTCCACTCTTAGTATTCCAGGGCCGCTTTAAGTTCCCAGTTCGCCCTTGGGTAATGGAGACTGCATACAAGTGCTGCTGCTTATTAGCCACAACCCCATCATCCTCTCTGTACTTCATGTCTCCTCATGAACTACATCCCTACAGACATTTAGCTGAAGATCTTATCAGTTGTATTCAGAATCATAATCCCTGACAAGTAAGAGAGGAGGATGAGGCAGCTCTATAACTCAGTGTTGTGAAGTAACTTTTCTTGCAGTGTGATTAGGACAAGTTTGGTATGTGCTAATAGAACGGCAGCCATTTTATTTCCCTTGATTATTGCTCCCCAGACAAAATGAGCCATTATAACTAATAAAAGGTATTTGGGATTGTATTTATAATAAAGTAATATTTAAGTATTTTCTGGAATTTTATTTTATTAATTCCTAGAGAACCCTTTTAAGTGAATCTACATTTTCTCATCTAAGTGGTTCAACTAGATTAATATTTTAGTTAACACATTTACTGTATAACAAGTCTGACCAGACCACAGGGGCAGGCAGTTTTATCATGCGGACATTCAAGCAGAAGTGCTTCAGGCTTTGGGTATTTTAAATCAACAACACTTGCACACAAACAATGAAAATTTAAAAAGTTATGTATCTGGAGCAGGAGTTCTTCTATAGAATGCTTTTGGTACTTTATTGCCTCTAAAATACTAGATGATATACTGAAGAAATAAACTTCTATGATTCGAAAGGAAGAATATGTATTTTAGTGTTTTAGTTCACTTGATGGGTTAATGGGATTTAAAGCATGAGTGCATGTAAAATTTGGTACATTTTTACCTGTGGCTTTGTATCGCTTTCCTTTCACCTGCCAGCTTCAGATAAACTTGTTGCATGCTTCTCCCCATCATTTGTTGGTATCAGCACAGCCTACTTGGAATTTACTGGCAAAGGCCTACAGTGGATTAAATCAAACTAGTATTTGAATTTTACAGCGGCCTGTCACACTTATCTCACCTATCCTCCCATTACCTGCTCTCCACCACCTTTCCTCACATCCCAAACCATGGTGACACTGATTGCTGAAGAACTTTCTCCCTTGTAGCTTCCACATGATAGGATCTGAAAGCTGAAATGAGGTTTGAAGTGTGAAATGGAAACTCTTAATACGCCAGTGATATGAATTAACAGGACACTTTGTGATTCACTCCTTCTCTCTTGTCCTGTCAATGAAAATTCTGTGCTCTATATATATAACAGATAGCAGTGTTTTATCATTTTCATTTTAAGGAACATGAACAAACAACTTTATTAAAGGTATAAAAATGATGTAAATAGGCTCTAACCTGGCTAAATGTTAAATAAAATTTTCTATAGAATAGCTTTTTTTTTAACCCTCAAAACTGCTGACAGCACTACATCTAGAGTTCTATGACAGGGAAATCAAAGTTTCCTTTCACTTTATGTAATGACCACAGGTCCCCAGGAGATGGCCTATTTTATGTTCAGTGCCCTGGACTCTCTGCACTAAACATTTTCCAGCCTAGATATATTCTTCCAGTGAGCTATCAAAGGGGCAGAAACTGAAGGACATAGAATTTACAAATTAATGTTACCTACATATTTTTAATATTTGATGTAATCTCTCGCCGCACTGGATTTCGGCCGAGATCTTCAAGCAAGATAGAGGCTTGTGGCCCTTCACGCGCAAATGGAGGGGATAAGATTGAATTTCAGGATTAATTGATTCGCTGACACGAAACACGAGGAAATTCAGCTTCTAGGCGAATCAGATAATTCCTGAAATTCGGATCAAATTTCACTTCGGGGATTCGATTCGCTCATCTCTATTCATTATCAATCAAATCATTGTAATAATGCTGGCTGGACAGTTCAGAACTGGACTTCACCTACAGTATAGCAGTTATTCTTCCTGTGTACAAAGAGTATCTCCCAGGACTTAAATACCCCCATTACTTAAAGTAGTGCTGAATTGTATAACAGCCAGACTTTTGCATGAACCATAATTTGAAGCAGGTATCAACACTGGCAGGTAACAAAAACCTGCATGGTGATTAATGATGGCCAAAATGGATGATGGTGATAGTCAATCAGGTAATGGGGCAGACAGATGATGATAAGTATTAAGCAAAGACCTTTGCTGTATTTGTGGGAGGGGAGGCTGATTACAAGGCTATTTATAGGCACCTGTGGGCCCAGGCTGACGCCGATTCAGCTGATTTCACTACCTCTGGGTCAGCTCTAGGATACAGCAGCATGGTGTGGAGGCTCCTTACGGCTGGGCGATGGCAGAATGTCTCAGGAGGGCGCTGGTATTCATGGTAGGATCGGAGTGGTTTGCACGGGACCCACGCTGCGGTCTGCAACATGTAGCGCTCTGGGATGAAGCAAAGTTTGGGCGCTAAAGGGCCGAGCATTGGTTGTTAGTGGGCTCAAGCTATGCACGCTGTGTTTTGTGTATCAATGGTTGATTTAAAAAAAAAAAAATGCAGCAGCATCATGTGGAGGCTCGTTCACACCTGGGCATCGTCAAAAAGGGCCAGGCGAATGCTGGCACTTACTGTAGAATTGTACTTATTGGCACGGGACCCACAGTGCGTTTTGCGATTCGCAGTTCTCTGGGTCAAAGCAGAGTTGGGTGCTAACAGTCAAATGACGGTCGTTAGTATTTTGTTTAGCTGTTTAGGGGCTTGTTAGGGGCTATTGCATATAGTTATTGGTGTAGCATGCGCCTAGAGTAGGTATGGTCGCATGTTTTCTGATATTGGTTCATACGTAAAAAAAAAAAAAAAAAAAAAGTGTTTTCCTATTACCTGTTTTACATGTGGGGGCACATCCGCAGTTAAAGCCAGACATGCAAGGTGTTGGTGGATGTATATCAGTGGCACAAGCAGATCGGTCAAGGCGCGGGTATTTGAGTACTGATGCTCTGGTAAGGCCCCTTTCACACGGGCGAGTTTTCCGCGCGGGTGCAATGCGTGAGGAGGACGCATTGCACCCGCACTGAATCCGGACCCATTCATTTCTATGGGGCTGTGCACATGAGCGGTGATTTTCACGCATCACTTCTGCGCTAGCGTGAAAATCGCAGCATGTTCTATATTCTGCGTTTTTCACGCAACGCAGGCCCCATAGAAGTGAATGGGGATGCGGAAAATCGCAAGCATCCGCAACTAGGCGCGGATGCGTTGCGATTTTCCCGCATTGTTGCTTAGCAACGGGACCCAATCTCTATTATTTCCCTTATAACATGGTTATAAGGGAAATAATAGCATTCTTAATAAAGAATCCATTGTTAAATGATGAGGAAGGGGTTAAAAATAATAAAGTTAACTTACCTTAGCCACTTGATCGCGTAGTCGCGATCTGTCCTCTCTTTCCCTGCAGCATCGATGATCTAAAGGACCTGTGATGACGTCACATCACATGGCTCAATCACCTGCTCCATCACTATGGTGATGGAGCATGTGATTGGTCCATGTGACCATGTGACATCATCCAAGGTCCTAATCACTATCCTCAGGCTGTGGATAGTGCTTAGGACCTTGGATGATGTCACGTGGTCACATGGACCAATCACATGCTCCATCACCATAGTGATGGAGCAGGTGATTGGGCCATGTGATGCTGTGACATCATTACAGGTCCTTTACATCTTTCAAGCTAACGGAGAGGATGCCGGGCTTCGCGATCAAATGGACCAGGTAAGTTAAGATTAGTTTATTATTTTTAACCCATTCTGCACCGGGTTCAACATTAGGGAGATGGCCAAGGGTATTATTTTACATTATAACTATGTTATAATGTGAAATAATACCAGCGGGACAATTTCTGACCCAAACATGCACTTCTGTGAAGAAGTGCAGGTTCGGGTCTGGGTACCAAAAGTGCCGATTTTTCTCCCGCGCGTGCAAAACGCATGACAGCGCTTTGCACTCTCAGGGAAAAATCGCGGCAATTCCCGCAACGCACCCACACTGTTTGACGGAGTGCACCCGCAACGCCCGTCTGATAGAGGCCTAAGTGTGTTTAATCTATAAACTGTATGTTATGGGCACACATGTGTCAGCAGTTCTGTGCTAGGTTTATAAGTGCACTATATGTCGATTAATTAGCGTTGCATCATGGGTTATATTCAAACACGTTTATATTTTCTTAGGTGGTGTTGTGGTGACCCATTTAAAAAAAAAAAAAAAAACCTGTAGCATTATGTGGAGGTTCGTTCGCGCCTGGGTAATGGCAGAAGGTGCCAGGCGAGTGCTGGCATTCACGGTAGGATCGGACTTGGTTACACGGTTAGTGACTTGTAACGCTCTGGGGCGAAGGAGGTGGGGCGCTTATGGTCGAATGATCATGGTTAGGTTCGTTACCTTCAAATGCTACGTCCGTGTGTCTGCATTTACATTTTGTCTTATACTCCATTCACTACTAGAGCTGCGTTCATGCGTTTGCTGTTGCATCACATTAATACTCTGCTCGCTTCAGATTGCATTCATACGGCTGCATTATACCTTGCTCTTCATGCTCAGAGCTGGGCCCATACCATGTTTTAGGCACCACTCACATCCAGAGCTGCATTCACCCACCTGTTCTTACATCAGATGTTATATTCTGCTTCCACTTAAAGCTGTATTTTTCCCTTTCATTGCTACATCATGGTTACTCAGTATTTTCACTAGGGCAGTCAGCACACCGCTCTGATACCGCTTTCTTTCAGGTTTACGTTTCTTTCCTCGCTGGTTGTTACATTCCATAGGCCTACTTTTCTGTTTCACTTCGGGGGAAAAAAAAAAATAATAAAAATTGGGTGCTGTTCTTTAGTCCTGGTTCGCATTCACTCAGACTGGTCTCCTGCCCCAGCTCACCATACAGTCCCTCAGCGGTCAGTGGGTTAATAGGAGTAAGTTTCCTACTATGTTTTACAAGCTGTTCACGCGTTGTCACGATTAGGGTCTTCTCTTAGCGAATTGTAATGCCTCTGGCTCTTTTTCTCCCATCTGTTCAATTTTACGGTTGGTTTAATGTCTACCTAGGCACGGGGTTCGGTTCACTATTGTCTATGCATATCCCATCAGGTCTGGCTCACATTTTAATTACTTATCGTCACTGTAATGTCATCTAGTTCAGTCTTGGCTTCCGGGGCCCGATGACTGCTTCAGCCTCATGGCTCCGTGGGGTCTATGACCGTTGTTCGTTAGGGGTACAATATGGTTGTAAGCTGGTTAGTGTCCTAGGTTACTGTCGAAGGGGGTCATGGTTATGCGAGTCCCCTAGTCATACTGGTGCTGCTTAAGTGGTTAAAAAAAAAAATAAAAAAAAAAAAATTAAAAAAAAAAAGAAAAAAAAATTTGAAAAAAAAAAAATATTAAAAAAAAATAAATAATAATATAAAAAAAAAAATTAAAAAAATTGCCATAAGTTTCGCATTCATGGCTACGCCATGAGTCTCTGACACATGGCTTCTCCGTTTAAGTTTGACACGCATGGCCCCGCCATTAGTGTCTCTCGCGCATGGCCCCGCCATTAGTGTCTCTCGCGCATGGCCCCGCCATTAGTGTCTCTCGCGCATGGCCCCGCCATTAGTGTCTCTCGCGCTTGGCCCCGCCATTAGTGTCTCTCGCGCTTGGCCCCGCCATTAGTGTCTATCGCGCTTGGCCCCGCCATTAGTGTCTCTTGCGCTTGGCCCCGCCATTAGTGTCTCTCGCGCTTGGCCCCGCCATTAGTGTCTCTGCGCTTGGCCCCGCCATTAGTGTCTCACGCATGGCTTCTCAATTTACATTTACACACAACTCCGCCATTCGAGGTCGGCTGCGTGGTCCGCCACAGTAGGTTCCATGTCTATTTCTGCCTTCAGGCCCGCTCGCATGGCTCGGTCAGCTGTGGCTCGCAATACAATTCTTCTTGTGGAGGCTCGCATGCATGGCTTTTGGGCATTAGAATCTAACTCACATTATTGTTGTAGGTTGTTGGGTTTTCATCGTTTTCTTTTCAAGCAGTCATCTCAAGCCTTCCTTTTCAGACATCACCTTCTCCTGGGTTCGCATTTTCTCCCATTTACCCTCTCTAGGTTCTTGCTTCCCTCGCTCCCCGCTGTTACTTTTCTCTTGCCCGTCCTTGCATTATAGACCCATTCTCCCAGGAAGCTGACCCTGTGGTCTCATTTTTCACGTTTCTCAAATTTCGGCTCTCAAAGGGTTGTTCAGGAAAAATAAAAATAATACTATGGCATCAGTTTCGTCCACAGGGAGTCCTCTCACCACTACATGTGATTTACGAAGTCTGTCACGTCTACAGACTAATAAGTCCTGTCTCACCACTACAGGCGATTTACGAAGTCTGTCACGACCACAGACTAATAAGTCCTGTCACGACTACAGGCGATTTACGAAGTCTGTCACGACTACAGACTAATAAGTCCTGTCTCACCACTACAGGCGATTTACGAAGTCTGTCACGACTACAGACTAATAAGTCCTGTCACGACTACAGGCGATTTACGAAGTCTGTCACGACTACAGACTAATAAGTCCTGTCACGACTACAGGCGACTTACGAAGTCTGTCTCGTTACTGACACGATAAGTCCTAGCGCGACTACAGGCACAGCATACGTAGTCTATCATGACCTTAAGCTTGTCCTGTCATAGCGGCAGGCATTGGGTGTACATTATGTCTTCATTACAGACATGCTTACTTCATCGTCAAACTCGGGCTGAAGGTGTTGGTGTCGCACCTAGTTTCTGGGTACCGGTCTATCATCCAGTAGTAGGTACAATAATAAGGCACAATATACGTAGTCTGTCACGTCTATGGACTCAACAAGTCCTATCACTACTGTAGGCGCAGCATACATAGTTTATCACGACCTTAAGCTTATTTCCTGTCACAACTGCTAGTATGGTGGGTATGTTTTCTGTCCTCATTACAGGCAACATTAGCTCGTTAATTGGATCAGCCATGTACTCGTGCTTATGGTTCCCCAGGCCTGGTGAGTCTACACATTTCACTTAATCCATTACTAGAGTTAGACGGCATCCGCCATCTTCTAACTTTTTGGGTCCTTTATAAAAATAATAATAATAATTAAAGCGGTGGTCGGGGGAATAAGTATAGGTGAAGTATTTTGCTACTATTAACAGGGCCCTTGGCGAATGGTTGGACTTCAATTAGGCCCTTCCATCAGATTCACCATTGTTGTTTTAGTCTGCAGCTCTCAGGATTCAGACCGTCTCGTAATATGTTCATATGTTGTTCAACATAGGAGTAAATCGTTTCTGATTACCAACCACTCTTTCAAAAGCATCAACATTAGCTACCTCCAAGAACGACGTGCCGGCGCACGTGACAAAGAGGTAAGGTACATAGAAGTCTCTGTGGTACGTACGGTATATTCCGCACCTTCATCGTGTAGTGTCTTTGCGTTCAAAGTGGGTGTCAGTAATGGTATGTATATGTTTTGCTCTAAACTAAGGTCTGCTCTTTTGGCCCCTTTAGGCTGCCCTACCGCAGCAGTTATGGCACAATTCTACTGCTTGTTGTAGATAGGTTACGTACACCTTTCTGATAGCCGATCCGACCACAAGTATTAAGCAAAGACCTTTGCTGTATTTGTGGGAGGGGAGGCTGATTACAAGGCTATTTATAGGCACCTGTGGGCCCAGGCTGACGCCGATTCAGCTGATTTCACCCACCCACCCACACCATCTTACAGTCACTTCATATTAGGGTGGCCCCCTTTAGGCTGCCCTACCGCAGCAGTTATGGCACAATTCTACTGCTTGTTGTAGATAGGTTACGTACACCTTTCTGATAGCCGATCCGACCAAAATTGGAGATAAACCAACACACAACTGACCCTCACTAAACTCTCCCTAAATTCCTAAACACCATGTCCTGACTTTAAAAAACATAATCTGCAGTACTTAACAGCAAGAGGACTCTAGGACCCAAAGACAAGAAAGCAAGAAGCAAATAGACAAGTAACTAGATGTTAGAATATAGCTGGATTTACTGGATACAAATACACATAGATTAAGCTATCACCAGTAAGCCATTGCCAAAGCTAGAAATATTTTAAGAGAGGCTAACCAATCAGGAACTTTTCTTATAAATAAACCTGTCTGAAGCAGAGAAGTCAGGGGATTTACACTAATGGATCAGCTGTGAAATAACTTCATAGCTACCAAGAGAAGACAAAACAGCAGGAAAATTTAGAGAAGCCAGAATTCTAGAGTGCAGGGTTTCAAGGGAATATGTCATGTAAATTTCACTAATATACAGTAACTACAAGCAATCGCTTTCAGAACATTGTAATAGCATTGTCCATACCTTTATACCAACTGGGTATTTACTCCATGTCCATGAAAAGCACTTTTATTCCTATGAAAAAACAGCTCGCAAATGCCCAGCTGGCCGGGCTTTAGTTTCAAAGTGCCCATGTCTTCAGTCCTACCCTGCTGTCTGCTCGTTCGCTAACCTCCCAAAGCTTCCTCCCCTCTCCCCTGATGTCACGGCAATGCAGGAGAAGAAGCCTTGAGAGCAGTGTTTTTGACCAGCTAAATCCAGGCTTGATCTCTGCTGGATCCCATTACAGTCAATGGAACTGGTGATCATTGTGGAAACATTCAGCTATGCCGGATCCAGATAGCTCCAGCATTCCGTTCTCTGCCGGAACAGACTGCCGGAGCTAATGGCGCTAGTGTAAAATTAGCCTAAAGAATAAAAAGGCAATTCTTGAAAATATTGATTTATTCCTTTCAGAGCCTTAAAGTCCCTCTCATAGGAGACTGCTTCCAGTCTGATCAGGGATCAAGTGATCTAAATGCGAACAGTAGTGGAGGCTCAAAAGCGTCATCATTAAATTGCTAAGTGAGTTTTTTAAACAAGCGATCATGTATTCCGCCACATTTACAAATGAGGGGCCTGTTTAAGTAATTTTCAAAAGTAGGATAGCACTCTAAATCTTACCTATTTGTTGTGTAAATAGGGATGCAAACAGGGGCGGACTGACCATTAGGGCACTCGGGCATGGACCCCAGGGCAGATGCGGCGGCAGGAGACATCAGGAGATGAGCGCTTCCATTGCGCTCATCTCCATGCAGCGGCAGAGGAGGGAGAGGCGTGTCCTCTCCCTGTTCCTCTGATAGGCTGCCAGCACTAGGCCGTCATCGCGCAGTCGGAGCGGTACAGCTTGAGACACAGGCCTGCATCGCATCGCTGGAGGTAAGTATAAGTGTTCTTTTTTTTTTCTTGGGGCTACTGGCACTTAAGGGGGACTAATGGCACTTAAGGGGGCTGCTACTGGCACATAAGGTGGAAAGCTACTGGCACATAAGGGGGACAGCTACTGGCACATAAGGGGGACGGCTACTGGCACATAAGGGGGCTACTGGCACATAAGGGGGCTACTGGCACATAAGGGGCTACTGGCACATAAGGGGCTACTGACACATAAAGGGACGGCTACTGGCACATAAGAGGGGCTACTGGCACATGAGGGGACTAATAACACATGAGAGGGCCTAATGGCACATAAGGGGGCTACTGGCACATAAGGGGGCTACTGGCACATAAGGGGCACTACTGGCACTTAAGGGGCTGCTACTGGCACATAAGGGGGACGGCTACTGGCACATAAGGTGACTACTGGCACATAAGGGGGGACTAATGGCACATAAGAGGGTTAATGGCACATGAGGGGGACTAATGGCACATGAGCGGGGACTAATGGCACATGAGGGGGGACGAATGGCACATGAGGGGGGCCTAATGGCACATAAGGGGACTTTTGGCACATAAGGGGCTACTAGCACATAAGGGGACTACTGGCACATGAGGGGGCTACTGGCACATGAGGGGGACTAATGGCACATGAGGGGACTAATGGCACATGAGGGGGACTAATGGCACATGAGGGGGACTAATGGCACATGAGGGGGACTAATGGCACATAAGGGGGCCTAATGGCACATAAGGGGACTTTGGCACATAAGAGAGGCTACTGGCACATAAGCAGGGACTATTGGCACATAAGGGGGGACTACTGGCACTTAAGGGGGCTGCTACTGGAACTTAAGGGGAACAGCTACTGGCACATAAGGGGGGACAGGCTACTGGCACATAAGGGGCTACTGGCACATAAGGGGCTACTGGCACATAAGGGGGCTACTGGCACATAAGGGGCTACTGGCACATAAGGGGGGCTACTGGCACATAAGGGGGGAGGCTACTGGCACATAAGGGGGGAGGCTACTGGCACATAAGGGGGGGGCGGATACTGGCACATAAGGAGGGACAGCTACTGGCACATAAGGGGGGACGGCTACTGGCACATAAGGGGGGACGGCTACTGGCACATAAGGAGGAACGGCTACTGGCACATAAGGAGGGATGGCTACTGGCACATAAGGGGGGACGGCTACTGGCACATAAGGAGGGACGGCTACTGGCACATAAGGAGGGACAGCTACTGGCACATAAGGGGGGGTGGCTACTGGCACATGGGGGGGACTACTGGCACATATGGGGGGCTACTGGCACATAATAAGGGGGGGCTACTGGCACATGGGGGGAAGCACAAGAGAGGCACTTATTACTGGCACATGTGGTGGCATGGAGAGGCACTTTTTACTGGCACATTATTATGGGGCACTATGGGGGCTTCTACTGAGGCCACAAATAATGGGTATTTTATATGAGGGCTCTGTGTGGTACTAGTATTACCAGGGGTATTATCTGTTTCTGCAGTGTAGTATTGGGGAGCACAGCGGCACAGTATTGGGGGGAGTAGGATGATTTGTCCAGAAGATGGGAGGATGATGGAAAAGTAGTAAACTAAGATTTTTTTTTTTGTTAAGCTGCAGAGATGGAAAATGGCGACAACATGGCGGTCTGAAGGTCTGAAAGGAGAAGACGAGGACAGAAAACATCTACATCAAAGAAGACGTCACTGGACGTAATAGTTAAGTGCCCTGTATTTCTGTAGTGATGGGATCAGAGGCATTACGATGGCGGTGTGACCAGGTAGTGGAGGCGGGATATAGGTGTGGCTGGAGGTATAACATGGGCGTGGCTGGAGGTAGGGCATGGGTGGGGCCTGGAAGGGGGCCCTTGATTTATTTTTCCCGGGGGCACCGAGGGTTCTCAGTCCGCCCCTGGATGCAAACATATATGCATATAAATGCAAAATGAGTCTTAAAAACATATTGAAATATTTGGGTTCAAATTGATGTACGGATAATATGTCACACCTGTAAAACCTCCCTTCCCCAGTGTACAGGATATGCCAATAATTCAGATTGCGTGTCCTTTTTACAGTCCGGATATTTGAATAGCGCTCATGTCATCATTTTGATCTGTGAGCTCTTTCAGAAGTTCTTTTTTTGCCAATTATCAAACGCTTCTCTAGTCCATTATCACTGCTCTTGGAAAAAAAAGAAAGGTAATTTTAAAAGAAAATAGAAAAACGTTTTATAAAAAAAATGATCTTTTAAGTGCCCAATTTGTAGAGGTGAGCCGGAAACATAAATATCCTGATTAAGTGGCAGAGAACACAAATCTTTATATAACACAAGCCGGCAGCTGGAACGCTGTCCTCTATCCTAATTGCATTGCTGCACTGTGAGAAGTGACGCTCTCTCTCTGATCTCCCAGGGCCCCATTCATGTCGGTAATTACACAGAGAAAAGAAACTAACACACTTGTAATTAAATGATGCGCAGCAGACAATGAACTAGTCTTTGTAAAAGGAGAATCAAAGCAGTGAACATAGCAGGGGAGGAGGCAAAGAGATCCCCCCCCCCCCATACAAATAAACAGATTCAAAAGAAGTTACTTTGTCGACTGGACAAGCGCTGCCTCTCAGCAGAGGTGGTTCTGGAGTGGAAAAAAAACTGAATTGAAATTTGGACAGACGTCCACCATCCTTAATCGAGGGATATTATTCTAAACCTAATGATACTATATTTTAATTACAGCTCTGCCTGGTACTCTGTTAAGGTTTTTGCCATCTCAGCCCTTCGAATAAGTTACAGAATTACTATCAGCTGTTTCCCTTTTAGGGATCTTGGAACATATTCAGCAGGATTGATTATTGCATGAAATGCATACGCCAGAGGTATTGGCTTATGGGATTGTAAGCATATACAAACCGAGGTAAAAATTTGGGACTGAGCGTTTTGCCAAGGTTTTGCATTTTGCATGCTGTCAATGGCGGATTATAATAGGGACATTTGGGTCGACAGCCCCGGGCCCGACCTCAGTGTGGAGCTCATTGCCTCTCCAAACTCTCAGGCGCCGTTACTTAGGCCTTTTTCACACTTGCGTTCTGAGGATCCGGCAGGCACTTCCATCCCGCCGGATCCGTCAGAACGCAAGTCGCCTGAAAGCATTAGAAGACTGATCAGGATCCTGATCAGTCTTCGAAATGCTTTCAGGTTACTATGGCAGCCAGGATGCTATTAAAGTCCTGGTTGCCAGTAGTAGTGGGGAGCGGGGGAGCGGTATACTTACAGTCCGTGCGGCTCCCGGGGCGCTCCAGAATTACGTCAGAGCGCCCCATGCGCATGGATCATGTGATCCATGCTATCACGTGATCCATGCATGTAGGGCGCCCTGACGTCACTCTGGAGCGCCCCGGGAGCCGCACGGATGGTAAGTATACTGCTCCCCCGCTCCCCACTACCCTTTACCATGGCAACCAGGACTTTAGCGTCCTGGCTGCCATGGTAACCATTGAGAAAAAGCTAAACGACGTTTAGCTTAAGGCCGGATCCGGATTAATGCCTTTCAATGGGCATTAATTCCGGATCTGGCCTTGCAGCAAATGTTCAGGGTTTTTGGCCGGAGCAAAAAGCGCAGCATGCTGCAGTATTTTCTCCGGCCAAACAACGTTCCGGTCCTGAACTGAAGACATCCTGATGCATCCTGAACGGATTTCTCTCCATTCAGAATGCATTGGGATAATCATGATCAGGATTTTTCCAGCATAGAGACCCGACGACGGATCTCTATGCCGGAAAACAAAAACGCAAGTGTGAAAGAGCCCTTATTCATATTTTCATTTGTCATTGAGCGGGCTGGAAGGAGCGAGGAAAAGATGAGTGAGGCGGGACTCGCATAACTGCTACACTTCTTCCCAGGCCGCTTTAACCATAGGGTAAACCCTTGGAGACTTTTTATTCCTGTCTGTTTCAGACAGAGATAGAGGAGCAGACCTGGCATTGGAGATCATGTGACCCGGCTGCTACTGAGTGAAGCATCGATCCTCAGAGGCTCAACCAGCTCCTTGCCATTACCCCCATTGCTCCCAGTTAACTCATACAAGGCTTGTACTGGTCCTCTCAATTCTGCAGCACCGTTTGCTGTCTCTAGAGCACTGGTTCCACCCCCTGTCCTCAACTACCCGACATAAGTTCTCGTGATGTTTATCCTGATGAAGTCTGCAGCCAGACAGCTACATCCTGCAGTAAATTGGTGAGTAAAAGATCCAGATACTTTGAATGACTCACTAGATCTTACACTAGGTAGGTATCAGCAATACTAAAGCCATAACTCATGATTCCTGATTGTGTCCTTCCAGTAAGACCAGAGTAGGTAAGGGAGGGGAGGCTTATTCACTTGTTGGCATCTGGGCTAAATGGCAGACTCTAGGCTGATAAGAGACACAGGCCAGTGCTTTTGTAATGGCTATAGTGTACACAGTACTACTTCATACAAAGGCCAGTGCTTTCTTTATCTATGTAAAGTAGTACTGTGCATTATCTCACATCTTGTATTTTACAGACCCTATGCTGGATTATGCAAGCTCTGGTACTGTGTATGATCTGCAGTGCCACAGATAGGGGACACTACAAATTAACAGCTTATCATTGTTTCCTATGGCTAGCTTTCCATGTTCCTATTTAATAAATGTCCCCCTTACTAAGTATTATATTTATGCAACTGTCAACTTATATTAAATTTGACTCCTAGAGACAAGAATGGAACTAACTATTCCATTCTTTTTACCCCTTTTGGCAGAAGTGGGTTGTCCCGCTTCCCTCCAAGTGAGGCTTCTTTCAGGAAGTTTAGTCAGTTGAAGTTGGAATCCTAAGGGACAAGGCATGGCTTAGCGTGCGGATGCATTTCCCACCTCTCCTGCTGCAGGATCCCAGGAGCAGCTCCTAGAGCACCCCGCTCCTAGGACTCCCCACTCTTTGCTTTTGACTGAACTATAAACTTTATTTAAATGAAAGGGAAAAGGGAAAGAGGCACCCTACTCATTGAACAGATAACAGACTTAAGCCAGATAGGGATTAAGAGAAGGATTTGGACCAACAGCTGCCACCTTGCACCCTGCTGGTACCAAGTGGAGTGAATTCCAACCAAGTAAAGAAACTTTTTAGTATTACCAAGTTTATTTAGTAAACTATGTTCAACTTTTCCAGTCTGGACTTAATTGTCTACTTCAACTCAACTATTGCAGCGAAGCACCCCAAGAGAGTGACGGCCTGAGGTAGGACCACCATGACATAAGGACACTAGACTAGGCCATATTATACCACTCGCAGACCTTAACAATATTGATAGGTCATCAATATTAAAATCTCAGAAAACACCTTTAAAGGGAACCTGTTAGAAGCATGTTATGCCCCAAACTATCACTGTTACCTGATTGTCTTGCTTCTCTTCTGGTTGGTATTCTTTATTTCTCAATCAGATGCCTTAATTTGTAAAAAAAAATAATTTAAAGCCTGTTTGTAAATTGGACCTTAGGTCCCTTATATTTTGCTAGGCAGTGTAGCCAGTGTCAAGTCTGATTGGGGAGACTGATTTACTAACAGATGAGCAGTACAATTAGATCTGCAATATAATACTGATATATTCATTGCATCTGTTATTGCAGACGGTGGCTTTTCCTTAGCAGATGCTGTACCTATTCGTTGCTGGCTTCAAATGACGCCGTATCACAGCATGTTGTTGGGGAGTTGCAACCTCAGGCATTAAATTCTGAGAGGCTAGTCTTTGTAAGTCATTCCTTAGGAGAGTCATGGTAGGTTTTGTAGGGCAATGGAAGCATTATTATGCTGTACTCCAGAGATCTGGGGGCAGGACTTAGAACCACCGACTGGACTTTGTAAATTCAATTTCATATTGGAACAAAATTTAAGAGTGTCCACGATATAAAATACCTTACACAAGAGGAATCGCATCAAGGCTGCAGTTTCAGATATGACTGGTGTGGGGTATTTTAAAAAAAGTTTTTTTTTTTTACTCTTGCTCTTTTATTTATAATTTTACATTTTTAGCAGCAGCACTGCCTTTGTCATCAATGAATACACAGTATAGTTGAGCAAACGTCTTGAAATTCAGTGACCAAATCGATTCTACCCAAATCGACTGTGCTCTGATTGGGTAGAATCGACTGTGCTCTCAAGTCTCCTAGGACTCATATTTTACCTATATTTTATTTTTCTCTTTTTTCAAATATTTGCTTGCTCCTCATCCCCTTTTCAACAACACAATGACAGCAATAACAAATAATGTCAGTGACACTGACATATATATAGCAATGAGTAAGTGCATGGTTAATGGTGTTAACAAACTGCATTTAAAAACACAATGTACTATAATATTTGTTATGCTTTTAACCCCTTAAGGACACAGGGTGTACATGTACGTCCTGTGTCCGCTCTTTAAAGATGGCGCCCGCTCCTGCTCCATGCGGGCGCCTTAGCCGCGGGTGTCCGCATGGTTCCTGTAGCAGACACCCGCGGCTAATGTCTGCGACCGGCAGCGATGCCGATCGCGGACATTTAACCCCTCAGATGCCGTGGTCAATCCTGACCACGGCATCTGAGTGCGCACAAACCGAAAGTTTTACTTTTGGTTTGCGCTCCGGCTCCTCCGTGTGGCGATCGGAGGAGCCGGAGCATGCCTGTAGTAGCCTGGGTCTCTATGAATGAAACCCAGGCTACTCTGTAGTATTTCCTATGGAGCCTTGCCTGTAATAGGCTTCATAGGAAATAAGCGATTTTTTCATAAATTCCAATGCTATTGCATTGGAATGTATGAAAATCACAATCAGATGATTGTAAGTTATAGTTCCCTATGGGAACTATATAAAAGTGTAAAAAAAAAAATGAAAAGTTAAAAAATAAAAATAAAAATAAAAACATAAAAGTTCAAATCACCCCCTTTTGCTAAAATAAAAATTAAAAACTAAATTTTTTTAAAAATACACATCATGGGTGTCGCAATGTGCAAAAACGCCCATAGTATAAAAATATAAAAAATATTCCCCATCGTCAAGCTGCAAAGCGGAAAAAGCGTCCAAATGGCGGATTCGCCATTTTTGGTCGCTTCATTTTCCACAAAAATTACATAAAGGTGATCAAAAAGTCATACACACCCCAAAATGGTATCAATAAAAGATAAGATTATGACGCATAAAATGAGCCCCCATACAGCTCTGTACATATAATTACAAAAAAGTTATAGGGGTCAAAACATGGTGACAAAAAAGTAAAACTGATTTTTTCCCACATTTTTTTTCACTATCAAAACGCAAGAAAACCTATACATATAGGGTATCGCCGGATTCGTACTGACCTGTAGAGTAAAATTAACCAGTCAGTTTTATCGCACATCGAACGTCGGAATTTAAAAAGCCGCAAAACTGTGGTTGAATTGCTTTTTTTTTTTGCAATTTCACCCTATTTGGAATTTTTTCCCCGCTTCCCACTACATCATATGCAATATTAAATGGTGGCATTGGAAAGTACAACTTGTCCCGCAAAAAACAAGCCCTCATATGGCTATGTGAATCGAAAAATAAAAAAGTTATGGCTCTGGGAAGGCAGGGAGCGCAAAACGAAAACTCAAAGTAAAAAACCTCCGGTCCTTAATTAATATTAAAAATTTTCTAAAAATTGTCCCTTATTGTGGGCAGATGGTGTTTAAACACACGTTATTGGAAAAAAAAGTGGTTTCTACATACGTGTATACACACACAAAAAGTAGCGTTTTAAGAAACAGTGGCTTGTTCTGTACAAGCATCCAAAAATTATCTCTTAGTGGGGTACAGATTCCTGCCCTTATTTTTACACACAAATGTTAGTGTTGGAAGAAACAGTGTTGTTATGAAAAATACTTGAAAAAATCTCCTTTTTTTCAGAGCAGAAGCAGTACAGTGTGAATCTTTAATGGGTAAGGTTTAAGGTGTGTAGTCATATGGAATGGGACATTATGGTAGACAGGCAGACAGTGACAGTGGCATGATGGGGCCAGCTATTGATAGTCAACATCAGCAATGTCAGTTGTATTCATTGGCCATAGCTGAAATTTACATTGCCACACAGCAACAATTGCAAGGACTGGCTCACATTCGTTGTCATGTGACAGTACAAGGCAGAGACAGGAGAAATAACGGCAGCTATGTATCTTCCAGCAAGGCTGAGCACACGCCATCAGTTCCCTGAAGGCAGAAGAATCAATTAAGCGGTATGGCAGCAACTGCACTGCTAGCAACTTGATCAGGTGGGAGTTAAGCTTGCGCAACAGTGAATTATTGGTTGTGTACAGTTGTTTCCTGGCCACACATTTTGTTATTGATGGCTTACGATCAGTAGAAGAAGGATGAGTAGTCTGAGAGGAGAAGCAGTAACTGGTGATGACAAGGACACTATACTGCATGTGGATCTGACCTGGCTGCCGCACAGGAGACCAGAAGCAGGAGGGCATTCTTGTTCTGATTGCTGGGGGCCAGTTTTATTTTTCTACTGGATCATGTGATGCTGCTTCATGTGCTACAACAGAGCTGTGGTGCATGTTTTTCATCTTGCAGATCTTGAACTTGGCAGTGTTTTGTGTGCCGGCACTGTGGAGAGGAACTGCCAGACAGGCAATACTTGCACATTGCTTGCAGCTTCCAAGCTTGGCTTAGGCCTGGCACATTTTGAGCCTTGTCCCACAGTATCAGCGGCATCACCAGTTCCCAAGCTAATACTAATATTGATCTGGCCCTGATAGATTTTGGAGCTTTTGGCCATACAATGCTGCCCCTCTTAATTGCCGCTGTGACCACCATCCTCTTCCTCAGATTTCCAGGATCATATAGTCTTAAAAGAATACACATTTTGCGTTTGCAACACATAAATGTTACAAATGAACTAATAACTATCTCATTAAATAGGAGCTTACAATCTACTTCACTTGTATATCATGAAATAGCCAAGTTATACCAAAGAAACAAAAATGTAGTTTGCTTGACTGCAGCTCTGCCTCTCAGAACCTTTAAGTCAAAAAAGGTGGTGGTAAGTGTGTTAATTAGTATGAATGATGCATTATTATGTAGAAATAATAGTGGACAGATAGATAGGTTGGCTGGCCAGCAAGAGTTAAGAGACAGAAAGACATACAGATACACACACACAAACTAATATCATATTTACCCCACAACACGTCCCTTCTACTTTTATCAGCCTGCGATATGTAATTAAGGGCTCCTGAAGAATGGATCTTTCCTTTTCCACTCTTCTGTTTACCAGAAATGTTATTATTATAAGGTCTAAAATAGAAAACTCACAAATTTAGTACACATTATTAAATGGTATTAACAAAATTACAAGGTTTTTTTCTGTTATTTACAGACAGAGGTGCAATTAAATGTCCTAAAACTGTGGCAGAATTGGGTTTTTATTTTAGTACAATTCCACCTCATTTGGACTTTTTTCCAGCTTCCCTGGAGATGCAATATTAAATGCTGTAATGAGAAAGTACAACTTGTCTTGCAAAAACAAGTTCTCATACTGGTAGATGAATGGAAAAATTACAAAGTTATAGCTCTGGAAAGGCACACAAACACAAACAGTTAAATAGTTATAAAAGAGTGAATAGAAAATAGGCAACATCAAAACTCCTGTGAAAACTGAAAAAACAAAAATGCTTTTCTGAATATTCTATCATTTTGATTGAATTAGTAAATGAATGCTAATATTTTATTAAAGGGGTTTTCCAGGCTTTCTTGAAAATCTTGCTGTGTGTTGTCCTGTGAAGGGAAGATAGTCTGTTCAGTACTAGCTCTTCGGTCACACCACCAATACTGTCATCTCCACTGTGCTCACGTGACCGCTAGGACTGGACGTGGACTCTTCCGCCAGGGTTCCGACCACATGTATTTCTGAGTCTTCCTGTTCAGCTGCATATGTGCAGCCGGTCTGAGCACAGAGAGCCCAGAGAACTCCTTTAAATTCAGTGTTAGTATTTTATTACATATTACACACATATCACACACCTCACCTTTAATTCCTCCCTTTAAAGAATTTATTACACCAAAAATCCAGCTTGGTTATCTCTCAGTCTTCACACTCATATATAGAAAACACCTGATCGAATGGATTTTAGGTAAGGGGAGGGGATAGACCAGTTAATAAAACAACATGTTATTACAAAATTCTGCAGTGAATTATTATTAACAGTATATTTCCCCTTTATATATTAAAACTGCCTGAAGAATTTTAAATATTTAGAGCAGCGATTTCAGCAGCAATTGGAGTATAGGGAAAATCTATAATTCTGTCATAAGCTGTTCATGCAAATAAACAGCAGTGTTATGTTGTGTGAAACTACAGCTGAAAAATCACTAGTATGGCACATAAGGAATGATCATTTACTTTGTATCCTAGCTAACAGTAATCTAACGCTTCAGGACCAAGAACAGCTCTGGACTTTGTATTTTGTTCCACCAAATAAAGCCACTGGGGCAGATTTACTATAGGCAGCCTAGACTTGCCCTAAATGAATCACAGTGGCTCATGCTGGTTGATAAATCTGGAGCAGGGATACACACTTTTGTATAACTATATACCAATTATTGGTTGGCTTACTTTGCAACAGAATTTTATGAATTTAATTCAGAATCGTGGCACACATTTAGCACAAAATGATACAATTTAGGCCATGCCCCTTTCCCCATGAAGCATATAATGTCTAAACCTAAATGGATTAAATTGTAAAACATTTTAGTGCAATTTATCCCAAAATCTGGTGCATTCATATGTTGGCCATTGTGACTGTTTTTAAAGAAACGGCTGTTCATTGCCCTTTGACACTGCAGGGATTTTTCATTACAACCTGGTGTTAGTATGTAATATTGGAGAAGATTCTTGGTTTTATGCTATAAGTATTACTTTAGCTAACATAAAGGAACAGAATCATCAAGGTATTCACATTGATTGGCATAAAAACGTTAAAAAAATGGTGTTCAGTAGTACTGTATTTATAAGTACTGTATGTACTTGGTTTTGATTTCAACCATTCCTGAGGCTAAGTTATCACCATGTTCCTGCTGGTGATGCCCTAGTAGAAAAAGCTTGATGCATCCTGACAAGCGATGAGCGGCAGGGGCAATATTCGAACTCGATATTTCGCAAATATTTGGGCGAATATTCATCATACATTCAAGAATTTACAATTGTGAAAATAGGCAATGTAATATGCACGTATTGCTCGCGCAATACAGGCGTGGGTCACTATTGGACTCGAGAAAATGGTTGGCACGGCAGAACATTACAATAGCTTTATATGCAGGTAGAGTGCTCCCATATATTCACGATTGGGAAATCGGCACTAATGATGCAAATATTTCGGCGCAATACGTGCAACTTCAGATTTTAGCAGGTCTTACTACATATTAGTGATTGGTGCACTAAGTATTGTTGCGAACTTGTGACATCACAGCACTATGTATGTATGTATGTATGTATGTATGTATGGACAGCAGAACCTCAGGTACACTATATCACTATCTAACCTACACTGACTATCTCCCACTAACTATCTGTATTATATATATATAAGCTAACTAACTATCTAATATATTGTGACATAGCAAATCACAGAGCACAGCAATGACACTGCTGTCTCTCTCAGAACTGAAAAAACCTGCACAAAATGGCTGCTGGGGAGGTTCTTATATAGTAAGTGGTAGGCAACTTTCCTATTGGTTGCTAGGGATGCTGCTAAGCTCAGACAAAGATATTGCAGCCTTCTCATTGGCCCACAAGCAAGAAGCAGGGAGGGATCATGGGTTCAGAGGAAAAAAAATCTAGAATATTCGAAATATTCTAAATCTTCACAAATTCTCATGGCGATATTCGCAAATACGCAATTCGAATATTCGCGCCCAACACTAATCCTGACCTGAACAATGGAAGTACTCCAGGAATTCTAAGCTTATATAGTTAAATGAGATGTCTCATCAGGCAAGTCTTGTCCATATGTCTTATTAGGGCATATGGACGTCATGTGGGGGAACATAATTTATGTCCCAGAATGGAGAGATGCTCTCTAAAGGTATATTCACATATAAATCCTCCATTGAAACCATGGGCCTCTCCCTTTGTCTAACTGTCCAAATGTTATTGACCATGGCATCTGGGGGGGGGGGGGGTTAAATAACTGGGATTGTAGTTATCTCTTATCTCAGTCATTGCGGCTGGGTGTAATGATGTAGAAGCCACATAGAAGCCATTTTTTTTTACCTTTAGGAAAAATATTTCTTTCCAACCCCAAATTTGTCAAAAGAAAAACTTCCTGGCCCCTCTTGAGCTCTTTTTTTTAAGTTCACCATCACAGCATCTTCTGGCAGAGAGTTCCATAGTCTCACTGCTCATACAGTAAAGAATCCTTTTCTATGTTTGAGGGAGAAACTTTCTTTCCTCTAGACGCAGGGGATATCCCCTCGTCACAGTCCTGGGTATAAATAGATCATGATCTATTTTTCTATATTGTGCATTGTGTATTGTGTAATTTATTGTAATGGCATATTGAATCCTCTATGTGGCAGCATGCCAAGTGTAGCACACTTTTGGGGGGAAATTTCATAATGACAAAATTTGAAGTCATTGGAGTAATTGGAGTAATTTATGCCACATTTATCAAATGTCTCATGCTACTTAATAAAGTTGGGTCATCCTTAGACCTAACACTTTTGTCTAGAGAAGCTACTCCAGTTGTCCTACTCCACCCTCCTCCTGGAGTGACATTGCGACTTTTAAAAAAAATCTGGAGTGCAACTCATAAACATAGCTAACCACACCTACTTTTCCACCCACATTACAAAACTGGAGTGAGTGGTGTAAAAATGTAGAAAGTTACAAAATTTTGCGCAATTGCTTACATTTTACATAAGCAAGCACAAAAAGTCACAAAAGCCCTATTTTTGCAACTTTTTGCCACCAGAATTCTGGAGTGAAGGTATGATAATTCAGGGCCTTTGAATTGTATACAAGGAAGCAGGGATATTATGTTAACATGATGCACCCTACTAGTAACTCAGGCATGCCTCTTAAAGAATACGCTATGTAAGGGATTGCTGTCTCTCAGGGGGGTTGCAATCACAGACTTCTCCTCTGACAATGGGGTTCAAGTCCAAAAGGTTCTTAACTTTGGCACTTCAGCACTATCACACACATAAACACCTGCCCATCTGGGCTCTATCTAATACACGTGTTGTCTCTACCACAGCTCAAGAGTGCCGTTTACACATGGGATTAGATTCAGCTTCCTCAGCCATATATGGTCCAGCAGCCTCCAGGTTGTGATCACACCAGCACCCTTGGGTGGAAGGGGGGTCCAGAAGTCCTCCCGACTCCGACACCCTTTCTGTAGGCGCCTCTGGGCCCGCCAAACTTCAGGCTTTACAAAGCTTCATGGCCATTCAGCCCTCCTTGCTAAGACCACACAGAGCCTCTCGGGCTTCGTCAGACTTTCTTCTTCCAAGTCATACATAGAGGGTTGCTTTATCCCTCCTTGATTACAGCAGCAGGCCTCACCTACGATCACCTCTGGGAAAAGACAATACATGTAGTGGAAGGGTGTGGACTGGCAGATCCCACTTCTAAACCTATCCCCTAGTCCACATGAAATCCAGTCCAGAACAATATCTTGACAAAACTGTCTCAGCAAACTACACTTTGCTGAAACCACTGCAGCGCCTACAATGTTACATGAACATTAAAAGTTGTGTCATGCGATGCAACCAACATGGTGACCTTGTAAACCTTATTAGTGCTTGTAAAATCTGTCTCAATTGCAGACAAGGTAGACATTTCTCTCACATATCATTCATAAGACGTAAAGTTTAAGCTTGTGGCGTGTGACTGTTTTGAAATGGTAATGCATGCCAATCCAATGGACTAGTGCCAAACCTGGCACACTCTCAACAATGAAATCTGCCAAAAAAAAGGCACAAGCTCCTCACTTTTCCAGTATGCTAATTTCTACTGTCTGATATGCAAATACCAACTAATTATGGGTCAAAGAGTGTATGCTGTGGCAACACTGGCAATTAGTAAAAGTGCAACCCTCTTTTATTTTGGAGAAGTTGGAGATAGTAGAGATAGCTTTTCTGAAAGGAACTTTGGTTTTATGTATGAATACATTCTGAAAAGGATAAGAGACCACTCAAGGCTTTTATTTTTTTTACTATAAACCAATAACTGTGTCATGGTAATGCCCCAAGACAACACAGCTAGGCTGGAAATGTAGCTTTACATTTCTAGTCAGTAAATTAGATGTATGCATTATTAAATATATTATTATTAGAGACAATCAAACAGCTAGATGCAAAATATGCAAGGGACGATTTTCTCACCTTTTTTTTATTACATGTGTATTTATTTACTGGGTACTGAAAAATTGCAACATACTTTGTACATCCAGTATTTAACTTGTATTAGTGCTGCCACTGATTCTAGACATACACCGATTACGTGGTTAATTTTGATTGTTCGGAGGAGCAATTAAAATAGCCTCCGTAGAAGTAATTCCACTGTACTCTTTTAAGAAACAGACCAGTTATTTTGCATATTACTGTTTCCCAGGGAGTATTGCATTTTGGATTGCTGTGTTGAGACTCTTAAATGAGGCTCCACAGTGTTTTCTGTAGCTGGTCTATCTAAGATCCGCTATTGTCTTGTTTGAGTAGTCTCCAAGGTATTGCTCCCGGTTAGCCAGAATCCTACTCCACACTGATGAGGGGCAACACACCGAAACAGCTGTCTGTGGATGGATAACTGGCTTAGGTCTTCCCCGTCACATCCTTAAGGCTTGTAAAAAAGCGGGATCTTGACATAGGGGCCACCTAATATGGTTTATCTGGTGATCTCTGTAATGGGGAGACCACTTTGCTGTTTTTTTTTTCCTTGGAGGGATATTTATTTCACTGTGTTGTAGACCCAATACTGGGGCTCCAGTTATTTTGCATATTACTGTCTCCCAGGGAGCTTTGCACTTTGGATTGCTGTGTTGAGACTCTTAAATGAGGCTCCACTGTGTTTTCTGTAGCTGGTCTCCCTAAGATCAGCTATTGTCTTTTTTAAGTTCAAACAAGGGATAGATGGGGACATGAATCCCAGAAGGATATGAAACTAAGATTTCTACATACTTTCATAAGCATTAATGTTGTTTACTTTTAAGAATTCATCTAAACCCTTTTTAAAACTGTCCACTGTTACTGCTGTGATCACGTCGTGAGGAAGCTTATTCCACAGGTTCACAATTCTTACTTTAAAAAGCTTTGACGCTTCTGGAGACTGGACTTTTTCTTTTCCAGTCAGAGACAGTGGCCCCTTGTCTTTTGACGGCATTTTACATGGAACGGTTTTTCACCGTATTTTTTGTATGGCCCATTTATATATTTGTATAGGTTAATCATGTCCCCCCTTAGACGTCTCTTCTGAAGACGAAATAAATTCAATCCTTTTAATCTTTCTTCATAGTGCACAGAACTGAACTGCATGTTCCAGATGAAGCCTCAACAACGCTTTGTAAAGAGGAAATATTACATCCCTGTCCCGCGAGTCCATGCCTCGTTTAATGCATGACAATATCCTGGTGGCCTTAGAAGCAGCTGATTGACATTGTATGTTGTTATTCTATCTATGATCTACAAGGACACCCAAATCCTTATCTATAAGTGACTCCCCCAGTGTTACATTCCCTAGGACATATGAAGCACAGAGATTATTATTACTTACAAGATGCATAACTTTACATTTATCCACATTGAAGCTCATTTGCCAAGTTGATGCCCAATCACTCAGAGTCTTCAAATCAGCTTGTAGTTTATGGACATCTTCCATAGACTGCACAGTACTACATAGCTTAGTGTCATCTGCGAAAATAGAAATTGTGCTATTAATCCTGTCCTCGATATCATTAATAAATAAATTTAATAATAGAGGACCCAGCACTGAACCTTGGGGAACACCACTTATAACCCGGGACCATTCTGAATAGTAATTATTGACCACAACTCTCTGGACACGGTCCTTCAGCCAGTTTCCAATCAAATTACTTTCTAAGCCTATAAACCTTACTTTACCTATTAAACGTCCATGAGTGACAGTATCAAAAGCCTTTGCAAAATCCAGAAACACTACATCCGCAGCTGCCCCTCTGTCCAGGTTACTACTCACCTCCTCATAAAAACAAATTAGGTTAGTCTGACTTCTGTCCTTGGTAAACCCATGTTGGTTATCACTTATAATATTATTTACAGTCACATACTCCTGTATATAGTCCCTTAAGAGTCCTTCAAACATTTTCCCCACAACAGAAGTTAAACTAACTGGTCAATAATTACCTGTGGAGGACCTAGATCCTTTTTTGAATATGGGCACCACATTTTCCTTGTGCCAGTCACTTGGCACTGTACCAGTACCTAGAAAATCTTAAAAAATTATAAACAGGGGCACAGCAATGACTGAACTGAGCTTTTTAAGCACTCTTGGGTGTAATCCATCTGGACCCAGAGCTCACATTTACCTTATTTAACTTATCTTGGACCATATCTACAGTTAGCCAATTGAGTATATTACTGGATGTACTAACAGCCCCAGCACCACAGATATCAGCTCCTTTGTCTTTTTTGTATAAACAGGGCTAAAAAACCCATTTAGTAACTCTGTCTTTTCCTTATCTTCAGTGACTAACCCCCCTTTACCTTTATTTAGGGACCCTACCTGCTCAGACCTTGGTTTTTTAGCATTTATATATTTAAAGATTTTTTGGGGATTTCTTTTGCTCTCTTTTGCCACCTGCTGTTCGTTTTGTATTTTTGCTAATTTTATCTCCTTTTTACAGATTTTATTAAGCCCTTTGTAAACTTCAAATGCAACAGCTGACCTCCTCAGACTTGTATTTTTTAAATGCCCTTTTTTGTCTTTTATTGCCCTTTTTACAGTAGCTGTAAGCCATGGGGGTTTAAATTTAGCTGTTTATACTTGTTACCTAAAGGAATACATTTTTTAGTGCAAATACTCAATGTGGATTTAAAGCTCTGCCATTTATCCTCAGTATCATTATGTGACAGTAGCTGCTCCCAGTTTATGCCCTGAAATGCTGCCCTCAACCCAGGGAAATTAGCCTTTTTAAAATACAGTGTCTTTGCTCTGCCTGACAGAGTTTGCTTCTTATAGTGTAGGGGGAATATAATTATATTGTGGTCACTATTACCTAGTGATTCTCAAACAATAACATTTCCAACAAGCTCTGCAACCAGATCCAACAGAGCATTGCCCCTAGTGGGAGCTTCTACAAACTGGTCCATACAGTGGTCCTGCAGCAAGATGAGGAATCTTCTCCCCCTTGCGGCTGAGCCAGAACCATGATCCCAGTCAATGCCTGGGAAGTTAAAATCTCCCATTATGACCACTGTGCCAGCCTGTGTATCCCGCTCTATTTGGTTATAGAGTTGCGTTTCTATCTCCTCTGAGATGTCAAGGGGTCTATAGATTACTCCAAGTATTATTTGTTCAGTGTTTATATCCCTATGAAATTCTACCCATAAGGTTTCCACATCCTCACCATCCTCACCCACAATTGCCTCTTTCACACTTGTCTTCAAATCATCCCACACATACAGTCACACGCCATGGCCTTTTCTGTTAAACTGGTCTTTCCTAAATAGTGTAAAACCCTCAATATTTGCAGCGCAGTCATGCGAAGATTCCAACCATGTCTCAGCCACACCAACTACATCTTTGTGTTCTTCTAGTACCATAGCCTCCAGCTCCCCCATTTTGCTAGTTAGACTTCTGACATTTGTGAAAATACATTTGAAAATACTATTACCTATAAAGTGAATATCTGGGATTTTTGGGTTACCTTAGTTGATGTTTGTATGTAACATGTTCTTGTTACCACCAGTTCTATTTTTCATCGGTGTATAGTTCTGCCCAGTCTTCTCCCTAATTTCCTCACTGACCCCAGCCCCCACTAAATCCCCACTGTCCCCTCCTATATCCCACTCTCTATCTACACTATCTACCCCCTTGTATGACCCCCCATCCTTCCCCCAGGTCCTGGTTTAAAAGCTCCTCCAGCCATCTAACCATTTTTTCCCCTAGAGCAGTTGCACCCTCCCCATTAAGGTGCAGCCCGTCCCTACTGTAGATCCTGTAACCGACCGAGAAGTCGGCCCTATTTTCCATGAACCCAAACCCTTCCTTCCTGCACCAGCTTCTGAGCCACTTATTTAACTGCTTAAGCCCCCGTTGTCTCTCTGGTGACGCTCATGGCACTGGTAGAATTTTTGAAAACACTAGCTTAGAGGTCCTGGACTTGAGCTTCTCTCCTAGTTCCCTAAAATCATTTTTAAGGACCTTCCATCTCCCCCTGACTTTGTTATTGGTACCAATGTGTACCATGACCGCCGAGTCTTCCCCATCCCCACCCAGCAATCTGTCAATCCGATCTGCAATATGCTGAACCCGAGCACCCGGAAGACAACACACTGTTTGACATTCACAGTCTCGGTGACAGATGACCCTGTTTGTCCTCCTAATAATAGAGTCCCCTACCACCAGCATCTGTCTGACCTTTGCTGCACTCCTTTTCCCATCCTTCCTGCAGCGGTTATCCTCCTGGTTGCTAGGAGAAACGCCCTGCTGCAGTGTTGCTAGCCATGGGCTTTCATCCCTAATATCAGCACAGGCATATTTACTAGGGCGTTCTAGCTCAGGACTAGCCTCCCTTCCACTTTTCCCTCTACCCCTTCTTCCTACATTAACCCAACTGCTGACCTGATAGTCCTGATCTTGCTCTCCTTCTGCCAGGGGGTTCGCATAAAACTTAGTTCTAATACTATACGGAGAAGGAGCTCCATACAGTATTAGAATGTATTGGCTTTGATGAGCCGAAGTTATTGCTTTGTGAAGTCTAGCGAGACTTCGCACAATAACTTCATAAATTAAGTTGTACTGTAAAAAACCACTTCCCGAACTTGGGTTCGGTTCCAAGGTACCACTTGGAACCAAACCCGAGTTCAGGAAATGTTTTTTTACAGTACAAATTAATTTATGAAGTTATTGTGCAAAGTCTCGCGAGACTTCGCAAAGCAATAACTTTGGCTCATTGGAGCAAATACATTCTAACACTGTACGGAGCTCCTGCACTGTACAGTGTTAGAACGAAGCTTTATGCGAATCGACTTCGGATGTTTCATCCGAAGTAAGTTCGTTTATCCCTAGCTATAAACTGTATGCAGCTATTTGGAATCACTCCCACAAAATCTCACTCAGCACCAGCACTCCGGTTCTTTAAACTCCACGTATTCAGAATTACAGCAAGCCCAGTATTGTGTTAGTGCATTATTTTCTGTGATTTTTCTTTTATAAATGCAGGCCATTCACATCCGCACATTTATTTATTACATCATGCAGGATGATTTCTTAAATCTTTTTCTGTGATTTTTGTTCAGTCTATAGTATACACTTAAAGGAGTGGAACCTTCAAGTGTGAATGCGCTTTATTTTATGCTCTCTTTTTTTTTCTCAGGAGTAGCATTTTTATGTGCAGCTGTGCGTGCTCTTCCTCTGATTGGTTGCTTGGTGCACACAGAGGTAACTAGAAGCAGCACATTTTATGTGCAGAGTATGTTCCTCTGAGTGTACTTTAGATGCCCAATGTCATAGATATGTTTAGAGTAGGACCTGCCTGACTAAGACCACCTTGGCGCTGGTAGGGGGGAACATATACGTTTTGATCAAAATATAATGGCTAAGAGTCTCTGATTTTATCATATCAGAATGGGGGCTTAGTCCATTATTTTTCTGTTATTTTTCTTTTATAAAGTATGAATGCGCGTCAATTTTGGGAGTAGCATTTTTGTGCACCTTTGCCCCGTCTATCCCACAGGCAGCCTCGATTACTTGGTACATATAGCTGTGCGGGCTCCTCCTCTCATTGGATGCTTGACTGCAGACAGAGGTAACAAGAAGCAGCACATTATATGTGTAGGGTCTGCTCTCCTAATAGAGATGCCCACATTCATAGATAGGTTTAGAGTAGGTCCTGCCTGACTGAGACCACCTTGGCGCTGATAGGCGGGCACAGATGTGTTTTGATCAAAATATATTGGCCAAGAGTCTCGGATTTTAACATATCAGAATGAGGGCTCAGTCAATATAATGTTTACATCTATTATGTTAGTGCATTATTTTCTGTGATTTTACAATTACAACAATACCAAATATATGTAGTTTTATTTTTCTAAAAGCCTTTGAAGTAATAAAAATTTTGTTTGTATCGCCATGTTCTGACACCCATAACCTTTTTATATTTCCATCTACAGAGCTGTGTGAGGGCTTGTTTTTGCAGGGTGAGCTGTAGCTTTTATTGGTACCATTTTTAGGGGGACAAGATGACCAAAAATATCTAATTGTGCATTTTTATTCTTTCTTCGTTAAGTTATTCACAGTGCAGGAAAAATATCTTAATATTTTAATAGCTTGGACATTTTCATACTCAGATATAAATTATGGTCATGCTTTTATTGTTTATTTTTATATGTAAAAATAGGAAAAGTGACATTTTACTGCAATCTTTAGTGCTCTAAGGGGATTTGAACATGCAGTCCTCTAATCTCTTGTACCATAGACTGTAATAGAATGCTATAGGATTTTTACAGGCTGTCCATGAAGCTGTGCCACAGGCATTCCTTAGCAGGCAGCTTACTATGACAGGTCTAGGAGCCTTCCCAGTGCCTCAGGCTAAAATAACAACTGATTAATAGCCCTGTGATTTTGCCACAGTGGCATTGATCAGAGGACAGAGCTATTGGCTGCAGCATCTGAGGGATAACTGGTCATTCGGCAGAGTGTCTACTGTTTTACACTGCTGGCACCTGCTCCATTTATACCTTTTACGCAAATGGCATACCTGTATTACATTTTGCCTTAATGCTTTATAATCCTTATATTTTCTTATTTTTAAGTATTTTCATTTATTTGTATTTTATTGTATGTGAATATTTTTCTTACCTAAACACTGTTGGTAAACTTACTATAAGGTAGTTTATATAATTTATTGTTATTTTTATAGTAATGATATTTCATTTATTGGACTCCACTGATACCATTTTTGATATAGCTGAGAAAAATAATATTTGTTACAATGGCAGTTCTTACAGCTGCTCTCCTGTTTACACGGGCATCGACTGCCAGTGTGTGAATTCGGACTAGCATTAAGTGTATCTCACCTTAGTTGCAGTATTGCAATGGTTAATTCTCCTTTGCTCTGTGTGCAGGTGCTGGCTGCGAGGTGCTGATTGTTCTGCTACAGTGTATAGTGTCCACCTTTTTACCTGATTCGCAGGTTCTGTTATCTTCTGCTGGACCTTGCAAAACAGCTATAATCCATTTGTCTACCTTGTACTGACTTCTGCCCGTTCACCGTTCTGACTCTGCACCATCTACTTTGACCTCTGCACTGAATTATGATTATTGCATGAACTCTTCCTGCCCTGACCTCTACCTGCTTCCTGATTACAAGTATTGCTTGTACCCTTGGTGCTTCTCCCTGGTGTCACTGATCCCTGTGGGTCAGCGGCCATCCACACTAGAGATGTCGCGAACATAAAATTTTCCGTTCGTGAAAGGCGATTGCGAACTTCCGCAAATGTTCGCGAACCGGGCGAACCGCCATAGACTTCAATAGGCAGGCGAATTTTAAAACCCACAGGTACTCTTTTTGGCCACAATAGTGATGGAAAAGTTGTTTCAAGGGGACTAACACCTGGACTGTGGCATGCTGGAGGGGGATCCATGGCAAAATTCCCATGGAAAATTACGTAGTTGACGCAGAGTCGGGTTTTAATCCATAAAGGGCATAAGCCACCTAACATTCCTAAATTGTTTGGAATAACGTGCTTTAAAACATCCAGTGTGTGTATACGATCAGGTATGATGTTGTATCAATCAGGTAGTGTAAGGGTTACGCCCGCTTTACAGTGACAGACCAAACTCTGACAGACCAAACTCCCGTTTAACGCACCGCAAACAACCGCAAACAGTCCATTTGCACAACCGCAAACTCCCCATTTGCACAAGGTTGGATACCAAGCTAGCCATGTCCCGTTCCTTGTCCTCACTGACGTCATGGAAGGTCTCTTCCTCCACCCAGCCACGTACAACACCAAGGGTCCCCGAAAGGTGACAACAAGCCCCCTGGGACGCCTGCTGTAGTTGGTCTTCCACCTCCTCAAAGCCACCTTCCTCCTCTGACTCCTCTTCTTCAGACTCCTCTCTCTGCGTTGCCGCAGGTCCAGCAATCGATAACGACAAGTCTGCTTCTGGTGGTGATTGTGACCACAACTCTTCCTCTTCATGCTCATCTATGGCCTGATCCAGCACTCTTCGCAGGGCACGCTCCAGAAAAAACGCATATGGGATGAGGTCGATGATGTTGCCTTGGGTTTGAACTGACCAGGTTTGTCACCTCTGCAAAAGGACAGATGAGTCTACAGCCATTGTGCATGAGTGTTCAGTAACGCGGCCAAAAAATACCCAGCTCCGCAGAGACTGTCCTCTTTTTTTTTTTAAATTAAAAAATCTGTTCTTACCAGTTTAATCTCTATTTTGTCCCCTATCAGGGACCGGTGTATGGAATAGATTTTAGGAACCGGGAGATGGAAAAAGATGGTTGGTTGTTCCTCTTACTTCCAATTTGGAACACTGCGCGTGCACCGCGCAATGTACTGTGCCACCAATACAAATAGTGTGAACTACTATTCTTACCATTTTAATCTTTGTTAAGTCCCCTATCAGGGGAGTGTATTGAATTGAATCCTTGCATGGGGAGATAGAGAAAAAGGTTTGCTCTGTCGGCTTCCTTCTAATTTTGGGCACTTGCAATGGATTTTGCCACCAATGCAACTAGTGTTAACTAAGTACTATTCCTATCAATTTTTGGAACTGGGAGATGGAAAAAGACCCATGCTCGTTCCGCTTCGTTTGAATTTTAGGTCACTGCGTGTGCGCCGTGCAATGTACTGTGACACGCTATATGAGTTGTGGGCAGTGGGCACAGTACAGTCTGTGGGCCTGACACACATTGGCAGGCAACTGCAATTATATTAAAGGGTAAAAATTAAATGACTTTTTTATCTGCAAAGTACTGTGCCACCCGATATGAGTGGTTGGCACTGGCAGTGGGCACGGCACAGTCTGTGGGCCTGACACTCACTGGTAGGCAACTGCAATTATATTAAAGGGTAAAAATCAAATGACTTTTTTATCTGCAAGGTACTGTGCCACCCTATATGAGTAGTGGGCAGTGGGCACAGTACAGTCAGTGGGCCTGACACACACTGGCAGGCAACTGCAATTATATTAAAGGGTAAAAATTAAATTACTTTTTTATCTGCAAGGAACTGTGCCACCCTATATGAGTAGTGGGCAGTGGGCACAGTACAGTCAGTGGGCCTGACACACACTGGCAGGCAACTGCAATTATATTAAAGGGTAAAAATTAAATTACTTTTTTATCTGCAAGGTACTGTGCAACCCTATATGAGTGGTGTGCACACAGTACAGTCTGTGGGCCTGCGGCCTTTCACACACGGGCAGGCAACTGCAATATATATATATATATAGAAAAAAATATATAAAAAGCAGACTGATGTACCAGCCCTAAAAAGGGCTTTTTGGGGTGCTTTCAGGACGCTGTCCTTACAGCAGATAAGTCTTTGAGGACTGGAGAGGACACAGAACACTGGCCTAGCTAACGCTTTCCCTATTAATTCAGCAGCAGCAGCACTCTCCCTGCTCTAACTAAGGCCCCATTCAGAAGTCCGTAGTGTGTTGCGGATCCGCAACACACATTGCCAGCGCTCCCCATAGAAATGCCTATTCTTGTCCGCAGGTTGCGGACAAGAATAGGACATGACATGCTCTATCTTTTGCGGAGCCGCGGCCGGATGTTTCGGGTCCACGGCTCTGCAAATGTGTGCTCTCTGCATCATGTCCAGCCCCATTCACAATGAATGGGACCGCATCCATTCCGCAGAATTCCACGGACAAAATTGCGGACGTGTAAATGGGGCCTTACACTGCAGCTTCAGAATGAATCTAAGATGGATGTTGTCCTTGCTTTTTGATAGGAGGTGGGAGGGTCTGGGAGGGAGGGTATGCTGATTGACTGGAATGTGTCTGCTGACTGTGAGGTACAGGGTCAAAGTTTGCTCAATGATGACGTATAGGGGGCGGACCGAACATCGCATATGTTCGCCCATCGCAGCGAACGCGAACATGCGATGTTCGCCGGCGAATAGTTCGGAGCATCTCTAATCCACACCAGCTGGTGCAACTGCAAGACCGCTATTAGTGACAGATAGATTTCACACTTGGCTTGGCCACTTGCTGTAACGCTTTGACCATTGGTTCAGCAGCCATCCACATTAGTGGCTTGGCACAAAAGGTCCACACATTCAGCCATAACAATAGTGACTATTCGGAACAATAAAACCACAATATAGATTCATAAATGTAAGGTGGCCATTGCAAAATATAATTAAATTATATAAAATATTATATTATAATTAAAATATAATTTAATTAATCATTTGAAAGATATAGCCCATAGGTTTATAGTTTATGCAATGCAAACAAGTATGGTGCAAATAGTACCAGTGCACGATTTAACAGGGAGCGGCTTATAACTTCTTATGTAATCAATCTGTGGAGGCTAGTAGTACTAACGGCTCCCCCACACCGAGCCAGGTGCCCCTACTTGGCCTGAGCTACTTTTAACGCTCAAGTAGTGGAGCACTTGCCCTAATAATGGCGACCCCTCTGAGCTGTCCCTAATACTTCCTAGGTCTCCCAGATGTGTCCTATTATAAAATGGTTCCCAGCTCTGTGTGGGGATTGATATAGATACATGGCAAGTTTGTCCCAGATATCCAAGTGTGTCCCAATGTATTTTTTAGGCATTGTTTCCCAAATCATAAGGGGACTGATGGGAAGTCAAAGAACCTAGTCCAAGTATGGGTATCACTGGCTCAATAGTGCTAGATGCCGGCGAGGGAGACTGCAGCACGTGTGGCACTTACCTTCCTGGGTGTGCCAAGTGCAGAATGCATAAACCCTTCCCCCAGAATGCGCGGGGAGGTGTGGCACTGGAGATCAGTGGAGATGTGCGAGCAGCAAGATCACTGCCCACTTAATCGCATCTCCACCGAATGGTAAGTACAGGAGGAGAGCATGGGGGAAGCCTCCTCTGGTGTGTCTACGCTTAAACACGAACAGGGATTCCCCCGTGCATTGAAAATAATGAAGCAATCCAACTACCTTGCTGGGTTAAAATACATCCGTGGCCGTGATACATGGCCGTCATGATCTTGTGCCCCTTCAGATACAGTGCATTAGAGCTTATTTTGGCAGATATCTGTACTTAAAGACTAAATACATGACCTAAAGAAATACTAATCATTGGTGGGTTCGTATCAAAACTAAAACAATGCTAATCACTAAACAATACATACTTTTAAGAAGAGATGCCAATGAAATATAAATCCATATTAGGAATACCTGACATGAGATCAGTCCATAATTGTCACTAGCTATGTTGTAATTAGCTATCATGAAAAAAGGTAGGTAACTCTTAAATTAATTAGAGGAGAGTGGGTGGATTATGGGATGGGGCCAGAATTATGACCAAGATATCTTATATATAGCAGCCATATAATACTTGTTCATTCAGGCTCCCTGGATGTACTGTCTTCAAATGATAAATCCACCAGTTCTTTCTTTGTAATAATACCCTCTTATCCCAATTGCCTTGTCTTACTGAAATGGGGACAGTTTCAACCCTCATAAATCTAGCATTTGTTCGACAGGATGTCTTTTTGGGGCGGTATATCCTCTATGTGTTCATTTTTCCGCCTGCGAAACTCTCTTGTGGTTTTACCCACATATTCCAAGCTGCAGGTACATGTGGCTACAATTGTAGATTTTAGCATCCAGACATTCGACAAACCTCTTAAACACTTCCATGTCACCCCTCCATATGGGCTATATCTTTTAAATGATTTATTAAAAGTTAAGTATTACTTGGAGAAGGCCACCTTACATTTGTGAATCTATTTTGATTATTGGTTGCCCATTTTTGATGTCATAATAACCATTATTTACTCTGATTGAGTTATTGTTTAATAAAACCACAATACAAACACATATTTTGCCCCAAAGCAGCCTCTCAGCATTGTTAACTAAGCCAGTAGCATTTGATTAAGAAACAGCTGACTGTATCTTAGTTAGGTGGAAACATCAATAAAAAGAAAAAAAATGAAATATGCTTCTTTTAATTTAAAGTCAAGAGAAATTTAAAGTCAAGAGAAGGTGCTGTTTAGAAATATAATGAAAACTAAGACTTAATGCAGACCCGTGAAGATACCGTAAATGTGCAATTGGAAAGAACCCTACTATTCAAACGTAGAACACTGAGGGAAGAGAAAGGAATGGAATAGGGTGCGTCTCTTCTGTACAGATACACCATTTAAGTATCAAGAAATGAATACAGTAACTGTTGTCCCCTAGTCCCTAAGGTATTTAGGTCTTTTCTGCATGATTACTCTAATACATTTGTGTTTCCCTTAGTGTTACCAGATCTTTCTATGTCAGGTGCTAGGTACATGAAGAAGTAAAATTCAGAAGTGGGTTCTGGAGCTCTGACTTTTTAGCAGAGAAACCAATGAGGTTCTAAACAAAGAACATTCTGCTTTGTTTCACTGTGCACGTGCCCTCTATCTGAATGGTACAGATGAGTAGTAAATGACATTCCAGCGGCTGCCCATAACCCATAACCTTTCCAAATGACAAAGGATAATGATCCTAGGAGACGGGCCCATGATGAACATCAGGGGAAAGCAAAGAGAACAATTAGCAGTATCTCATAGACTGCATTCAAAAAACATCTGCTTCATTTAGGAAAGATCACAGAGCTGCATTCACCACATATGCTACATTTCCTATAATTTCTTAACCCTTCCAATCAGTGGTCGACATACCGTGTCATAAGCTTCATTTGTGTAAAGTGCTAGATGGGTTTTCAGTTACTGTTTGTGTATACAGAACCATCTATCTATCTATCTATCTATCTATCTATCTATCTATCTATCTATCATAAATTGTCTCTCTCATATCTATCTATGTATAACATGTGAGAGTGAATCTGGATCGCACATCCTCAGTACTATGCTTTTGATGTAACAACTGTTTCTCAGCAAAATTAAACATGGCTTCTCAGCCCAATTTATTATAACTAGACCCTATGCTATGCAACAATGGGGCATTGGTATACAGTTTGATCAAAGAGCATAAGCCCAGTTACCATGACAAGGTTGCCTCTTCAAGTGGGGACCTACTCTAACTTTGGAGCATCACTGCGTGGCGACCACCGGCGCCCCAGCACCTCACCAGCAGACGGCGGGGCCCAGTAGCCACACAGCGCCCCCACTGCGCAGCAAAGCCACCTGGCTCTGGGGCCCACCAGCACAGCACCAAGGCAGCAATGGCAGCCGCGCCGTGCTGTACCATGTAAACCGGTGCAAAGAGTTCACCCAGTTACAACCCTCAGGAAATCCATCTGAGAGAGGTAGGAATTTATAAACCCTTTGCAGACTAAGGCTAATTAAAAACACCTATTCCAAATGGGGAGGAGTGCTGATACCAGAAGGGGGAAAAAGAAACAAGACTATACAAATATATGACATGTGAGAGTGCATCTGCATCGCACATCCTCAATACTATGCATTCACATGGTGCAGCATAGTGCGGCTGCCATTACTGCCTTGGTGCTCTGCTGGTGGAGTGGTGAGGTCCAGAGCCAGGGTGGCTTTGCTGCACAGTGGGAGCGCTGTGTGGCTACTGGGTCCCGCCGTCTGCTGGTGCGGTGCTGTGGAGCCGGTGGTCAACGTGCATTGCTGCGCCAAAGTTGGAGAAGGTCCCCACTTGAAGAGGCAACCTTGTCGTGATAAGTGGGCTTATGCTCTTTGATCAAACTGTATACCAATGCCTCATTGTTGCATAGCATAGGGTCTATTTATTATAAATTGGGCTGAAAAGCCACATTGGAACTAAACAACCTGCTCTGATCATGTCTTACAAGTGCGCCAGTTGAATGTGGCCAGGATGAGTTTATAACCTCTTAATGTAAACAATAAAAAAAATTACATTAACTGACAGCAAGCAGATATCCTGGAAATAGTAAAAAAACTGAAATATCAAATTGAATTGGTTAGTATGGACAACACAGCCACATATTGTCAGAATGCTTTCATGCATGAGGCCCAAACCTTTGAAATTTTAGCACAAACAAAAAATTATAGAACATTATTTTGGTTTAAAAAAGATACATGTCCTTCATGTTCAATCATTTAGACCCCTAACCGTTTTCCGGAAAAAAAGGTAGTGGGGTGTTGGATGATTATAGACAATTTATATTTATAGAGGGTGGGGTAAGAATAATTCCTGCGCCCATAAAATGGCTGGGCTACTTTCACACTAGCGTTTTAGTTATTCAGTATTGAGATCCGTCATAGGGGCTCAATACCGGAAAAAAACGCTTCAGTTTTGTCACTAGTCATTGTCAATGGGGACAAAACTGAACTGAACAGAACGGAATGCTCCAAAATGCATTCCATTCTGTTTAGTTGTGTTCCCATTGTAGCATCCCCAAGTCAGAGCAATGTGTGGGACTAACCTGGGGAATGCCAGTGATGGAGAGGTCGGCACGCTGTTCCTCTGGGGCACTCACTGGGTTCTCGAGGGACACAGCCAGGTGCAATGTGAGGTGCCCTTGGTGTTGTAGATTAACGTGCCTATGGCTAAGTCCCTGATGTTTCGTGACGCCAGTGCCAGTAAACGGTGGCACACCGTATTTATAGTGGGAATAATGGAGGTGCAGACTTGTATCTTGAAACAGAATTCCAACTTTACTGAAACAGTGGTAATACAGAAGGCACTCTCTTAAACAGTTCTTTTGCAGACAATTGGCTTTGATACGATCTCAATTACAGCAGGCTTATATCCAGCAAGGTAAACAGAGGGTTAAATAACAGGACTTTTGAATTGCAGGTGAACCTTACTTTCTTCCTGGCTTGTCCTGACTGACAATTATACTTCAAGGCCCCAATGCCCTACTTCTGGCTTATATCCTTGAATCTCCAGTTTGCTGCGTACCTCCTCTGACATTACAGTACCTCTTGCTCTAAGGATTGCCTCAGCTTGACTCCTGCTGACCTGCCTAGGCCCGTGACATGTGGCCTTCACAGACTCCAGGGTCTGCACTCCCTTCACAGGCCCATGGCCTGGACTAGACTGACTTTCCCTGACTGAGCCTGAATATATAAACTAGGGCTCCCTAGCTCCCTCTATTGACTTAGAGCTGGAATGACACCCCTAGCAGGCCTGCACATAGCAATAACACAGTAACAGGGAATTACATATCCTTACATTACATTAGATATATTACACCAATCTCCTCAACTCCTGAGGGGAACGACAACACACAAGTGACCCTTCTGTAGTGACGGGCATCACAACTCCCGTACACTACACCATACCGGAGAGCAAACCGCAACATGTTGTAGTTTGCTTTCCGTCCTTGGATGCAGAGCAAGATGGATCTGGCATGACCCCCAATGCAAGTCAATGGGGACAGATTCGTTCTCTCTGCCACAATCTGCCACAATAGAAAACGGATCCGTCCCAATACTGATGCAGAATGCAGAGATAGGTAGAGAAAATGTAAAACTACAGTAAGAATCTGGAGAAATAGCTGATTTTGATATTGGCATTGTACAGTGATCAAGTTGAAAAAGCATAAGATTTAACATTTTTAAATGCATTTTAAGGTATACATAACAAAATGTAAGGGGAGATTGAGGGGTCCTTGTCTGTGTCTGGTGACAATACTCCAGCCTTACTGAACAGTAGTACACTAGTGGAAACATCCCTCTTACCCTCAGCCTAGACTGGCACTCTCATGAAAGACAAGCCCAGGCCTAACAGACACAAAGGGTAATAACATGTTCTCCAGGAACAACCAAACTACACTCTGACTTTTGATGCCGGACCACTCTCTTGTATTCACTCTGCTTTCATGAGCATAGTGGATCAATGCTTCAACCCCACAATGGACAACCATCATCAGCACCAGGCTCTTATTCGGCCCACACTAACACTGGCACATCCTCCTGTAAGCTGGCAGTCAAAAATCTAACTTTCCTGCTGTCAGCCATTAACTGTGGCCCTCTAGGTCATGTAACCCCAGACCTCAATGTGCACAGACAGCACAACATATACATATGAGCAAATTTCTTGAAATCGATTCTAGTCCAATTTAGCCAAATCAGACTCTTTCTCTTTTGAAAAATTTGGGTCATATTTCTGCATTTTAGAATTGATTTGTTCATCTTTAACAACATAACCTGCACATAGTATTTTACCCCAAGTGGAGGCACAATCTTTCGGAGATGAGCGAATCGAAGCTGACGAAGTGGAATTCGACCTGAATTTCAGGAAAAATTTGATTTGCACCAAATGTGAATTTCCTCGTGCTTCGTGGTAACGAATCATATTTTTTCCTAAAACGGCTGCTACACGTGTGAGGACATGGGACAAGGAACTCTGGGAAGGCGGGATCACCCATACTGACATGCATGCAGCCAATTAGCAGGCAGCCAGCCCTGTGATGTCACAGACCTATAAATATGGCGGCCATCTTAGATTCTGCTATTCACCAACAGGGCCGGTGCAAGGATTTTTGCCGCCCTAGGCAAAAGAAAAGTTTGCCACCCCATGTGACATCACGATGCCCCACCCATGTGATCTGCCATGTTCACTAATGCCAGTGCGTGTTTACTTTAAAAAGCCTGCAGGGACAGGCTATAAAGACCAGAGCCACTACATAAAGCTGCAGTGGTTCTGGGGACTATAGTGTCCCTTTAATGTGAGGTATATTAGAGACTAGTGCCACGAATAATATACTAGATTGCCTACTTACAACCAGATGTGGATGATGATGGGCTCTGGCTGCAGTCTGGCTCCACTGGTCTTGTGTAGAACAGGCTCTCTGGAGGCTGTTTGCAACTGTAGTCACAAAAATCAATGTTTTGGAGAACGGGAAGCAGGTCCATTTTTTGGGGCCTTTTACACAGCTCAAGGTCTGGACCCCAGGGCCTGATGGTGAGTATACCCAAAAGGCCCACCCATAAGTCCACCTACATGTTGCACCCATGAGTTTGTTCACAGTGGGTAAAGTGTGTAGGGGATGTGTTCTGTGTTGCTGTAGAGAATCTAATGTGTGTGCTTATCGAATGTAGTGTATAGGAATACCAGTTTGTGTAGTGGATTGCAGTGTGTTTTCGTGTAAGGGATAGCAACTAGTGTGTGTTTGTGTATAAGGGCTGCAAGGTGTGTTTCTGTGTATGTAAGGGATGCAGTGTGTGTGTCTGTAAGGGGTGCATTGAGTGTGTGTAAGGGGTGCATTGTGTGTTTCTGTGTAGTGTTGAGCGAACCCGAACTGTATAGTTCGGGTTCGTACCGAATTTTGGGGTGTTCAGGACACAGACCCGAACCTGAACATTTTCAAAAAAGTGCGGGTTTGGGTCCGTTGTTCGGCGATTTATTCCCGCTTTCTGAAGGGCTGCATAGAAAAAAAAGCTATTCAACGTCCACCAAACAGTCTGAAATACCCATTACAACCACCGATTTTACATTGCTGCTGTGAAATGCAGCATAAGTGTATTTTTTTGACAAAAACATGGAAATCCTGATCCACAAAGCATTTTGAAATATACCGCTTAAATACCGATTTCACATTACAGCTGAGAAATAGTGCATTATTCTTCTTTTTGTGTGAAAAAAGCCAAATTCCTGCTTCACAAAGCAGTTGTACAGACACGGTATCAATACCTACATTTAATTTACAGCAGTGAAAAACTGCATTTGTGAATTTTGGTGACAAAAGCTGTGGAGTAGTCCATTTGTCTATCCTGGGCAGGTGTGGTGCCACAGAGCCCTTTTGTATACTATGCACTAAACCGTATATTCCATTTCAGCTACCAAATAGTGCATCAGTGTATTTTAGCTAAAAAAAAGTGATCATCATGATCCACCAAGCCTATTTTACACCGCCAAAATATATATTTGACATTTCTGCAGTGAAATAGAGAATCTGTTTAATCTTGGGGGAAAACCCGTATTCCTTGTCCACAAAACAGTTCTGCATACACCGTCCAACGACATATTTTATATTTCTGCATGGAAATAGGGATTCTTTGTTTTTTATTCAAGGTCCACCAAACAGTCTGAAATACCCATTACAACCACCTATTTTATATTGCTGCTGTGAAATACAGCATAAGTGTATTTTTTTGACAAAAGAGTGGTAATCCTGATCCACAGAGCATTTTGAAATACACAGCTTAAATACCGATTTCACATTACAGCTGAGAAATAGTGCATTATTCTTTTTTGTGTGAAAAAAGCAATATTCTTGCTTCACAAAGCAGTTGTACATACACAGTATTAATATCTAATTTAAATTTACAGCAGTAAAAAACTGCATTGTGGGGTTTTATTGAAAAAAGCAGTGTTTTAGGCCAAAAAAACTGTTGTGGATCTGTCGTTTAAATAATTATTTCCAATTTATAATAGTCTAATACTGCATTTGTGAATTTTGGTGACCAAATCCGTGTTCTGGGTCCCCAAATCTGGTGTCCATACGTAGTATAAATATCTACTGTTAATGTTCAGCAGTCAAAAACTGCATTTTGGGGTTTTATTGAAAAAAATCTGTGTTTTAGGCCAAAAAAACTGTTGTGCATCCGTCGTTTAAATAATTATTTCCAATTTATAACAGTCTAATACTGCATTTGTGAATTTTTGTGACCAAATCCGTGTTCTGGGTCCCTAAATCTGGTGTCCATACATAGTATAAATATCTACTTTTAATGTACAGCAGTTAAAAACTGCAATTTGGGGTTTTATTGAAAAAAGCCGTGTTGTAGGCCGAAAAAACTGTTGTGCATCCACAAATATATATATAATTAATATATTTCAATATACAGCAGTGAAATACTAATTTTCTGTATTTTATTGCAAAAATACTTGTTCTTGTTCCACAAACCACTTGTGCATACAGCGAAACAAAAAAAATATTTTACATTTCCGCATAGAAATTGAGAATCAGTGTATTTTGGACACAAAAATAAATTTTCTGGGTCCACAGAGCATTTTTATGACACGGGCACTGCCTTGGCGAACGTAATTGTCGACTAGTGGCAGGTAAATTGACACCGGTGAGAGGCCAATCTTTCAGTTTGGTGAGTGAACGCAAATAATGAGGAGAACATCAAATAAGGGACGTGGGCATTGTCGTGGTGGTGTTGGGGGAGCTCCTGTTGCTGGGAGAGGATGTGGCCGTTCAGCGCCAACTACTGCTCCAAGTCAAACACCTTCCTCTGGTGCGAGTAGGCGACAGAATCTGCAGAGTTATTTGATAGGCCCAAATGCCGCTATACGGATGGTGAAGCCAGAACATGTACAGGCGATAGTAGATTGGGTGGCTGACAGTGCCTCCAATTCCTTCACAGTATTTAACCCCGAGTCCTCTGCAGAAAGCTCAGAGTTAGCACCTGCAGCCCATGTCCATCAGTCTTCCACCTCACCCCCTTGCAAATAGGCCAAGCGGTCAGAGCCCCAAATCATGCAGGAAAGTCTCATGCTTTTTGATGACTCTGTTGGCAGGGTTTCCCCAGCCCATCCACCTAGCCCGGCCCCAGAAGAGGAAGACCTTGAATGCACTAATGCTCAACCACTTTTGCTGCAGGATGAGGACATGGAAATACCGCCACAAAATGTCTCTGATGATGACGAAACACAGGTGCTAACTGCTGTGGCTTTCTGCAATGTGCAGACAGACGAGGAGGGCAGGAGTCATGAATGGGTGGAAGATGATGTGGAGGATGATGAAGTCCTAGACCCAGACTGGACTGAAGGTTGTGCTAGTGAGGCGTGCATTTCTGAAGAAGAGTCAGTGGTCGCACAGAGGCAACAGCACAACAAAAGAGGGAGCAGGGTGCAAAAGTGCAGTGGCCGTTCCAGAGACAGTACGCCTGCTCCCTCCTGCTGCTGCTTGCTCGGCCTCTCCCTCCACCTCTGGCATCACCTTGGCACCTGGCGACCAGCAAACAGAGGATGTTCCACCAACACCACCACATACGACACCATCACCAAGCATCTCCACCATGTCACACGGCAGCATTCAGCTGTCCATCTCCAAAACATTGGAGAGAAGGAGGAAATACCCAACTACCCACTCTCGAGCCCTGGCCCTGAATGCCAGCATTTCAAAATTACTGGCCTTTGAAATGCTGCCATTCTGTCTGGTGGAGACGGACTGTTTCAAACAGCTGATGGCGGTGGCTGTCCGCCAGTACGTTGTTCCCAGCCGCCACTACTTTTCCAGGTGAGCCATCCCTTCCCTGCACAACCAAGTGGAGGATAAAATCAAGTGTGCGCTGCGCAACACCATCTGTGGCAAGGTCCACATAACCACAGATACATGGACTAGTAAGCACGGCCAGGGTCGCTATATCTCCCTAACTGCACACTGGGTAAGCGTAGTGGCGCCTGGGCCCGAGGCGGATAGCGGTTTGGCACATGTCCTTCCACCACCGAGGATCGCAGGGCATTATTCTTTGCCTCCTGTTGCTTTCTCCTCCTACTCCGCATCATCCTCCTCCTCCCACTCCTCTTCTACCACCCCCACATTCGGTCATCGAAAGAACCGCACCCCCAACTTCAGCACCGCCCGGGGTAAACGTCAGCAGGCGATTTTAAAACTCATGTGTTTGGGTGACAAACCCCACACCGCACAGGAGCTTTGTAGGGGCATAGATTAGCAGTCTGATGAGTGGTTGCTGCCGGTGAGCCTCAAGCCCGGCCTGGTGGTGTGTGATAATGGGCGAAATCTCGTTGCAGCTCTGGGACTAGCCGGTTTGACGCACATCCCTTGCCTGGTGCTTGTGCCGAATCTGGTGGTGCAGAAATTTCTTAAAAACTACCCAGACATGTCAGAGCTGCTGATAAAAGTGCGGTCCGTATGTGCACGCTTTCGGCGTTCTCACCCTGCTGCTGCTCGCCTGTCTGCGCTGCAGCGTAACTTCGGCCTTCCTGCTCACCGCCTCATATGCGACATGCCCACCAGGTGGAACTCCACCTTACATATGCTGGAGAGACTGTGCGAGCAGCAGCGTGCGATAGTGGATTTTCAGATGCAGTATGCACGGGTCAGTCGCTCTGCATGCGAGACCTATGTACTCAACCAACATGGCCAGTGCTGATGATGTCGTTGTTAGCATTACAATACCCCTTCTATGTCTCCATGAAAAAAAATGATGGCGATGATGGAAGAGGATGCGGCATAGGAGGAGGAGGAAGAGGGGGCATTTCACAGGGTTTCAGGCCGGTCATACAGAAGTGGCTCAGAGGGTGGGTTCCTGCACCTGCAGAGGCCAGGTACACATGTGGATGGCCAGGGCACACTTCTGGAGGACGAGGAGGAGTAGGATGAGTTAGAGGAAGGAGGAACAGGTTTCACTGCAGGGTGGCACCCTACGCATCTCAGGGCCATCACTGGAGCGTGGCTTGGGGGATACGGAGGACACAGACGATACACCACCTACAGAGGACAGCTTATCATTACCTCTGGACAGCCTGGCACACCCCAACATCAAGTGATATGCGACGTTTCCACCCGTTGGAATTCCACCCTCCATATGTTGGATAGAGATGTCGCGAACATAAAGGAGTGCTGATCCCCCTCATGTGGCATACCGAAGGGGGATCAATGGCAAAACTCCCATGGAAAATTACGTAGTTGACGCAGAGTCGGGTTTTAATCCATAAAGGGCATAAATCACCTAACATTCCTAAATTGTTTGGAATAACGTGCTTTAAACATCCAGTGTGTGTATACGATCAGGTATGATGTTGTATCGATCAGGTAGTGTAAGGGTTACGCCCGCTTCACAGTGACAGACCAAACTCCCCGATTAACGCAGCGCTAACAACAGCAAACAGTCCATTTGCACAACCGCAAACTTCCCATTTGCACAAGGTTGGATACCAAGCTAGCCATGTCCCGTTCCTTGTCCTCACTGACGTCATTGAAGGTCTCTTCCTCAACCCAGCCACATACAACACCAAGGGTCCCTGAAAGGTGACAACAAGCCCCCTGGGACGCCTGCTGTGGTTGGTCTTCCACCTCCTCAAAATCACCTTCCTACTCTGACTCCTCTTCTTCAGACTCCTCTCTCTGCGTTGCCGCAGGTCCAGCAATCAATGACGACAAGGCTGCTTCTGGTGGTGATGGTGATCACAGCTCTTCCTCTTCATGCTCATCTACGGCCTGATCAAGCACTCTTCGCAGGGCACGCTCCATAAAAAAGTGTATATGAGATGAGGTCGCTGATGTTGCCTTGGGCTTGACAGGCCAGGTTTTTCACCTCCGCAAAAGGACGCATGAGCCTATAGCCATTGTGAATGAGCGTTCATTAACGCGGCCAAAAAATACCCAGCTCCGCAGAGGCTGTCTACTTTTTTTTAAATTAAAAAAATCTGTTCTTACCAGTTTAATCTCTGTTTTGTCCCCTATCAGGGGCCGGTGTATGGAATAGATTTTAGGAACCGGGAGATGGAAAAAAATGGTTGGTGGGTCCTCTTCCTTCCAACTTGGGGCACTGCGCGTGCGCCGTGCAATGTACTGTGCCACCCTATATGAGTGGTGTGTTAAGTAGTACTATTCCTATCAGTTTAATCCCTGTTACGTCCCCTAATAGGGGACGTGTATCGAATAGATTTTAGGAACCGGGAGATGGAAAAAGATGGTTGGTCGGTCCTCTTACTTCCAACTTGGGGCACTGTGCGTGCGCAGCGCAATGTACTGTTCCACCAATACAAATAGTGTGAACTACTATTCTTACCATTTTAATCTTTGTTAAGTCCCCTATCAGGGGACGTGTATTGAATTGAATCCTTGCATGGGGAGATAGAGAAAAAAGCTTGCTCTGTCCGCTTCCTTCTAATTTTGGGCACTTGCAATGGAATTTGCCACCAATGCAACTACTGTTAACTAAGTACTATTCCTATCAGTTTATTCTCTGTTTTGTCCCTTATCAGGGCCAGTGTAGTGAATAGATTTTTGGAACCGGGAGATGGAAAAAGACCCATGCTCGGTCCGCTTCGTTTGAATGTTAGGTCACTGCGCATGCGCGGTGCAATGTACTGTGACACCCTATATGAGTGGCGGGCAGTGGGCACAGTACAGTCTGTGGGCCTGACACTCACTGGCAGGCAACTGCAATTATATTAAAGGGTTAAAATTAAATGACTTTTTTATCTGCAAGGTACTGTGCCACCCTATATGAGTGGTGTGCACACAGTACAGTCTGTGGGCCTGAGGCCTCCATACACGGGCAGGCAACTGCAATAAATATATATATATATATATATATATATATATATATAAAAAAGCAGACTGATGTACCAGCCCTAAAAAGGGCTTTTTGGGGTGCTGTAAGGACACTGTCCTTACAGCAGATGAGTCTTTGAGGACTGGAGTGGACACAGAACACTAGTAGCTAACGCTTTCCCTAGAATCCCTATATTAATTCAGCAGCAGCAGCACTCTCCCTGCTCTAACTAACATTGAAGTTTCAGAATGAATCTAAGATAGATGCTGTCCTTGCTTTTTGATAGGAGGTGGGAGGGAGGGTATGCTGATTGGCTGGAATGTGTCTGCTGACTGTGAGGTACAGGGTCAAAGTTTGCTCAATGATGATGTATAGGGGACGGACCGAACATCGCATATGTTCGCCTGCCGCGGCGAATGCGAACAAGCGATGTTCGCCGGGAACTGTTCGCCGGTGAATAGTTCGGGACATCTCTAATGTTGGACCGACTATACGAACAGAGAAAGGCCATCAACAATTTCTTGATGATCCAAGCGGACAGGAGTTCCCCTATGTAACTTCAATGTCAGCCAATGGAAGCTCATGCGTCACACCTACCGTTTGCTCTGGCCCTTTGAGGAGGCCACGTTATTTGTCAATTGCCAGGACTACGGGATGAACGATGTCATTCCACTGCTTCATTTCCTGGAATAGATGCTGGTAAATCTGGCTGGTCAGGGGACTGGAGACATGGCACCTAGAAAGATGATGGCAGAGTTTCATACATTTGTCTGTTAAGATCTCTGTTTACAGTCAGTGAACAGAAACATAATTTATCGCAGGCATATGCAAACACCAAAGGATGGGGTGTAAACCCCAGAAGTAGGTAATCGGCATGAAAGAGCAGTCATTTTCACAACCCAAGGTATCTTCCCGGAGGCTTGGCCTCTGCATGTCGACAGTCTGCATTGCGAAGCTTGTCTAAAATAAAACTCCCGCAGTGCACCCCCTTGGAGGAAACTCTTGATCCGGCACAGGCTGCTTTGCTCTTTCAAAAACAATGGACTTTGTACAGCGTGACACCGATGTATAATTTCTCATACACCAGACTGAAATAGTATTCCAAGCACCTTTCTGCCCACACAGCTGCCGAGAAGCAGAGGGGTCTTGCCATTGAAATGGGCTCAGAGCTGAACTTAAAAACCAAATATTCCTGTTTACCTGGACTCAAAGGAAAGGGCAGACATCCACTGGCTGTGCTCATACAGATTTCATCCAAGCCTCCACTCACCAAGGCAAGCACAGAGGACCGGATTGTGTGGACAGCTTGGTTATGCTGGACGTACACAGAGGATGATCTATTGGAGGTATTACCAAAGACATTTACTTTCCTTCAGCTCTTCTTGTATAACAGCTCCGAGGCGCTCATGGCTATCGTAGGGATGTGGTTCCAAAGAAACTTTGATTGTTGTTTTGGTAAGCTGGTGATCAGATCTCAGGACCTTACGTGGCGAGCAGTGATGTGAACCGGGTATGACGTGTCTTGATCAGTGTCGGCCACAGAGGTTGTTTTCTCTGTGCCCGTTGAACCTCGCATGGATATTTCTTATGCAATCCACGCAGAGGACTTAAAGACTTTATGGAATGATATTCATAAATCAAAGGACGAGGTCACGTTGGAGGAAGTGGACAATTTATTCTAATGCCTTTACTCGCATTTCTTTAGACACTTTAGAATCCACTTATCAGCAACCCAGCTCGTCAAGGTGACGGCATCTGTGGCATCAGCACACTGTGAAGGAAAACTGAAGTTCCTCAGTAAGGACTACTTAATCTCAGTGTTGGGATTCATCACGGAGCTGGCCATCAATAACATCCAGCATTGAACACATGGACGACTCTCATCTTGGACCTTGCGCACAATGTTCTGGACCCCCCAGACGTCTTACATGTCTTAGACATGATCCCTGCAGTGCTTACTACATGTTATACCGCTTCTTACTGTTCTGTTCCAGTGGCTGTGAGACCTATTTATTTTTATTTATGATGATTTTTGGGTGTTGTCTGTACTGACCAGTTACCTCCAGCTGTGATTGTGTAGCCTGCACCGTAAGAATGAGCTGGAGTTGGCAGTCCAGTCCAGCACCTCCAAGGCGTAAAGGGCAAGCTCAGGCCATGTGCCCAATCTGGAGACCCAGAAGTTGAATGGGCCAGACCCATCAGTCAGTATGTGTAGGCGTGTGCACACGTACTGTTCCACCATGTTGCTGAAATGCTGCCTCCTGCTAAGACGTTCCATATCAGCTGGTGGTGCTGGTTCTTGTGGCGTGCTGACAAACCTTTTCCACATTTCGACCACACCAACCCTCCCTTTTGAGGTGCTGGGGGTGCCCTAGCTGCGTTGGCGACTTCTTCCTCCTCCTCTGCCTTCGCCTTGTGCTTCCAGTGGGAATGCCATCAGCAGCATGTCTACGAGCGTGCACTTGTACTCATGCATCTTCCGATCACGCTCCAGTGATGGAATTAAGGACGGCACGTTGTCCTTGTAGCGGGGATCCAGCAGGGTGGCCACCCAGTAATCAGCACTGTTTAGAATGTGGGCAACTCGACAGTCATTGAGCTGGCACTGCAGCATGTAGTCGCTCATGTGTGCAACAACAAGCTGTCCTCTGTGGGAGGTGTATCGTCTGTGTCCACTGTACCCCCCAAGCCATGCTCCAGTGCTGTCCATAAGCTGCTTTGGGTGCCACCCTGCTGTGAACACAGTTCTTCATCCGCATCCTCCAGAACTGTGCCCTGGCTGGACAATTGTGTACCTGGCCTCTGTTGGTGCAGGAACCCACCTTCCAAGCCACTTGTGAATGACTATCACCTGCTGCTGCGTGCACAGTCTCTCCAGCATGTGCAAGTTGGAGTTCCAGCTTGTGGGTACGTCGCATATGAGGCGGTGAGCGGGAAGGTCGAAGTTACGCTGCAGCGCAGACAGGCAAGCAGCAGCAGTGTGAGAACGCCAAAAGCGGTCATAGACGGCACTTTCAGCAGCACCTCTGACATATCAGGGTCATTTTTCAGGAACCTCTGCACCACTAAATTCAGCACATATGCCAGGCAAGGGATGTGCGTCAAACCGGCTAGGCCCAGAGCTTCTACAAGATTTTGCCCATTATCGCACACCCTCAGGCCGGATTTGAGGCTCAGTGGCATCAACCACTCATCGGTAATTTGTTCCATGCCCGTCCACAGCTCCTGCGCGGTGTGGGGTTTTTCCCCCAAACAGATGAGTTTCAAAACAGCCTGCTGTCGTTTCCCCCTGGCTGTGCTGAAGTTGGTGGTGAAGTGTTACACTGACCGGATAAGGAGGCAGTAGAGGAGGAAGCGGAGTAGGAGGAGGAGGCAACAGGAGGCAAAGAGAAATGTCCTGAAATCCTCAGTAATGGAAGGACATGCACCAAACTGCTATCCGCCTCAGGCCCAGCCGCCACTGCATTTACCAAGTGTGCAGTTAGGGAGATATAATGTCCCTGGACGTGCTTACTGGTCCGCCTATTGGTGGTTATGTGGACCTTGCCACAGATGGCGTTGCGCAGTGCACACCTAATTTTGTTCGCCACTTGGTTGTGCAGGGCAGGGATGGCTCGCCTGGAAAAGTAGTGGTGGCTGGGTACCACGTACTGTGGGACAGCAACCGCCATAAGGTTTTTTAAAAGTCTCCGTCTCCACCAGACGGAATGACAGCATTTCAAAGGCCAGGAATTTTGAAATGTTGGCATTCAGAGCCAGGGATCATGGGTGGGTAGGGGGGTACTTCCTCTTTCTCTCCAGTGTTTGGGAGATGGACAGCTGAATGCTTCCATGGGACATTGTGGAGATGCTTGGTGATGGAAGTGGTGGTGTTGCTGCCACATCCTCTGTTTGCAGGCTGGCAGGTGCCACTGTCACTCCAGATGGGGAGGAAAAGGCCGAGATTGCAGCAGAAGAGGAGGCAGAAGGAGCCTGAAATCTTTCAGGATTTTTGAGGTGTTTTCTCCACTGCAGCTTGTGCTTTGCATTTAGATGCCTCGTTATGCAGGTGGTGTTCAGGTTTAGAACATTTATGCCTCGCTTCAGGCTCTGTACAGCGTACAAACCTCTCACGTCTAGTCGTCAGCACATTGTCTGAAGAACTGCCACGCCAAGGAACTCCTTGGAGCTGGCTTTGGTGTGCTCAGTCACTGTGTGCCATGGGCAGTAGCTGGCGTACTGGCTAGGGGACGGCCACTCTGGTTTTGCATACTGCTTCCTCTTTTGCTGTGCGGCTAGTGCTGTGTGACCACCACCTCTTCCTCCAAACTGCACACGTCACTCGCTTGACCTTCATTCTATGTGGGGTCTAGGGCCTCATCATCCTCCACATCATCTTCCACCAAATCTTCACCCCTGCCCTCCTTGCTGGTCTGCACACTGCAGAAAGCCACAGCTGTTGGCACCTGTGTTTCTTCATCATCAGAGATGTGTTGCGGTGGTCCTCCCATATCCACATCCTGAAACATAAATGGTTGGGCATAGGTGCACTTAATCTCTTCCACTTCTGGGGCAGGGCTATGTGGACGGCCCACGGAAACCCTGCCAGCAGATTCATCAAAAAGCATAAGAGACTGCTGCATGACTTGGGGCTCAGACTGCTTGGCTGATTTGCAAGGGGGTGAGGTGAAAGACAAATGCCCATTGGCTGCAGGTGCCAACTCTGCACTTTAAGCAGGGAACCGAGTTTGAGACAATGTGAAGGAACTGAAGGCACTGTCAGCCACCCAATCTACTACCGCCTCTACTTGTTCTGGCCTCACCATTCATACACCCGTATTCGGGCCTACAAAATAACGCTGAACGTTCTGTCGCCTACATGCACTTGAGGCAGGTGTTTCATTTGGGCGTGTATCTGGCACAGATCGACCACATACTCTCCCTGCAACAGGAGCTCCACGAACACCAGCAGCACCACGACCAGGGCCACATCCCTTATTTGATGCTCTCCTCATTCTTTGAGGTCACCCACTGAATTAACAGATAGATTAATTATATTAATTTCCCTGTCACATATGTAGTGCAGGTGTACCTTACACAAAAAAATGGGTATATGTCTCCCACCGAACTAACAGATGGATTAACTATATTAATTTCCCTTTCACGTATGCAGTGCAGGTGTACTTCACACAATAAATTGGCATATGTAACCCACCGAATTAACAGACGGATTAACTATATTTATTTCCCTGTCACGTATGCATTGCAGGTGTACTTTACACAATAAATTGGTATATGTTACCTACGAACTAACAGATGGATTAACTATATTTATTTCCCTGTCACGTATGCAGTGCAGGTGTACTTCACACAATAAATTGGTATATGTCACCCACCTAACTAACAGATGGATTAACTATATTATTTTGCCTGTCACGTATGCAGTGCAGGTGTACTTCACACAAAAAATTGTTATATGTCACCTACCGAACTAACAGATGGATTAACTATATTATTTTCCCTTTCATGTATGCAGTGCAGGTGTACTTCACACAATAAATAGGTATATGTCACTCACCGAACTTACAGACGGATTAACTATTATATTTCTGTGTTAGGGGAACAAAGATGTTGCATTGCACCCACCAAAAATCACTGTAGGTCACCCACAGAATTTACAGCCAGATTTATTATTATCTTTCTGTGTCAGGGGTGCAAAGATGGGGTATTGCACCCACAAAAAATCGCTATAGGTCACCCACAGAATTAACAGCCAGATGAGATTCCTAACACTCTCCCTCACTTCAGCTGCCTGCTTCCTGCTTCCAGTCCCTGCACTACTCAGAGATGATGGGCGGTGCTACACTTGATCCAGCTTATATAGAGGCTGAGTCACATAATGCACTGGCCAATCACAGCCATGCCATTAGCAAGCGTGGCTATGATGGCTTCTAAGTGCCCACAGCTTAAAAGCTTGTTGATTGGCTGCCCTGCAGCCTTTTAACAAGCTTTATTAAATGCCCGAACACCAAAATTCGGCGAATCGAGTTTTTGAAAAATTCGCTCATCTCTACCAACTTATCAGTATATATAATTTATATTTGCTTATCATTTCCACTTACCATAAAGTACAGTATTGCTGTAATATATTTCTTGAGTACTTTAGTAACTCTTCTTAGGAGCTCAGATATCAGGAGGTTGTATTACAGTAAATAGATACAATCCGTTTCTGTGTGTGAATCACATGTTTGCTTACATTAATAAAAGAAGCTATAATGTGAGTTGTATCATTGGGTGGCTCCCAATCTGTATTCAGAATAACTACAACATGCCAGAGGGGGTTGTCATGGGAAAGACATGTGATTTGGGGACGTGATGACAGAGCTCTGCCACTGAGCGTCACTGAGCCCTCAGGCACATTCACAGAAGCATATTTATTTTAGGTACAGTAGAAGGCAAGGGAAGGCTGCCAACTCTGAGCACCTGTGCTGCTAGAGGAGCCTGACACTCACTACTACAGCCAGAAACATATTCCTAAGCTATTAGAAAGGGGGCCATTTTCATAATATAATATGATGTCATTTACAGATTATACGTTGCAGGAGATTGAGCATTAGAAATGAGACAACCTTCACCGACCACGTTAAGTTACTTCTAGAGACGAGCTAATAGTTTTGCCCAATTCAAGATTTGCAGATTCAGTTTTGACAAATTAAGAAAAATAATAAGTGAATTGAATTGGTTTGTTTATTCTGTTCTATGCACTGGTACATGTGTACATCATCAAACAAAAGATCCTTCTAGTCATAGCCATATCTCTGCCAGCAATATTCCTATGTTAACCACTGCTATTTGCCCCTCTTCCTGACAAAACCTTTTTTTTTTTGCAAATATGACGTGTCACTTGTGCTAATAATGTTAAAATGCTTTTACTAATTCAAGCCATTCTAAGATTGTTTTCTTGTGACACATTGTATTTAAATTTAGGGTTAACTTCGGTTGTTTTGGTTTGCAAAACAAAATGTGAAATTTACAGAAATTTTGGAAAAATTAGCAATTTTTTAAATTTGAATTTCTCAGACAAATAGTGATAGCTCAAAATAGTTATTAGCATTCAATATATGTCTTTTTGTGGCATCATTTTGTAAATGTCAATTCAATTTTTTTTTTTAGAACGTTAGAAAGCTTAGAATTTTAGGAGCAATGTTTTAGTTTCAAGAACATTTCCAAAACCAACTTTTTACAGAAGTAATTCAGTTCTGAAGTGACTTTGAGAGGCTTGCATAACAGAAACCATTTTAGAAATTAGACCCCTCAAATTATTCAAAACTGATTTTGCAAACTTAGTTAACATTTAAGCTTTTAAACGGAAATAAAGCTAGGTTAAATAAAAAGTTTAGTTTTTTTTCATAATTTCCATTTTAATAAATTTTTCCTTTAAAACAGCAAGGGTTAACAGCGAAACAAACCTAAATATTTATTACTGTGATTCTGCAATTTACAGAAACACCCCATATGTGGTTGTAAACTAAAGAATTTTTCAAGGGGTGTATTGAGCATGTGGACCCAACATGCATTTCAAAGAATTTAGAAACACTTGCCTGTGAAAATGTTTTTTTCTTTCTTTCAATAATATTATGTTTTCACCCCAGATTTTACATTTTCACAAGTAGTAATAGGAGAAAAAGCACCCCAAATTGCATTACATAATTTTTCACAAGCATGACAATACCCCCTACATGGTCATAAACTGCTTTTTTGGGAACATTGTAGGGTTCAGACGAGAAAGAGCACCATGTGAATTTGAGGTTCTAGTTTGGTGAGTAAAAAGAAAGGCCTGGAAGCTCTCATGTGCATAGAAAAAAGAACCCCAGGAAGTGACCCTATTTTGGGAACTACACTCCACATGTATTTTACAAGCAATAATGCACAGCGGATGGTGCAAAGTGAAAACTGAAATTCAAGTATGTGCCCAATATATTGTGTCCAATATGTATCAGTGTGAAAAGTAAGCCCTCTTATCTTATCTTTGTGCTGTGTTACCTGGTTTTAGAAACACCCTACATGTGGCCCTAATCTTTTGCCAGGACATACCACAGGGCTGCAGAGTAAAAGAGCACCATGGGCATTTGAGGCCTATTGTGATTTACACAGCTTGTTCTGACAACTGCAGAGGCTTTGGGGTGAAATAAAAAAATGTAACCCCCAAGAAGTGACCCCATTTTGGAAATTACGCTACTCAAGGCATTTATTTAGGCGTGCAGTGAGCATTTTGACTCCACTGGTGTTTTGCAAACAATAATGCACTGCAGTGAAAAATGAAAATTACAATTCCTCCACAGATGTGTTGTGCCCATCATATGCCTGTAAGTTAAATAAATTCTCTTATTATTATGATGTGCCTTCTGGTTTTACAGACACCCTACATGTAGCCCTTATTTTTTGCCTGAATGTATGTGAGGGCTCAGGAGTAAAATATAATCATGTACACTTGAAGGACCAATGTGGTGATTTACACAGCTGACAACTGTTGAGGCTTTAGGGTGAAATAATAAATGCAATCCCAGAGAAGTGACCTCATTTTGGAAACTCTTCCCTTCAAGGTAGGAGGATAGTGAGCATTTTGAAGTCACAGGTATTTTGCAGAAATTAATGTGCAGCAGACCATGCAAAATGAAAATTGTAATTTTTCCATAGATAGGGCATTTCAGTGCCCAATATGTTATGTCCAACTGGTGCCATCTGAGAGTCACACCACACTACTTAAATTGATAGGTAAGTTCTATTGGGTATGGAAATGTCAAACGTTAATGTAAAATAGTGTATGGGCACATGGCAGGGCTCAGAAAGGATGGAGCGCCTTTTTTTTTAGAGCATGGATTTTGTTGGAATGGTTATTGGGTGCTACATCACATCTGCAAAGATTCTGAAGAACTCGTACAATGTAAATCCCCTCTTAGTGACCCCATTTTGTAAACTACACCCCCCAAGTAATTTATGAAGGGATAAAGTGAGCATTTTGAAATAAGTGAGCAGGGGACGGTGCAAAATGAAAATTGTAAGTTTTCCGCAGAAATTTCAGTGCTCAATATGCTGTGCCCAGCTTGCATCATCTAAGACACACCACGCCCCTTAAATTGTTATGTGGGTTCTACAGGGTACAGAAATGCATAAGAATACCTGCACACCGGGCAGATTTGCATGCGGAAAAACTACAAGAAATCTGCACCAAAACAAAAAAAAAATGCTCTTAAATCAACACTATTTATCTCTGTTTTAGTGCATTTTTTTGTGCACTTTTCATGCGGTTTATTGAGCAGTTTTGATGTAGATTCTCCCCAGTTATCACCCTTCCATTGAAAAGGGTGAAAGCCACACAAGAAAAACACAACAATAATTGACATGCTGCAGATTTTAAAATCTGCAGAGCAGGTCAATTTCCATACCTAAGAAAACAGCAATGTGCATATGAGATATGTCTACTCTCATACACTTAGGTACCCTATTATGCTGCGTTTTTTCTGCATGAAAATCTCTGCCAAGACACAAAAGGGAATGTCCCTTCTATTGATGACCGGCAGGGGCAATATTCGAATTCGGGATATTTCATGAATATTTGGGTGAATATTCGTCATAAATTTGCGTATTTGTGAAAGTCGGCAACATATTGGGCACTGAAATGCCCTATCTGTGGAAAAAGCTTTATAAGCAGGTAGAGTGCTCCAATATATTTGCGATTGCGCAACTCGGCAATTAATGATGCATATATTTTGGCGCAATACGTGCAACTTCAGATTTTAGCAGGTCTGACTACATATTACTGATTGGTGCACTAAGTATTGTTGTGAACTTGTGACATCAAAGCACTATGTATGTAGCATTTATGTACGGAAAGCTACACTATATCACGATCTAACCTACACTGACTATCTCCCACTAACTATCTGTATTATATATATAAGCTAACTAACTAACTATCTAATGTAATGTGACACATGAAAGCATAGAGCACAGCAGTGGCACTGCTGTCTCTACCAGAACTGAAAAAAAAACCTGCACAAAATGGCTGCTGGGGAGGTTCTTATATAGTAAGGGGTAGGCAACTTTCCTATTGGTTACTAGGGATGTTGCTAAACTCAGACAAAGATTTTGCAACCTTCTCATTGGCCCACAAGCAATAAGCAGGGAGAGATGATGGGTTCAGTTGAAAAAAAATCTAGAATATTCGCGAATACAAATATATAGCACTATATTCTAAATCTTTGCAAATTCTCGAAGTGGCAATAATTGCAATTAAAATTCTCAATTCGAATATTTGCGCCCAACACTAGTCCCTTCATGCCACCACCTTTCCTGATACAGCTCCCAAAGAGTAAAGCTGGCATCACCAAGGGAATCTGAGACCACTTAGATAAATAGGTATCTATATTTGCAGCCACTGTCTGTTAATGGCTAATAAGGGGAGCACTGAGCATAACATGCCTGTTTGACACCCATATGCTTTAAAGGGCAGAAGTTGCCCCAATAAGAATTAGTTATTTCCAAATGAGGGACATTTCAAGGGGCAGATGGTTTCAGTTCAAATGTGGGGTACATTTACAATTTTGGAAATTATATGTGCTTATTGGTATTCTGTAGCACATATTATTTTATTACTTACTGTTCTGTTATGTACAGTACTTTCTTTAATGAAGCGAGTAAGAAAAAGGTGCAAAAATATCCCTCCTATGTTGCCAAGATAAAGAAAACAGAAAAGTATAGCATTGGAAGGAGTACAGATATAAAGTATCCTATGTCTTTAAATGATATTCACCAGTGTTTTTAATGTACATTTACAATAGGATAGCTATTTGAATGCATATACATTGGGAAGACTCTGTAGGGGGGAGCAGCACTTGCCTTGTCCAGTTTCTTCTTTACTGCCATCTCAATCAGTTAATACAGTCAGTTTTAAAATCTTATCAGAATGTATAGGGATAAAATGTAAAGTACTAGGTCTGAAAGAAAAAAAAAAAAAGCGTATTCACAATTAATTCTCCAAAATGTGAACTACGGTTTTAATCTAGAAACTGGCAAATTCATTTTACCATCTCTGCTGTGTACTAAATATAGATGCTAACGTATCCACTAGGATTTACTGTGCATGAGTAACTTAAAAATTAGAGACTTTTCCTGTTCATCCCATTCTCCAATACAAAAAATACAGTGAATAACCTATCCAGGGATGCCTAAACGTCAGGGGCGTAGCTATAAGGGGTGCACAGGTAGCAGTCGCTACCGGGCCCAGGAGTCTGAAGGGGCCCAATGACACTTGTGCCGCATAGGAAGACACACAAAGCGCTGAGGGAAGGGGGGCCCAAGCTTAACTCTTGCACTGGGGCCCATGAGCCTTTAGCTACGCCCCTGCTAAACGTCCAAGACATATATACCTTTTCTGCATAGACTGACCTAAGGTTTGTTTCAGGTGGAATTATGCTTGAACTTAGACTACATTTTTAAGGTGATGTCTGTTGCAAGGTTGCACCATTCGCTCAATCGTAGTTACAACCTCCAGAGATAAACATGTAGCAGTGGAACAGAAATGATGCCTCTGAATTTCAGGCAGGAAGCGGACCCTTACTCTCTATGAAAGGAAATCTTTATACTACAGTAAACAGTGGTTTTCCAGAACAGTACGTGGTGTGCAACTTTTTTTTGCCAGATGATCAACCTGTCAGATTGTATTACTTGAAGGGGCTAATTGCTGAACCTTTTTCAGTTACCTACTGGAACATCATATTCTGAGGAGCCAAACAATTGCTTCCTACCTGTGAGATGCAATGTGACTGCTAGTCTTGTCCAATGTATCATGCAAAAGCCCACTGACACTCTCACAATAGACAAGCCCAGGCCTAACAGTCACATAATGCAATAACAAGTTCTCCAAGTACTGTACCATCCACAGTCCAACATCACTCTGATCCTTGATGCCAGACCACTCTGTTATATTCACTCCATTTAACTCAGTATCATGAATCATTGCTTCAGCCTGACAATGCTCAACCCACATCAGCCTCTTATTCGCACATCCTTGAGTTAACTCGCTAACCTTTCACTGTGAACTGTGACCCACCATTCCATGTAACCCCAGACCTCAGGATGCACAAGCAGTGAAGGGCACAATGCCCCAAAGTACAACATTACCTATATACGTACATCACATTTACAAAAGATGTATAAGGCAACATTTAAACAAAAGCGTTGCACACAGTCTTTTACCGTGGAGAGTCACCATTACATACATATTATATATCATTTATACTTGCTTATCATTTTCTGCCAGCTCCCTCATAACTGTGAGATGCAGCATGACTGTAGGCCCGGTCCAATGTCTCATGTAAGAAAACAAAACCTAGACTCAGTTATAGCAGCTGAGTTGGCAATTGTGTTGCAGGCCACAATTCACACTATCATAAGTAGAGATGAGCGAAGCTTTTAAAAATTTGATTCGACCGAATCACTGAAGTAAGCCAAGAAATTTTAATCATGCCAATTTACGTTGTCACGAATTGTAATAAATTAGGTATACTTGAGCCCACAGCCTGAAGTGAGCCTGCTCCATGTGCAGCAGGTGCCAGCTGTATCATACAGCAGAAACCTGGCTGCACTGGCGGGGAATGGCCTGATGAATCCCGTCAGATGCCGCTTTCGACACCGATTGTGGCATCTGTGAGGTAAGACAGAGGGATGAGGGTTTCCGATTAGAGTGCCCACAATGAAATCTCAGGGTTCCAATTGGTTAACATGGCAGCCTGGATGCTTTTGAAGCCCCTATGGCTGCCATGGAAACCTCCCTTCAACATATGCACAGATCAGCAAGGAGGGCGTCAAAATGCTATTCACCCTAATAGGATGAATAGGACAAGGGAACAAAAGAGCCCAAGTTCAAGCCCCCCAAAAAACATATTAGGTATCAACGCATCTGAAAATGTCTAAATTAATAAAAAAGTCCTGTGTGCTGATAGCTGTAATGAAAAAAAAAAACATGATTTGCAGTTTTTTTTGTCACCTTCCGGCCCCCAATTTTTTTTTATATTCGTTGTTTCTTTTTTCATCTGAACCCATTAGAGTAGTAACTGTAATGGGTTCAGATGAAAATAAAAAGACGAATATTAGTTTTTACCAATATATATCACACTATATTCTACATATTCGCGAATTCTATCAAGTCAACCTAATAGGAAAGTTGCCTATAACTCGACCTTACTCGATTAACGTGCATATTACATTGCCGATTTTCCGCATAAGCTAAAATAAATTAAATTATGAAGAATATTTTAATTCAGTCAGGATAAACTCAGGAAACTTCTAGCAGCTTGAAAAATGTAGCCAAAGTGACCACGTCTGTATTTCGCGTTCCAAATTTGCATTATTCGATCTTTACATTGCCGATTTTTCGCAATCATGAGAATAATCTCGAATACAAATATTCGCGAATATATGATGACTATTTTATTACATATTCCCGAAATATCGCAAATTTGAATAATGCCTCTGCCGCTCATCACTAGTCAAGACCCCCAAAACCTTGGCAGTGTTACCTGTCTCTTGCACATGCTCATGACCTCTTGCAACATGTGCTTCCACATATGCTCCCATCATTTGTAGTTGCACACCTAAAGGAGTCCGCAGCAGACCTCTCCTCCAAGCCTATGCTGGCCTGTAACTGCTGACTGACCCCACAAAGTTCATCGTCACTGAAAAGCGGAGCAGAGCCGACGGCAAACATTACTTGGCTAACAAATGGAGCAGCTAAAGCAAGAGGCAGGTTCAGGACAGGTTCAATGCATAGAGGCAGTTCCTGGGCCATGCCAACTAAGCATGATTTCAGAGGAACTCACCAATTGCTTGCTGTGTGTATCTGTTGTAATCTGAGACGATTGTGAAGAGTGAGTCAACTATTCCAGAATAGCTGGATTGTTGGTTAAACATGACCACTAGATGACAGTGGCACGTCTGGCCAGTTGCTGCGGCTGCTGCTAGTACCTATATACGTACCCCTTCTTCTGCTGCTACTTGTTCTATTGCCTGTTCCTTTGAAGAGCCCAGGCAACTGTTTGTTGGCCATAGTGTATAAAATCTATATTATGGAAGGCATTTGCTATGATAAATTTCGCTCTACTTCACACGTACAAGGCAAAGTATTTAACCGTGCTGTCATACTGAAGATGGGTAACGCAACAGCTAACAGAAGGCATTCGTTGTTATTAGAGATGAGCGAATCGAAGCTGATGAAGTGGGATTTGTTTTGAATTTCAGGAAAAATAACGAATCGCAATTTTCCTAAAATGGCAGCTACACGTGTGAAGACTGAGGACATGGAGCAAGGAACTCTGGGAAGGTGTGATCACCCAGATAGACATGCCTGCATGCAGCCAATCAGCAGCCAGACAGCCATGTGATGTCACATTCTTATAAATATGGCGGCCATCTTACAGTCAGACATTTTCCAGCGTTTAGAGTGGGAGAGACTTCAGAAGTCGCTAGGGACATTGATAGGAAAGTGATTACATTTTTTTCTGGTCAAAGCGTATAGTGGCCTATTTCAGTCCATAAAGAAATATATATTCTCTGGTCACTTCTGCAGTTGTTTCTGGTGAAAGCGTATAGGGGGGTGTATTTCAGTAAAAAAAAAGAAAAATATATACACACTGCACTGTTGCAGTTATTTTTGTTAAAAGAATATAGGGGCGTATTTCAGTACTATAAGAAAAATATATATGCACTGCACTGTTGCAGTTATTTCTGGTGAAAGCGTATAGGGGCGTATTTCGGTAAAAAAAGAAAAATATATACGGACTGCACTGTTGCAGTTATTTCTGGTGAAAGCGTATAGGGGCGTATTTCGGTAAAAAAATAAAAATATATACGGACTGCACTGTTGCAGTTATTTCTGGTGAACGCATATGGCGGTGTATTTCAGTACTACAAGTAAAATATATACTCACTGCACTGTTGCAGTTATTTCTGGTGAAAGCGTATAGGAGCGTATTTCAGTAAAAAAGAAAAATATATACACACTGCACTATTGCAGTTATTTCTGGTGAAAGAGTATAGGGGCGTATTGTAGTACTATAAGAAAAACATATACACACTGCACTGTTGCAGTTATTTCTGGCGAAAGAGTATAGGGGCGTATTTCAGTAAAAAAAGAAAAATGTATATACGCACTGCACTCTTACAGTTATTTCTAGTGAAAGCATATAGGGGCGTATTTCAGTAAAAAAGGAAAAATATATACGCACTGCACTGTTGCAGTTATTTCTGGTGAAAATGTATAGGGATGTATTTCAGTAAAACAAGAAAAATATATACGCACTGCACTGTTGCAGTTATTTCTGGTGAAAGCGTATAGGGCCGTATTTCAGTAAAAAAGAATAAAAATATGTACACACTGCACTGTTGCAGTGATTTCTGCAGTTATATATACACACTGCACTGTTGCAGTTATTTCTGATGAAAGCGTATAGGTGCGTATTTCAGTAAAAAAAGAAAAATATATACATACTGCAGTGTTGCAGTTATTTCTGGTGAAAGCGTATAGGGGCGTATTTCATTAAAAAAAGAAAAATATATACGCAATGCACTGTTGCAGTTATTTCTGGTAAAAACGTATAGGGGTGTATTTCAGCAATACAAGAAAAATATATACACACTGCACTGTTGCAGTTATTTCTAGTGAAAGCGTATAGGGACGTATTTCATTAAAAAAAGAAAAATACATACGCACTGCACTGTTGCAGTTATTTCCGTTGAAAGCGTGTAGGGGCGTTTTAAAGTAAAAAAGAAAAATGTATACACACTGCACTGTTGCAGTTATTTCTGGTGAAAGCGTATAAGGGCATATTTCAGTAAAAAAAGAAAAATATATACGGACTGCACTGTTGCAGTTATTTCCGTTGAAAGCGTGTAGGGGCGTTTTACATTAAAAAAGAAAAATACATACGCACTGTACTGTTGCAGTTATTCCTGGTGAAAGTGTATAGAGGCATATTTTAGTAAAAAAAGAATATATATATATATGTGGCGGTTTTTTTGCACCATATGGGTAAATAAATAATTCACTTCATCTCAGTGGAGTGCTGTCCTTTTATATATATATATATATATATATATATATATATACGCACTGCAGTGTTGCAGTTATTTCCGGTAAAAGTTTATAGAGGCGTATTTCAGTACTACAAGAAAAATATATTACGCACTGCACTGTTGCAGTTATTTCTGGTGAAAGCGTATAGAGGCGTATTTCAGTAAAAAAGAAATACGCACTTCAGTGCTTTTCAGTGCAACAAGTAATATATATTCTTAGTGCACTGCTGCAGTGATTTCTATTGAAAGCGTATAGGGGCGTATTTCAGTACATCAAGAAATATACATACGCAAGTCAAAGTGTATAGGGTAGTATTTTAGCACAACAAGAAAAATATATTCTCATTTCCACAGATAATTGTCATGAAAGCGTTTAGTGGCCTATTTCAGTAAAAAAGAAAAATATACGCGTATTGCACTGTTGCAGTTATTTCTGGTGAAAGCATATAGAGGCGTATTTCATTAAAAAAGAAAAATACATACACACTGCGCTGTTGCAGTTATTTCTGGTGAAGGCATATAGGGGCGTATTTCAGTAAAAAAAGAAAAATATATACGCAATGCACTGTTGCAGTTATTTCTGGTAAAAATGTATAGGGGTGTATTTCAGTAATACAAGAAAAATATATACGCACTGCACTGTTGCAGTTATTTCTGGTGAAAGCGTATAGAGGCGTATTTCAGTAAAAAAGAAAAATGTATACACACTGCACTGTTGCAGTTATTTCTGGTGAAAGCATATAGGGGCATATTTCGGTAAAAAAAGAAAAATTTATACGGACTGCACTATTGCAGTTATTTCTGGTAAAAGTGTATAGAGGCGTATTTTAGTAAAAAAAAATATATATATATATATATACGCACTGCAGTGTTGCAGTTAATTCTGGTGAAAGTGTGTAGAGGCATATTTCAGTACTACAAGAAAAATATATACGCACTGCACTGTTGCAGTTATTTCTGGTGAAAGCGTATAGAGGCGTATTTCAGTAAAAAAAGAAATACGCACTTCAGTGCTTTTCAGTGCAACAAGTTATATATATTCTTAGTGCACTGCTGCAGTGATTTCTATTGAAAGCGTATTGGGCGCGTATTTCAGTACTTCAAGAAATACACATACGCACTTCACTTTATAATTTTTTTCTGGTCAAAGCGTATAGGCTAGTATTTTAACACAACAAGAAAAATATATTCTCAGTGCTTTTCTGCAGATAATTGTCGTGAAAGCGTTTAGTGGCCTATTTAAGTAAAAAAGAAAAATATATGCGTATTGCACTGTTGCAGTTATTTCTGGTGAAAGCATATAGAGGCGTATTTCAGTAAGGAAGAAAAATATATACGCACTGCACTGTTGCAGTTATTTCTAGTGAAAGCATATAGGGATGTATTTCATTAAAAAAAGAAAAATACATACGCACTGCACTGTTGCAGTTATTTCTGTTGAAAGCGTGTAGGGGCGTTTTACAGTAAAAAAAAGATAAATAAATATGTGCACTGCACTGTTGCAGTTATTTCTGGTGAAAGCATATAGGGGCGTATTACAGTAAAAAAAGAAAAATATATATATACGCACTGCACTGTTGCAGTTATTTCTGGTAAAAGCATATAGGAGCATATTTCAGTACTTCAAGAAATATATATACACTCTTCAATTTTTTCTGGTCAAAGCGTATAGTGGCCAATTTCCGTGCAACAAGTAATAAATATTCTTAGTGCACTGCTGTAGTGATTTCTATTGAACGCGTATAGTGGCGTATTTTATTACTTCTAGAAATATACATACACACTTTACTCTTTAATTTTTTTTTCTGGTCAAAGCTTATAGGGTAGTATTTTAGTACAACAAGAAAAATATATTCTCAGTGCATTTCCGCAGTTAATTGTCGTGAAAGCGTTTAGTGGCCTATTTAAATACAAAAAGAAAAATATATTTGTCGCTGTTAGGGGTGTTTTAATTTCCGTTTAATTTGTTTAGTTCAGCTTTAAGTATGACAGGCAGAGAATTGCAAGCCCGTGCACAGAGGAGTGGCAGAGGCCTAAATGTTTCTGGCACAAGCAGAGGTCGCAGCAGAGTAAGGGGTCTTGGCAGCAGTAGTCGCAGCGAGAGGCCTGAGCTCCCAGTGTCATCTACCGGTCATGTCTTGACCAGCAACCCAGCAGTACTTGATTGGTTAACTCGGTCATCTACGTCATCCCAAGTGACATCAGACACTCCCAGTCAACAGTCGGTGGGTTCGTCAGACACAACACTTAGTTGGCATGGCCCGGGAACAGGCCCTGTGCCCTCACCTATCCTCAACCTGCCCTTGGCCTTTTCTGTTCCCTCATCACGACAAATACTACATGCAGTGGGCTCAGTTTTACTTTTCAGCGAGGAAGAGCTACAAGAGGACAGTCAGCAGCTACCGCCCAGCCAAGATCTGGAGGAGACATCCGCTGCTTCCTCCTCTAGGCGGGCAAGTAGTGATGAGGAGAGTGTCACTGCGGCTTGTGTTGCGAATGGTCTGGCTCCTGACCCAGAAGCCGTTGAGGAGGACATCAGTGATGTGCAGATACTACTCGATGATGATGATGCCAATCGCACTTGGGAGTCGGGTAAAGAAGGGGCTTCATCATCATCATCAGGAGAAGAGGGTGGCAGCTTGCCCATCAGGCTGTGGCTGAGCCAGCAAGTCGCTAGCATGGCCGGGAGTATGCAGGGTTTCAGCAGTGGGAGGTCGGGAGCCAAACGGGCATGGCCTAGACCACCCGCTTTGCAGCAGCTGGAAGCAGTGGCGGTAGCAGTCAGCCTGTGAGTAGTGTTGGGGGAACAATCAGGCACTTGTCGGTGTGGCAGTTTTTTGTGAAGCCGCCGGAGGAGGTCAACATGGCCATATGTAGAATATGTGAACAGAAATATGCAGCGTCACCATAAAGTGGCCTAGGTAAACCATGGCTCTGATGTGGTGGTCCAGCCTGCCGCAGTTACCGCTACATCACCCAGTGGCACGCACCCAGTTTCAGCCAGGCAAGGCTCCACCACTTCAGCCGCTGTCAATCACATCTTCTGCTGGTCCAGATTCTCCTGCTCCTACTTCTCTTTAGTCATTCCATCAGCAATCGATCACAGAAGCGATTGATAAGAGACAAAAGTATGCGTGCACGCATCCAACGGCGCAGAAGCTGAACATGCTTATGTCCAAGCTTCAGTCTTTCAAGTGGCCGAGCCGAGGTGGAGAGTCCCAAGCCGTCATTTCTTTTCCAAAAAAGGCAATACCAGCCCTGCACACATGTAGAACCGAAGGTGGGCCAGTCCTTGAGCCAGTCTGGCAGCACCGACGTGTGTAGCTGTAACTACGGTCAGGGACAATACATGTCCTTTATGGCCCACTGGGTGAATGTGGTTCCTGCACAGCCACACCAGCAACTTGGACAGGTCACGCCGCTTCCGCCTCCATGTTGTCACGCAGTTGGTCCTGCGATAATGTCTGCCTCCTCATCCTCCACCATGTCCTCAGCCTCCACTGCAGGGACAAGTCACAGTTCCCCTCCAGCATACCACATGTGCAAGGCTCGGCGGTATCACGCTGTTCTGCAACTGGTTTTCCTTGGGGAACAGAGTCACACAGGGGAGGAACTTCTCCGTGTGATGCATCAAGAAATCGAATCCTGGCTTTCTCCGCGATAGCTGAAAATCGGAACCATGCTGACCGACAATGGGAAGAACATGGTTTCGGCGCTTCGTCAAGGAAGGCTGAGCCATGCGCCCTGCATGGCACACGTGTTCAATCTGGTTGTCAAGTGGTTCCTGAAGTCTTCCCCCCATCTGCAAGACATCCTAAAAATGGCCAAGAAACTTTGCATGCACTTCAGCCACTCGTACACCGCAAAGCACACCCTCCTTGAGCTACAGCGGCAGAACGGCATCTGCCAACATTGTTTGATATGCGACGTTTCCACAGATTGGAATTCCACCCTCCATATGTTGGACAGACTATACAAACAGAGAAAGGCCATCAACGATCTCTTGATGATGCAAGCAGATAGGAGTACTCCCCTGTGTAACGTCAATGTCAGCCAGTGGCAGCTCATACGTGACACCTGCCGTTTGCTCAGGCCCTTTGAGGACACCACGTTATTTGTTAGTTGCCAGGACTACAGTATGAACTACGTCATTCTACTGCTTCATGTCCTGGAACAGATGGTGTTAACAATGGCTGGTCAGGGGACAGGAGACGTGGCGCCTCAATCTCACGGCCACATGAGCCCTGTGGTGGGCTGAACTGGAAGAGGAGGAGACATTGGAGCACAGCTACAGCTACTCAGCTGACAGGACAGGAGTAGCAGGAGCAGCCAGAGGAGCTACAGGGCGATGAGGAAGACGAAACAGACTAAACTGCTACAGAGACATCCTATGTAGTCAGTTGGCTGCTGCCTATCTTCACCAATGTCCATTCTCTCGCAGGTCTGACCGGGGGGCCCTCTGCACTCATGTTCCAATGCCATGGCTGCTGGCGAGGGGTGGGGTGGCAGGAGCAGAACCAGCTCCATCAGCAGCAGCCTGAGTCTACAGTTTCTGATGAGTAGCTTTCTTCACCCATATAGTGAAGAAGCTACTCACCAGCAGCAGGTAGACCAGGAGCAGGACCTGAACCAGAAGGTGGTGTCATACTCGGACTGCAACCTGACACTCCACATTGAAGATACGCTAGACTACTAGGTAGCCAAACTGGATTTGTGGCCGCAACTAGCAGAGTCTATGGCCTCCTGATGCTACCGCAACATCCAAACTATGTCACCTTGCCACTCTGTGGTCTCCTCCTGCTGCTGTTGGAATCTCCACACAATGTCACCTTGCCTCGCTTTGGTATCCTCCTGATGCTGCTGCTGATACTGCCCTCTCCACACTATATCACCTAGCCACTCTGAGGTATCCTGCTGCTGCTGCCATCTCCACACTATGTCAACTTGTCAGTCTGTGGTATCCTCCTGATGCTGTCGCCATCTCCACACTATGTCACCTTGCCACTCTGTGGTATCCTCCTGATACTGCTGCCATCTCCACACTATGTCACCTTGTCATACTGTGGCCTCCTGATGCTACCCAAACAAAACAATAGCTGATCTCAGAGAGACCAGCCACAAAAACACCGCGGAGCCTCAGTTAAAAGTCTCAACACAGCAATCCAAAGTGCAAAGTTCCCTGGGAAACAGTAATATGCAAAATAAATGTGGAGCCCCAGTATTGGGTCTACAACACAATGAAAGCCAGATATCCCTCAAAGAAAGGAAACCTGGTGCAAAGGGGTATCTCCATTACAGAGATCACCAAATCCACCATATTAAGTGGCCCTTATGTCAAGATCCCGCTGTTTTACAAGCTTTAAGGATGTGACGGGGAAAACCTAAGCCAGTTATCCATCCACAGACAGCTGTTTCAGGGTGTTAGCCCTCATCAGTGTGGAGTAGGATTCTGGCTAACCGGGAGCAATGCCTTGTAGACTACTCAAGCAAAACAATAGCTGATCTCAGGGAGACCAGCCACAAAAACACAGCGGAGCCTCAGTTAAAAGTCTCAACACAGCAATCCAAAGTGCAAAGCTCCCTGGGAAACAGTAATATGCAAAATAAATGTGGAGCCCCAGTATTGGGTCTACAACACAATGAAAGCCAGATATCCCTCAAAGAAAGGAAACCTGGTGCAAAGGGGTATCTCTATTACAGAGATCACCAAATCCACCATATTAAGTGGCCCTTATGTCAAGATCCCGCTGTTTTATTACAAGCTTTAAGGATGTGACAGGGAAAACCTAAGCCTGTTATCCATCCACAGACAGCTGTTTCAGGGTGTTTCCCCTCATCAGTGTGGAGTAGGATTCTGGCTAACCGGGAGCAATGCCTTGGAGACTACTCAAACAAAACAATAGCTAATCTCAGGGAGACCAGCCACAAAAACACAGCGAAGCCTCAGTTAAAAGTCTCAACACAGCAATCCAAAGTGCAAAGCTCCCTGGGAAACAGTAACATGCAAAATAAATGCGGAGCCCCAGTATTGGGTTTACAACACAATGAAAGCCAGATATCCCTCAAAGAAAGGAAACCAGGTGCAAAGGTGTGTCTCCATTACAGAGATCACCAAATCCACCATATTAAGTGGCCCCTATGTCAAGATCCCGCTGTTTTACAAACTTTAAGGATGTGACGGGGAAAACCTAAGCCAGTTATCCATCCACAGACAGCTGTTTCAGGGCGTTAGCCCTCATCAGTGTGGAGTAGGATTCTGGCTACCTGGGAGCAATGCCTTGTAGACTACTCAAATAAAACAATAGCTGATCTCAGGGAGACAGCCACAAAATCACCGCAGAGCTTCAGTTAAAAGTCTCAACACAGCAATCCAAAGTGCAAAGCTCCCTGGGAAACAGTAATATGCAAAATAAATGTGGAGCCCCAGTATTGGGTCTACAACACAATGAAAGCCAGATATCCCTCAATGGAAGAAAAACCGAGCAAAGGGGTGTCTGCATTACAGAGATCACCAAATCCACCATATTAAGTGGCCCTTATGTCAAGATCCCGCTGTTTTACAATCTTTAAGGCTGTGACGGGGAAAACCTAAGCCAGTTATCCATCCACAGACAGCTGTTTCAGGGTGTTGCCCCTCATCAGTGTCAGTAGGATTCTGGATAACCGGGAGCAATGCCTTGGAGACGACTCAAACAAAATAATAGCCGATCTCAGGGCAACCAGCCACAAAAACACCGCAGAGCCTCAGTTAAAAGTCTCATCACAGCAATCCAAAGTGCAAAGCTCTTGATGCTCTTGACTCCTGATGCTACCGCCACATGCAAACTATGTTACCTTGCCACTCTGTGGTCTCCTCCTGCTGCTGCTGGCATCTCCACACCATGTTACCTTACCACTCTGTGGTATCCTCATGATGCTGCTGCTAATGCCATCTCCACACTATGTCACCTTGCCACTCTCTGGTATCCCCCCGATGCTGCTGCTACTGCCATCTCCATACTATGTCACCTTGCGACTCTGTGGTCTCCTCATGCTGCTGCCACCTCCATACTCTTTCATTATGCCGCTCTGTGGCCTACTCATGCTGCCGCCACCTCCAGGCTCTGTAATTGTGCCTCTCTGTGGTATCCTCATGCTGCTACCACCTTCAAACTCAGTCATTGTGCCACTCTGTGGCCTACTCATGCTGCTGCCCCCTCCACACTCTGTCACTGTACCGCTCTGTGGCCTACTCATGCTGCTGCCACCTCCAGACTCTGTTATTGTGCTGCTATGTGGTCTCCTCATGCTGCTGCCACCTCCAAACTCTGTCATTGTGCCGCTCTGTGTTCTCCTCATGCTGCTGCCACCTCCAGACTCAGTCATTGTGCCACTCTCTGGCCTACTCATGCTGCTGCCACCTCCACACTCTGTGATTGTGCCGCTCTGTGGCCTACTCATGCTGCCGCCACCACCAGACTCTGTTATTGTGCCACTCTGTGGTCTCCTAATGCTGCCGCCACCTCCAGACTCTGTTATTGTGCTGCTCTGTGGTCTTCTCATGCTGCTGCCTCCTCCAGACTCTGTTATTGTTCTGCTCTGTGGTCTCCTCATGCTGCTGCCACCTCCAGGCTCGGTCATTGTGCCACTCTGTGGCCTAGTCATGCTGCTGCCACCTCCAGATACTGTCATTGTGCCATTCTGTGGTCTCCTCATGCTGCCGCCACCTGCAGACTCAGTCAGTGTGCTACTCGGTGGCCTTCTCCTAATTATGCTGCTACTGCCGCCACCTACAGACTCTGTCATTGTGCCACTTGGTGGCCTCCTCATACTGCTTCCACCTCCAGACCCTGTCATTGGGCCACTCTGTGGTCTCCTTATGCTGCTTTCACCTCACCACCATGTCATAGGTCCACTTTGTGGACCTCTCATGCTGTTCCCACCCTCCTCACTACATGACTGGGCCACTATTTTGCCTTTCATCATTTATTTAACTTCTTCTGATCTGTAAGAAGGTTCCAGTGCAGGGTATTAGGTAGTGTGATAGGAATTACTGTGCTGTGATAGGGATTAGTGTCTTTGTCTTTCGTCTTTGAAAAATAAAAATAAATACTCTGATCAGGAGTTCTTCCTCACAGTCACGAAAGTTGCTGCCAACCATTTTCTCCAGTCTCAGAAAACTTCTAGAAACTTGAAAAATGTAGCAAAAGTGACCCACGCTTGTATTGCGCGTGCAATACGTGCATATTACATTGCAGATGTTTGCAATCAAGAAAATAATGATGAGATCACGAATTCTAGAATTTGCAAATTTATGGCGAATAATTGGCCAAAAATTCATGTAATATAACAAAAACGAATATTGCCTATGCTGCTCGTCACTAAAACCCATATGCCTCAAAAAACGGTGACTTCCCAGTGGACTCCTGTCTACGATTATTTATGGCAAACTCTGCAAGAGACAAAAATGAGGACCACTGTTCCTGGTTCTCAGAGACAAAACATCTTAAGTAAATTTTCAGACTCTAATTAGTCCACTCCATCTGTTCGTTCAACTGAGGATGAAAAGCCAAAGAAAATGACAGTTGTACCCCCAGCCGAGTACAGAACGCCTTCCAGAATCTGGACACAAGCTGAGTCCCCCGATCCGAGACCACGTCAGAGGGAATGCCATGAAGTTTCACAATGTTGTCAACAAACACTTATGCAAGTGTTTTATTATTAGGTAGGCCATGTAATGCAATAAAATGCACCATTTCATTAAAATGATCAACTACCACCAGAATAACTGTCTTTCCTGAGTAATTAGGCAGATCCGTGATAAAATCCATAAATAAGTGGCTTTATAGTCTGGACAGATGGGTAACGGAAGTAAAGATCCAGAAGGCCAAGTATGTGTCGCCTTAGCGCGTGCACAGGTACCACAGGCCGATACATAATCCTCAACACACTTACGCGACCCCGGCCACCAGAATCTATGAGAGATAAGGTTAGCAGTGGATCTTCTCCCAGGGTATCCCGTAAGAATTGTACAGTGATGTTCCTCAAACACCTTGTGCCACAATTCTGCTGGAACAAACAATTTCTCAGAGGGGCAAGAATCCAGTGCGTTTCCCTGAGCCTCTAATACCTTCACTTCTAGGTCACGGTATAGAGCAGATATCCCCACCCCTTCTGCCAGTATTGGACTCGAATTTTCTAAATTACCACCTCCAGGAAAACTATGTGACAAGGCATCCCCCTTGACATTCTTAATCACCGGACGATAAGTGACAAATTAAATTTAATATAGTAAAAAACAACAACCATCTAGCCTGCCTCCGGTTCAGTTGTTTAGCCGACTCCAGGTAGGCCAGATTTTTGTGATATGTGAACACAGTGATTGAATTAATCGCCCCTTCCAACCAATGACGCCATTCCTCAAAAGCCAACTTAATGGGCAGCAGCTTTCTGTTACCTACATTGTAATTTCTCTCTGTGGCAGAGAGTTTTTTTTGGAGAAAAAGGCACATGGACGCCATTTACCTGGTGACAGGCCCTCGAAAAAACTGCTCCTAACCCCACCTCCGACAAGTCCACTTACACAATAAAAGGTTGTGAAACATCTGGCTGCACCAATATAGGGGCAGAAGCGAAGCACTCCTTAACCACAGAAAAGGCTCGCAACGCTAAATCCGACCACACTGAGACATCCGCCCCTTTCCTAGTCATGTCAGTTAGGGGTTTTACCACTGTCGAATAGTTCTGAATACATTTTTGGTAATGGTTGGTAAACCCCAAAAACCGCATAAGAGCCTTCACATTTTGGGGACGATCCCAGTCCAGTACCGCATGGACTTTCTCTGGATCCATTCAAAAACCCAAAGATGAGCCCAAAAATTGCACCTTGTGTACAGCAAAAACACACTTCTCTAATTTTGCGTACAACTTATTATCCCTAAGAATCTGCAACACCTGTCTAATGTTATCCTGATGGGTCTCCACGTCTGGAGAATAAATTAGTATGTCATATAAATATATGACTACAAACTTCCCCACCAAGTGATGAAAAATGTTATTCACAAAATTCTGGAAAACTGCAAGAGCATTGGTCAACCCAAAAGACATGACCAGGTTCTCAAAGCGACCCTCTGGAGTATTAAAAGCCATTGTCTATTCATCCCCTTCTTTGATCCTGACCAGATTATATGCCCTCCTTAAATACAACTTGTAGAAAACCTTGGCACCAACAATCTGGTTAAACAAATCAGGAATCAAAGGTAGGGGGTAAGGATCACGGACAGTAATCCGATTGAGTTCACGGAAATCCAGACATGGCCGAAGACCTGCGTCTTTTTTTTTTTAACAAAAAAGAACCCTGCTGCCACTGGGGACTTGGAAGGTTTTATGTGTCCCTTAGCCAAACTCTCAGCAATATATTCTCTCATGGCCAGTCTTTCAGGTCAAGAAAGGTTATACAGCACAGACATGGGTAACTTAGCCCCGGGAATAAGGATCATAGGACAATCTGCAGCGACCGGGCTGCAGGGACAATATGTGTGAGTTATGGTGGACTGATGGAGGTAGTAGCAGTTTGACTCACGGTTAGCAGCGTTCCATGGGCCGGCATGCAGTTAATGGAAGGACAGCACCAGTTCCTTCGGGCACAATCTGTTTTCCAGGGACTCCCCTCAGATGTTGGTTGAGGTGCCTTGGGTGGTGTGGGTTTAAGGTGCCGTGGAGGCAGGGTCCCTGGTGTTTGTGACGCCAGCACTGTAAGGTGCAAATAGGTGATAAGTTTGCATAATAAGGAGTCCAGTTCTTTTAACAAATTCCCAGTACTTTACTGAAGCTGATCCAAAATTCATCAATGTGCACAAAAGTCATTTACAGCAAGGCAGCTTCTACAATGGCCCAGGTTAGTTCCCAAAAGTTTCATAAGGGGTAGTTTTCCTCTATAACAATCAGTCCCTTGTTTCTCCAGGCTGGCGGGATGTATTATCTCTGCTGTACTGTATTGGTTATTGTGGGCAGCTGGTAGCTGAGAATTTCTCCGCCACATTTATCCGCCAAAACAGAAATTTGACAATCAGATAATTGTCTATGCAATAATCACCCCAATCTAGAATCCGTTTAGTTTGCCAATAAATGGTTGGATTGTGCTTGCTTAACAACGGTAAACCCAGAACTACCGGAGCGGGGATACCCTCCAACATAAAGCATGAGATAAATTCCTGATGAAAGTCACCTACTCTTAATCTGATATCATGCACAACTTGACACAAACACTTCTGAACTAAAGGTGCAGAATCAATAGCAAAAATGGAAAAAATTTTCTTTAATGCACTTGGTGACAAACCGTGCATACGAACGAACTGAGCATCAATTAGGTTCACCCCTGCCCCGCTGTCCATAAACACCTCAATTCCCACAGTCTTTGACTCTACCGCTACCTCGGCAGTCAGGAGAAATCAGGTACTACCAATCAAAGACAAATGCACACTTTCTGACTCTCCTCTCACTTCTCCAAGAGTCAGAAGGGAATTAGACGTCCCCTCTTTTTCCTTTTTGATGCTGAATGCATGGACATACATCGATAAAATGTCCCTTTTGTCTGCAGAAAAAACACACTCCCTTTCTACGACTAATACGCTTAAAACCAGATCCAGGAGTAGCTCCCCTTAATTGCATGGGTTCATCCACAGACATAAACCCAGGAGTATCTTCACTCGAAGTGTCATAGGAGGACAATACATCATGTGATAGAACATCCTGAGAGTGGGGGCCCCTAGATCTCTCTCTCAGGTGTCTATCCATGCATATGGCAAGAGACATAGCAGCCTCCAGAGACACAGAAGTTTCAAGAAAGGCCAAAGCATCCTTTAGCCTCTCAGATAACCCCTGGCAAAACTAGCGATGGAGAGCCAGATCGTTCCACTCAGTATCCGTAGCCCACCTCCTTAACTCCGAGCAATACATTTCCGCAGAATGATCTCCCTGACGAAGGCCACGCAGCTTGGTTTTGGCCAGGATGATCTGATCTGGGTCATCATAGATCAGACCCAAGGCTTTAAAAAATATGTCCGCCGACCGCAGAGACTGCGATCCGGTCGGCAGAGAAAAAGCCCATGATTGCACATCACCTTTAAGAAAAGAAATCACCACACAGACTTGCTGGTCCTCATCACCAGATGAGTGTGGGTGTGCCTAAAATATAGTTTACAAGCCTCTCTAAATAAAATGAAATTATCATGTCCCCCTGAGTATCTGTCCGAGAGAGCAACTTTGGGCTCCAGACAGGTCTGGTAACCACCACCAGCAGGACCAACAGCCTGTGGTCTCTGGATCTGAGAGATGGTCGTGGGGAGATCATCTACTTCCAAAGATAGACCCTGTAGCTGTTCTGCCAGGGCAGCATTCGAGTCCATGGCTGCACTCGAATTAACTAAAAATTACGGTTTGAGCGAATTATAATGTCAGGCCTGTGTGTGGGAAGGAGACACCACACCGGACAAAGAAGGAGAGGGAACAAGGACCAAGCCTGAAAGCTAGGGAAGAAGGAAGGACCCTTTCTTACTGAGAACCTTCACAGACAAAAAAATGATGTTTTAGTGTCTCCATAGTCTGAGAGCCATGGTTTTTTTTTTTTATTGAGCGATTTTCTTATGTAGGGGCTCATTTTTTGCAGGATGAGGTGATGGTTTCATTGGTACCACTTTGTGGGACATATGCCTTTTTGATCGCTTGGTGTTTCACTTTTTGTGATGTAAGGTGCCAAAAATGGTTCTTTTGACACAGTTTTTTTTTTTATGGTGTTTATCGGACCATGGGTGGATCATGTGATATATTTATAGACCAGTCGTTACAGACGTGAGGTGATACCTAATATGTGTGTTTTTTCCTTTTTTGTTTCTATTTTTTATTATAAAACCAGGGGAAAGGGGTGTTTTTTTTCTTTTTGTATTGAAACTTCATTTTTTTTTTTTAAAACACTTTTTTTTGCTTTCTTTAAAACTTTATTTCTGTCCCACTCTGGGACTTCAACTTTTGAGGGTCTGATCCCCTCTGCAATACATTACAATACATCTGTATTGTAATGCATTGCCTATTAGTGTATTACACAGAGTATTTATTTAAGTTTAAAAAAATAATAGCATTTTTGAAACAAAACAAAAAAATGATTTGCAAAAAATGGCCTGGGCAGAAGGGCGAAAACTGGCCCGGGGTAGAAGGGGTTAAAACAGTTTTCTGCAACACGAGTACATGAGTTCTTGCCATGTCTTCCCATGCTCAGCTCACAGAACAATGGTGGAGACAGCGAGGGATGAGGCTTTTATAGGCCTATGACATCACAGGGGATGGCTATCTGCTAATTGGCTGGCTGACCGCCATTACTTGTGATCTCACATTCCAGGGCTTCTTACTTGCGCTTTGTAACACGTGCAGATGCCAATTTAGGATAGCTGGATTCGTTACCACTAGGGATAAGGAAACCTGTGGAATTTCGGGTTTGCCGGGTTCGGCTGAACTTCAGGTCAAAGTTCGGGTTCGGTACCCAAATTTGACCTGAACCCGGACCCCATTGAAGTCAATAGGGACCCGAACTTTACTTTATTATTTTCTGTTATAACATGGTTATAGCAGAAAATAATAGCATTCTTAAGTCAAAATGCAAAAGAATATGGCAAAAAACAACTCGGCTCATCCACTTTGATCGCACTGCTGCAGTGTCTTTTATCTTCTTTCAGCAGGACCTGCAAAAGGACCTGCAATGACGTCTCCGCATTCACCGCCTAAATTGCCATACTCTTTTGCATTTCGTCTTAAGAATGCTATTATTTCCCGCTATAACCATGTTATAATGGAAAATAATAAAATGATCCGAACACCTAACCCGAACCCGAACTTCAGTGAAAAAGTCCAGGTTCGGGTCTGGATACCTGAACCCGCAAAGTTCGGTAGGAACCCAAACTTTGCAGTTCAGGTTGGCTAATCCCTAGTTACCACGATGTGTAAGAAAATTCGGCTTAATTACCAATCGAAGTTTTCTTAAACTTCGGAGTGAATTCCGCTTTGAATGCTTTACTTCACTCAACACTAATTATAACAAACCTCTGCTGCTTCTGTGTTCATCATGTGTAGGATTTAAGTCTTTAAGTCTTCAAATCATATAAAAAAGTCTTGGGCTTAAAGTGTGTTTCCAGAGCTCATTAATGTTCCTTGGTGGGACACATCCAGGTCTAGTATAGGGCTGCACCAGAGCAATGGAAGTTTAATTTATCATCTTAAGAATGGATTATTTCATATTAATGTCCATGGCTTTGGAAAAGCTAATATAGATATGATTTTTGGCATCCACACTTTTTGACCATGTCTTGTAAGTTGTAGGTCATCATGCATGACACTGATAATTATATAGTTTCTTCTTAGTCATATATTTCTCTTCTTAGCCATAAGAAATTGCATATTTCCCAGCACAATAAAGAAGATGGCATCTGCTGTGTTGAACATAACACAGTTTGACAAAGAAGTTTTAGTTGTCATAGCAACCTTCCTAACTTTTTCTGTGGACATTCAGTTTGAACTTCATATGGATTTGAAGACCTTGCTAAAGTTAATTTCAAAGTGCAAACCAGCTTTAACAGTAAAGTCATCACATATGTTTCATTTGGGGAACATGCTGAGTGCCAATTTCGTTCTTAAACTTGGCAAAAAAAAAATATTTCTGGCTTTGCACTAGTTCTGTTTCAAATATATGGCTTTGACATATATTATTGGTATCCTAAACTTTCAAAACTGGCTGGTAACTTGATAGCAAGTTATCCAGTAATCTAAAACACTAACATTGTAGTGTATAGTGCAAAGCTCTAAACAGGTTTGTCTGTCTATAAACTATAAACATTGCTTTCAGTAGACTGTACTATCTCTATTCAAAGGAGAGACTATAGATAGACATCTTTTTTTTTTTTTTTGGCACTCTAAATAAGAGTAAAGATTTGCAAAAATATTTGTTGATTCCAATTACCACTGCTTAAGAGGGTAACAACAATTTTCATTTTTTATTATTATTTTTTTGTTCATTTGAAGAATACCTTCTAATCTATATTAAGGAGGTCATGTCTTGAACCTTTTTCTGGTCTGTATTAATATCAATGATACTTTTGCCCTGTCCTTTTTAGTTTTTCAAGCAGGTCTGTAGTTCTACAACCCCTATTACTGTTCCCTGTTTGGGCTTCTGGTCTTCATGTAGGGGAATACACTGCTGGGACCATTCTTTTCGAGTAGAGAGCCATTTTTTAGAATTTCTCCTATTCTGGTGGACCCAACACAATCATATATTATATTTCTCATCCATTCGACTGTCCGGGAACCTAAACCAAACCAGGAGGGGGACAACTCCAACCCCCCCCCCCCACACAAACTTTTCCTTACTGGAACTACCAACCACACCGCAGATCACCACCGGACTCCAACTTGTTGGGCGGTGATCTGCTACAGCTTTATTTATTTTTTTATACCAACCAAACACCAAGCTTTAACTGCTCAAAACTGCGTCAACCATCATGAGCGGTATGTCAGCCATTGGCCTCCCAGTGGGCAAGTCCGCCATCTACTTCGCCCCGTCTTGTCATTTGCATATATATGCCGCCAGCTGTGACTTAACAGAAGTAGACCGAATCACTGTACCAAAACAAATAGTCATTAACATACCAAACAGGCAATTGAAAATGAAGGTATATAAATATATATTTAAGAATTTATTTGTGTTTTTTTTATTTTATTTCATTTATTTAAATTTTCTCATTTATTTTTTATATTTTTTGTAATACAAGTAAAATCAACAGAAAGAGAGGGCGGGCGGGCCCAACGCTGGCTAGTCAAGAGGGAAATAAACGGGAGGGGTAAATACTTAAAGCAGCGGGGGCTGACTCCTGCAGCACGTGGAAGGAAGGGGAGGGGCAGGACAAGCACAGTGCTGTGTTAACCGCTTACTGCCAAAACCAGCTCCCCATGTAGCAGAGCCGAACCAGCTCAAATCCTCCCCCACAACCAGAAAAAGGGTGGGAGGGGGGGAGACACACAAGAGAAGAAGGGGGGGGGAGTCCACGACCCTCTTCCTTAAACAGTCAGGGGCTAATCAAAATGGTCACCATGTAATACAACATTTTTTCCCACTTAGGTTTCCCTGATCATGTTATACTACAAAGTGGACCCTGAAAAAGTAGCCCTCCTCCAGCGATAGTATGACAAAATGAACGAGCAAGTGGATTGTTTTTTAAATTACTCACCACTCACCAAAGATGCTGAAAGTGGCCACTGTTCACGTCTATGCATCTTTGGGCAGGTCGTATTATGTTGGCTGATACTGCCTGTGATGCTGAGGATAGTGTTTGTGATGTTTTCTTTGAGTTCATCCAGGGGATGTGGATTGTTAGCGTTAGCATATACTTTCTGTTTTAAATTGGTGGCCACAACCTCTTGCTCTCAGTTTGTTCCTCTGTTAACAGTTCAGGAACATGTGCCTGTGAGTTCCGTGCGGTGTGGCATGTTGCCTCATCTTGTTGGAAAAAGCAGGAAATTTTTTCTTCTGGTGTTAGTTGGTTGTAAAACTGTTCAAAGGGGTCCAGGTAAATTTCAGTATTCAGAGTTGATGAAGAAAATGGGGCCCACTATTCGTGTTCCTGAAACTGCGTGCCAAACACCAATTTTCTGGTCTTGAAGTGGTGTTTCGTGAGTCAAATGGGAATTTTCAGCAGAGAAGTATCTCGTATTCTGGGAATTTGCGTGACCTGATAAATTAAACCAAGCTTCGTCCTTCACAGAGTACAGCAATGGGTCCAAATGTCTGTCGGCAATCATAATCAGCAGTCCGGTAATTTCCGCTGTTAGCTTTGTCAGACTCTTTCAGTTCCTGCACACAAGTTTAGAGATTTCAGTACTCACTGACAGTGGTTCATGATACACCAACTTGCTGAGACAGTCTTCAAGTTGATTTTTGGGAGCTACTTGCAATCCGCTGCTGAATTTCATGCACAACTTCAGCCGTCCTGATCGATGGAGGCTCCAGTTTCTTCATGTTTGCCACAGAGCCAGTTTGCTGTCATTTCTGAACCAGACTCTGAATACAACATTTAGGCCTTATTCACTCGTCCGTAGTGTTTATGGATCCGCAAATTGCGGATCCATAAACAAACCCGGCCGGCAGCCCCATAGAAATATCTATTCTTGTCCGCAATTGCGGGCAAGAATAGGACATGCTCTACTTTTTTGCGGAGCTGCGGCCGTAAGATCGGCGGCGCGTTCCGCAAAAACTGATGCGGAGAGCACAGTGTGTGCTCTCCGCATTGTTCCGTGCCCCATTCAGTCAATGGGTCGTCATGTATTCCGCAGAATTGCGGAATACATGCGGACGACATTGCGGACGTGTGAATAGGGCCTTAGCTGGTGGTTCTGTTCCTAGGTACTTTTTGGCAAAGTTTTCTTGCGTTTCCCTCATCTATCTGCTTCACACATAGCCTTCCACAATTATTCGCTGTTCCAGGGAGAACACCATCTTTCTAACACAATAGGCCACTTTTAGCAAACTGAGTAATAAATCGGTCTTAGTTGCCCATAGCAACCAATCAGAGCTTAGCGTTCAGTTCCTACAGGTCTCTGAAAAAATTAAAGCTGAGCTCTCATTGGTTGCTATGGTCAACTCGGCAGATTTACTATTTAGCAGTTTGATTTGGAGATATTGGAGGGAGGCTATTTTTTGGTGGACCACCCTGTATAAAATGCAAAACAATTACATAAAAAAGCAACCCTTTACCTCTATATCTTTAAGACACAATGACTCACATTTACTAATGTGAGTGCTTCTAGATTGTGGTGTAAATTGCAACAAGATATGAAGCAATTTGGCACATTTGTTTGGATAAATTATCTGAACCTAATCCAACAGGGGAAAGGCTTAATGTAAAAGAGATTTGACTTCACAAGGTTTATGGCCAAATATACAAAATGTCTCATCAATTCTGGCATAATTCTAGCTCAAACTAAGCTAACAAATAGCATAAAGTTATAGAAAGGGTCTAACCATACATCATATTTATCATCCAGCCCTAGCCGCTGCAATAAATTAGGGTAATGTCTAGAAAGCCTGTGCAAGTATATGCCACTTATAGAATTAGTAAATCTGCCCTAGTGTTTCTTTAGTGAGGGAGGTTAACTAAGGGTACTTTCACACTAGCGTTTGGGATTCCGTTTGTGAGATCCGTTTCAGGGCTCTCACAAACGATCCAAAACGGATCAGTTAAGCCCCAATGCATTCTGAATGGATAAGGATCCGTTCAGAATGCATCAGTTAGGCTCCGTTCCGCTTCTATTCAGTTTTAGAGACGGAAACCAAAACGCAACTTGTAGCATTTTGGTGTCCGTCTGAAGAGGCGGAGCCTAACGGATCCGTTTTGAATTACAATGGAAGTCAATGGGGACGGATCCGTTTTCAATGACACAATACGGTGCATTTGAAAACGGATCCGTTCCCCATTGACTTTCAATGTAATTCAAAATGAATCCGTTTTGGACTTTGTCATTTTTCTTTTAACTAATGCAAACAGATCCGTTTTGAACGGATACAAACGTTTGCATTATAGGTGCGGATCCGTCTGTGCAAATAAACAGACGGATCCGCACCAACGCAAGTGTGAAAGTACTCCTATCCTATAGATGGTGTAAACTCAGACTCACTATCTAGACCTGCAACAAATGTATTAAGGTGCCTCAGGCAGTATAATAAATTAGGTGCATGACTGGACACTTTAGTCAAGATTAAAGGGTCATCCCATGGGCCATGATTAATGTAAAAAATGAAAATTAGACATCATATAGTACATGACAATCTGTTTCTAACAAAGGTAGAACCAGCCCTGTTCCTCATGGATCCAGAGATTTCTCCATTCATTGCTCTCCTAGATTTATATTAAGCTGGCAGCTCAAGGGGAGTGTCACACACCCCCTGCAGATAAGGGGGTGTGCCCATGCTCTCCCTATCACAGCTCAGGAGGCAGTTGAAGGATAAAACTGAACATGTGGGGCCTTCTCAGTGAGCCGGACAAAGAAATAAGAAAATAACAAACAGCAGGTGGTGCTATACAGATACATTTTATTGAATAGCTCAGTGGCTATGCAACATTTTTAATTTCTTGCAATTACAAAATCATTCAGGTCCAGGTGCTGGTTTAAAAATTGTAGGATCTTTTTTCATGGGACAACTTCTTTAATAACAACTAGAGATGAGCGAATTTTTCAAAAATTCAATTCGCCTGTTCGCCGAATTTTTGGGAAAAAAAATTGGTTTTATCCAAATATATTTGCGGCGAAGTTTGTTAAAAAACAGCTATTTCCTGGCTGCTGAGTGCCTTCATAGTGATGTACAATACTGTGCCTTGCAGTAACACGCATATGGAGTCTGTTTTGGTAGTGAAATAATACTGTGAGTCCCTGGGACATGCAGATGATATGCGTAATCACTGTACACTTAACTTATTTGGGCAGTCACGGGGCCAAAACTGTCCAAATAACTCAAGTAGAAGTGCACTTCTTTTACACAGTCGTCAGCTGATTCCACATAGATGTCTACAGAACCTGTTCTATTAAACACTTATACAAGTAGAGGCCTCCGACAGAGTGGAGAGGGTGTCAGCAGTAAATTTGTGTGGACGTCACTGATTATTTTGCCCTTTCTCTGATCCGTCAGAACAATAACCCCCAAAAACAGATCAGTCATGAAGTGGGAAAAGGGTGGGAAAAGCATGAGAGGTCCACAGAGTGGCCCTATGACATAGTGGTGAGGTGGAAGCAGCATGAGGAAGCCACGGAGCGGCACAAGTACAGTGTGGAGGTGGCCACAGCAGAATCATGAGGAAGCCACAGAGTGGCACAATGACAGTGTGGAGGTGGCGGCAGCATCAGGAGACCACAGAGTGGCAAGGTGACATAGTGTGGAGGTGGCAGCAGCATGAGGAGGCCACAGATTAGCACAACGACGACAGATTGCAGAGGTGGCAGCAGCATAAGGAGGCCACAGACTGGCACGATGGCGAGAGATTGCGGAGGTGGCAGCAGCATGAGGCCGCTTCGTCTATTCATTTATAGGGAATATGGGACAGAACAGAAGGTTAAAATGTCTCAACTTTATAAAGTGTTGCTTAAAACAGGATTTAATAATACATGTTCTCCAGCACAAAAGGCTTGGCAAATTGATTGTCCGGGAATTTCCCTCGAAGATTTGGATAATATATTGGCAAGTTTACTTTCATATAATTTTAATCAAGTTTTGGTTCAATTTTATATTAAATATTTAGTAAATTTAATTTAAAAAAATTAAGTGTTGCCTGAGACAGGAGAGGATCGGCCAGTCTTCTGTTTATTTGATGACGTGGTTGCGATGGAGAAAGCATTCCAAAAAACTATTTCTCTCCATGGGACACAAATCCTGTAAACATTGATGCAAGTGCGCTTTCGGCTGCTCATCGAGCCAGATACTTCTGGGGGAACCTGCCTGGCATGAACAGGCCTCTAGTAGCTACAGACAATGAGAAGACAAACCTTAAAGATTGCTTGGAGCCCGGAAGAGTTGCGAAGTTCATCAAGATTCAAACCATAACTACCAGCCCCTGGTCTCTTCATCAGGAAAAACATTACGAGTAGTGTTGAGCGAACAGTTCGAGCATCGTTCGGGTTCGTACCGAATTTTGGGGTGTCCGGGATCCGGACCCGAACCCGGACATTTTCAAAAAAGTTCGGGTTCGGGTTCGTCGTTCGGCATGTATTTAGGCGCATTTTGAAAGGCTGCAAAGCAGCCAATCAACATGCATCATACTACTTGCCCTAAGATGCCATCGCAGCCATGCCTACTATTGGCAAGGCTGTGATTGGCCGAGTGCAGCATGTGACTCAGCCTCTTTATAAGCTTGTGCGCACGTCGGGACGTGCTCACTCCCGATGTGAATAGAACAGGGATAGACGCAGCTGATGCTAGGGCGAGAATAGGCAGGGATAATTGAATACTTCTCTCCTCCACCTGTGATTCATCTGAACAACTGCAGCTGAGCTGCTTTTTTGATAGGGATTGGCTATTTTTAGAGTGGCCAGAGTGATTTTTCCATCCACATGTACCTGAGCTGACCGCCGCCGCCATTTTGCGACTTGTAGTGCTGCAGCAGAAGCTGCCACAGTGTGCATTCCAAAGCTCCAAACAAGTCAGACATCTACACCTGGGATTCAGACCAATAGCGATTTAGCAGCACAGTCCAAGGCTATTTTTTTAAAGGTTGTGCAGACCATTTTGTGGCACATGTTACTGGGCTGATAGGCGGCGGCCATCTTGGGACTAGTGCTGCAGCACAATCTCTCCCAACGTCCATTAATCACTTGTAATAGTGGTCTGTGCCATAGAAATCCTACATCAGGGACTTGGGTGTGCTTGTGTCACCCCTACTAATACCAGTCCACCTGTAATCCATACAGTCAAAAGACTGAAAGTATTCCAGTGAGGGAATTTTTTTTATTTAAAAAGGCCAAGTTAGTTTATCTGGCGTTCAATATACTAGATACAGTTAGGCCTGCGTTTCATACATCTGGAATTAGCAAATTAATGTGCTGGGGTTGGGAAAACATATATGTACCCATACTAGAATCTGTCAAAGAAAGCGGTACTCACATATAACAGTCATTCCATCTGTAATCCATACAGTCAAAAGACTGAAAGTATTCCAGTGAGGGAATTTTTTTTATTTAAAAAGGCCAAGTTAGTTTATCTGGCGTTCAATATACTAGATACAGTTAGGCCTGCGTTTCATACATCTGGAATTAGCAAATTAATGTGCTGGGGTTGGGAAAACATATATGTACCCATACTAGAATCTGTCAAAGAAAGCGGTACTCACATATAACAGTCATTCCATCTGTAATCCATACAGTCAAAAGACTGAAAGTATTCCAGTGAGGGAATTTTTTTTTATTTAAAAAGGCCAAGTTAGTTTATCTGGCGTTCAATATACTAGATACAGTTAGGCCTGCGTTTCATACATCTGGAATTAGCAAACTAATGTGCTGGGGTTGGGAAAACATATATGTACCCATACTAGAATCTGTCAAAGAAAGCGGTACTCACATATAACAGTCATTCCATCTGTAATCCATACAGTCAAAAGACTGAAAGTATTCCAGTGAGGGAATTTTTTTATTTAAAAAGGCCAAGTTAGTTTATCTGGCGTTCAATATACTAGATACAGTTAGGCCTCATGCTTCATACATCTGGAATTAGCAAACTAATGTGCTGGGGTTGGGAAAACATATATGTACCCATACTAGAATCTGTCAAAGAAAGCGGTACTCACATATAACAGTCATTCCATCTGTAATCCATACAGTCAAAAGACTGAAAGTATTCCAGTGAGGGAATTTTTTTTATTTAAAAAGGCCAAGTTAGTTTATCTGGCGTTCAATATACTAGATACAGTTAGGCCTGCGTTTCATACATCTGGAATTAGCAAACTAATGTGCTGGGGTTGGGAAAACATATATGTACCCATACTAGAATCTGTCAAAGAAAGCGGTACTCACATATAACAGTCATTCCATCTGTAATCCATACAGTCAAAAGACTGAAAGTATTCCAGTGAGGGAATTTTTTTTTATTTAAAAAGGCCATGTTAGTTTATCTGGCGCTCAATATACTAGATACAGTTAGGCCTGCGTTTCATACATCTGGAATTAGCAAACTAATGTGCTGGGGTTGGGAAAACATATATGTACCCATACTAGAATCTGTCAAAGAAAGCGGTACTCACATATAACAGTCATTCCATCTGTAATCCATACAGTCAAAAGACTGAAAGTATTCCAGTGAGGGAATTTTTTTATTTAAAAAAGGCCAAGTTAGTTTATCTGGCGTTCAATATACTAGATACAGTTAGGCCTGCGTTTCATACATCTGGAATTAGCAAATTAATGTGCTGGGGTTGGGAAAACATATATGTACCCATACTAGAATCTGTCAAAGAAAGCGGTACTCACATATAACAGTCATTCCATCTGTAATCCATACAGTCAAAAGACTGAAAGTATTCCAGTGAGGGAATTTTTTTATTTAAAAAAGGCCAAGTTAGTTTATCTGGCGTTCAATATACTAGATACAGTTAGGCCTGCGTTTCATACATCTGGAATTAGCAAACTAATGTGCTGGGGTTGGGAAAACATATATGTACCCATACTAGAATCTGTCAAAGAAAGCGGTACTCACATATAACAGTCATTCCATCTGTAATCCATACAGTCAAAAGACTGAAAGTATTCCAGTGAGGGAATTTTTTTATTTAAAAAGGCCAAGTTAGTTTATCTGGCGTTCAATATACTAGATACAGTTAGGCCTGCGTTTCATACATCTGGAATTAGCAAATTAATGTGCTGGGGTTGGGAAAACATATATGTACCCATACTAGAATCTGTCAAAGAAAGCGGTACTCACATATAACAGTCATTCCATCTGTAATCCATACAGTCAAAAGACTGAAAGTATTCCAGTGAGGGAATTTTTTTTATTTAAAAAGGCCAAGTTAGTTTATCTGGCGTTCAATATACTAGATACAGTTAGGCCTGCGTTTCATACATCTGGAATTAGCAAATTAATGTGCTGGGGTTGGGAAAACATATATGTACCCATACTAGAATCTGTCAAAGAAAGCGGTACTCACATATAACAGTCATTCCATCTGTAATCCATACAGTGAAAAGCCATAAAGTATTCCAGTGAGGGAATTTTTTTTATTTAAAAAGGCCAAGTTAGTTTATCTGGCACGGCAGGGGGCGTCATTACTGACAAGCGCAGCCGCCTGTCCACAGCCAACGTGGACAAGCTGACCTTCATAAAGATGAACCAGGCATGGATCCCACAGGACCTGTCCCTCCCTTGTGCAGAGTAGTCCTTATTAACTGCCTAAAACATGTCTTGTTGTGCTACGGGCCACTTCTTTATTTGATACAAATTTTATGAAACCCACAGTTGAATGAAACTCTTCTCTGTCTGGGCGCCGGGCCTAACCAGATGAAAGTGGCCGGTTAAACTAACGGGTGACATGAAGCCATAACCTCTGCCATGCTACCTCTGTCTTCTGTCTGGGTGCTGAGGCCTAAGTCAAATAAAGCGGTCTTCTGCTGTGCTGGGGGATATGAAGCTAATCTCTGACCTCTCTCCTCTGTCTGGGTCCAAAGGCCTAAATCACTGAAAGAGGCCTTCTCCTGTGGTGTGTGATATGATGCCAGAATATGTGCTGTGGGGCCTCTCTCCTCTTCCTGGGTGCAGGGGTCAAATAAACTAAATTGTGGCCTACTCCTGTGGTGGTTGATATGATGCCTGATTCTCTGATGTGGAACCTCTCTCCTCTGTTTGGGTGAAGGGGTCAAAGTAACTCAATGGTGGCTTCTCCTGTGGTGGCTGATATGATGCCAGAATATGTGCTGTGGTGCCTCTCTCCTCTTCCTGGAGTGCGGGGTCAAAGTAACTCAATGGTGGCTTCTCCTGTGGTGGTTAGTATGATGCCAGAATATGTGCTGTGGGGCCTCTCTCCTCTTCCTGGGTGCAGGGGTCAAAGTAACTAAATGGTGGCTTCTCCTGTGGTGGTTGATATGATGCCTGATTCTCTGCTGTGAAACCTCTCTCCTCCATCTGGGTGTAGGGGTCAAAGTCTTTCAAAGTCGCCTTCTCCTGTGCTGATTGATATAAAGCTGATGGTTGTGCCATCTGACATGGTTGCCAGGGTCTGATTCAATGGGGGCCTACTCCTGTGGTGGGTGATCTAAATGCCTGATTCTCTGCTGTGAAACCTCTCTCCTCCGTCTGGGTGTAGGGGTCAAAGTCTTTCAAAGTCGCCTTCTCCTGTGCTGATTGATATGAAGCTGATGGTTGTGCCATCTGACATGGTTGCCGGGGTCCCATTAAATTGGGGCCTACTCCTGTGGTGGGTGATCTAAATGCCTGATTCTCTGCTGTGTAACCTCTCTCCTCCGTCTGGGTGTAGGGGTCAAAGTAACTAAATGGTGGCCTACTCCTGTGGTGGGTGATATGATGCCAGAATATGTGCTGTGGGGCCTCTCTCCTCTTCCTGGGTGCAGGGGTCAAAGTAACTCAATGGTGGCTTCTCCTGTGGTGGCTGATATGATGCCAGAATATGTGCTGTGGGGCCTCTCTCCTCTTCCTGGGTGCAGGGGTCAAAGTAACTCAATGGTGGCTTCTCCTGTGGTGGCTGATATGATGCCAGAATATGTGCTGTGGTGCCTCTCTCCTCTGTCTGGGTCCAAAGGCCTAAATCACTGAAAGAGGCCTTCTCCTGTGGTGTGTGATATGATGCCTGAATATGTGCTGTGGTGCCTCTCTCCTCTTCCTGGGTGCGGGGGTCAAAGTAACTCAATGGTGGCTTCTCCTGTGGTGGCTGATATGATGCCAGAATATGTGCTGTGGGGCCTCTCTCCTCTTCCTGGGTGCAGGGGTCAAAGTAACTCAATGGTGGCTTCTCCTGTGGTGGCTGATATGATGCCAGAATATGTGCTGTGGGGCCTCTCTCCTCTTCCTGGGTGCAGGGGTCAAAGTACCTCAATGGTGGCTTCTCCTGTGGTGGCTGATATGATGCCAGAATATGTGCTGTGGGGCCTCTCTCCTCTTCCTGGGTGCAGGGGTCAAAGTAACTCAATGGTGGCTTCTCCTGTGGTGGCTGATATGATGCCAGAATATGTGCTGTGGGGCCTCTCTCCTCTTCCTGGGTGCAGGGGTCAAAGTAACTCAATGGTGGCTTCTCCTGTGGTGGCTGATATGATGCCAGAATATGTGCTGTGGTGCCTCTCTCCTCTGTCTGGGTCCAAAGGCCTAAATCACTGAAAGAGGCCTTCTCCTGTGGTGTGTGATATGATGCCAGAATATGTGCTGTGGTGCCTCTCTCCTCTTCCTGGGTGCGGGGTCAAAGTAACTCAATGGTGGCTTCTCCTGTGGTGGCTGATATGATGCCAGAATATGTGCTGTGGGGCCTCTCTCCTCTTCCTGGGTGCAGGGGTCAAAGTAACTCAATGGTGGCTTCTCCTGTGGTGGCTGATATGATGCCAGAATATGTGCTGTGGGGCCTCTCTCCTCTTCCTGGGTGCAGGGGTCAAAGTAACTAAATGGTGGCTTCTCCTGTGGTGGTTGATATGATGCCTGATTCTCTGCTGTGTAACCTCTCTCCTCCGTCTGGGTGTAGGGGTCAAAGTAACTAAATGGTGGCCTACTCCTGTGGTGGGTGATATGATGCCTGGTTCTCTGCTGTGGGACCTCTCTCCTTTGTCTGGGTGCTGTGGTCAAAATAATAGTAAGTCCCTTCAGATTTGAGTTTGTTATTTAAGCTTAACTATATTCCGTTACTAGCAAAGGTGCAGTCCTTCATGTCCGCATTAAAAGTGCCATATATGTCCTGGTTTGGAAGGAAGAACCTACTATCCACGTTTGTACTTCCACAACTCCTGTATACCTTACAGGCCATCCCAATTCACCTGCCAGCGTCCTTTTTTACCCGTATTAAAAACCTTTTCTCCGCCTTTCTGTGGAATAAAAGAAGACCCAGGATAGCTTTTTCACTCTTATCCCAGAAGAAAGGCAAGGGTGGAATATCACTGCCAGATATGGCATTATATTATAAAGCTATACAGTTATCCAGATGGGTATTATTAGCCAACGACCATCTACAGGATCCATACTTAGATATTGAAAGATCTCTGATGGGACCCCATAGGTATGCTCTCCTATGGTGGCATAACACTCCACCTTCTCTTTGCCCCAAGATGAGCATCCTGACGAAAAGCATGCTCAGCACCTATAGAAAGGCCATGGCTTCCTCCCTTAGTGATTCTAAGGTGTCAAAATTGACACCAATTGGTGTTCTACCTTATCTTTTAGCAACATGGATGATGATGGGCAAAGTTGGTGGCATTCTTTAGGTGGAACTAAAATAGGAAACATGATGGACTCCTCCTCAATTTTGTCCTTACCCAACATCTGCAGTAAACTAGGCAAAGACTCTCCTACCCAAGTGCAAATTTGGGATTATAACAATATATCTTCACGATACAATAAACTATCCTCATCATCCTTCCGTGACCCTAATTGGTTAGATAACTTCACTGTCCTCCCCTCCCCACTGAAAAAATCGCTGTCAGTTATATATACCAACTTATTATCACGCACATGTGTCTCTAAACCTTATTATATAGCCAATTGGGAGAAGGAACTGGGGAAGAGCCTTTCTGAGTCAGACACGGCTTACGTTTTGTCACATTCTAATGGTTTTCCCCATGTGTCCGCTTTCAGGAAAATTCATATAAAACAGTCACTAGATGGTATAAAACGCCCGAATACCTAGCCTCAATTGGGATCTCACCCACGAGCAAATGTTGGAGGTGTCAGTCTGGTGTGGGCTCTATGCTCCATATTTGGTGGACTTGCCCCTTAATAACTGGATATTGGCGAGACGTCGAGAATATTATGAACACCATATGTTCTACTTCTATCCAACTTACCCCAGAACTAGTTCTGCTCTGGCTTCCTACACCCAATTTCCGCCCTGCCAAGGCTTGCCTTCTTACTCATATGATTGCCACTGCAAAACTACTTATACCCACTAAATGGAGGGATACCTCACCCCCCACTATAGACATGTGGTTTGAAAAAATGCACCATCTTAATAGATTGGAAGAACTTTTAGGTTGGGCCAATAGTAACCGCACACGATACTTAAAGGTCTGGCTGCCTTGGAGACAATTCCAAAGGTCTAAGGACTCCGCCTCCCTGACTTAGAGGTTGAGGCTGAGCTTGACCACATTTACTTATAGTCTGCTTTTCTGTACACACGCTTGTTTATATTTTACTTTCTGGGCCTTCCTTGAGAAGATATATATTGATTTTAAGTGATGCTTGTGACTTTCATATTATTTCCTGTGTCCGGTGTTACAACACTGGCACATATGGACGATTTATGAGCCATTCCTCCTTAGCGAAATACTTTTGTAACTTGTGTACTGTTTGACATGTTCCGTCTTACTTGTGTTTTTCGGAAGTGACATGTAACCTATCTCACGTGTTTAATGTATACTTCCTTGCCTGTATACTTTGTGACTTTCTTCTTAATTTCAATAAAAAGAGATTCAATAAAAAAAAAAAAATAATAGTAAGTGACCTTCTCCATTGGTGGGTGACTTGAAGCCTGATTCTGTGCTATGGGACCTCACTCCAATTAATATTGTTTAATTTTTATTTATTTTATGTTAACTCATCATTTCCCTATCTACATTTGTTTGCAGGGGATTTAACTACATTTTGCTGCCTTTTGCAGCCCTCTAGCCCTTTCCGGGTGTGTTTTACAGCCTTTTTAGTGCCCAAAAGTTCGGGTCCCCATTGACTTCTATGGGGTTCGGGTTCGGGATGAAGTTCGGGTCGAGTTCGGATCACGAACCCGAACATTTTTCGAAAGTTCGGCCGAACTCGTCGAACCCGAACATCCAGGTGTTCGCTCAACTCTAATTACGAGTTCCCAGTCATCATGAATGGGAAGGAGGACATCCTGTGGTGCACGGAGATGGAGAGGGTCTTCGGATTCCCCCGCACTATACGGACGTCTCAGAAATGAACCGCTGCTCCCGACAGCAGCTCCTGGGAAGGTCATGGAGCTTCCTGGTCATCCGGCATCTATCCGCTCTTTTGAAGGAATATTTTCAGGGGGTGTGGAAGCCACACGAGGCCCCCATGCTGCTGATTTATCATGGAGACACAGGATTTTATAATATTACATTATTATATAAAGAAAAAAATAAGTGACATCAGCTACATCATCATCATCATCGAGTACTGTCTTTACGTCACTGATGTCCTCCTTAACCGTCTATGAATTAGGAGCCTGACCTCTCGCAACACTAGCTCCCACGCCACTTTCCTCATCACTACTTACCCGCCTAGTGGAGGAAAGGACAGAGGCAGGTTGAGGACAGATGAGGGCACAGTGCCTGCTCCCGGGCCATGCCAAATAAGGGTTATGTCTGACAAACCCACTGACTCTTGGCTGGGGTTGTCTGATGTCACCTGCGACGAAGTCGAAGATCGAGTCAACCATTCAAGAACTGCTGGGTTGCTGGTCACGACACGACCACTAGCTGACACTGGGGGATCAAGCCCACATTCCCTTACTCTGCTGCGACCTCTGCCTGTGCCAGAAACATTTAGGCCTCTGCCCCGCAAATAATCAAATGTTAGATCAAATATTTTTTATTTCGCCACTAATACACGACAAACCGTTTTTTAGAATATATCACTTCACCGCAGAATGGCAATTAGGCCCTATTTTTTAAAAACTTTTACACAAAAGGCTTTTCAACAGATAAGTACAACGCTGAATGGAGAATATATTTTTATTTCACCACTAATACACGGCAAACAGGGCATCAGAATAGATCACTGCACCACAGAATGCCGATTAGGCCCAAACATATTTCTACTTTTACACAATACAAAAGGCTTTTCAACAGATAAGTGCAACGATGAACTGAAAATATATTTTTATTTTGCTACTAATACACAGAAAACAGGGCTTTAGAATATATCACTGCACCGCTGAGCGGCAAAGATATTTTTCCTTTTTCCACTAATACAGCCCACAAAAGGCTTTAGAACAGATAACTGCACCGCTGAACGGCAAATATATTTTTCTTTTTCCACTAATACACGCAAAAAAGGGCTTTAACCTCTTTAGGACGCTGGGTGTACATGTACGCCCTTGTGTCCTGGTACTTAAGGACCCAGGGCGTACATGTACACCCTGCGAATATCCGTTCACCGCTGCACACGTGGCGGTGATCGGAACAAGATGCCTGCTGAAATCAATCAGCAGGCACCTTGGCACAATGCCCAGGGGGGTCCTGTGACCCCCCCATGTCAGCGACCGCAGCAAACCGCAGGTCAATTCAGACCTGCGGTTTGCTGCGCTTTCTGTAGTCTCTGATCCCCGCGGTCTGTGACCGGGGGACTGCTGTGCCTTTGCAGCCCCCCGACAGAATGGGATAGCAGAGGGAGGGAGCTCCCCTCCCTCCCCATCTATCACCCGCTACTCTGTTATGGCAGCGGGTGATGGTTACCATGGCAGCAGGACGCTTTCAGAAGCGTCCTGCTCTCTATGGCACTGAAACTCTGAATAGGCTTTTGCTAAAGGCAAAAGTCTATTCACACTTTTTAAAGTAAAAAATACAGTAAGTATACTATATAGTGTACTTACTGTATTATTTAGACACCAGATCCACTGGATCTACAAGAACCAAGTGGGTCTGGGTCAAAAACAAATTCAAAAAAGTGAAAAAAATAAGAAAAATACATATCATTGAATAAAAATAAAAAAAATCAAATACACTACACATATTAGGTATCGCCGCGTCCGTAAAAATCTCCTCTATAAAAATATCACATGACCTAACCCCTCACGCAGCAAATACTGTAAAAAAAAAAAAAAAAGTGTAAAAAAGCCATTTTTTGTCACCTTGCATCACAAAAAGTGTAATACCAAGTGATCAAAAAGGCGTATGCCTCCCAAAATAGTACCAATAAAACTGCCATCTCATCCCGCAAAAAATGAGTCCTTACATAGGACAATCGCCCAAAAAAATAAAAAAATATGGCTCTCAGACTATGGAGACACTAAAACATAATTTTTTTTTTCTAAAATGCTATTATTGTGTTAAAGTAAAATAGATAAATAAAAAGTATACATATTAGGTATTGCCACATCCGTAAAAACCTGCTCTATAAAAATATCACATTATCTAACCCCTCAGGTAAATACTGTTAAAAAAATAAAAACAATGTAAAAAAAAACATTTTTGTCACCTCACATCTCAAAAACTGTAATAGCAAGCGATCAAACAGTTTTATGCACCCAAAAATAGTGCCAATCAAACCGTCATCTCATCCCGCAAAAAATGATACATAGGACAATCACCCCAAAAAAAGAAAAAAAAATATGGCTCTCAGATTATGGAGACACTAAAACATGATTTGTTTTGTTTTAAAAAATGATAATATTGTGTAAAACTTAAATAAATAAATAAAAAGTATACATATTTGGTATCGGCGCGTCCGTCACAACCGGCTCTATAAAAATAACACATGACCAAACCCCTCAGGTGAAAAAAATAAAATACGGTGTCAAAAGCCATTTTTGTCATCAAACATCACAAAAAGTGTAATACCCCAAGATAGTTACAATCAAACCGACATCTCATCCCACTAAAAATGAGCCCCTACATAAGACAGTCGCCCAAAAAATATAAAATAAATATGGCTTTCAGAATGTGAAGACACTAAAAAATCATTTTTTTCAAAAATGCTTTATTATGTAAAACTGAAACAAAACCCCCCAAAAATAGCCATATTTGGTATTGCCGCGTCCGTAGCAACCTGCTCTATAGAAATAGCACACAATCTAATCTGTCAGTTCAACAATGTAAATAACAAGAAATAAAAACGGTCCGAAAATGGCTATTTTTTTGCAAAATTGAAGTTTACACTCTAGGGGTGCATCGGGGGGCTTCAAATGGGACATGGTGTCAAAAATCCAGTCCAGCAAAATCCACCTTCCAAAAACCATATGGCGTTCCTTTCCTTCTACGCCCTGCCGTTTGGCCATACAGCAGTTTACGACCACATATGGGGTGTTTCTGCAAACTACAGAATTGGGGCAATAAATATTTAGTTTTGTTTGGCTGTTAACCATTGCTTTGTTACTGAAAAAAAGGGATTTAAATGGAAAATTTTCCAAAAAATCGAAATTCAGAAATTTTATCTCCATTTGCCATTAACTCTTGTGGAAAACCTAAAGTGTTAATGACATTTGTAAAATCAGTTTTGAATACCTTGAGGGGTGTAGTTTCTATAATGGAGTCATTTTTGGGTGGTTTCTATTATGTAAGCCTCACAAAGTGACTTCAGACCTGGACTGGTCCCTAAAAAGTGGGTTTTTGAAAATGTCTGAAAAATTTCAAGATTTGCTTCTAAACTTCTAAGCCTTGTAACGTCCCCAAAAAATAAAATGGCATTCCCAAAATGATTGATACATGAAGTAGACATATGGGGAAGGTAAATCAATAACTTTTTTGGGCGGCATTACTATGTATTATAGAAGTAGAGAAATTGAAACTTGGAAAATTGCAAATTTTTCCAAATTTTTGGTAAATTTGATATTTTTTTATAAATAAAAATGAAATTTTTCGACTTCATTTTACCTCTGTCATGAATTACAATATGTGACGAAAAAACAATCTCAGAATGGCCTGGATAAGAAAAAGCGTTTTAAAGTTATCACCACATAAAGTGACACTGGTCAGATTTGCAAAAAATGGCCGAGTCCTTAAGGTGAAATAGGGCCGAGTCCTTAAGGGGTTAAAACAGATAACTGCACCACTGAGCAACAAATATATATATTTTGTTTCACTAATACAGGCCACAAAAGACTTTACAACAGATAACTGCACCTCTATAAGGCAAATATATTTTTTCTTTTTCCACTAATACATGGAAAAAAGGGGTTTACAACAGATAATTGCACCGCTGAGCGGCAAATATTTTTTTCTCTTTCCACTAATACACGCCACAAAAAGCTTTACAACAGATAACTGCTCCGCTGAGCGGCAAATATATTTTTCCTTTTTCCACTAATACACTCAAAAAAGGGTTTTAAAACAGATAACCACCACTGAGCGGAAAATATATTTTTCCTTTTTCCACTAATACACGCAAAAAAGGGTTTTAAAACAAATAACTGCACTAAGCGGCAAATATATTTTACTTTTGCCACAAAAGGCCACAAAAGGCTTTACAACAGATAACTGCACCGCTATAAGGCAAATATATTTTTTCTTTTTCCACTAATACACTGAACAAAGGGCTTTACAACAGATAACTGCACCGCTGAGCGGCAAATATTTTTTTCTTTTTCCACTAATACACGAGAAAAAGGGCTTTAAAACAAATAACTGCACTAAGCGGCAAATATATTTTACTTTTGCCACTAATACACGACAAAAAGAGCTGTCATTTTCGCACACAACGGCTAATGAGCCCTTTTTTCCCACTAATACAAGCCCAAAAATGCTTTAGAACATATAACTGCACCACACAAGGGCAAATAAAACATAGAAATATTTCCTTGTAATAAACCCTGTTAATGGCTGTATCAAACAGCACTTGCACCCCAAGGCCTAGTTCACACAAGCGAGTATTCCACGCGGGTGCAATGCGTGATGTGAACGCATTGTGCCTGCACGGAATCCGGACCCATTCATTTCAATGGGTCTGTGTACATGAACGTTGGATTTCACGCATCACTTGTGCGTTTCATGATAATCACAGCATGTTCTATATTTTGCGATTTTCATGCAATGCTGGCCCCATAGAAGTGAATGGGGCTGCATGAAAATCGCATCCGCAAACAAGTGCGGATGCGATGCGGTTTTCATGGATGGTTGCTAAGAGATGTTGTTTGTAAACATTCTGTTTTTTATCACGCGCGTGCAAAACGCATTAAATCGCATTGCACCCACGCAAAAAAAAACGGAACAACTGAATGCGATCGCAAACCAAACTGAGTGTACTTGCTTACAAAATTGCGCAGTTTTCACTGAACGCATCCGGACCTAATCCGCTCATGCCCGTCTGCAAGGGGCCTAATAAGAACGGTTTCCTGGAATTACAGAGCTGTATAATAGCAATTTGGATCTCCAGTCAGTGGTGTAATCAGATTGTTCCTATTACTCAGGCTGTCATCACCCCGACTGAACCCTGTTCAACACAAATGCTGTGGAATGATTTCTCCCGATCTTTTCCCTACACCTTGAGTAATCTTTCCCTGCACTTGTAAATCGTTTTTTTTTCCCACCACAACCAAGTCTTTCCTATCACTGTCCCTAGCGCCTGCAGACACGTCTCTCCCTGCACTAAGCACGCTGGTGAATGGCAGAATCTAAGATGGCTGCCACTATTTATAGGGCATCACAGGACTGGCTGCTGATTGGCTGCATGCATGTCAGTATGGGTGATCCCGCCTTTCCAGAGTTCCCTGCCTCATGTTCTCACACATGTAGCAGCCATTTTAGGAAAAATGTGATTCGTTACCACGAAGCGTGAGGAAATTCGGCTTCGGTGCAAATTGAATTTTCCCTGAAATTCGGATCGAATTCCACTTCGTCAGCTTAAATTCGCTTATCTCTAATAAAAACTATTGGTTGGTTTGGCTTTAAGACAGAATTTTTGGTGTAACAGTTTGCATTATAGGCCATGGCCCATAACTCAGTGGCTATGAAAATTTTTTAATTTGTTGCAATTATAAAAGTATTCAGATCCAGGTGCTGGTTTGAAAATTGTAGGATCTTTTTTCATGGGACAACCTCTTTAATAACAACTATTGGTTGGCTTGGCTTTGAGACAGAATTTTATACCAGACTTGTGGCTCTTTTTGGTGTAGATGCACTCCTAATATACATGTGCCAATATTTGTCATGGATGTTTCCACCTGATATTTGCTCACAAGCATATCATAGAGCTTTTAATTTGTATGTCAAAAGCAATAAATTATGAAAACAGACACAAAATGAGAAGTTCTGTTAGCTACTTTGCATCACATTTGCATGGCTAATGATTCTAGAAACCATAACATATTATTACATTTCCACTGCTATACTAAAGAAAATTGTAATCATACATTCTGCTACTTGTTCAATCAGACCAACATGTCAAAACCAGTCTCAATTATGTAAACTCTAAACATTTTTTGGCATAATATTCATATGTTTTTTACAAATTTAGTTTTTTTTGTTCATGTGGCATTTCTTAGTTGGTGTGAGGAGTGGCAGGGTCTGGGCCATCAGCCCCAGCAGATTCACAAGCATTTTCTCCAGGAAACAGGTATAACTGACTCTTGAAATCTACTCCAGTCAGGGGCTGGAATATATTTCACTCCAGGTGCCCGGACTGGCAGAGGATGTGCCTAATTTAAGAAGGGGCCTGCTCCTCACCAGAAAATAGCCACATCCACTGGCAGCGCAGAAGGTATCAAAGACTGGTATAAAATGCTGATCTTTGATAAATAACCCCCAGTGTGCCTTATTACTAGCATTTTTTTTCATGGTGTTTTCCCCTATAGAGAAGGAGATTTTAAAAAGCATGGAAAAACTCCAAAAGCTCCAGCATGCTGCTGTTTTTGAAAAAAGCAAGAAAGGCAACAAATACCTCCTTATGAATAAAAACAGTAGTAGGAAAAAACAAACAACATCTGTGTTCTGAATTTTATATTTCTCATAGACCTTCATCAAAAATCTGGAGCTGACATTAAAACAGAGAATAAAACACCACTACAGTATGGAAAAGTGCAGCAAAACGCTAGCAAAGCATATGGGTGAAAGCACCCTTACATCATCCTTACTGGCAATTCTGAAAGCAGCAAAACAAAAGGTGTACAATGTTATACCATACTATTGTCTTTTGTACTGAACTGGACAACTCATGTCTCAGGTATACCAAAGAATACAGTGAAAGGCATGGAGCCAATTTACATGAAGGACATGAAGCAATTCCATAATAGTTGTCATTCTCTAAAAATAAAGAAAATTAAAAAACAGCTGATTGTTAACTATAGAGTAACTTTACCCTATAATAATAACCCTATAACAATGTTCTAGTTTTAATTACATTGCACAGATATTGAGACTAGTGTTGAGCGAATTGGACTTCGATCCGAATTTCAGGGAAAATTCTATTTGCCATGAAGCCGAATTTCTTTGTGCTTCGTGGTAACAAATACATTTTCCCTGAATGATGGTAAAAAATTAAAAAAAGCATACTTACCTCATCCTTTTGAGTGTGAAGAGCCAGTCGCTACCATCTTGATTGACGATCTCGCGTGAAATCCAGTGTGCGGTGACGTATGATGTCACCATGCCGGCTGACGTTGGGCAACACAATATTTCACGCCAGACCTTCAATTAAGACAGAGGATGTCGGCTCTTAGAAACATAGAAACATAGAATGTGTCGGCAGATAAGAACCATTTGGCCCATCTAGTCTGCCCAATATGCTGAATACTATGGATAGCCCCAGGCCCTATCTTATATGAAGGATGGCCTTATGCCTATCCCATGCATGCTTAAACTCCTTCACTGTATTTGCAGCTACCACTTCTGCAGGAAGGCTATTCCATGCGTCCACTACTCTCTCAGTAAAGTAATTCTTCCTGATATTACTTTTAAACCTTTGCCCCTCTAATTTAAAACTATGTCCTCTTGTAGCAGTTTGTCTTCTTTTAAATATTCTCTCCTCTTTTACCGTGATGATTCCCTTTATGTATTTAAAAGTTTCTATCATATCCCCTCTGTCTCTTCTTACTTCCAAGCTATACATGTTAAGGTCCTTTAACCTTTCCTGGTAAGTTTTGTCTCTTCACAATCAAATGGATGAGGTAAGTATGGTTTTATTTATTTTTTATTTTATACTTTAATGGTAATGTCAGACGCAGCGATCAGTAGTAAATGCGGAATTTGAGGGGTATTATGACAGGGAGCATCGTAAAATGCCACTCCCTGTCATTGTACCCACTACTTACAAAGAAATGCGCTTCACGATTAAGTAATTCGTCAAAAATCAAATTTAAGTTTTTAATTTGGCGAAGCGGCCGTATAAAATTTTTCAATACATTGGTCATCTCTAATTGACACAAGATAAGCGAAGTATCTTATTCTATACTATTCATGGAAGCAGAAGCTACGACTCCCATGTGTGTGGTCTAGAAACAGATACGGAGCGTTTCTGCAAGCTCTATTTTTGCATAGTAAGATCTGTATTTAACAAAATATGTATAAAATACTTGATACTAAAAATATAAGTACAGCCTTTTATTATTATGGGTGGAGGATTCAATGACAAGGGATATCCAAACCACATAAAAAAAAATATCTGCGTGTAATTGAATTTTATATTCTGGGCCATTCCTTTAATTGGTCAATCAACTGAATTTAGAACAGGTGACTCCAATCAAGGTGGAGAAACATATCAAAGATAATCCAGGGAAATTGGAGGCCCCAGGGCTAAATATCAAGTTGATATAACTTGAGAAAGGAGTCTTTGTACTCTAAAACGTGATGTACATTCATAGAGGTTCCAATAAAGAAGTTATCCTTTACCAATTCTGGTCATGTTCCTGCTCCAAGGGAAGTCCTTTTCCAGGTGGATTGAAGACACTTCATCCACCAACCTACTCTAAATTTGATTAGGTAGACTTTTTCTAGCTACTCCAGTTTCCTCCCACACTCCAATACTAATGGGTAATTTTTGTGCCCAGAAAATTTACCCATATGTGTAATTCCAAAGAAAATTAGAATGTTTCACCAACTGAGGAAAGAAACTGATATAAAAATGACAATTCCTGTATAGCATTAAGAATTATGTTAGTGGTAAAAGGGCTATGCCATGACTGATATAATAAAATTAAAATGTTTGCATCATATAGTATATAAAAGACTCTTTCTAATAAAGCTAGAACCAGCCCTGTAACTAAGGCTACTTTCACACTAGCGTTTTGGCTTTCCGTTTGTGAGATCTGTCATGGGCTCTCACAAGCGTTCCAAAATGGATCAATTTTGCCATAATGCATTCTGAATGGAAAAGGATCCACTCAGGATGCATCAGTTTGCTTCCGATCAGTCTCCATTCTGCTCTGGAGGCTTGACGAAACTGAGCCAAACGGATCCGTCCTGGCACACAATGTAAGTCAATGGGGACGGATCCGTTTTCTCTGACATAATCTAGCACAATAGAAAACGGATCAGTCTCCCATTGACTTTCAATGGAGTTCATGACAGATCCGTCTTCACTATGTTAGAGATAATACAAACGGATCCGCCCAAAACACGAGTGTGAAAGTAGCCTTAAATGAAACGTAAATTCCTTGATTGCCAGTAAGACATAAACAAAAAATGGTTTATACTATACAAACTCCAATTGTGTTGTGCCAATTGTTGTCCATGTTGCTAGTCATTTCAGAAGTTATGACTTGTGGCGACTTCAGGCACCTTAAAGGAAATGTGTCACCAAAAATTTTATCTAACAGTTAAAATCAGTTAGTAGCAGATTTTTTTAATGCTATTTCCTGAACATTATTATGGGGGCAGACATCTTGCCTGTGCTGTTCTTAACAGCATTTACAAAGCATTAAAAAAAATGCAACCCCATGTGCTATAGACATAATGGACAGGAGGGGACCCTATTGACTTACATGGGGAAGTTTTCTAGGCATGCTCTGTGATCTGTGCAGAGGTCATTGTACAAAGGAAGAATAGATAAGATTTGACAATCACCCACTGTTAATGGTGGCTCCTGTCTAAGGCCCCTTTCACACGGGCGATTATTCCATGTGGGTGCAATGCATGACGTGAACCATTGCACTCGCACTGAATCCATTCACTTTAATGGGGCTGTGCAGATGAGCAGTGATTTTCTATATTCTGCGTTTTTCACGCAATGCAGGCCCCATAGAAATGAATGGGGCTGCGCGAAAATCACAAGCATCCGTAAGCAAGTGCGGATGTGGTGCGACTTTCATGCATGGTTGCTAGGAGATGATAGAGATGAGAAATCCCATTAAAGTCTATTTACTGCATTATTTTCCCTTATAACATGGTTATAAGGGAAAATAATAGCATTCTTAATACAGAATGCTTATTAAAATGTGCCTTGAGGGGTTAAAAAATAAAAAAAAATTAACTCACCTCATCCACTTGATCGTACAGCCGGCATCATCTTCTTTCTTCTTCTTTCAGGACCTGCAAAAGGAACTTTGATGACGTAATCCTTCTATCTTCATTCAGCAGGACCTGCGCTGATGTCACCGTGCTCACCACGTGGTGAGCGCAATGACATCATCAAAGGTCCTTTTGCAGGTTCTGAAAGAAGAAGAAAGAAGACGATGCTGGCTGTGCGATCAAGTGGATGAGGTGAGTTAATTTTTTTTATTTTTTAACCCCTCAAGGCACAACACTGAACCCAAATCCAAACTTCAGTGAAGAAGTTCGGGTCTGGGTACCACGTTCAGTTTTTTATCACGAGCGTGCAAAATGTATTGCACTTGCACGGAAAAAACTGCACAATCGCAGTCAAAACTGACTGAAATTCGCACAGGTTTCCCACAATGCACCCGGGACGCATCCGGAGCAAATCCGGGATGCCCGTCTGAAAGAGGCCTTATCTATACTCAGAGGTGATATCATTAAAGGCAGGTTTAGAATGGCAGATAAGGAGGTAACTGCAGTAAAGTGATCTGTACCAAGAAGCGGCTCCTATTATTAGACATAGTGGACATTGCAAAAACGTCAGGATTTTTGGTTTTAGTTTAAATATAAAAAGTGATGGGGAAAATTAAATATACCATCAAAAACTATTAAAAAATATGTTAGACATAAAAACGTGATTTAAACAGCAGGTCATTTTCAGATGACACATTCCCTTTAAAGGTGTTGTCCCATCTCAGACAATGGGGGCATATCACAAAGATATGCCCCCATTGTCTGATAGGTGCAGGTCCCACCGCTGGGACCCGCACCTCTATCGAGAACGCACCAATATCGAGAACGCAGCCCCGAAAGTGAAAGAGGGTGCACTGCACATGCGCAGCCACCCCCAATTCATTTCTATGGGGCCGACGAATATTGTGCTCGGCTATTTCCGTCGGCCCCATAGAAATGAATGGGAGCATGGGTCGCGCATGTGCGGTGCGCTCCCATTCACTTCTATAGGAGAGGCGGGGAGCAGCGCTTGGTGGTGGACAGATGCCCGGGAAATCTGGGGTCCCCCAGCCACAGCTCTCACCGCTCCGTTCTCGTTGTAGGTGCGGGTCTCAGCAGTGGGACCCACACCTATCAGACAATGGGGGCATATCCTAGTGATATGCCCCAACTGTCTGAGATGGGAATACCCCTTTAAGTCTCGAAAAAGAGTTCCTCCACACTAGTCCTTTAAAAAATCCAGTTTTTCTTCTTAAAAAAACATTTACAGACAGTAGACACAGGCCTACATGTTTCAGATGAAACATGCCATGGCATGCCGTGCCATTATGAAATAAAGGATTTTTTTAATGGACTAGTGTGGAGGAACTCTTTTTCTGGATAGCCAGTAGAAATATGACACATTTTCCCAGTGTCTGGAGAAAAAATTGAAGTGTCCATGATTTTTTGAAGCTGGAGAAGCTTGTAAATATTATTGTGATTGTAATTATATGATTTTACATTTCACAGCAAAAAAACAGCAACTGTGCTGATATCAGTATTTTAAGCTATAGACATATATCACTAATGTTATGGTTCATTATGGTTTCCAACGTGTCCATGAAAAATATTGGCTATTGTGTTTTGTGGTAAAGCTGTACAGAAAGAAATAAAAAATAAAACAGGTTTGTAACACTAGAGCAATGCTTTATTAACAGTATTGGCTTTATTCTAAATCCTTGACATACAACCTTTATTCCATTGTCTACCCCTACCCACATTTTTACCCAAATATAGTCGAGGTTTACAAATAGGTTGCCATAAATTCCCATAATTGCCATTTACACAATTTGCCATAGAAGCTGCATTATCTGTAAGTATTGGCGGATTCATAATGCCCTCAGCTCCTTCAGTTATTGGTGTTCAGATCATCGAAATAACGGTCTTTAAAGAGATCATCCATATATGGACAAATTTTTTTGTAGGATGTGACTGACATTTGACTCATGCTTCTGAGTAGAAATGAGCAAATCAATTCGTAAGAATTTACTTGTTTCATCAGAGTTCTGCACCTGCTACAAGCTGTCCCCAAAGGTAAGGATATTACCCCTGCCAGTTGATTTACAGTGCCGAAAGTCTTGGTTGGCCCTGACAATCTCGAAAATGATGCCACTGCTTCTGCTACTGGAGCATCACATGAACAGTCGCTGTACCTCTAGCCGGAGCAAAGTCTCTGTGCTTGCACTGCTACTCAGAGCAGTGGCACTTGCTCGATATTCTCAGGGCTGACTAAGATGCCTGGGTCTGTCATTCATCCGGCAGGAGAGTCTTTCTCAGTTCAGGGACACCTCGTCTCAGGTACAGAACTCTGCTTCATGAGACGAATAGATTTGTAGGAATTGATTTGCTCATCCTTTTTTCTGAGGAAGATTTTCCATGCTTTAAGAACACATAAGATCATTTTCTAATGATTGATTATGACGATGTTAATGTGTGAAGACTCACAGACAAAAATTGGGAAATTGGAATGGAAAATCTTCACGGTGCAAATAATTGAGACGGCAAGATCAGAACTACAATTGCTTGATGGTCTTGAAGTCAAAAAGGATGCTGCGATGCAAAACTACACAAAAATCTAGGAGTGGTCAAATTGTTGAAGCATATGTATTGTAAAACCACTTTTAGGAAATTCAAAATTTTAAAATTCAAAATTTTATGTAGATAGTGGTTTACTTTGTTGTATTCTGAGAAATAATGCAATCTCAATCGTTATTATAGATATTGGTATCATAGTTGTTTGAATTTGTGAATTGATCAATGACTTTTTCACATAGAGAACAGTTATTAGGTTTGTGGAGTTAACTCTAGAGTGAGCCATAGTGAAGAGCAAAGTTAAAGTGAACGTGAATAGAAAGACAGGAAGCTGGCAGACAAGTGTAGAGAACACAGGCACGATAAAATAGAAGTATGGGAAAAACAGAGGAAACGGCAGCACACTTCCAAAGAGTGAATAGAGTCTGGGTAACAGAGCACAGGCTGGCAAGGTATTGGTGCTGAGAGAACTCAGAGAGGTTGAGACTACTGGAACTCTGCTACAATTGAGAAAAGAACGTACAAGCAGTCAGCAGTTGCATGTTTTAGGAATTTGACAAATGCTAAAAAAAGAAGCACTGGCAGAAACAGTGTGCTATACTAAATCTACTAGCAGTAACCTACATTTTCTTATGATTCTCTTTAGTCTGTGCCAATCACACTCATCCTCTAATATGTGCCTTGTTGAATACATTCTTGATCTGTGACTTGATAGGAATGAAATAGTGCCATCTGAAATAACAAGCAAAATAGGACTTTTAATAAGGATTTTAAGGACTATTTTGTTTTAGTTTTAAATAATTCCCCACTATTTTCTGGTTTTAAAGTGAACAAATCTGCCTCCGGGACAATGTATATAACGTATATAGCACAATCCAGATAGATTTTATATGTTGCGATCTATGTTTGTTCATTGTCTGTTACAGCAAAAGTGGATATATGAAATTTAAATATTGACAGAGATTTAATGCAATTCTGTGAACCTGCTCCCTGCAAGGGATGTATCTTGATTTAAAACTGACAATCTAAGCCTGAGATAAAGCTGTTAGAAATGGGTCACAGTGAGAAATGTATATGCCTGCAGCTCTGACTCATAATCTGATTTATAAAGGCTGTATCTCTGGCTATAAGGTGGGTAGCACCAAATCATATCTCAGCTTTAAAACAAGACCAGACTCATACCTCTAGCTGCTATGCAGTCTGATATATACAAGGTTAAAGCAACCCCCATTCAAAAAAATTGTGATCTTAGCCAGTGTAGAGGAGTATAGGAGCAGGATTAGTAAGAAAAATATTTATACTCCTGTCACTGTACATGAGCCCAGGGAAAGGGTAACATGGACTTCGGTGCATATTATCAATATCCCTCATCAATAAGAACATATACTTGTTCTTATTTTCAGGAAAAGAGTGACCTATATGGTAGCAAGTTACATGCTACAGAGACAGCAATAATGAGTATCACTAGAGAGGAATCCACTATATTTCTGACAGATCAAGAATATTTTCATCAGTCATAAAATACATTTTTGCTCACTGACTGTCAATGGCGGATTATAATAAGGAAGTTTGGGTCGGCAGTCATTGGTTCGACGTCTCTGTGGGGTCCATCGCTGCCCCAAACTCCTATTATTGGTTTACAGCCAGAGTAAAAGCATGTGCATAATGGATGCTTTAAATACATGATTAGTTTGACACCAAAATGGTATCCATAAAACTTACAGAACGCCCCACAAAAAATAAGCCCTCACACATAATTATAAAAATGTTATGGGGGTCAGAATATGGTGGTACAAAGAAAAACATTTTTTTCCCCAAAGTTATTTCTTTCCAGTTTTAAAACAGAAAAAAAAAGACATACAAATTTGTTGTCGCTGTAATCGGACTGACCTAGAGAATGATGGTAATAGGTCATTTTTGCCGCATATAGAATGTTGTAAAAACAAATCCCACACAACTATCCCACTAGCACATTTTTTTCCATCTTCATCCCATTAGGAATTTTTATTCCAGTTTTAATCCTACATCATATGCAATATAAAATGATGCCTTTAGAAAGAACAACTTGTCTGGCAAAAAACAAGCCCTCATAAGGCTATGTGAACGGAGCAATAGTCTCTACAGGGTGCAATAAACAATACTGAGGAACATATCACTACTGGGAGCACATAACTATTGTCAGCCCTACAGGGGGCAGTGTAACTACTGGGGTTGATATATGGGGCTTTAAAACTGCAGAGAGTTGGGGGTTGGATGATGGGAAATTGAGGAAAGTAAGATATGTTTGTGGTAAAGTCTGCAGAGAAGACATATGGGTGAACTTTCTTGACAGACTTCTTCCAGTGGAAAAGATGAGGAAAGAGAATGTCTACAAAGGACAGGAGGACACGTCACTGAAAGTGATAGGTATGTGGTGCTGTATTCTCCTGTATGTGTGACAGTGTAGAATGTAATGTCCATCTAAATATGTATTTAGCACTATTGCTGGGGGAAGGGGTATATAGTGCAGTATGCTGTTTTTTTTCTCATGAGGCCCAAGCTTGAGGAACAGCCCACGCCTTTGGGCCACTTAATCTGCCCCTGTTGATTGTTGCCATAAATGATTGTTTTAATCACCATAGTTTAAAAAAAAAATGTATTCAGCTGTTTTTCAGATGTGAATAATACCAGAGCTTTTATGTGTTCATATTATAGATGCAACCCCTGGACCATCCACAGTGATGTTGCTTGAACTCCTTTTCTGAGGAACTAAAGGAGGTCCAGGTGCATTAGAACCCAACTGAAAGCAGCCTTAGGCCTCATGCACATGGCCATTGTGTGGTCGTTCTGTGCATTGGGGACCGCAAATTGCAGTCCCCAATGCACGGACAGAGTCCGTGCGACGTCTGGGATGGATCAAGACCCATTCAACCTGAATGGGTCCGTGATCCGTCTGCACCGCAAAAAAATAGAACATGTTTTTTGTGGTGCGGATGCAAGGAGAGAACCACCATGGAAGAACTACGTAGTGCTTCCATGGGGTTCTGTGCCTCCGTTCTGCACCGTAACTCTGGATTCTGGACCCAATATGGCCACAGCCGGGCAATGGCCGTGTTCATGAGGCCTTAGTGAATGCATTTTTTTTGCATAAGGACTCTGCTAGACTACACATTGTAGTTGCAAATGTGAATTTTAGTCTACTTTTTGCTCATAATCACTGTTTACTGCAAAGTTTCATGAGGGTGGTTTTGTGTGGATTAATTATTAAGTTTTATTTTTATGCAATGTATGCTGTGCTTTTTTTTTTTTTTAAGATGTAGATTTTGGCATCAAGGCAGCTGTTTACTGTGTAGAGTGTATATTTTAAACACATTTGTGGATGACTGCTAAACATAGCATAGCCTTTGCTTCATGGTATATATGAATATTTGCTTGTGGTATATATGAGCTTTGTACATCTTAATATATTATTGTAACATTCCTTTTATGTGTAAACTTCTGCTTTGATGTGCGTTTTAGGTACAATGTTTGTGTTGATGCATTTTTTAGATAATTCATGTTTGTCAAAATGTTACATGAAGGTGGACATGACTGTCAACAACCCATCAAGGCAACTGCAATCATCATTTATCTGCTTTCAGGAAATCAATAGGTTTTAGGGTGCATTTATTTTCCAAACGGTGTTTTATAGGTTGTTACTTTTTGAAAAATGTCCAAAATAAAACCAGATTTTTTTCTCTTTCCAGTTCTGGTGATTTTATGAAGATATTTGTAAGTAAATTCAGGCCCAGGTGATATGTATGAACTTTGGACATGTTGAACTTTTATTTTTAGGAGGTGCGCTGCATATAACTTTCTGCTTGGGTTTCGCTTTTATCCACTAATATCAACTTTTATGCTGTGACGCAAAATTGCATGATGGTGTCTGTTTGTATAAAGTATATGTAATCTGATTGAGCTCATACCGATGTCTGCATGACTTCCTCTATTTGGTCTGCTTACTTGACTGCATCTGTCCATAGTAGCATCTAAGAGGATGTACCTTAGAATAAGGACTTCCCCAAGGAAAATTAAGGAAATTGTGGTTAACATGCAATAATAGGTATTCTTTAACCAGTAAAGCTAATTTAATTTTTTACATCATAGCATCACACAACCCTGTCCTCTCTAAAATTAACATCTGATCCCTGCTAGAATTAAGATGATCCTATTGTCTATCAAATGTTTTAAAACAAGTTATGTAAAGCAGCAGTCTATCTTTCTATGTCCCCAAGTTTTTCCCAACTAGAATTAACCATTTAAGGACCCAGGATGAGAACGCTCATCCTAAATGGCCATTACTTTGCGTCCCAGGACGAGCATTCACATCCTGCGGTCCTTCCCCTACCCCATGTGCAGTACCTCAATCAGCCACAGGGGTCCAGCTATTACTGACAGCCGGACCCCTGCTGCATCCACCAGCATTGGGGATAAAGCCGATGCCTGTGGATTAACCACTCATATGCTGCAGTCAGCACCGCGGCATATGGGAGGTTCGCGCTCTCTCTCCTCATCCATTGGGTCCCAGTGCTGCGGTGACGGTGACTTTCAAAGGCCTTGGGGCGCAGCAGCTATGGAGGCCCAGGAGATCCAGCCCCAGGGCTGGGTCTCCTAGGCAACTGTCAGTGTCTAAGGGTCCATTTACACATCCATAGAATGGGTCCGCATCCGTTCCACAATTCTGCGGAACGGGTGTGGACCTATTCATTCTCAATAGAGACAGAAAGGATTCGGACAGCGCACATTGTGCTGTCTGCATCCGCATTTCCAGTCCACGGCTTCGTACTTCCAGTCCGCGGCTCCTGAAAAAAATAGAACATGTCCTATTCTTGTCCGCAATAGCGGACAAGAATAGGCATGTCTACAGGGGTGCCATCCCAGTGTATTGCGGATCTGTAATACACTATAAACGTGTGAATGGACCCTTAAACAGTAAGACGCTGACAATTCAATACAGATATTGTCTGTAAATTTGGGATTTTTTTCAAATAAAGGTGAATTATATCGATTAGAAGTTATTACCATATAAAGTGACACATGTCAAATTAGAAAAACCAGCCAGATCTTTAAGGTGAAAAATGTCATGGGGCGTTAAGGTGTTAAAACAGATGATGGCGCTTTGGCAGGTTCTAGTTTTTTCATATTTTTAATAAATACATGCATTATTTTGGCGAAGTATAGATGATTCTCTGTTTAGAAAAGGTACAGTGCACAACATCATAATAACAGGATTTGCTTGCTGAAAAATTATAAACTAGGGTAAGAATGTGTGGAGATAAACACAAAAAAAGAAAATGAGGGAATAACATCTGTAGAGTGAGCAATGCCATATAGGAAAATCACTTCAAGCTCAACTAATAATGTTAGCATGTATCTTCAGAGGACCCGTGTCATTAGAAAGGATAACTATGCTTATAGCTCAGTGGCAAAGAGGATTACCAGCAAAATAGACATATTCTTGCACAAAAGTCATAAGCATGACATTGAAAACCAGCAGAACAAAACAAAACAAAAACATTCAGAATATTCTGAGGGTGACATATTATATGGACTCTGATTTGACGTCACTTAACATAAAAGACATTCAAATAAGATGTATTTTGATAATAATAATAATGATAATAATAATAATAATAATAATAATAATAATAATAATAATAATAATAATAATAATAATAATAATAATAATACATGACCTATAATAAAGAAAGCATAGAAAATTAGCAATATACTATTAAAAACACAAACTAACAATGCTTTTCAGTCTGAAAGAGGTCACATTCTGTGAAGAACCACTGATGTCTTAAGTCAAATCTAGTTTTAAGTGTTTACTTATTGTTAGTAGGCAATTAATGATACATTTTTCATCCATATAGAAATATACAGAGGAGAGAGCATTCAAATGGAAAGAAAAATGACACAAAAACACTGGTGAAGTGAGAGCAAACACTAAAACAGAAACAACACTGACAGTGCGGAACTGTGGTGATGGCAGACATTTGAAGGGATATTACATTTGTATAGTGAAAATGACATGAAGGTGCAGTCTGTTTTTTTAATGAGGGGATGTAAAGAATATTAAGAAGCATTTGCCAAAAAAAAAAAGTGAGCACAACAGGAATATAACATTATTATAACCTTGGTGGGCAGTGGAGGCAAAATTGTCTTGGTTTTATTAAATGGGGTTTATCACAAGGAAATAAGTTTTGGCAAAAGTTCAGAGCTGGTTGAAAAAAATTATAATAATGAATTATAAAAATGAATACAAATAATAATAAAAAAATTATAATAATGAATTATAAAAATGAATACAAATAATAATACTCACCTCACTGATTCTGATGCCTAATGAATCCCCACTGGTCGTTACTTCCTGATACACAGAAAATGCCTGCTTAGCCCATTACTGGATGCATGACAGTTGGGTGACCCACTTAGGCCTCTTTCACACGGCTGTAGTTGCCCCGTGCCCATGCTGCGGGCTGCATATTGAGGCCAGTAATGCACGTGCACCGACCGTGGGGCAGCTGCAGCGGATCGCAGACCCATTCACTTGTATGGGTCCGCGATCTGCCTGTTCCGCAAAAGATAGGACATGTTCTATCTTTTTTCAGGACGGAAATACAGAGCGGAACTCCACGGAAGCACTCCGTAATGCTTCCGTAGTGTTCCGTTCTGTCAATTCATTCCGCATCTCCTGATTTGCGGTCTCATTGAAATGAATGGGTCCGCATCTGTGATGCAGAATGGCCATAGAACGGTGCCCGTGTATTGCGGATCCGCAAATGCCGTCCACAATATGGGCACGTGACACCTACGGCCGTGTAAAAGACGCCTAAAGCAGGTGATTGACATTTCCTGTGTGTCCAAGGAGTAAAAACAACTTGCGACCCCTTAAAACTTCTGAACAGAAGCATCGATAGATCGGTGAGGTGAGTATCATGTCTTTTATTTATTTAAACCCCTCTGAGCCCTTTGCAAAAAAATGTTTACACTCTAGACAATCCCTTTAAGCAGCTTCATAGTGTTGACAAATCTGTTAATCAAGGGCTAATTTAGTGCATTTACGGCTTAACTGCAAGCCTGGATTATTTTTTACTTCATAGGATTGTCAGGGCTGGAACAAAAGGTAGGTGAAGTAGGTGGCCACCTAGAGTGCTATTCATATCAGCGCACAATAGCCTGTAAATTTCTATCTAGAGCCAATTGGACACATTAGGAGAATTAGTTCTGATGGCTGTAAGATAACTATTCAACCTTTTAAAAGATATTGGTGGACATTTACTAAGCATGTTGCGCCAGAATTATGGCATAAAATATACCAAAAAGAATGGCGTTTTGATTTGTGCCAAGTATATCAACTGTTTTCTTCACACTTTTCATCATAAAGAATACATCAAGAATACATCATGAGTTATAAATGTCAAAGTGTGATGGGGCTATCCAATTGGCGCATATTACGCCTCATTTATCATCCTCTTATCGGCAGAAATGGCTCAAGTTGTTGCATACAATTAAAGGGGTTGTCCGGGTTCATATACCCATAATTTCACACCCCCTGATGTTAGCATCAGAGCATGAAATAGCTCAGGGCAAGGGCTCTTTTATTTACAATAACACACTGCCGGGCGGAGGCCTCCGCCCAGCAGTGTGTTCGGTGAGATCACCGGCTCTGATGGTGACCTCACCAGTTCAGCTTTACAGGCTAGGGCAGCACTAAAGCCCACATCACCAGGCTCACTGCTGGGCGGAAGCCTCCACCTGGCAGCCCTATGAAGAGCCCAGTTCGTCACCGGAAAAGTGGTGTGTACCTTTTGATATATGAGGTGAAAAAATCGCCACTTTTGATTTGTAATGTTAGTATTTTTTAGGCACAAATTACCCCATTATTGATAACTGTCCCCATCATATTTAAATTAAAAGTCAATTGATGGAGTTAAAGATTACTGACACCTCTGCAGAGCAGACGGGGCGGCAATGGAGCTGGAACCCAGCAGCAGAGATCAGGTAGGCATGATTACCATCGTGGTCCTGCCAATGATGTACAGTGTGTACAAAAGGTCCACAAAGGTGAACAACCCTTTGTAAATTTTGTTTTTAGAGTTTGGGTTGAAGTCAGAGTAAACAGTAGTAACCAACACTAACATGGGAGAACTTGCAAATTCTACCTGAGCCTCCAGGGCTGGCCACTTCCCTTATGTGTCCTTCAACATTTTACAAATTTCATTTTCAAAAATTTTTCACTTTTTGTAATTGGGGTCTACCTTTTTCTGATATCACTTCAATTATTTTCCTTTGAATTTTGATAGTATATCCCACACAGTTGCTCTATATAGAAGGAGTTAAATACCAGCCGACACATTTTGCAGATCTGCACAGGAAAAGCAGGCAGCCAACCTGCAGTGTTTATCCTGTTTGTATATGACCTTTGTTGATGCCGTTCCGTAGACTGACATGCTCAGCTACACTCCTAAGCAAGACATTCTTTTGACCTACACATAATAGTATTATACCGTTGACATGAAATGTGGCAAGTCTTGGAGTGCAATCTAAAGACTGGATTTAATATGCTGTATCATCTCTCAGTACTTTGTGGTCATGAACTGAATGATTGTCACATTGCTGAACCTGTTACATTATCACAGTGAACTTCAAGAAAAGATTTTAGCATTCTGCTGTCTAGAGATGTACAAATCAGTCCCAAACCAACGTGTCAGAATATTTCAAAGAACAGACGAAAGTCACTGTCAGATTTAAGATTGAAAAAGATGTGGGATATTTACCGCAGATCTGCTTGCTCAACATTCAACAGGCTACTTTGATTTTTTATGCCGGAAATGTAGAGTTCTCAACTGACATTTGCAGAAGACATGTATGACCGCACTTATCTAGATTTTTGATCTTACGTTATCTACTCTAGTTTTGAAGATCATTTTTTTTTCCTTCTGAAGGCAACGAGAGGTTTCCCATGGTCCCATGACCTAGCAACAGAATGAAGTAGGTACATCTTGTTGCGGCATCCTTCGGTCACCATGACACACAATCATTTTATCTATGTTCCTTATCATCTGATAGGGAAGTTGGATTGTGAGCTCCATAGGGGGACAGTAAGCAATGATAATGTATGCAAAGCACTGCAGAATATGTCTGTGCTATGAGTTAAATAAACTAAATTTTATACCATCAGATATGAGAGTCGCAAAACTTTGGTTTTTGTTCATACACAGTCACTCCCGGACAGGGATTTACAGAATTGGTCATGGTTTTCAGTCCCACAACACTTTTGAGATCTTAAGTTTGGACAAGAATTTCAAATTTCCTCATTGATTGTGAAATTGCTGGCTCAGTCATGTTCAATGACATTGACAAAATTATCCACAAAATCATTTTTATTAACATACGTTTAGTAGTCAAAAATGTACAATACTGTATACAATAAAAGAACGTGGGTTTTACCTGTTTAGAAATACTGAGCAAGATTTGGTTTTCTAAGTACGTTCTGTACAGGACTTGACCACTGAAGTGCCTGTAAGACCATGTGGTAAACAGGTTAGGAAATAATTGGCATTTGTAGAGGCGTTTGACAGGGGAGACCACTGAAATTGTTACTTTCAAGATAAAAAAAGATATCTATTTGGGAATTGTAGGTTTCTTCTGAACTGGAACATGGAAGCTTGGTTGCATTTTTAAGATTAAAATTTTACATAAAATGATTGATTTTACTTTTGAACAATTTAGTCTTACATTTCTTGGAGGATCTTTTGGACAGTAAACATACTGGTATGTTGGGTTATTAATGATATATGATTGAGTTACATATACTTAAAAAACTGGATAACCCCTTTAAGGCTGAATTTCGTAAACATAAGTGAATTGTATTGTCTACGTCTATGAAGACTTCTTGACTGCTTAGCATCTGCAAACAAGTAAGCAGCTCTCAGCTAGGTGTCATATTTTTGCATGTACTCATTCTGGACATACGGCTTATATTTATAACTAATTCACACACGAAAGTGTATTCTGAATGGTGAAATGAAGATTGTACTTAATTTGTGAAATTTTATACTCAGGCAGAAGCAGGTGAAAAAATTTGCATGGTAATATGCATAATTATGCTCATTTTTTCCAAACATGACTCTGCTGAATCAGCCATTGCCACAGTTGCAATTGCATAAATCTCATGTGATGCAGACAAGATTTTTTTTCTTTTTTGGAGTATGATTATAAAGTCATAGTAATTTTTGCCTGAATGTATTCATAATGAATAGCTCAGGAAAGTTCTCTGACAAAACATGAAAATGTATAAATTAAGTTATCACCTTAGTTTTATACAGTATATTGTTTTGCAATAGCATTAAAGTGTCCTTCCGAGTGTTTTTTACTGACGACCTATCCTCCGGATAGGTCAGTATATGACCAGTGGAGGTCCGAAACCCCTATAATTATGTGTTTGAAGAGACTGCAGCGATCTGGTGAGCACAGTCCTGTCCATTGTATATTGGCTGTGCTCGGTATCACAGCTCAGCCCTATTCAATTGAATGGGACCGAGCTGAGCCTAGGCCACGTGACTTCACTGGCCTAGGAAGAGGCTGTGTCACTCAATGCAGTGCTCTGGCCACTTTAAACAGCTGATCGATGGGGGTGCTGGGAGTCGTTCACCACAGATTAGATACTGATGACTAGCGTTGAGTGAACTTGTGTTTTAAGCTCGGTGACCAAATTTCGGGTTATCGAAGAATCCTGTTATGGATCCCGCTATCATGGACCATTCAACAAAGTCTTGCAAAACTTCGGCCGAGGCGAAGTTTTGCTACATGGAGCACATGCATACCAATGTACGGAAACAGCATTACAAAGAAAGTTTTTTAACGCATCGACTTTGAAACTATGATCCGAAGCTCAATTCGCTTAAGCCTATTCATAACCCTATAGAAAACTGGTAATTGGATCCCAAGCCCCAAAACATCATCCCAAGATAAGAGAAAATTAAGGTTTCAGAAAAATAAGCAGATAACTAAGTCAGATAAATTAGGTCCTTACATATAACAGTCATAACTTGTTCTAAATCATGATGAGGACACAAGATTCTTCAGGGTCCTGTACAGTACACGCAGCGTACCTGAAAAAAAAAAAAACTGGAACTTCCCTAACCTGATGTCCAAAGGAGCAGCTCATCCTGGCACAGACACAGGACAGTACAAATACAGATGTTTACATATTGTATTGTACTGTAGAGAGCTACTAGACACCCAGGACAGGTGTTTTGCCAGACAAATGGCCATGTTGTTTGGATCTGAGGCATTGTATGTTGGATCTAGTTCAGAAAAGAAAAGACCATGTATGTTGAGAATATTGTATCCTGAGGCCATTGTTTCTTGAGGGAACACTGTATATTTTTTGGCTTTAAATCTTATATAATAAATCTATGAGCTATCTTTACGACAGACCCTTTGATTTGGACTTTGTCACAATCAAACCCCCAGAAAATGCCTTAATGCACCTTTGCCTCTTCTATTTTGATTAGCTTATGGCACGTTCTAATCAGATGGCGTTATGGATTACATAGAGACATTTTCTGCATAACTTAAAGTTTAATGATAATTATGCTTAATTGCTCTCTGGGTTCAGATTTCTTGCAAGGGTATAACACACATGCCACGCTGCTTAGGGGTATTTAACTCTTATACTGCTGGGGGAAGCACATAATGGTAAAAATACATTCCAAAGTATATGGGCCTTGATCATCTGATATAGTTGTGGGTATCAGCGTCAAAGCAATTGAGCTTTTGGAAAGACTTTCTTGGCTACACATGGCAGGATCCAATACAAAACACATCTCAATTAGTCTTTTCTATGGAAGAGTAAGTAAATAGTAAGTGTAAAATTGGTGCATTCTGAACATATCTTGCATCTCCATTTTGTCACATATTTTATTGATTTCTTCCTCCTGAGATGACCTATTGAGCAGGAAGAAGAAGTTCCATGTACTATAATCAGAAATGGAGCTGTAATGTAGTGTACAGGGAGGAAATCACCGTAAGTGTCTGCTGTATGACATTGTGGCTGGCATGTGTGGCCCCTGATTTGTTCAGAGGGAAAAATGATCCCTGTGGCACTGTGTCTGGGGGTTACTATGACTAGTGCATTTTGGGAGCACTGTTTACAGTGTATGAGATTAGCACTATGGCTTTAACTGGATTAGTATCAGTCGGAATTGCTACTGTTAGGGGGACAATGTGACTTGCAGTACACAAAGACATTATGGATTGCACTGTATGAGAGGCATTGTTTCTGGCACTATATAACCTTTTTTTAAAGAGGTTCTGTAACAGCTAGAATGTTTATTATAAACAGTAATGCACTCCCTACTATAAATTATTACGAATATTATGTCAATCAGGGCTCTGTGTGACTAAACAGATAAAACTCAATGATGGCTTCTAATTTTCATTTAAGAAAAATAGTAAGGATACAGTATCCCATATACACTCCTCAACATTGAAAATGCAACACCAAGAAGGACCTGGCATTTCACTGCTAAAGGGTTAATGCTATGGTTTATGGCCCAAAATAATAATGCTATGGTTCAATGCTAAAGGTTTAATGCACTCCTAAATATGTTTAAATGTTCCCTGGATGTTAACTATACACTTTTACTGGTACAAATGCTTCAAGTGGCTTAATTATGCTCTATGGGACACATTTATTAAGACATTTATTAAGAATCAGTGCCAGAAATATGCCTAATTTAGACGTATTTCTGGTTGATAAATTACCTCTTATGTATCTCAAAAGGCTGAGTATGGGAAGGAAATAGTTAGCAGCCCTAAGTAATAGTCAATAGGTGAGGGTGCCAAGAGTCAGCCAAGAGTGAGGGTGCGTATACTGCTGTTGGTGTGTAAGCTAGACAAGCTGAAGCACGAGAAAATAATCCTTTTCCAGGGAGACACCATTCTTGTGAGTAAAAAGCTGCAAGAACAAAAACTTTGCTAAGAACCAACCTCTGAGATAAATAATCATTGATTTTTTGCAGAATGATGAGGACTAGAGAGGAATGAATTGTTAAAAAGTTCAATTCGGCTGATTCGCCGAATTTTACAAAAAAATTTCACTTCGTGATGAGGTACTTCGTCACAAAGCACATTTTTTTGTAAGTAGTGGGTGCAATGACAGGGAGCTGCGATAGCGCCGCCCCCGTCATGGTACCACTCAGATGTCGCAGTCATACATGATAGGAGCATCTGAGTGTAAAATTAACATACAAATAAATAAATCAAACTTACCGCATCCATTTGCTCGCGATGGACCGGCCGCTGCCATCTTGCTTGAAGATCTGGCGCGAAAACTCGCATGGCGCAAGATTACGTCATCATGACGGCTGACGTGGTCACGTCATATGTCACCACGCACGGGATTTTGGACGAGATCTGCAATCAAGATGGCGGCTGCTGGCCCATCCCGAGAAAATGGAGGAGGTAAGAATTAATTTTTTTTTTTTTTATACTATTTCTGGTTAAATCGATTAGCTTACATGAAGGACGAGGAAACTCGGCTTCGAGGCGAATCGATTTCATCCTGAAATTCGGATTCAATTCCACTTTGTTAGATTTGATTCGCTCATCTCTAATGAGGACTATAAAGGTGCAGTGCTTTGACAAATACAGTAAAGGTAATGCATGCATACAGCTGTAGAATTTGCTGCATGTGGTTTGGGTTACATTACTTTGGTCTAATGAGATGGACTGGCCAACTGATCTTGGACTAAACTCCACAGTTGGACATGGCAGTTAAGTGTTGAGTGAAACTGCACACTTTTTTGTCATTTGGGAAGAAAAATGAGACTTGGGGAGGACTATAGCCATTCCCTATGTCCAGCCTTTTGAAGAACGGTGCCTACTGTTTGTATTCGCACTGTGACATCCATCATCTATTCAGTAAAAGAGTGACTCTATTTTACTATAACTCTGCCTGGTCATTGGTCTCCATATCCGATACTCTGTTCTCCTTTCTTGCACTCTGATGCTCACCTAACATCGAAGGCACCCCAGCCACTCAGACAGGAGACCCCAAAATCCAGGGAGTGCCCTGGGAAGAAGGTTTGTGTTCCCCCACTCACTTCACACCCAGCCTAGGAGCGTGCTGAAGCAGGAAATAGCCACTGTGAGGACTATGACCACCCTCATTATCACTGCCACAACTCCCATCCTCTCCACCTCCCCCACACCTCCCCTGCAGGCTGGCTTGCCTCATGGGAAAATCGAGGAAGTAGCAGGTGCCACTCTGTTAGATTGCTATGCTTAAACAGAGATGTCAGCTCTGTTCAACGTTTCATGTCCCAATGGTTGGGAGAACAACAACAAACTAGGATAATAGCAAGGGGTGCACAGAGACAAACTTCTGCACAGAGAGATCATTTAATTAATCATTTAGTGATCCATTCTGTACTGAAACATGACATGACATTAGGCTATGAGCCAGGTGTCTAGCTATAGGTATTCGATTGATCTCTTGCCACCATTCTTAAAGGCTATCATGGAGCACAACACAACAGCACTGAAGACTAGAATGGAGCTTTATCCTTTCATCTCAGATGCAATGAAAGCCGGAGATTGGTGTGGAGACCACATGGGCAATGCCATGAAGAAGTCTTCCCAAGGGAACGGCACACCAGTCATACTCCCAGTATTGTGGTCAAGGGGTGGCATAATGTACTGTAGTGGGACCCCTCTAGACTTTATTTCAGATACACTAACGATTCAGGGTTACATTGATTTGGTCATGGAACCAGTGGTATGGATGCATATTGCTTGTGCTAGTGTGAGTAGCCTGTGTGTCCTAAATGTTCTACTATGGCCTGCAGCATCTCAGGACTTGTCTTCCATTGAGCACATCTGGGACGTCATTTGTCGGCAATTGTAAAGAAAGCTACCAGCAGCAGATCTCGAGGATTTGTGTGCATAAGTGCATTCAGCGTGGAAGGAAATTCCTCAGACTACCACTAATAACCTCTTTAATAGCATGTCAAGGAGTATAGGTGCAGGTATTTCTGTGTGTGATGCTCATACTCAATACTGAATAAACTGAATATTTTTTATCATTTGCATATCATTAAGTCTATTGATCCTGTGATTTCCATAATTGCACAACTTTTCCTTCTTGGTGTTGCAATTTAAATGTTGAGGCGTATGTATAACACATGGCACACACGTTAAATTGTCCCCTCCAGTGTACAGATATCATTAAAAGCCAGCAACAATCCTATATCTATATGTATTGGCAGCTGTTTATACAGTACAACAGGTTTGCATCAAGCTCTCTTGGATAAAATCTGTGTAAACTAGATGTTACATGTATAATACCAACCTAGGCGCTGTAATGTAATGCCCAAAAATTGTCCCAAAAATGACATCATTCCAATATTTTTTTCTTAATGTTTTTGTATTCTTGTATAAATTTGACATGAAACTATTTTTGCCTCTGCAATATTAAAATACATTTTAAACATTTTAGAGAATACATCTTAATTTTATAATGAAAATATATTCTATTATATAGTTATACAAATTAAGAGTTCTAACACACCAGCAAAGATTAATAAAACAGCAAATTGTATGTGGTGCCGACTGCAACATATTGAAAGCACACTTTGCATCATTATTTCCTGGCACAGTCTCTAGGAGAAAGGCAGTGTGATTGGCACGGTTCCTCATCACCACATGTAGTTCATTTGTTAACCATGTATGAATTATAGGAAATGCATCATGCCAAAGCAGTTTAATGCTGGTTCTCTGTTGTCTTACTCTTCTGTTTTAGGAGTGGCATGAGATAGCAGGTGATCATTTTTGCTAGTCTTAATGTTATTAGCATACTGAATTATCTAATTTAAAAGCATTTCCATCAATTTAGCTTTATTCTAAATATTTCACTAACATTTCACTGTGAGCTTTTTATAATAGATTTTCAGTAGATTTTGTAGTCGTGTGATATTTTTCAGTAGAACTGTAAGGTAACTTGGTTAAATTGGGTGCAAGTAATCATCGATAAAAGGTAAACCACAAGATACTGGTAGGGACCAGCAGTATACAACCCTTCTTGCTGCATTGTTTGCAAGTCAACATGTAGACATTTCCAGACATTGTCACTTGCTGCTGGCAATACACAGGGTAAAATAAGGTTTTGTAGGTAAGGCCCAGTGGTAATTGTTTAAGAATCTCTGATGTACTTACTAATGTACTCTGTAAGCAAATAAGATTCCTGGTTGTATTTCTGAGAGTCCTTCCTAAAGGTCGCTTTACATGGGATGATATTACAGCAGATATTCGGAAAGAAAGTGTTCCTTCCCGACAATCTTCTGATCACTAGCGGAGGAGACCCCTGCATTTACATGCAGCGATCACTTAAAGAGTATGAAGTGGAGCGATCGTTAATGCCATCAGTCTTCACCATAAGGACTCTTTGTTTGCCAGCAGGAGATCGTGTTTACACAGCATGATCTGCTCCCGGTAAACGATCACTCTTGCGTGCGCACAAGCAATCGGATTATCCGATGACTGACATTTTCCCTCATTCATCTGGTAATTGGCAGTACATTTACACCTCCTGATCATCGCTAACAAGCGTTACTATGAACGTGTAAAGGGCCCTTTACTCAACCTCTACTAATATACTCCTAAAACTACTATTGAGTCAACGGCACAAATGGACCAGATCCACCAAACCATACCATAGGCCTAACAGCCAGTCCTAAACTCAGCTGTAGCCTCCTCAGAGTTTGCATCTAGCACCACCCAACCCACCTTGATTCCCTCCTGGGCTTATATATCTATCATAGTCCCAGCAGACAGCCAAGAGCTGACTTCTTCCCAAGCTTACAGCATCCTCAGTCACACCACTTTAGCAACAACCTGCAAAGAGTTCTGCAAGTTATTCTATTCTATATATATTCCAACTGTCTGTTCTACATGATTCTCTCTAAACCTTGCTAGACAACACCATGGTGACAACCCTTACCTTATTTGTCTCCCATGAGCATGTCAAGTGACCTACTATGCAGCATTTGCATTGGCCCTAAATCCCATAACCCATCATCCATGCCACTGTCTTTGCCACAATGGACAAGTTCCTCCTGCCTCCAGCTCACCAATCCTTCAATTAGGAAAAGAAGCCTTTTTTAGCCTTTTGCTCAATGATGAAAACTTTGATGGTGCCCCTTGTAAGAACAAGGATCATAGGAAGATTTCTGCTCTCAATCCTGCAGAATAATGAATGCCACTCTGGACTATGAAGTTGTAAATCAGGATCATAAAAACATAATAAACATAAGCTAAAGGTGTAAAAGGTAGAGATATGCTTGAAAGACTCCCACATGACTCCCACGTGCATAGGACATTGTTACTAGATTACTACAGTGATATAACTATATTGCCATAGGCAATATACTGTATGTTTGCTTGGTTCAGTAACAGTGTACCTCTTTGACTGTGTGGTCCCAGCATGAATTAATCTTGGATAAATTCAGTATGTTCAGATCATGATGACATGCTTTAATAATATCTTTGTGAACAATGTAAATGGAATAAACAGTAAAACTGCTGTAATATTTGACATTAAGATGATATATAATGTGGCTACCTTAGTTTACACCTGTATATTAACTATTTTGACCTAGTAACAAGAATAAACATTATTCCTCTTTAATTCTGAAAACATTAGCTGCTCAATGTGTTATCATCAGCGCAAGATTACTGATACCATGAAACACCCCCAATGGCCTTATCATAATCATATTCCCCTGCTTCATTTAGCAATTTAAGACCCTCTGTGGACCTTTTAGTCTGCTTTGGCCGAAAACTAACACAGTGTTGCCCTGGCAACTCTTAAACCACAGCAGCATGCTAATGGCCCCAGAATGAGTGTCATAGAAGGGGCATGTGGGTAATAGAAATTAGAGCTTTGCCCTCTGACCTTTGCCCTCCATCGGACTAGGCTATCGTAAATAATGGAAGGAAGCAGAAGTATTATCTATCTTTTAGCAGAAGCTGGAGAGCTTGACAACTTTAAATCATGTCCAGTACTGTGCAAAAGTTTTGGACAGGTGTGTAAAAAATACAAGAAATATACACTACCTAATTTGTCACTAATAAAAACAAAAAACCTCAAATTACAAAAAATTTTGGTGCCGTTTCCTAACCTTTCTATCTTTGTCATATAATTTATTGTAGAGAAATGGTACAGAGTAACAGCAGTGACATTCCACCTATATTATGCCAATAAGCACCATAGACAATGTAGATAAAAAGGAGTTCTAGGATACAACTAGATGATATTGAGAAGGTATAACAAAAGGTTTTCCAAGTAAATTACTATATAATGTTGAAATATTTATGTTTATGTTAAGCCTTTCCTCCCTTCAAGATCCCCTGCAGGCTTTGACTACTTAAAATACATCAAAACCTAACTAAGTTCAACTTTTTTCAGTTGAGACACACTGGTTTTGATAAAAAATATCAGATGGTGGGTATCTGAATACTGTTGATTGAAAGGGCCATGTGTCCTCTTGTTTACCAGGCACAGTACAATACATTTTACAGTGGCTGTTCCTGGTATTTCAGCACAGTCAATATTAAACATGTGGAAAACTACTTTCAGGCCACTTTTACACAGTCAGTGTTTGGTCATTATTTTCCATCAGCGAATGTGAGCCAAAACCAGAAGTGGAGCCTACACAGAGATTAAGTATAATGGAAAGATTTGAACCTGTTCTCTGTTTTTTACCTCCACCTGGATTTTCATTACTAAAGCTGCCTTCACACAGGCAGGGTCTGCTCTCTGATTTCCATCAGTGATTGTAAGCCAAAACCAGGTATGGGGCAAAAACACAGATTTTTCCATTTATCCCTGTTTAGCCTTCACCCCTGGTTTTGGCTCACTGATCACTGCTGGAAGTTGCTGATCAAAAACCATGGATCCAAAAAAATACAGACACCGTCCATAGTGCAATTGCCTTATAGACATGGTAATTCTTGCCATGTAGAGGTTTAGGGCTCATACACACGAATGTGCAGTCAGCAATGCACGAGCACAGTCTGTGTGCACTCTGTGTTGTGGATGTGGACCCATTTACTTGAGTAGGCCCGCGATCTGCAAGAAGTGGCAAAAGATAAGACATGTCTTATCTTTTACGTTGTGGAGGCACGGACCCGAAAGCCAGCAGAAGCGCTTTGTAGTGTTTCTGTGGGCTTTCGATCCATACCTTCACTCCGCAAAAGATAGGACATTTCCTATCTTTGGTCATATCTGGCAGATCCATTCCCGTCAAGCCGTTTGCGGTCCTTAATATGGGCACGGAGCCCTTGGGTTCATGTGCATGAGCCCTTACTCTGGTTCTGATTAAATACTGGAATTCATAAAGTGACATGTAATAAAACTTACTGTTGCATGCAAACGTTTGGGAACCCCCGTTTAAAATTACTGTTAGGGTGCATTCACCGCACATTGCGGATTCACAAAACACAGATACCGGCCAGTGTGCATTCTGCAATTTGTGTACCGCACATGGCCGCCAGTATCATAGAAAATGTCTATTCTTGTCCGGACAAGAATAGGACATGCTCTATATTTTTTACAGGGCCACGTAACAGAACTACTGATGCTGATAGCTGTCCGCATCTTTTGCGGCTTAATTTTTAATGAATGGGTCCGCACCCGTTCCACAAAATTGCGGAACGGATGCATACTCATTCATATGGTTGTGTGAATGAGCCCTTACTGTGAAGTTAAGCAAGTTGAAGGTGAAATGATCTCCAAAAGGCATAAAGTTAAAGATGAAACACACTTTTCAGAATTCCAAGCAATATTAGTGTATTATTTGGTTTTGTACAATTCTAGAATGAAAAAGGAAAAGAGTATCTTGCAAGTATGGGAGCCCATAAAGAGTTGTTTAAACTCATACTTAGGAAAGGCCAGGTGATGCAATTTTCAAAGCTTTTTAAATACCTAGACTCATCTAACCTTGTCCTAAAAAAAAGAATTGCAGCTATGGGTTCCTCTAACCAGCTGTCTAACACTCTGAAAATAAAAATGGCTGAGGCCCACAAAGCAGAAGAAGGCTATAAGAAGATAGGAAAGCATTTCAGGTTGCCATTTACTCAGTTTGAAATTAAGAAATGGCAGTTAACAGAAACTGTGGAAGTCAAGAGAAGGTCTGGAGGACCAAGAAAAGTTTTAGAAATAGCTGCTTATAGGATTTCTAGAATTAAATCAAAACCTGGGCTTGACTGCAAAAGACTTTCAGGAAGACTAAGCAGACTCTGGAGTTGTTGTTGCTGTATATTGTTCTACTGTTCAGCAACACCTGCACAAATATGGCCTTCATGGAAGAATCATTAGAGGAAAACCTTTCCTGCGTCCTCGCCACAAAATTCAGCGTCAGAAGTTTTCAAAAGAACATCTAAACAAGTCTGATGCATTTTGGAAACAAGTCCTGTAGACCGATTAGGTTAAAATAAAACTCTTTGGCCATGTTGAGCAAAGTTATGTTTAGAGAAAAAAGGGTCCAGAATTTCATGAAATGAATATCTCTCCAACCATTAAGCATGTGGTGGATCAATCATGCTTTGGGGCTATGTTGCAGCCAATGGCACGGGAAACATTTCATAGGTAGAGAGAAGAATGGATTCTACAAAATTTCAGCTAATTCTGGAAGCAAACACAACACCAACTGTAGAAAAGCTGAAGTTAAAAAGAGGATAGCTTCTACAAATGATCATCCTAAACACACCTCAAAATCCACAATAGACTACCGCAAATGGCGCACGCCGAAGGTTTTACCATGGCCATCATAGTCCCCAGATCTGAACATCATTGAAAATCTGTGGATAGACCTCAAAAGAGCAGTACATTCAAGATAGCCCAATAATCTCACAGAACTGGAAGACTTTTGCAAAGAAGAATCGATGAAAATCCCTACTAAGGTGCTACTAGGTACTAATCATGCATGGTGCCCAAACTTTTGCTTCTGGCATTCTCTGGCTTGCTTTCTTTTTTGTTATTTTGAAAATGTAAAAGATGATAAAAAATTGTTTTTACTTAAAATGCAAAGCTCTTCATACAGCTGATTGGCAGGCGTTCCAGGTGTTGGACCCCTACTGATCTGATATTGATGATCTATCCTGAGGATAGGTCATCAATATAGGAGAGCCCAGAGAACCTCTTTACTTTATACCTTTTGGAGATCATTTCATCTTCAACTTGCTTAACTTTTCACAGTAAAAGTAATTTTGACCACATGGGCCCAAACTTTTGAATGTCAATATAAACGACCAGCAAAATTAGCCAAATTTTTTCCCTTCTGCATTCTGGCAGTCATGATTTTTTTATGTTTGTCTATTTTAGGCTCAAGATTTTTTTCCCATCATTTGGGTTATATTTAAATTACCATCAAATATTTTTGCACTGTATTAAATGAGAGGTTTAGATTAGGTTGGCATCAAATATGTGATTGTTTTTAGTGCTTAAAGAGGACCTTTCACTAAGATTTAGGTAGTGAAATACTTACACTACCTTCCTGGGCGGCTCCCGCTGACGTCCAGGCAACATTTTGTTTTTCAAAATGACCCCCCGTTCGTGCAATCCGGTCCCCGTTAGGTTTCACATGCGGTGATTTCTTGTACTAGGCGGAGACTTGTCTTTTGCCTGGGGAGTGGTTTTCCTCCCCCTAGCTGCGAGCTCAGCCAATCATAGCACTCGGCTCACAGCCAGGGAGAGGAAAACCACTCCCCAGGCAAAAGACAAGTCCCCGCCTCATACAAGAAATCCCTGCATGTGAAAACTAACGGGGATCGAAGCGCACGAACAGGGGGTTATTTTGAAAAACAAAATGTTGCTTGGACGTCAGCGGGGGCCGCCGAGGAAGGTAGTGTAAGTATTTCACTACCTAAATCTTAGTGAAAGGTCCTCTTTAACATTTTCTAGTAGAAATTAATAATTTTAAAATATCAGTTTTTTTTTTCTTTCAGCAGAAATATTACCATTTTACTAGTTTTATTTAACTGCATTTTATTAACTTATTTCAATTAGTTGTAACTTTCCCATTAGGAGTATTTTGCTTTTAAACATTCTTTTAAAAATATAAGGTCATTTCTTATGTTTATATATTATATGTGTATATTACCTTGCATTATCTCTCTTTGTCCACACTCAATCAGGATTGATTATTTGCTAAATTAATTATTTTTGGAGAATAAATATCAATGGCCTATTCTCAGGGACAGGTAGTTGCCTAGAGTTAGAGCCCCAATGATTTGATATTGATCACCCATCCTTAAAGACCCCTTTAAATTGTCAGGACAAACATTTTCTCTGATTTCAGCCATTAATGTAAGCGGTTGACTTTCCATCAGAGCTACTTTCCTCCCGTTGATTGCGCAGTGACAACTGAGTCACATGGGTCAAATAAAGTATATATACTTTGGCATGTATCAGCTTTTGCATCAAGCGATATGCAGTAGTGCAATTATAGAAGTGATTAAATCTTCCGTGAATTATCTTCAGCAATATAAGTTGGGCAATGCACTACTAGGCCAAAACGGAAACTTTTATCTATAAGTAGGATCACATTAATTAATGTTGTTCAGCCTTTTTTAGGGCATCTTATTCCTAAGTAGAGTGCTATTTGCAGTATGACATATTTATCATCCGTTTGCACCTGAATTTTGAGACAATTAAAAGATTAGTGAAAATGGTGAATGGCTTACTGCTTGGCCACAATCTAGAAACATTTCTGGATTACTTTTTTTTAACAAGTTCCAAAAAATGCCACAAATAAGAAAAAAACTGCATCCCTAGCCAACACAAACCCTGATCTGCCATCATTGTAGCCAGTATAAAAGTTAATGGCAGTGACAGAGTGATCAAATATGTCAATACATTTAACATCTGTAATGACCCCATTTTATATATGTGATCCAGATTTCCTAAATAAAGATGAAGACATTTTTTTAGCTGATTTGTGATTTGCTGGTAATTAGGGTGAACTGGATTAACTGATTTCTTTGGAATGTTGAACATACAAATCGATAAATCAGGAGAAACAAGTAACCTCTTTCTACAGTCATGTCTAATAATTTGATTCTTAAAGGGGATATCCCATAACTGATGTAAAAAATAAAAATCAGACATCATATAGTGCATAACAGTAACAAAGCTGGAACCAGCCCTATAACTCCAGAGATCTCCCCATTCATTGCTCTGCTAGATTTATATCAAGCAGGAAGCTCGGGAGACGTGTGCTTTTTCAGGGACTGTGTCCTTTCACTAGTGGTGCGTCCTTTCCTTTCTGCCGCAGATCTTCTGTACCTGTCACAGCTTTGAACAGTAAATAAGGCTGATGGCAGCTGAAGAATGGAACTGAGCATGTGCATCCACCTCAGTGAGTTGGACAGAGAGATCAGGAAAATAACAAACAGCAGGTGGCACTATGCAGATAGATTTTATTGAATAACTCTCTGACAATACTAGGTGGGATATTTATGAAACAGCTGTAAAGTAGAACTGGCTTAGTTTCCCATAGCAACCAATCAGATTCCACCTTTCATTTTCCAAAGGAGCTGTGAAAAATGAAAGGTGGAATCTGATTGGTTGCGATGGCCAACTAAGCCAGTTCTACTGTACACCAGTGTAAAACATCTCCCACTAGATTTATAATTACAGGTAGTTACAAAAGTATTCTGATTGAAAAATTACCGATTATTTTATTTTTTTCGTGGAACAACCATTTTAACAACCATAGTTCTAATTATAACAAAAAGTGCTTTGCAACCATTTTCTTATTTATGGGCATAAACAGAAGAGTCCATTAGGAAAGGAAGAGGCCTAACAGCCATTGCTTTTACCTAGCGCTCCTTAAAAGAAGAATGCTTTGCATTCTGAATGCTAAACTAACACATGGATTATATTTGCTACTTGACACTGAATGGCATGAGGTATTTGTGACCTCAAAGTTAGGAGTAAAGCACCTGCTAAGTGCAGTACAAGGTCAGGTGCTTGTGTAGTACCTTATAAAAATTGCTGAACAATATTTCTATGCTGAAAGTACTCTTATAATTTAGAGGCTTCACAAAACAGTCAGAGAGGGCAAGCTCCTGAATATAATAGACAATGAGATCTGGACAGCATTGACCTTGCAGACAACACAAAGGACAATATGAGGTGAGAGCAGAAACGGTTATTAACAGAAATATCTTTTTCATTCAGGAATATCAAAATAAGTATAGATCATAAGTTCCATAACATTATTTTATGATTGTTCATATATTCAGTCAGTGTGTCAAAATCATTTTAACTAGTAGTGTTGTTGAGCGAATCCGAATTTCCAGAAATTCTCCACAAAGCCAAATTTCCCTGTGCTTCGTGGTAACGAATCAATTGTCCCTGAATGGCAGAAAAAAATAAAAAAAATCATACTTACCTCATCTGTTTGAGAGCAAAGTGCCAGCTGCCATTTTGATTGAATATCTCCGAAGAAATCCCGTGCACGGTGATATATGACATCACCACGCTGGCCGACATTTGTGCTAGAGCTTCAATCAAGATGGTGGTGGCCAGCTCTTCATGATCAAATGGATGAGGTATGATTTTATTTCTTTCTTTTTTTTTACACTGTAATATCAATGTCAGCTATGAGCACGGTATCTTAGGGGTATAATGATAGGGGGCGGCACAATTTCTGCTCCCTGTCATTGCATCCATTGCTTACAAATAAATGCACTTCGTGACAAAGTAATTCGTCTGAAGCTAATTTTTTTGTTAAATTCGGCAAAGAAGCCGAATCGAATTTTTCAATACTTTGTTCATTTTAACCTTTCTTCTTTAAAATAGGCAGTACTGATGCCCTCAGGAAACAGCAGCTGATGCTGTTCTGTTACGCTCTCTATCATCAGGATATAGACATGCTTGCATTACAATTGAGAGTGTGGTTGGCACACCAACCCACCATGCCACTCTGTGCATCTATTCATCCAAACTTTTACTGCAGTGGAAAGAGATTAAAGGGGTTGTGCAGCCTGTTTACACTGATGATCTATCCTCAAGATAGGTCATCAATATCTGATCGTTGGGGGCCTGACACACAACTCTCCCCCACCAATCAGCTGTTTGAAAAGAAGGCAGAGCTCCATGTGAGCACTGCTTCTTGTTCATTAGACTACGCATCATCTCCTGTGAAGCTATGGTATAGTGTAATTACAAGTACCCGCTCCATTCAAGTGATTACATTGCACTTTCGCAATGATGGGCAGATAAAGAGTGTGGGATCAGGGACAGGTAAAAGCTGACAGTCCTTAAAATTGTCAATATTCAACTTCAATACTTCATCTGTGGTAGTTTCTGGAATCTGCATGCATCCTTACTGGCTGCTTGACCATAAGATGTACAGCTGAGCTCACAGAGCATTAATACACCTGTCCATTGTTGCCTTCTGACAGAAAGGGGAGACAAATAGTGAAAGCAGGTAAAATCCTGCTCATGTCTCACAATGTGGAGAGAAATTTGCAGCAACATCTGATACCAGGCATTTAGGTCTTGGTGGGACTTCATGGATGGGAACTAACTAGTGATTAAATCTTATTTTACATAATTAATGGGTTTCTTTTTTGTCCCTTAGCATAAAAAATGGCTCTTCATGGTAAAATAATAAAATTAGCCAATACTCATCTTACCAATACCCTTTGGACCCCAACGTCTGTGATTCCTTCTTCCTCTCAACACGCAGGAAAGGCTGCTCAGCCAATCACTGGCCACAGTAGTGAACCGCCTCTGCCAATGTTTGGCTGCGTGGGTATGTTCTGTGTTTTGAGAAGGAGTAGGAAACGGAGACCAGTGGGGACTGAGAATCATCTGAAAAGGAGCAGCGGGAATTGGAAATGGGAGTATTGACTTATGCTATATTATACCATGGGGAGCTTTAAAAAAAAAAGTTAATGGATGGAAAAACCCTTTAAATATCATATTGTCTTCTAGTGGGGTACAATTGCAATATGACTAAACTGACAATATTGGGTTGTGTCAGTGTCTGATACTACAGTCTGACCATGATTTTGTAGATGCTTCCCCTCTGAGATTGTAGTTCACTATGCTAGAATAAAATGCCATGTCTTGTCAGAGAAGTCAGATGGACAGTGGTCTGGCACAGAATTATCTTTCATTTATAAAGTGAGAACATTATCATGAACACATTTTACTGATCCAAGTGTATTAATGTATTCATGATATCCACTGTATAAAAAAAAGTATGGTATTTTAAAAAGGGTTGCCTCCAACTTACAGAACTGATGTATTGATAAAAAAAAACAAGGAAAAGAAAAGTTTTGTTGGTGTGTGGGAACAGGCGACATGGAGGCTGACAGCAGGCCTGGGCAACTAACTATTTCACGTTATGGGACCTAGATATTTCACTGTATGTGGCCCTGTAAGGTATCTCTGGGGTTCAGCTGCGTCTTCTAGAATGCAGACATTAGAACAAGAAAAAGTGCATTATACATAATGGTTTCTTGGGAACAATCTTTGACAAGTGCTGGATTTACCATAAACTTAATGAAGTAGAAGACAAATTGCCTCATCTGGGGTACAAAAATCCTTACTAACTCCAAATCTGGTGATCAGAATAACTCCCTGGATCATCAACTATCTAATATATAAAGATGAGTGTATTATGTGTGTGTATGTATGTATGCCCACTAAAGGAATTGGCATTGTCGCATTTACAATCACAAAATTTTGGCACACAGGTACATCAGGTGTCCGGGAATGTTTTAGACTGGGTCTCAGCTCTCTAGCATGTACTGTTTCTGAGATATTCCCAAAAAGTATGGCACATCATATGACCTACATTAGCCAATAGAAGCCTGCAGGTCTTTCTCTTCATATCCCAACTTCATATTCCAACTGCCATACACACAGTCACAATCCCTTATTAGCCAATAAGGTCCTGCTAAGCCACGTTCCCTCTCTCTCCGCAGCCGATGGGGATTGAAAAGATGAAGGTAAAAATCTACTTTTGTCAGCTGCAGGGGTGGGAGGGAGGGTGACTTTCTCCCTGCATCTCAAGCTCAGACAGCACAGTGCTGTTATCTGAGAGTGAGCTGTTCAAAAGGACACCCCTGCGTGAAATATTCCCAAAAAATGCATTAGCCAATAGAAGCCTGGTCACATGACCCTTATCAGCCAATAGAAGCTTGCAGGCCCTTAGTCTCCACATACACACAGTTTTATACCAGGTTTCCATAACAAACAAGTCATTTTTCTTCACTGCTGTAGGTCAGCTTTAAAGGGGCAGGGCGCTGTGGATGACACTGTTAAGGGAACGGAGTACTGTGGAGGTCACAGTTCAGGGGCAGGTTGGGTGGCCATTTAGGCGACCCTCAAAATACGGACTTAAAAACCCCATCCCCAGGTCCCACTAAGCCATGCCCCCTCCCACTCCGCAGACGATGGGGATTGAAAAAATGAAGGTAAAAATCTGCATGCTGAGCAGCTTGATTGCTAGTTCTCTATAATTCCAGAAATTATAACTGTAATATATTTACACTCCAGAAATACATCCAGTCCACTTTTGAACCATTTTTGTAAATTCACCATCACCACCTCCTCAGGGAGAGAGTTCCATAGTCTCACTGCTCTTACAGTAAAGAATCCTCTTCTATGTTTGTGTAGAAACCTTCTTTCCTATAGATATAGAGGATGTCCCCTTGTTACTGATACAATCCTGGGTATAAATGTCATTTTTTTCCTTGCTTTAATAAGGTTTTAGGGTATATTACAGATACTCCAATTTGAAAAGCTTAAGTTGGTGACACATTTAATTTAAGAAGTGCCTGATTATTTTTCTTAAAATTTTACCCACTACCAGTTAACAAGCATTTGCTCCGGTGTCACTCTGTTCTTCCTGCTCCATGTCGCAGAATTTCTTCATGTACTTTGAGCCTTCTAGTGTGAAAGATACAGTTTCTATGTTTATACGATGACTGATTTCTAAAATAAGTTGTTTGCTTAAACAGATGGAAGTTATTTCCTTTACAAAGCAGGCTAACTGCCTGACATATTTCACATCCTAAACTCAAACATGTTTAAACAGTTTCTACACTATTGATATATAATACAGAAATACATATATAGAGATAGAGATGTATGTTCAAGTCTTCAACATGTCTATATTCCATATTAGTTAGACCTTATAAATATACCATACTAAAGCATATACCAGATAGCTTGAGCCTCACACTCCATTTTAGATCACAAATAGTGACATTCAATGAATGCCACCACACAGGCCAGTATACCTGCAATTAACCTCACACTACAATGTAAGCTGATGTATGCAATTATATAAAGCCAGACACTCCATGTAGAAGGAGGTCTTTGATTAACATATCTAGTGAATACTTGCCATTATCCCTGCATATACTATCTACCTCTATATAGCTCTATTTCTTTTTCCATACTGAAAATGATGCAGCTGAACCAGACTTCTTGCTACTAGGGCATGTGTCATGTTTTATATGTTGTAAAGCGCCCTTACCCAATGTAAGAGGTAAGGGCAGGCTGAAGTAGAAGGACATATCTGTCAGAAAGCACAGTTTTCAGGAATCTATGATATGCAAACAGTTTTTGGATCAAGGGAAATGGACAGCCATCTAGTGACAGCTATTATGCGCTGGCAGACACCTCTCTCTGGTGTTGGAAAGAGCAAGATCTCATGGGAAAGTACCTTCCTCAGATTTAATTCTTTGAGAGGCATGATGACTTATCTCTTCTCCCCATCAACCTGAGATTACAGATAGCATTAAAAAAAAAAACACACAACTAGACTGAACTGTTTGAACAGAACTGCAACAAACTCTTTAACTCAAGTAACTGTATGATAGTTGTGTTGTTGTTCTGAGAAACCTTATAAAGAAATGTAGATCCTTGAAGCTGACGACTGAATGAAGTCATATAAAAGCTGAACAGTCTTGTGCCTCTAGTATATTGCTATCCTCTACTTCTTTAGATCCATATGCAACTGAGGACCTTGTTTTTTAGTCTTTTGTTGGCCTAAGAGAAACATAAATACATGTCAAAATAGTATTCTCTATGTTCAACAGGAAAAACCAAGTGGGTAGGGTATTTGTTGTTGCTAGGTGGCTGTCCCTTTGCCTTGAACAAAAAAGATCATAGATTCCTGAAAACTGTGCTTAGTTCTGTTGGAGTACAGTCACCTAGCACCAGCTATTAGGTAGAGTAGCAAACACCTCATAAATTGTAATGTAATTTCATGAGCGTCAGTTCTTAAGACCATCTAGCTGCCTTCAAAATTATTTCTAGTGGAACTCCTTTAGCAGCAGCTCATGAAGAGACAGCTGCTCTCATGGAGTGGCCTTTAAACATAGTGTGTCTACACCAGCATTTTTAATGGCACAAAGGATCTACCCACTAATAGTATTCACTGGCCTTGATGTTACAAATAAATTAGAAATTGCTTCTCTGTATGATTTGGATCTTTCCAAGTATTCTTCAAGTGAAGTTACTAAACACAGAGAAGGTTCGTCCGAATCTCTGACCAAATCTAGTTCGATTGGATGCTGGTCTATATGAGCAGTTTTTGTTATGCCTTATAAAATTAAATTATAGCCTGTAGGAGTAGTTGATAAGCAAGGTTAGTTTATATGGAACATTGTAAGCTTAGCTTTTCTAGTTGCCATAGCCAAAGATAAAAGACATGCTCATTTTATACCATGGCCCCAAGGTGGAGTGAGTCTTCTGTTGTCATGGCTCCACTTCCCATGTTGTGGAATATCTAGACTTAATTGGTCTAGAAGCAACTGCCCCTTTTAACAATCTGAGGTATAATTTATTACCAGTAAGGTTTGGAATAATGAGGTTCAAAGCTAAACTAAAAGATTTTATAGTACTATAAGCCTTGCTGCTTCTATTTGTGGTAGGTATGCTGAGATAGATTCTTTATTTAAGTACCAATTATGAAAGTCAGAAAGGATTAGTTTATATCTACTCCTAGTTCTTGGTCTTAAGGAGTGATTTATAAGTTTGTGTGTTTAGAGAGGTGTGTAAATGAGAATGGCCAACAAGAGCTGCTATCCACATTAATTGTGAGAGCTGCAGTAAGAGGTCATTTAAATCTTGAAAGCATTCTGTAGTCATTCCCAATGGAATTTTATGCTCTTTGATTAACTTGTGGATGACCAGGACTGCATACCATAGTTTGAAAGGCCACACTGGGTATATAATTTGTTGATCCCTGTTTTTTTGAATTTTCAAAATAATTTTGAAGAAGAGAGATGAGGATGAAATACATACAGCTTCCTCAGTTCTGTCCAAGGAAAGGAGAATACATCCACTCTCTATATCTGTATAATAAATCAAGGCAACTGGACTTGCTGTAGATTTCTTGAAAACGTTTCACTCGTTCTTCCAACGAGCTTTCTCAATTCTGAGTGACTCCAATTAGGAAGGAGAAGAAAGAACACCAAGACTACCAGTGAGGGTGAGAAGCATGACAGATGCAAAAATATGGTTATCCCATATGTAGCTAGGGTGTCTGAAAAACTCAAAAGGGTTTTTAATAAACATCACATCCCTGTCTGCTTTAAACTCAGCAACACACTCAGACAACAACTGGTTCACCCAAAAGACCCAACGCCTAAACACAAGATGGACAACATTGTGTATGCAGTCCAGTGCAAAGAGGAATGCGCAGACTGACTGACTGCAATTAGGACTATGGAATCAACACCTTTGACCCCATGCTGGGTATAATGACCTAATTACCAGATGTTGATTCAGTTACATATTTATTCCCAGAGAATTCTTGTACAAGTCACTCAGAATTGAGAAAGCTCGTTGGAAGAACAAGTGAAACGTTTTCAAGAAATCTACAGCAAGTCCAGTCGTCTTTATTTATTCTTTACAGATATACCATGACCTGGATAAATGAGAACCTTCACAGACATCCACTCTCTATGCTCCTTGAGACCAATCAGAGAGACCAATCGTTTTGCAAATCAGAGACAAAATGAATTTCAAGAAATTTACTCATCTCTAAAACAGATCTATTTCCCTGGTACTGAATGTTTGATATATTTTTTGTGAATAAGTGTTGTCGGAGTGCTACTGTTACTAATTGCATTTTTTTCCCTGGAAAGAGGTGGAAGAGTCCACTATTTCATTTGGATGTCTAGGAACATACTGTGCCCAGATCTAGATTGTGATCTTCATATCTCTATTGCTTCTTTGCAAAGATTTGTTGATTTTGTACCCCCTATTTTGTTCACATATGCTACCATTTTTCTATTGTCTATCTGCAACATGACGAAGGTGGTGAGGTGGTGAGATTATTTTCTGTAAACCCAGTTATGCTGCTCTGAGTTCTAACAAGTTGATATGGAGGGTCATCTCTGAAGCCTTACATCTTCCTCTCACTCCTGTCTGCTGTAAAAAGGCTCCTTATCCTATTAGTGACACATCTGAAGTTATTTTGAGATGTTTTTTTTTTCTGGTATAATATATACTTTAGATGTCCGCTATTTCCTGAGTCTCAACAGTTCTAACCACAGCTGTTTCTGGTGACACAGTGAAGGTACAGTTTTGAAGGCTGACTGAATGGCTACTAAGCTCCCTATTAGGCTGGCTATTAGTTTCTGGGACACACTGCGTTATGCTAGTGTGAGTTCCATGAATGCCATTAATTTCAACAGTTTTTCTGTTGGAACCCAAATGGTGAAGGTTTCTGTATCTATTAAAAAAAAAAACTAGAAGGTATAGGCACTTTGTAGGGACTAGTATATATTTTTTCATGTTTGTGCATAATCTGGTCTCTGAAAATAGCTGTAGGATTTAGTGTTTTTTGTAGACTAATAGAGCATTCAGATCCATGTTGAAAATCAAGAGATTGTCTAGATAAACAAGACATGTTACTCCTGACATTATTAAATGAGAGATTAGGACCTTCATTATGCACATAAAGGTGTAAGGGGTACTGGAGCTACCAAACATGGTGACATTCCAATGATATATTCCACCGCTCCATTGAAATTGTAGATGTGTCTATGTTTTTAAGCTATATATAGTGTAGGAGGCGTCTTTTATATTTAACTTTATTAGATGCATGTCTTTCTGAAGGAAGTAATGTAAATCCGCCCTTTTCTGTCCTGTTTTTTCTGGATTTTTTCCTTGAGCAAGGAAGTCTCTAATACTTCATCTAGAAACTGATTTGTCTTAATACAGTATATGGGAATCTTTTCTGAAAGGGAAATGATTGTAAAGGTAGTGTAAGGCCGGTTTCTTAATCACATTTATGACCCAACTGTCAACAAATTGACTCCCATAGGTTTACATAATGATGGGATGGAGTGGATACTTCTGTTCTTGCCTAAATTGGACTTCTTGTAAGAATTAAGTTTTGTTGAGGTTCCTTTTCTTGGTGTGATGTGCAGGTCTGAGAAATATTCCTGGAATTGTCTTTAAAAAAATCGGATCTTCATCTGGGACATTTGTGAGTGACCCTCTTAACTATAGTTTTTCTCTGATTGATCTGGCTTTTTAAGATCAGCAAATGACTTGTGTGTCCAATATCTCATTTTGACCAAACAGATTACTGTTTTCCAGGTCAGAGTAATCATGAGGTTTTGGGGCTAAATCTGCCATTGCTGCTGATGTGAGCCTATGGGTTCTTCTGATATTTGTAATATAGTTAAAGGATTGTGCTATAGTATGGACAGCTCTACTAACTGAATTCAGAATAGCTAATTTAGCTGAGAGTAGAGTCTGGTCAGTAGAATCGTTATGAAATGCAGTTCCAGTAATAGATAGCAGAGAAGAATGTATTTCAACGGAAATGAGGCTCTGAATGTCAAGTATCCTTACAAAGTTTCTGAGAGCTATGTTGTCCTGTTTAAAAAAAGAAGAACAAAAAGCAAGTTGGGCAAACTCTTTAACTTTGAAAGAGTCAAAAATAGCCCATCTGTTATCAAACTATTTTGATGGAGAAGTTCTTCCTGACAATCCAACTCTTATCATTTGTAATTCACTCCATTTCCCCCTTTCTGAGGAAGACATAAATCGCATTATAGATTCTGAATCTGAGGAAAGCACTCATTCTTGCAAGACTTTCCAGTGAGATCTTGTGGAGGCATCTGTGACTGCCCTATTATTTCCTGTTGGGACATATGGACATTTACTTGAGAGGATACTATGTATTACTACTATACTTTCCCTACATTTTGGTATTACTTTACGAATGAATTGCCATGTGGGTAATTTATTTCCATTCTCAAAAGTTGGAGAGTATAACAGTATTTGAACTGGGTCCTACAACATTTCAGAACTCATCCAGTTCAAATGACTATAAAGTCAGAATACCACTATTTATTATTTATACATGTATACAATGCAGCTACCATGTGTGAATAAACTTTAAAAGCTCATCTCATTCATTGAAAGGGAAGTCCTAATCCAGGGGTACTCAAATACTTTTTGTAAAGGTCCATTTACCTGAGTCCGCAACAAAATGCAAGGACGACAATACTGGTGGCGTGTAATGCGCTGCAGCAATTTATTTTTACAATTAACCACCCCTCCAATCCCGTCCAATCTCCTTGTGCCCCCCAAACACAATAAAATGCCCCCCTAGGTGCCACCTGCAATTGATGTGCCTTCCAACACAGTATGATGCCATTTTAGTACCCCCAACAGTACCCCCAACATCTACTAGGATGTCCGTTAAATGTCCCTTACACAGTGATGACCCCCTAAATATCACCCACACAAATTAATATATCCTTAAGTGGTACCCACACTGTAATGCCTTTTAATTACCTCTACACTGAGTAGCATCCTTTAAGTGTCCCCACACAGGGTGATGCCATTTAAGTTCCCCAACACAGAGTGATGCCTTCTTAAATGTCCCCACAGTATGATGTCCACTTAAGTGGCCCAACACAGGTGTGATGCCCCATATTACCTCTAGTTTATATATCCTCTAGCCCACGTTTCTCAACTGTCAGCTTCTCCATTACTCATTGGTTGTTCAGCACTGGCAGGCGAGATGAAATTATACCATCAGGCCTGCTGCACTAAGCCACAGAGAGCACAGCATGGTGCAAGCTCCGCTAATAGTAGATATGCTCCTTTAGTGTCCCCTCACAGTAAATATGCCACTTTAGCACCCCCTCACAAAAGATATGACCTTTTAGTGCCCCCTTACAGTAGATATGCATTTTTGGTGTCCCCTTATAATAGATGCATCCCTTTAGTGCTCCCTCACAGTAGATATGTCTCCTTAGTGCCCCCTTACACTAAAAATGCCCCTTTAGTGCCCCTCACAGTAGATATGCCTCCATAGTGTCCCCCTTACACTAAGTATGTCCCTTTAGCACCCCCTCACAGTAGATATGCCCACTTACACTAGATATGCCACTTTAGTGCCCCTCACAATAGATATGCCAGTCTAATGCCCCCCTCACAGTAGATATGCTCCCTTAGTTCCTCTTAACAATACAAATGCCCTTAGTTCCTCTCATAGTAGATATGTCACCTTACTGCCCCCTCACAGTAGATATGCCTTTAGCGCCCTCTTGCAGAAGATATGACCACTTAGTACACCAATAGTGATGTAGTTTTAATAAAATTAAAAAGCACTACGTACCTAGCTTCCACTCTGAACATGAACAGAGCACAACACCCTGGAGCTTGTGCTTCTCTTACTCAACCGGCTTCATTTCATCGCTCCTGCGGTCAGAGAGCACCAGCTAAGGAATGGTGGAGCAGGGAGCTGCTGACTTCCTGCTTCACCATGGTATTCAACTGTATGTGCATCCTCAGGACTCACATACAGATGGACACGCAGGCGTCCGGACAGTGGGTATCCGAGGTCCGGATGTGGACCGCAATCCACCTGTTGAGTACCTTTGTCCTAATCTTGAGAGACTTCACCTTTTAAGCACCAGGGACAGTTGTCCAGGGTTGGCAACTTTCATGGATCACTTTGAGACTCCACAATACTCAACTATTCATGGCAATAAAACCAAATCTAGGTATTCCTCCTTAGCATACCTCCTGTGTATTATTATGTTTTTTGTTACAATTCTTTGTGTACTCAATAGTTAATATTAGAGATGAGCGAATCGAAGCTGACAAAGTAAAATTCTATCAGAATTTCAGAAAAAATTCGATTCGCACTAAAGCCGAATTTCCTCGCGATTCGAGGAAACGAATCGCATTTTTTCCTAAAGTTGCTGCTACATGTGTGAGGACATGGGGCAAGGAACTCTGGGAAGGCGGGATCACCCATACTGACATGAATGCAGCCAATCAGCAGCCAGCCAGCCCTGTGATGTCCCAGCCCTATAAATATTGTGGCCATATAAGATTCTGCCATTCACCAGCATGCTTAGTGCATGAAGTGACGTGTCTGCAGGCGCTAGGGACAGTGATAGGAAAGACTTGATTGTGGTGAAAAAAAACGATTTACAAGTGCAGGATAAGATTACTCAAGGTGTAGGGAAAGGATAGGGAGGAATCATTCCACCAGCATTTGTGTTGAACATGGTTCAGTCAGAGAGGTGACAGCCTGGGTAATAGGAACAATCTGATTACACCTTGCTGCACTGACTGGGGATCCAAATTGCCATTATACAGCTCTGTAATTCCAGAAAACCTGTCTTATTAGGCTGCACGTGCTGTTTCATACAGGCATTAACAGGGTTTATTACAAGGAAATATTTCTAAGTTTTATTTGCCCTTGTGCAGTGCAGTTATATTTTCTAAAGCATTTTTTGGCTTGTATTAGTGGGAAAAAAGGGCTTATTAGCCGTTGTGTGGTGAAGGGCAAAAATTACAGCCCTTTTTGTAGTGTATTAGTGGCAAAAGTAAAATATATTTTCCGATCAGCGGTGCAGTTATTTGTTTTAACCCTTTTTACCCTGGGCCAGTCTTCACCTTCCTGCCCAGGCCATCTTTTGCAAATCCGACATGTGTCACTTTATGTGGTAAATAATAACTTTAGAACACTTTTACTTATCCAGGCCATTCTAAGATTTTTTTCTCTCGTGACACATTGTACATCATTCCTTTATTTATAAAGAAAATACCAAATTTAACAAAAATTTAGAAAAATTCACTATTTTCTAAATTTGAATTTCTCTACTTTTAAGACAGATAGTAATGCTTTATAAAATAGTTATCAGTCATCATTCCCCATATGTTGCTTTAGCTCAAAAATTTTAATTTGCACAAAGGGTAAGGGGAGAAAAAGCAACCAAAATTTGTTACCCATTTTCTTCTGAACGACAACACCCCATTTGTGGTGGTAAACAGGTGGGCGGGGGAGGGGCACATGGCAGGATTCAGAATGGAAGGAGCGACATATGGCTTTTGAAGTGCAGATTTTGACGAATTTTTTTTTTTAAGTGATTGTCTTATGTGGGGGCTTTATTTGCGGGATGAGGTAACCATTTCATTGGTACCATTTTAGGATACATAAGACTTATTGATCACTTGGTATTACACTTTTTGTGAGGCAAGGTGAAAAAATAGGCTGTTTTGGCGTAGTTTTAAAAAAAAATGTTTTTACAGTATTCCCCTGAGGGGGCATATAATGTGATATTTGTGTAAAGCAGGTTGTTACAGATGCGGCGATACACAATATGTGTACTATTTTTATTTTTGTGTAGTTTTATACAGTAAACAGCATTTTTGAACAGAATTAAATCTTGTTTTTGTATAGCCATTTTCAACTGCCCTATTTTGTTTTTCTGGTAATTGTCTTAGGTAGAGTCTCATTTTTTGTGGGATGAGATGGTGGTTTTGATTGGTACAATTTTGGGGTACATAAGACTTTTTGATTGCTTGGTATTATACTTTTTGTGAGGCAAGGTGACCAAAAATGGCTGTTTTGGCATATATATATTTTTTTTTACAGCATTCAACAGACAGGATATGTTTTTTGGGGATTATTGTTCTGACGGATCAGAAGAAGGGCAAAATAATCAGTGACGTCTACACAAACTTACTGCTGATACCCTCTCCACTCTGTCGGGGGGCTCTACTTGTTTAAACGTTGACACTCAGTTCACACTTTCGCGTAAAACGCCGCGTTCGAACGCACATAAAAACGCACAACAGTACAGGAACCATGCATTCCAATGGGGGTGGTTCACACTTGCGCGTTTTTATGCGCGTTCGTAGGCGCCTATAAACGTCCGACGCATAAGCAAGTATGTTCGCGTTAATTCGGGCTTTTTTCGAGCGTTTGGTGCCAATAGACTTCAATGGGAAACGCGATAGGCGTGTTGTTCGGGCGTTTGTGCAGCGTAAAACGCGCCTATGGATGCGCGTTTTACAAAGTTTGCAACATGCTGAATCAGCCACCATGGAATGTCACACCTCTAAAGCACTCAGATTGGCCAAACTATATCATTGGTCATTGGCCAACTATGCAGTCAATCACATAAACGCGCGTCAAACGCGCCTACACTATTTACCAAAACGCTTGAAAAAACGCGCCTAAACGCCCATCTTGAACGCGCATAAAACGATAGGCTTCTAAACGCTCAGGTCTGAACCCAGTGTCAATGGAGCAGGTTCTGTAGAACTCTATGTGGAATCAGCTGACGACAGTGTAAAATGAGTGTGCTTCTTCTTGACACTAACATTAACCTGTAAGGCTGAGTTCATTCTTGAGTTATTTGGACAGTTTTGGCCCCGTGACTGCCCAAACAAGTGAAGTGTGCAGTGATTCTAAGAGCGACGCCTGTCATCTGCATTTTATACTGACTCACAGTATTGTTTCACTACCACAGCAGACTTCCTATGCGTGTTACTGCAAGGCACAGTGTTCTACACCCATATAAAGACTCTCTGCAGCCCGGAAATAGCCCTTTTTTAATGTAATTCGTTGTGAATATATTCGGGTCGAAACAAATTTTGGCATACCGGTAAATAAAATTTTTGAAAAATTTGCTCATCTCTAGTTAATATGCATATATTTCTTCGTATATGAATGCCAAAGCTCAAACTCTCCAAGCAGACTTATAGCAGTCCTTCTCGTAACATACTGATGGGATAAGGAGACATCTAAAATGTTCATATTACCATCTACCAACAATGCCAAGAAAACTCAAGCCAAGAACTATTAAGGCCCCTTTCACATGTGCATTTTTGCTTTCCGTCCTAGAGTTCCATCCTCGGGGCTCTAGGATGGAAAGATAATGATCAGGATTATCCTAATGGATTCTGAATAGAGAGAAATCCGTTCAGGATGCATCAGGATGTCTTCCGTTCAGTATGTGAACGTTTTTTGGATGTTGACAAAACCGCAGCATGCTGCGGATTTGTCTCCATCAAAAAATCCGGAAGACATGCTGTAATGCCGGATCCGGAATTAATGGCCATTGAAGTGTATTAATCCGGATCCGGAATTAAGCTAAAAGTCGTTTCGGCGCATCGCTGGATCCGACGTTTAGCTCTGCGCATGCGCAGCACCAGTTCCGATCGGGGCCCCAGTGTAAGCTGGGGCTCCGATCAGTTACCATGGCAGCCGGGATGCTACTGAAGTTCTGGCTGCCATGGTAAGTACTCCACAGCAGTGTACTTACCTGCGCTGCGGCCTCCGGCGCTCCTTCATGATGTCACAGGTCCGGGCGGCGCATTGATCTATGCACCGCAGGGACCTGTGACATGATGAAGGAGCGCCCAGCGGCCGCAGCGCAGGTAAGTACACTGCTGTGGAGTACCATGGCAGCCAGGACTTCAGAAGCGTCCTGGCTGCCATGGTAACCTGAAAGCATTTCAAAGACTGATCAGGATTCTGATCAGTCTTCTAATGCTTTCAGGCGACTTGCGTTCTGACGGATCCGGCGGGACGGAAGTACCTGCCGGATCCTCAGAACGCAAGTGTGAAAGAGGCCTAAGTTGGCTTTCTGTGGATTTAAAACACTCTTCTTGGGACAAACATTTAGCCCCCCCACTCCCCCACCACACACACAAAACAAAAAACTGACTTAAGCTTAACTGCATTATCTAGAAAGAGTATGAAGTCCACCTTCTATCTCATCACAGGCTTCAGCTGCTGCCCCATTCATCCCTTGTGCTTTACACTGCAGTTCTGCCTTTTGTAAACATAATTGCATGACACAATAATTAATTTGCTACCTTGCATTACAGCAAAGACAGAGTAATTATATACTGTAAGCAAAATCCTGGAAAGATAATAAACTAAATAAATCCTAATGAGAATGGGGTGTCAGAAAATCGAATTCCTTATGATAAACATGGGTAGATAAAGGTAGAAGAAATGTTGCTTCTCTACTACTAAAAGAGACGCCCACCCTCCATATCTCAAGCTTACATAGTTAATATTTAACAGTATGAAACATATACTTTGCAGACTGTTCTATATTCAGATTTTTATATGTTCAGGTTTTCATATGTTCTTCTCTATTATATGTTTTCTGCATCCAGAAACATACTGTACGTTTTTGCTTCAGTTTAGTATTGATCTAGTGAAAAGTGTATTCCTTGTGCCCAAGTTGTTTTGTGCTCCCTTTTGCCATTAACTGTTAATATCACTTTTTTATTATATGCAAAGTCCACAATACAGTAAGTGAGCGGAATAATGCCCTGCATTATTTTGTTTGTGGTCTAATCTCACATCCCCTCCCCCTCCTCATAATATCCTGATCCAGACAGTGCTTACCCTTCCACTCCCCCACTGCCTCCTGCTGCTTTTTTCTTTGCCCCCCCCCAGTATTGCAGTTCAGATTTGCAGACATTCCAACTCTCAAATGGCAGCTGGGAGCTGGGATATTTTCCCATGAGATGTGCAGGTGAAGGGTGGGAGAGGGTCAGACCCTCGGAAGGATGCCATCTGTCCCCCTCTCTCTTGGTGTCTGGTAGGGAGGGGGAATTTCACAGCATCGCCCTCCATAGTGCCAGTCCAAGCGTGGCAAATCAACAAGAACTGTCATCCGAAAGCAAATTTATTTGTCAGCACAGCCCCCCCCCCCCCTTATTATAGACCCTTTGACTGCCAGATAATTTTTGCAGAATGCAACCCGTTGGACCAAACAACACCTACATTATGTTCTTTGATACTTCTCCACCTCTAGATGCACCTTTGTCCTTGACTTTCTGATTACCACTTTTATGTCCTTAGAAAATGTAAGAATTTTACAGAGCATTATTCTTATTATCACTACCTACCTATGTAGATGTGATTGGTATAGTATAACCCCCTTTCCCCAGTGTACTCCTGACAGGCCTAGTGGGTAATAAGGCTTTGAATTTCCTACAACATATTATTAAAGTGATCTGTCATCAGGTCATTAGCTATATGACACACTATTTTATCTTCCCAGACCAGCATTTCGATATAATTGCACTGAGTAGTAAAAGGAATTAGTGCTTTTCTGAGATTTCCAAGACTCTGAATCTCGGGCATAGTTCTTCATCAGAAAAGCCATTGAAATCAAGCACTGGATAAGAAATTCAAAGTTCCGAAGATCTTTGATGTGCTTTGTATTCGCTTCAATACTCATAGACCTGCACTGATAATATCTAAGAGTTGTTAAACTGGGGTTTCCCTTTAAAAACACTGTGCTAACAGAAGACATTTTATTTTACATGCATTCATTCTCTGACTTACTGGAACATGAATGAATTGATTTTTGCCACATACAACTTTACCTCGAACATAATCTGTTTCTTTAGATTCTGAAAAAAGTCTGCAGCAAAATTAGAAAAAATTGAATTGGAGGAAATAATTACTAATGAGAATCTCTGAATTTAGCTCTGAAGTAGATTGGCTAATAGAGTAGGTGAGAAGGAAAGAAGCTGCTGCCTCCTCATGGGTAATATAAAGGGAAGAATTGAGGAATTTATGGCAGACTGTATTCTGTGAATAGTTTGCTGGCAGTGGCTGTTGCAGGGTGCTGATTTCCGTTCTGTCAGTCACTGTGAGAACATTTAAAACAAATACAAGATATGTTTTCTGTATATGTAAGGAAATAAGATTAATTCTGTAAATGGTTGCAATGGTCATGGGTACCCTGGTATAAACCAAAGCTTTAAGGTAAGTGGGAAATTTTAGTATTGGGCCCTAAGGGGACACAAGCACTGTGTGGGGGCACAAATGGGAAATAACTAAGGTGTGAGGGCACAAAGGGGACAGGGTGGGATTGGGCGTGTATAGATATGCATTAGGTTAGAGATGTGGCTTAATGTAAAATAATTGGCTGATAATTACAGTAATGGTGCACAAAATTCCCCTACTGTGACGAGTAGTTCCACATATCCAGTAAGTAATGGTGCTCGGTGTCATCAGTGATAGCCATCGTTCAATATAAGGGAAATCCACAAAGCTCACCATTAACAACAACAAATACTTTCTTTTTAGTGTTCCATTGCAGGTAATACACAGGATACAAACATATGGAAATCGTGTCCTCAGATGCTTTCTGCAGGTCAATCTCCATGTGTTTGTCTCACTTGTATTACCTTCAGTGAAACACTTAAAATAAGGATTTCTGCTATTGGTGAGTGCTGTGGACTTCGCTTACTTTTAATCTTTATTTATGTGTGTATAGTGTGTGTGTATATATATATATATATATATATATATATACATTTGTGGTCATGGCTACGGCCAAAACCGTACAGAGATAACACCAAGACTAAACCTAATGTAACTGGACATATCTTGGCTAACCTGACTGAATGGCTGTTGCTGTGCCCTTTGCCATTGCCGTGGGTAGGCCTATAACAGGGCATACCCTGTGGAAAGAAAAGTAGAAGGGGGGGAGGGTGGGGCACCTGACAACACACGCCCCTGGGTGAGGGCGTGCTTCGTTTATGAAGTGCCTCCGCCCCTCCCACAAACACAGCCTTTACTATATAGTGTCTTTATATACGTCTCGATGCTGCATGTCTGCCGTTGCCGGTTGAGTAGGGAACCTGTTGTTTAAAATTTGAATCCCATCCCTGGTTACATCCCCAATTGCTTGAGTGCTACGTCACACACATCATTTATATAACCTCTACATCCAATCACTGGCCTCAGTGTTGATGCATGTTACCGCCGAGGCCAGTGAATAGTTGTAGAGGTTATATGAATAATGTATGTGATGTTATCTGCAGAATAAGTGGGGAGCACTGGCAGCAGTACTGGATCGGTGAAGGATTTTACTGGTGAGTAACAATATGTTTTTTCTTAATACCACTTCCTGCTTTTTGGTGTACTTCTTAACATCCTAGACAAGTCCTTTAACCAGTTCAGGACTAGGGTAATTCCAGTCTTTAGGGCCAGATGCAGTTTTTTTCACATGTCAGTTCAATGGCTATAATTTACAGTACTTTTCGCCCTATAAGATGCACCTGCCAATAAGATGCACCTAGGTTTTAGAGGAGGAAAATATGAAAATAAATATTTTTCTTCTGACCTCAGCTCAGAGCCCCAAGCAGACCCATGATGTTAATCAGACCTCAGATCAGACCCCCAGTGTTAATAAGACCCCCAATTAGACCTCAGATCGGACTCCCAATGTTAATCAGATCTCAAAACAAACCCTCAATGTTAAACAAACCTCAGCTCAGAGCCATAATTAGACCCTTAGGCCTCTTTTACACGGCCATTGCGGGTGCGTTGCGGGCAAACATGCGGGTGCGCTGCGGGAAAATATGCGATTTTTCCACGCGAGTGCAAAGTGTTTTAATGCGTTTTGCACGCGCATGGAAAAATCAGCATGTTTGGTACCCAGACCCGAGCCCGGACTTCTTCACTGAAGTTCGGGTTTGGGTTAAGTATTCTGTAGATTTTATTATTTTCCCTTATAACATGGTTATAAGGGAAAATAATAGCATTCTCAATACAGAATGCTTAGTAAAATGTGGATGGAGGGGTTAAAAAAAAATTAACTCACCTTATCCACTTGATCGCGTAATTGCAATCTCTTCTTTCTTCTTTAATCATGTGAGCTGCCGGCTAAAGGACCTGTGGTGACATCACTGCACTCATCACATGGTCCAATCACATGGTCCACAGAAGCTTGCCATTTTCACGCAGCCCCATTCCCTTTTATGTGGCCTGCGTTGCTTGAAAAACACACAATATAGAACATGCTGCGATTTTCACGCAACGCACAAGTGATGCGGGAAAATCACCGCTCATCTGCACAGCCCCATAGAAATGAATGGGTCCAGAAGAACGGATCTGTCAATGCTGTATTTTTAATGCCGGATCTGGCACTAATACATTTCAATGTAAATTAATGCTGGATCTGGCATTCCGGCAAGTGTTCCGGAATTTTGGACAGAGATAATACCGCAGCATGCTGCGGTATTTTCTCCGTCTAGAAAACTTGCAGTGACTGAACTGAAGGCATCCTGATGCATCCTGAACGGATTTCTCTCTATTCAGAATGCATTAGGATAAAACTGATCAGTTCTTTTCTGGTATTGAGCCCCTAGGATGGAACTCAATGCCGGAATAGAATAACGCTAATGTGAAAGTACCCTAAGCCCCCCTATGTTTATAATACCCCAAATTAGACCTCAGATTAGATCCTAAATGTTTATAAGACCCTCCAATCAAACTTCAGATCAGACCCCCATATTAATCAAAAAAATCTACTTACCTCTCCCGCTCTGGATGCTGCCACCGCTCTGGAAAACCAGCACCTGCTCTTCCTGCTGCTCTGTGGTCCGGTGTTACACAGAGTGAGGTAACAGAGCGTGCCAACATCCTTGTGCTATGCGCAGGTCACAGCACAGTATGCGGCTGATGAAGACTGGGAAGCGGTGAATACAGAGCCCCCACAGGGAGGGCTGCATTCACCACTCCCCAGTCCTCCTGTAATAATCAGCACCTCCATTATGGAAGCACTCATTAGTATTCACCCCATAAGAAGCACTGACATTGTACCCCCACTTTGGGTGGTAAAATGTGAATCTTATAGGGCAAAAAATACAGCATTTATTTGTTGCAGTGTGATTTTTTTTTTTAGCTTCTCTTGGTGAATAATGCAGGTTTATTGTAAAACTTCTGGCCACAGTGGTATTACATTTTAAATATTTAAACTGATGACAGGACCTCTTTAAAGGCTTTATGGTTTGAATATAGTTGTATACTTTGCAATTGTGGTTTTGCCTAGTAGATTTGTAGAGTTGTCCTCTTTGTTCTACTACAGAGATGCATAATTATAAGTTGCTGTGTTTTTACATGTAAGGCCGCAGGACCATGCCCTTGGTGCTTTCCCACAGGTGTATTTCATATGTAACTGTAAGACTGGAGTGAATAAGGGTTTGCTCAGAGCAGTGCTAAATATATTTGCATACTAGCAAGATTGTTAACAGTCTGTCATGCTGTAGGAAAATCCATAAAAATCCATTGTGAATAGGTGATTAATGGCAAGGGCAAATAACGGGGCACAAAATCATCATTCACAGATTTAAGGGGATCCAGGCAATGAACAGTCATCTAAGGCTAAGGTTGGGGGTGGTGGAATCCAGAGAGTATAGCTGCATCCAGGACATGGAGTATAATAAGTCATGAAAGGACTCTCTCCATCATATGTGAAAGCCAGTACTATGAATTACATGAACTAGTTGGGCTGCCCTGCACTCATTTTGCATTTGAGTCCAGACACTTTAAAGGGGTTGTCCCATTACAACGACTTATCCCTTATCCATAGGATAGGGGGAAAATGAATGATTTATGGGTGTCTGACTGCTGAGGGCCCACATGATCACTAGAACTTGGCCCATGTTACTCTGTTTGAATGGAGAGTGGGACACATATTTGTATCTGCCACTCCTATTTTATGTGACTGTCGGAGATAGCCTAGTACAAGCGACCGAGTACAGCCCCATGAATGACGCAGCATTGAGCGTGTGTGTTGCTACTCCATTGAAACAGGAAACGTGGGCTGTCGTTCTAGTAATCAGAAGGGATTCCAATGGTCAGCCCCCCACCAATCAGATACCTATAAGTTGTTATAACAGCTTAACCACTTTAAGTTACCAAAAGCACCAGAGTAAGGCCAAAGAGGAGCCAAAGCAGACAGTGTCAGAATCAGAAGAGATATGTACACTTGTATATATGTATATGAGGATGGAAATAGCAACTTTGTGATATAATGGTTACTACAGTGGTACAAGAACAGAATTAAATAACAAATGGTTTCACTGGCTTAGCAGGTAGGTAGTACTTTTCAGTCAACCACATTTTCTATGCATAGAACTTTATAAAGTTTATTACAGTATTTTGAGAAGAGATTTTTCCACATTGTGATTGTCATTATAGCGTAATCAAGATGCAGTTTACACTTTTAAGTTATATAAAGTATATAAAGCAGGATAAGTTATATCATAAAGAAAGTAACAAACAATAACAATAAACAGAACAAAAATACTGTAATGTTGCAATCCGTGTTTGTAGTCATACAGTTCTAATAAGTAAATATTGTATAGTTTGTCTATCACCCATCAGTCCTAGGGAAAGGTACAGGGAATATTATCATAGTCATTAGTGCTGAGTGAGCATGTTCGGCCGAACTGGTGTTCGAATAGCTCGTGTGCTCGAGCACGATTCTCAGTCAGTGTATTTAAATCTAATTTAGCCTCTATTTCAGAAAAATTTCTACCAGGATTTGAACGGATGTTAACCACTCAGCTTTAAAGTTGAATGATAAACTGTGTCAGAAAAACCTGATAGTAGTTTGTCATGTAGTGAGTTTTCCTATACAGAAGTATGATTTTATATTTCTCAGCAGTTTGACATGTAGTTGAATAGCGTAGTGGTAAAGGTTCTTGTCTCTACTGTAGAAGGTTGTGAGTTCAAATCCTGGCAGAAACAGAAGCTAAGTTTAATCTAAATATATATATGTTTTTAACCAAAATATATTTCCATATATTATTATATATTTATAATATATAATATATTATAATATATGTAAATATATTATGGCTAAAAACATCAGTAGTAATTTCCCACATATTATGCATTCATATATATCAGAAGCATGATTTTATCTATTTATCTGTCAAAAATTTTGTGCCATAAATTATTTACAATTACTTAAAAAAATATAAAATATATAAATTTAATGTAGCCTTTATTTCTGAAACATTGCTGCCGGGATTTCAACTCACAACCTTTTACATTAATGTTAAGAATCTTAACCACTACGCTATACAACTACACGTTAACCTGCAGTGAAATATAAAATGATAATTCTGCTGTATAGGAATACTTACTACATGAGAACCTACTATGAGGTTTTTCTGACATAGTTTATCATTCAGCTTTATAGCTGAGTGGTTAAGGTACTTGCCTATTATGTAGAAGGCTGTGAATTCAAAGTGAAAAAAAAATCTTGTATCCTGCTTTAAGTGCTGCACGTACGTGCAGTAAAATCTCATTCAAAATATTTGGGTGGAAAGAATCTTGTATTCAGCACGAAGCGCTGCACTTATACGCAATAAAATCTTTTTTGAATTACTTCATTGGAAAAAAATCTTGTATTCTGTGTTAAGCGATGCACTTATATCCTGCAAATTTTATTTTATATTTTGGTGGAAAAAAATCTTGTATTCTGTGTTAAGCGCTGCACTTATATGCGGTAAAATCTTTTGGGAATTATTTCGGTGGAAATAAAAATTTCTACCTCCTCCATTAACTTCCCCATCTCTTCATTAACATCGTACGCACTAACTTTACACCCCCCAGCTATATATATAAGTGGTGCCAGCACCACCTAGGAGCGAATAAAGGTAAATGATACTGCGAGCCTGTTAAAGGGAACTACAGCATGATACCACAATACATTTGATATAACATTTAGCAAGAGTTTAAAGTGCCCACATATAGCACATAGTGGGACACTGCATCAAGATGAATCAGGTGTGGATCAGCCAGGATTTCCAAACACCAATGCATGATGCATCAGACTAGATCATCCATGGTGGCACACCAACAATTTGACAAAAGAGACCGGTTTCTTCTGGCTACCTGCCTCAGCTACTATTCTGATGCTGTTACCCGCCTGATGCCACACATCTTATGCCAAGTGCTCCTTCTTTCACCCATCATCTTCAGCGGGTACTAGTATTGCCACCCACCTCCACAGTATGTCACCTTGCCACTCTGTGGCCTCCTGATGCTGCCACTACCTCCAGACTCTGTCATTGTGCCACTCTGTGGCATCCTCCTGATGCTGCTGCTGCCGACACCTCCACATTCTGTCATTGTGCCACTCTGTGGCCTACTCATGCTGTTGCCTCTCCAGACTCTGTCATTGTGCCACTCTGTGGCCTCCTCCTGATGCTGCTGCTGCCACCTCCAGACTTTGTCATTGTGCCGCTCTGTGGTCTCCTCATGCTGCCATGTCTACACTATGTCACCGTGCCATTTTGATGTATCATGCTGCTGACAAGTCCACACTATGTAACCTTACCACTCTGTGACCTACTGATGCTGCCATGTCCACACTATGTCACCTTGCCACAATGTGGCCTACTGATGCTGCCATGTCCACACTATGTCACCTTGCCACTCTGTGGCCTACTGATGCTGACATGTTCACACTATGTCACCTTGCCACTCTGTGGTCTTCTCATGCTGCCATGTCTACACTATGTCACTGTGCCACTCTGATGTATCATGCTGCTGCTGCTGCCAAGTTCACACTATAACACCTTGCCACTCTGTGGCCTACTGATGCTGCCATGTCCACACTATGTCACATTGTCACTATGGGGCTTCCTGATGCTGCCAAGTCCACACTATGTCATCTTGCTCCTCTGTGGCCTACTGATGCTGCCAAGTCCACACTATGTCACCTTGCCACTCTGTGGTCTCCTCATGCTGCCATGTCTACACTATGTCCCTGTGCCACTCTGATGTATCATGCTGCTGCTGCCATCTCCTCACTATGTCACCTTGCCACTCAGTGGCCTCCTGATGCTGCCAAGTCCACACTATCTCACCTTGCCCCCTGTGGCCTACTGATGCTGCCGTCCACACTATGTCACCTTGCCAATCTGTGGCTTACTGATGCTGCCATGTCTACACTATGTCAATGTGCCACTCCGATGTATCATGCTGCTGCTGCCATCTCTACACTATGTCACGTTGCCACTCTGTGGCCTTCTGATACTGCCAAGTCCACACTATATCACCTTGCACCTCTATGGCCTACTGATGCTGCCAAGTTTACACTATGTCAACTTGCCACTCTGTGGCCTCCTGATGCTGCCCTGTCCACATTATGTCACCTTTCTACTCCGTGGCCTATAGATGCTGCCATGTCCACACTATGTCAACTTGCCACTCTGTGGCCTCCTGATTCTGCCATGTCCACACTATGTCACCTTTCTACTCCGTGGCCTATAGATGCTGCCATGTCCACACTATGTCACCTTGCTTCTCTGTGTCCTACTGATGCTGCCATATCCACACTATGTCACCATGCCCCTCTGTTGTATGAGGCTGCTGCCATCTCCACACTATGTCACCTTGCCACTCTGGCCTCCTGATGCTGCCATCTCCACACTATGTAACCTGGCCACTTGCTGGCCTCCTCATACTGCTGCTAACTATATACTCTGTGATTGTGCCACTCGGTGGCCTCCTCATACTGCTTTGACCTCCACACTGTCATTGTGCCACTCTGTGGCCTCCTGATGCTGCCGTCACCTCACCACTCTGTCATAGGGACACTCTGTGGGCTTCTCATGCTTTTCCCACCCTCCCCACTTCATGACTGGACCACTATTTTGGCTTTCAGCCTGGGTGACATCATCATTTATTTGACCTTTCTTCTGATCTGTCAGAAGGAAGGTAAAATGAGATGCACAACGGATCCTGTCTGTGAAGCAGCTGTAAGGCCTGTATGGTCCCATCAGAAATGGCTTATGATTTGGTAGCCAAAAGCAGGAGTGGGTACAAAACACAGAAGACGTGCATATTCCATTCACGTGTTAGCTCTGTTTTAGATTTACTCCTGTTTTTATTGGCATTAGCAATACTGAGCAAATGCTGACCGAGTGAAGGCGTATGCTCCACAGACAGGATCCGTTTTGTGTGGGCTATGGTTCTGATAGATCACAGGAAGGGCAAAACAATTAGTGACGTGAACACAAACTTACTGCTGACATCCTCTCCACTCTGCCGGGGGGCTCTAATTGTATAGGAGCTTAATAGAACAGGTTCTGTAGACATCTATGTGGAATCAGCTGACGATGGTGTAAATGGATGGTGTGCTTCTTCTTGACACTAACATCGACTTATAAGGCTGAGTTCATACTTGAGTTATTTGGTCAGTGTTGGCCCCGTGACTGCCCAAATAAGTGAAGTGTGCAGTGATTCTAAGAGCGAGGCCTGTCATCTGCATGTCATACTGACTTATAGTATTATTTCACTTACACAGCAGACTCCCTATGCGTTTTACTGCAAGGCACAGTGTTCTAAACCACTATAAAGGCCCTCTGCAGCCTGAAAATAGCAGTTTTTTAACATTATTCATTGCAAATAAATTCAGATCGAAGGAAATTTTTTGGGAAAATTGGGAAAATTCGGCGAACTGGGCGAATCGAATTTTAAAAAAATTCGCTCATCTATAGTCTAGAGATGGCCCGAACTATCCGCCGGCAAACAGTTACCGGCGAACATAGCTTGTTCGCGTTTCGCCTCAATGGGCGAACACATGCGATGTTCGGTCCGCCCCCTATACATCATCATTGAGCAAACTTTGACCCTGTACCTCACAGTCAGCAGACACATTCCAGCCAATCAGCAGCATACCCTCCCTCCCAGACCCTCCCATCTCCTGAACAGCATACATTTTAGATTCATCTGGAATTTGCAGTCTTAGTGAGAGGAGGGAGAGTGTAGTTGCTGCTGATTTAATAGGGAAATCGATAGCTAGGCTAGTGAATTCAGTGTCCACTCCAGTCCTGAAAGACTCATCTGATCTCTGCTGTAAGGACAGCGTCCTGACAGCACCCCAAAAAGCCCTTTTTAGGGCTGCAACATTAGTCTGCTTTTTTTTCCTTTATATGCATATTGCAATTGCATGGCCTGCCTGTGTGTGAGGAGCTGCAGGCCCACAGACTGTAGTGTGCCCACTGCCAGTGCCCACCCCTGTCATCTTACGTGGCACAGGACTTTGCATCAAAAAAAGGCATTTAATTTTTACACTTTAATCTAAGGTTAGTTGCCTGCCAGTGTGTGTCAGGCTGACTTCCGCTGACTGTAGTGTGCCCACTGCCAGTGCCCACCCCTGTCATCCCGTGTGGCACAGGACTTTGCATAAAAAAAAGGCATTTAATTTTTACACTTTAATCTAAGGTTAGTTGCCTGCCAGTGTGTGTCAGGCTGACTTCCAGTGACTGTAGTGTGCCCACTGCCAGTGCCTACCACTCATACCGGCTGGCAGAGGACTTTGCATCAAAAAGGCATTTAATTTTTACACTTTAGTGTAATTTCAGCTGCTTGCCTGCTGCTAGTGTGTGTCAGGCCGACTTCCACTGACAGTAGTGTGCCCACTGCCAGTGCCCACCCCTGTCATCCCGTGTGGCACAGGACTTTGCATCAAAAAAAGGCATTTAATTTTTACACTTTAGTGTAATTTCAGTTGCTTGCCTGCTGCTAGTGTCTGTCAGGCCGACTTCCACTGACTGTAGTGTGCCCACTGCCAGTGCCAACCACTGATACCGGGTGGCACAGTAGCTTGCCGATAAATAAGGCATTTAATTTTTACACATTAGTCTAATTTCAGTTGCTTGCCTGCTGCCAGTGTGTGTCAGGCCCACTTCCACTGACTGTAGTGTGCCCACTGCCAGTGCCAACCACTAATACCGGGTGGCACAGTAGCTTGCCGATAAATAAGGCATTTAATTTTTACACATTAGTCTAATTTCAGTTGCTTGCCTGCTGCCAGTGTGTGTCAGGCCCACTTCCACTGACTGTAGTGTGCCCACTGCCAGTGCCAACCACTGATACTGGGTGGCACAGTAGCTTGCCGATAAATAAGGCATTTAATTTTTACACATTAGTCTAATTTCAGTTGCTTGCCTGCTGCCAGTGTGTGTCAGGCCCACTTCCACTGACTGTAATGTGCCCACTGCCAGTGCCAACCACTGATACCGGGTGGCACAGTAGCTTGCCGATAAATAAGGCATTTAATTTTTACACATTAGTCTAATTTCAGTTGCTTGCCTGCTGCCAGTGTGTGTCAGGCCCACTTCCACAGACTGTAGTGTGCCCACTGCCAGTGCCCACCACTGATACCGGGTGGCACAGTACCACTTATCGGAAAAAAAAAGACAGGCAGAGGCAGGCCACCCCGCAGGGGCCATCGTCGTCGTGGTGCTGTGATTTCCACTGTCCCTGGAATAATGCCTAGTGTTCAGAGGCCACGTACCCTGAACCCGAAAAATTCTGAGGACATAGTTGACTGGCTTAGACAGGACACCCAATCTTCAACAGCTTCCGCTAAGAACCTTGACGCACCATCCTCCTCCAGCTCAGCTTTGGTCACCTGCTCTCAAGTTACCACGCACCCGCCCGCTGCTGATAGGAATAGTACTAGTTAAGACACCACTCATATAGGGTGTCACAGCACATTGCTCTGTGCACGCGCAGTGCCCCAATTTGGGAGTATGAGGACCGACCAAGCTGCTTTTTCCATCTCCCGGTTCCTGAAATCAATTCAGTTTGGTGTATGAGAGTTTGGTTTGTCATTGCAAAGGCAGTCGAAGGTACCAGGCCTAAATTTTTTTTCACAAAAGGCAATCCCTGATATGGGATGTAACAGGGATAAACTGATGAAAATAGTACTACAGAAAATACCACTCATATCGGGTGTGACAGTAAATTGCACGGCGCAGACGCAGTGACCGTGGATTAAAACAGAGTGGAGGGAGCCAGCGTTTTTTTAACCATCTCCCCGTTGGAAAAATCTATTCAATAAATGGCCCCCAGATTGGGGACGTTAGAGGGATTAAACTGATGAGAATAGTACTACAGAAAATACCACTCATATCGGGTGTGACAGTAAATTGCACGGCGCAGACGCAGTGACCGTGGATTAAAACAGAGTGGAGGGAGCCAGCGTTTTTTTAACCATCTCCCAGTTGGAAAAATCTATTCAATAAATGGCCCCCAGATTGGGGACGTTAGAGGGATTAAACTGATGAGAATAGTACTACAGAAAATACCACTCATATCGGGTGTGACAGTAAATTGCACGGCGCAGACGCAGTGACCGTGGATTAAAACAGAGTGGAGGGAGCCAGCGTTTTTTTAACCATCTCCCTGTTGGAAAAATCTATTCAATAAATGGCCCCCAGATTGGGGACGTTAGAGGGATTAAACTGATGAGAATAGTACCACAGAAAATACCACTTATATCGGGTGTGACAGTAAATTGCACGGCGCAGACGCAGTGACCGTGGATAAAAACAAAGGGGAGGGAGACAGCGTTTTTTTAATCATCTCCCCGTTCGAAAAATCTATTCAATTCACCTTTTGGGGACCCTTGGTGTTGTACGTGGCTGGGTGGAGGAAGAAACCTTCAATGACATCACCGGGACGTGGCTAGCTTGGTATCCAACCTTGTGCAAATGGGGAGTTTGCGGTTGTGCAAATGAACAGTTTGTGGTTGTTTGCGGTGCATTAAAAGGGGAGTTTGGTCTGTCAATGTCTGTGAAGCGGGCGTAACCCTTACACTACCTGATCGATACAACATCATACCTGATCGTATACACACACTGGATGTTTTAAAGCATGTTATTCCAAACAATTTAGGAATGTTAGTTGATTTATGCCCTTTATGGATTAAAACCCGACTCTGCGTCCACTACGTAATTTTCCATGGGAGTTTTGCCATAGATCCCCCTCCGGCATGCCACAGTCCAGGTGTTAGACCCCTTGAAACAACTTTCCCATCACTATTGTGGCCAGAAAGAGTCCCTGTGGGTTTTAAAATTCGCCTGCCAATTGAAGTCTATGGCGGTTCGCCCGTTCGCGAACATTTGCGGAAGTTCGCGTTCGCTGTTCGCGAATGGAAAATTTTATGTTCGCGACATCACTACTCTAGTCAGCAGTATCTGATCAGTCGGGGTCTGAATATATGATACCCCAAACAAGCTAACATTTTTCAAGGTCACTAGTTTTTCTACCCTTAACTGATTCAATCTGCTTTTGCTTCTTTGCTTAAAAAATATGTCTACAAACAAAAAATATATTAGAACTTTCTTCCCACATAGGCAGCTTTTCTAATCCTGTGTAAAATGTAGGCAGGCTAACGATCTGTCAAATTTATCACAGTGGCACTGGTTGGTTGATAAATTGCATCTTGCCGGATGATGTAAAACCCCTTGTAAAATTCTAGACACTTTTTTTCTATACTACCTATTGGTTGGATTACAATGCGCCAAAAAGCCACACCACTTTTTGAGAAGCCACCCCTTTCCCTGAAATCCGCATCCATTTCTAAAGCATATAATAAATGTTGCAAGTCATGTGCAGTTTGCCATTTTTTAATTTTTGCACAAATTGAGACATAATTCTGGTGCATTTAGCTTGTAAATCTCCTAAGCAGTTTTTATGGTATTTTTAGTGGCTTCTTTTAAATTCAATTGCACCTTTTGTTGGTCATATTTTTACTTTTGAAAAACACCACTGCAGTCTTGGATGCAGTTTTTTAAGCCAAAGCCATTGTGGATACAGAAGGAAGGAAATGTATAGATTTTTCCTTTATATTTCTCATTCTCATTTTCTAATCCACTTCTGGATTTCACTCAAAAAAGCTGTTTAAAAAAAAAAACTGCCACAAAAACGGTAGATTAAAAGAAAAAACAATGAAAGACAACAAAACACTCTCCAATAGCGCTAGACACCTCAATGTACAACCAGTAGCTGCAGTATCACAGCGGCTCTGCAACACAAAAGACCGCTGTACTCTCTTGAAACAAGATACAATACTCCAATATATATCAATACTGCGCTTATCCCTAATGCTGGTAATACCCCCACTGCACCAGTTTTGGGTTTTCCTTGGAAGTACACTATTCAGCTATGTACCTTTGTGTACTGTGCGGTCCTTCCAAGGTCCCCCCCTTTCTGCCGGTTGTCTACTCAGCGGGGGTAAGGATAGTAAGTGCACTTGTAGTGACTATGCCTGTTTTCTATGTGGAGTCGCGCCCCGGCTGGTGGTGCGGCTCCAATGCTGTGGTTTTCTCGCTCGCTTGGAGCGGGGAGTGATGTCACTACTGTGGCTACGGCAAGTCACATTAACCACAAGACTTCTCTCTACGCGTTTCGGATAGTGCGCTATCCTTCATCCGGAGACTTGGCTGATAGTCCCTGTTGAATCTATCTTTTATATAGGTTACCATACACCCTTACATCCCCGCCCATAGTTAACCCGTCTATAGCCACTATATATTGACAATGATTTTAAGTGTGTGGTCGCCTTTCCTACACTGTGTTGCCATTTTAAAATGTTGTTATTCTGGACACTTTTTCCGATGTTCACATTAGTATGGGACAATGGTACCCCCTATTCGAATGCAAACAATTCTATTTCCATATTTAAACCTGCCGGTGCAAGGGTGTCCATGTTAAATATCCACCTTGCTTCTGCTTTTGACATGTTTTCGATGTAATCACCACCCCTTGCACCTCTTTTTACTATTTCCACCCCACAAAATTTTGAACCATCAAATTTACCCTGGTGTTTTTCTTTATAATGGCATGATAATGGACGATCCTCATACTGTCTTTCAATATTATATATATGTTCACCTATTCTTTTTTTCAAGGTGCGTTTTGTGCGGCAAATATAAATTTTACTGCATGGGCACGTGATTCTATAAAATACTCCTTTTTTATCGCACGTGATGAACTCGTTTATATTTTATATATATACATATTTATACATATTTTTTGTATTAGTGATTTGGATCTGTTTTTTATTTTGTGGGACTTTTTTACAGCCTTGACATTTTTTGCATGGAAAGAATCCTTTTAGTGTATTTCCTCCTCAGATCTCTCTGATAACTATTTTTCATCATCGTACCCTTCATAGTAGAGGCTATACTATTGCCTACATTTCGTGTCTTGCGATACATGAATCTGGAGGCATTTGGGATTAATTCTCCGATTATTTTATCCTCCTTAATATCACCCAATGTTTTTTGATCAATTTTTTGAAAACGGACACTTGACTGTTATATGGTACTATTATGGGTGAAATGATTTGTAGTTCTGCTGTTTGTAAATGTTTATCTACTCTAGTTTCCAGTAGCTCTTGTCTGTTTATTTGTCCTACCTCTGTTTTGTCTCTTATCATCATATGTGTATCATACCCCTTATTCTCAAACATTGTTTGCATTCGGATGGCTTCCAAGTCTACTGATGAAGGATAGCGTACTATCCGAAATGCGTAGAGAGAGGTCTTGTGGTTACTGTGACTTGCCGTAGCCACAGTAGTGACGTCACTCCCCGCTCCGTGCGAGCGCGAAAACCACAGCATCGGAGCCGCGCCACCGGCTGGGGCGCAACTCCACATAGAAGACAGGCATAGTCACTACAAGTGCACTTACTATCCTTACCCCCGCTGAGTAGACACCAGGCAGAACGGGAAAACACCGTGGAAGGACCGCACAGTACACGAAGGTACATAGCTGAATAGTGTACTTCCAAGGAAAACCCGAAACTGGTGCAGTGGGGGTATTACCAGCATTAGGGATAAGCGCAGTATTGATATATATTTAAAAAAAAAAAACTCTTCCATAAAACCATTCTTCAGCCTTTGGGATAATGCCTGAAAACACACCATGACTGAAGCATGCCACTGACCTAAAAAAACACTTGGCTGCAGCATTATACATTTTTAGAAAAGCAATGTAAAAATATAAATATATATGAAACCAACATTCATTTGTTCAATTGTCATGTGTTAGTTTATACCTACTTGTCATTGCTATGTTTAGCAGAAAATATATAATTTGGGCATATATATTATTAATTCAATTGCAGTATCCTGCCACACACTGCTAGACACTGTAATTGTGTTTCATAGAAATGTGCTAACTGTAATGTACAGTAATGTCCTAATGCAATATGTAAAGCTGTAAATTCCTATTAACAGGCTGGCAACCACCACTTTACATTAGTCACCACCAGATGGCAATGGTAGACTCCCCAATAATAGGGACATGCTAGACACCAGAAGTCCACCATGTAGCTACCACTTTAACCCCCTTGGCAGTGGTCAGGCTGAGGGTGGTTGGAGGAGGAATCATCAGAAGCTAGCTAGCACAAACCAGTGTATACTTGGGTATAAAGCAAGTGTAGTGGAGATAGCAGCATTCTCTAGCTTATGGACTTCACAGCACCTAGTGACCGGGAGAAGCCACAAGTACCTGGACACACCATTACAACTAAGTGCAAAGTTGTGTTTTGCCACATTTCTCTATGGACCGTGTGGAACCATTTCTGTTGGCAACCAGTACAAAGAATGGAGCAGAAGTCGAATGCCTGTTGTTACGGAGAACCGCACTGTAGGTTGTAGAAAGGAAGAAAAACATAGAGAAGAAGATATCCAGTACCTGGCTACACAGAAACACAAAGTCAGTCAGCACGTCCCTGCATGCAGGTGCACGTAGCCATGGCAAAATGTACATACAAACACAGAAATGCAACAGCACTCTGCAACCAGCACTCTGCCCGGCCTCTATACTAGAAGTTATCAGAGGCGTTAGTGTACATTTTGATCAAAAAGTAATAAGCCACTCGCATGCTGAGCCCACTGTGTACTCTTCCTGGAGCCAGATGGCTATTAGTAGGTATTATGAATGCAAGTTCAGTTTTATACTTATTCTGATTAAAATCATCCTCAAGGGCAGACAAACTAGTCAGGTGTGCACGACTGAAAGGAGGCCGCCACACCTCCAGCGTATACTACACAGAAACATAAGTGGGGGGTCAATCAGAATGTCCCTGCATGCAGGTGCACGTAGCCATGGCAAAATATACATACAAACACAGAAATGCAACAGCACTCTGCAACCAGCACTCTGCCCTGCCTCTATGCTAGAAGTTATTAGAGGCGTCAGTGTACATTTTGATCAAAAATAATAAGCCACTCGCCGCACCAAGGCCGCCTCTATGAGTGGTCCTAACGCTAAATCCTACCTTTTATGGGCCATGACAGCCACATAAAATCCAGGGAGTGCAGGCCCAGCATGCATGCTAGGATCCACTGTGCTGATATCCAGTACCTGGCTGTTAGGACGTCGACCAGTTACCTAATAAGCACAGATAAAGGACTTACTGATACCAGCAAAAGGAATTATATCAGTGTTATCAGAACATTAAAGCCTCTTAGTCCCCCAACTGAGCCTGTTACCTGGATTTACTGCACAAGAACAGAAGTGTATCTCAATGATAACTGATCCTGTAACTGTAACCTCAAGGCAAGTGATTCTCAGTAAATGTTCCATTTATTTATTCAAAAGGACTCCTCTTCATTCTAACACCTCATTTGCACCAAAGGGTGCTGGTATTAAAAGCCTCAGGGACCCTGCCTTTCACTTAAAACCATATCACCAAGGCTACCTCAACCAACACCTGGTAGGAGATCCCTCAACACCAGGGTGTGCCCCAAAGGAATCCCATGCCTTCCTTCCATGCACCGGCCCAGGAAGCTGCAGAAACGTGGGTACCAACTACTACACCGATCAGGCCACCACACTCACACATTAGCACATTGGTCATGAAAGGGTTAACATGTAAATCAACACTAGTCCTCAGAGAAAACAATTCCAAACATTAGTGGAAATAGGGAGACTCAATTCCATTTTAGAAAAACTCATTTGAATGCAGCAGTCCTAGGCTAATAATATTCCTGATTAGCTGTGATATACTCATTTATCGTTTAGAGTTTCAGGCAGTCCCATTGATCTACATGTTCTGACCAAATCAAGAATTGATCTGCTGAGCAGGTAAATCTTTTTAATGATGCGGCGAGAAAAGTTCTACTGCCCTTAAGGAAACAATATAGAAAAAATAGAGTATTTACCATAAATATATTTCATAGACTATGATGACAATAGGAGAAAGCAACCTAAATTAGAGAAAATGAGCTTCAGATTTGCACTAATGAAGCTGTTCATTCCAGTGTCAATCACTTTCATTGAGGACGGATGGTGGACCTGATGCGCTTATTTCATACGTTTCATAGCCAGTAGGAATTCTGAAATTCTTCTTCTGGATGTGCCATTTTTATAGTTGTGATGGGGTCCAGGTAATTATTGAAGAAGATGGGTCAGCACTGCGGTTTGCACTTGGTGCATGCATCCAGGGAAGGCGTCCCGCTAGTATATAGCAAAAAAGTACTGGCACTCTTTTAAAAAGGTACCATGCCAGACACAGCCCGTGGATGGGGCCCATTTCTGATGAATAAAAAAAAAGCATATCCTTTTTCTAACCCTGGACAGTCCAATTTAATCCTGCAATATTTATGTAGTTATGATACTGAAGGATTTTCTTTTTCTATCCTTTGTATGTATAATATGTAGCTCCACAATTGTCTCTAAGAAATTAATATGGATAAAAAAGTAACCCTATTGGTCACCAAGGCTGGACTTGTTTGGCACATATTATTGAATATCTAAGAACCACTGGGGATTTGGTAAAGTAACCATAACCATCCTGAGTTGTGGATGTGACCTATAAAAGAGTTTGTCTGTGTTATTTCTATTATTTTTTTTAAAGGTGGTGTAACGGAGCTCCGTGTACTCCGACCGAGTACCCTCCGTCGATGGACGCTTCCTAGCTTGCGCCGAGGACCACAAGCACCGCACTGGACACCACAGCCACCGCAGACTCCACAACCGCCGTAGCTTAGCTGGAGCCTCGCCGTCTTCCGTCCACCCTGGATTGGCTTCTGTCCTTCAGTAGAGCGTATCCGGAACAAGCTCTTAAAAGGGCTGAGTGATTAAAGCTCAAGGGAGTATGTAGAACATAGCAATCCCCAGTGTGATATAGCAGTTTCCTCCAATAACGAGTCAAGGCTGCGATTTGAAGGTCAAGCTAGGACTCCTGTCCTGGGGCATACAGCCTCTATTATTTACAATCCACAAACATAGTACAGCCCACAGGGGTTTGAAATACAACCAATCAATCCGTACAATAAACACAGACACTCCCACACAAAATACAGCAACCAATCAACATACAGCCAGATATATCACAACCCCACATGCATGGTCTATTGTGCTGGCTGATTAGGTCTGCAGGCAATGTCCATTGTGAATGTTGATTAGGTCACAGGTAATGTCCATTGTGGATGTTGATTAGGTCACATGTCCATTGTGAATGCCAACTGTCACTGGGGCCATAGTCGCAGGGTAAGAGGCTAGCAAGCATGCCTCTCCAATGACCAGGGATAAATGGCAGTTTGTCACATATCTCCCCTTTGGGGGAAAGACTAACCAGGCACCTGACCTCCTGTCGGTCAGTGCCTACGTTAGTCGATCCACCAACCCACAATAGACAAATGCCAGAGTAGCCCACCCACAACAAACAGGTACAAGAGTGACCCACCCACAAGAAGCAGTTACTGCACCCGGATATTCCTCTGGGGTGCTGGGGCAACATGCTGTGGGGACTTGAGGGAGGGCAGAGGCCGACTGCACTCTGCCCAGCTGCCAGCTCTCCTACTGGTATAACCTGCAGGACCTCAGGCTCTGGACAGGGGACAAAGGGAGGGCAGAGGCCGACTGCACTCTGCCCAGCTGCCAGCTCTCCTACTGGTGTAACCTGCAGGACCTCAGGTTCTGGACATGGGACAAAGGGAGGGCAGAGGCCGACTGCACTCTGCCCAGCTGCCAGCTCTCCTACTGGTATAACCTGCAGGACCTCAGGCTCTGGACAGGGGACAAAGGGAGGGCAGAGGCCGACTGCACTCTGCCCAGCTGCCAGCTCTTCTGCTGGGGGGCTGGGAACATAGTCCGGCTCAGTAGCCAGGGGAACATGGGCGCCAGTGGGGGTTAAGATCACCTCTGTAGACCCTGGGGCCAAGTTAGGTGTTAGCTGAGGAGGAGAGTTTGTACTTACCCCCTCCTCTTGTTGTCCCGGTGCGGGTAGTTGGGGATCTGGACAGGCTGTCCAGCATCCCTGTAGGTCAGGCACAGAGACCACGGTCCCATCTGCGCCGTCTGGGAGATTGGTGTCTCCCCTTGTTAGGATAAGCTGCCGCTGGGGAGAGGGGGTGCTGTGTTCCTCTCCCTGAAACTCAGGCTGCCACTGGAGTGGGAGACCGCCTGTCTCCACTCCCGTAACATTGTCCTGCTGCTGGAGAGAGAGACCAACTGTCTCTGCTCCCTGTAGGACACACTGCTGCTGGGGGGAAAGGACGACACCTTCGGCCCCCTGGACTTCACACTGCCGCTGGGGGGGAAGGATGCCACCTTCGGCCCCGTGGACTTCACACTGCCGCTGGGGGGGAAGGATGGCACCTTCGGCCCTCTGGACTTCACACTGCCGCTGGGGGGGAAGGTCGACACCTTCGGCCCTCTGGACTTCACACTGCCGCTGGGGGGGAAGGACGACACCTTCGGCCCTCTGGACTTCACACTGCCGCTGGGGGGGAAGAACGACACCTTCGGCCCTCTGTAACTCACCCTGCCGCTGGGGAGGAAGGTCGACACCTTCGGCCCTCTGGACTTCACACTGCCGCTGGGGGAAGGACGACACCTTCGGCCCTCTGGACTTCACACTGCCGCTGGGGGAAGGACGACACCTTCGGCCCTCTGTAACTCACCCTGCCGCTGGGGAGGAAGGTCGACACCTTCGGCCCTCTGGACTTCACACTGCCGCTGGGGGAAGGACGACACCTTCGGCCCTCTGGACTTCACACTGCCGCTGGGGGAAGGACGACACCTTCGGCCCTCTGTAACTCACCCTGCCGCTGGGGTACAGGGACAGAATACTTTGCCATCTCTGCCCGATGTTCTGCTTCCTCCTGCAGATCCCTTGCCAGTTCTCTCCTTATTTTCTGTACAAGTTCCTCTGTTAGGTAGGGCCTGTAGAGATCCAACCGCCCCTTCAGCATAGCGTCAAACCGTGCGTGACTATACCAATACTCAAGGTTTGCTTGGTGTTCCCAGGATGCTGCTCCTCGCACTAGGGAAGCCATCCCACCGCTGGCCACCAATGTAACGGAGCTCCGTGTACTCCGACCGAGTACCCTCCGTCGATGGACGCTTCCTAGCTTGCGCCGAGGACCACAAGCACCGCACTGGACACCACAGCCACCGCAGACTCCACAACCGCCGTAGCTTAGCTGGAGCCTCGCCGTCTTCCGTCCACCCTGGATTGGCTTCTGTCCTTCAGTAGAGCGTATCCGGAACAAGCTCTTAAAAGGGCTGAGTGATTAAAGCTCAAGGGAGTATGTAGAACATAGCAATCCCCAGTGTGATATAGCAGTTCCCTCCAATAACGAGTCAAGGCTGCGATTTGAAGGTCAAGCTAGGACTCCTGTCCTGGGGCATACAGCCTCTTTTATTTACAATCCACAAACATAGTACGGCCCACAGGGGTTTGAAATACAACCAATCAATCCGTACAATAAACACAGACACTCCCACACAAAATACAGCAACCAATCAACATACAGCCAGATATATCACAACCCCACATGCATGGTCTATTGTGCTGGCTGATTAGGTCACATGTCCATTGTGAATGCCAACTGTCACTGGGGCCATAGTCGCAGGGTAAGAGGCTAGCAAGCATGCCTCTCCAATGACCAGGGATAAATGGCAGTTTGTCACAGGTGGGGATGCTATTAGAACAATAAAAAAGTTATACTCACCATCTCATCATATACTCACCTACTCACCTCCTCTCCTGTCCTCCACATTGCTGCAGCCATGATTACATGTTTTGACTGCAGCCATGATGTGCCCATATACCACATGTAACTACTGTAGTCAATCACTGGCCTCGGCGGAATAAGGCACAGGGCCACTGAAGCCAGTGATTGACTGCAGAGGTCATGTTAAGTAAATGAGTATGTCATTGCTGCAGTTAGGAAAACAAAGCCCGGTAGGGGGAGCGGGTCAGCAGTACTGGAAAAGAGGGGGTTCAGGATAATGGGTAGATTTTTAATAATTATTCTGTTAGCGTATTAGGCAATGCTTTTAAATGTGGGTTTTATCCATCACAGGCGCTGTAATATTTCTCTTTGCAGTGGCCAGGATAAATATTGGTGGTAGTACAATATTCCTACTGGGACATGGACCAATTAGAGTTGCGTGGTGCCACATATCTGTTCTCGATTCATTGTGATTGTACATCTGATGCTTACATTCATAGGATTTCCAGTAGCATTGTAGTTTAAAAGGATTATTAGAGCTTATTTTTTTCATTTCTGGGTCTTCTCACAGTCACCTCAGCAGGCAGGTAGGTAAGAACATTTGCATGGCTATGCGCATATTTATATGCATTTTCCTTGTGTAAGACTTTGATGAATGAGCTCTCTCTATACATTACCTATGAATACATAGTCACATTGTCATTTAGGCTGAAAACGATACAAATTCAAGCATTTACTTTCTGATCACCCCATTGTGTTGAATCAAAAGAAGGTGAAAAGGTAATACATTTCGATTGACTCCAAAATTACAATTTGAATTTTTGTTAAAGCAACGTCTCAACATGCAATATCATATTACGTTATGATTTGTTAAAATGACACCGATTTTGTTATTCACAAGCTTAACAGATAATGAATTTATCACCATATTTTAGGTTGGCATTAAAAATTACTCTAATGAATATTATTGCCTATTGTCTAGATTCTGGCAGACATGGCCCATTTGTTGGAAGGCTCATCCTACATAAAAAAAATCATGCAACACAATAGCTAATTTTAAAGTAGGAAACTGGAATAGGTTACAAATAAATTTTATATGGGGGTTGCACCTGTTATCACACAGAAATAGAGGAATATTACAGTCATGTTTTTCTATTTAAGAAATGGTGTAAAATGATTAAAGTAGTTAGTACTCAACTCACTGATCCCAGGTCACCTGCCAGCCACTACAATTTCTGGTCTCTCTCCAAACAGACAATCACTGATGTTAGTGGTGACCATTGTGGCCAGTGACTGGCTGCAGCGTCCTACTGTATGCCTGTGTCAAGAGGGGATCAGGAAGTAGAGAGACCAGTGTGAGACTCACAAAACATCTGAATGAGGCTCCATTCACACGACCGTATGTTGTCCGCAAAAAAACGGATCAGTGTCCGCAAAAAAACGGATTGCATTCCGTTTTTTTGCTGATCCATAGACTTCAATAGGGCCATGTCCTATTGAAGTCTATGGATCAGCAAAAAAACTGATTGCATTCCGTTTTTTTGCGGACACGGATCCGTTTTTTTGCGGACAACATACGGTCGTGTGAATGGAGCCTAAGGCTACATGCACACAAACGTATTTTGTTTCCATGTCCATTCAATTTTTTTTGCGGATAAGATGCAGATCCATTCATTTCAATGGGTCCGCAAAAAATGCTGACAGCACACCGTGTACTATCCGCATCCATATGTCTGTTCCGTAGCCCCGCAAAAAAAATAGAGCATGTCCTATTCTTGTCCGTTTTACAGACAAGCATAGGCATTATTACAATGGATCCGCAAAAAAAATTGATGCCATACGGATGTCTTCCGTTTTTTTTTTGCGGATCCCCAATTTGTGGACCGCAAAACACATGCGTTCGTATGCATGCTACATGCACCAGTAGTGGGGGATCAGTGAGATAAGTTTTGCTTATTTCACATTATTTTGACTGTTTTTTAAAATTGTCAGTGACTGGACAACCCTTGCAATCAGTTCAGTCCAAGCACTAGTGAGCCTCTTTGAGCTTTCTGACGGGTACATAAAGAATTATTGGAGATTTTGAAAAACCTTAGCTGTGCCCATTACCTTATCACTTCTGGTGGCAGATGGCAACAGGCAAGCAGAAACAAACCAGTAGTGCCCACCTGCTACATTCACTTACACTCTGCTGACATCTATAATCACAGCAACCACCACAGTGTTGCGAGCATCTCAGGGACTTACTGTTGATGCTGAAATATTTTTATCAAACTTGATATGAGGTATGCTAATGATTAATTCTGGCATATTCATTAGTCTACATTCCTCAATATGCTGAATTAGACATATCATCACTAGAGATGAGCGAATTTTTCAAAAATTAGATTCACCGGTTCGCCGAATTTTTTTTTTTTAAATTCGGTTAGATCCGAATATATTAGCTGCAAATTTATTTATAAAAACAGCTATTTCCTGACTACTGAGAACCTTTATAGTAGTGTAGAACACTGTGCCTTGCAGTAACACACATAGGGAGTCTGCTTTGGTAGTAAAATAATACCATTACTCCGTATGACATGCAGATGACTGTTGTCGCTCTTAGAATCACTGCACACTTCACTTATTTGGGCAGTCACGGGGCCAAAACTGACCAAATAAATCAAGTATGAACTCAGCTTTGCAGGTCGATGATAGCCCCAAGAAGAAGCACACTCCTTTTACACCGTCACCAGCTGATTACACATAGATGTCTACAGATCCTGTTCTATTAAGCGCTTAAACAAGTAGAGCCCCCGACAGAGTGGGGAGGGTGTCAGCAGCCCTTCCTTCTGGCTAACCGGGAGCAATGCCTTGGCGACTACTCAAACAAAACAAGGCATTGCTCTCGGTTAGCCAAAATCCTACTCCACACTGATGAGGGGCAACACCCCGAAACAGCTGTCTGTGGATGGATAACTGGCTTAGGTTTTCCCCGTCACATTCTTAAAGCTTGTAAAAAAAAGCAGGATCTTGACATAGGGGCCACTTAATATGGTGGATTTGGTGATCTCTGTAATGGAGACACTGCTTTGCTCAGTTTTCCTTCCTTTGAGGGATATCTGGCTTTCATTGTATTGTAGACCCAATACTGGGGCTCCACATTTATTCTGCATAATAGTGTGGAGGTGGCAGCAGCATCAGGAGGCCACAGAGTGGCAAGACGACGAGAGATTGTGGAGGAGGCAGCAGCATGAGGAGGACACAGAGTGGCACAATGACAGGGTGTGGCGGTGGCAGAAGCATAAGGAGGCCAAAGAGCGGCAGAAAGACAGAGTCTGGAGGTGGCGGCCGTATGAGGAGGCCACAGTGTCATGACGACAGAGTGTGTAGGTGGCAGCAGCATCATCAGGAGGCCACAGAGTGGCACAAAGACAGAGTCTGGAGGTGACGGCAGCATGAGGAGTACAAAAAAACTTTTAAGCAGCACTACATAACCCAAATTTGGGAGAAAAATCAAAACATTACGGTACCCAGCTGGTGGTCCGATGTTGGTGCAAGCAGATGTAAATCCAGGTTAAGGATCCCAAATAATGAACAAAAAAATAATAAATCCGCAGCACTCTTCCGTTTGCAATGAAGTCCGGTGTCTTTATTTAGATAGCAGCATACAATTGCGACATTTCGACTATTCGTTTCGACTAGAATAGTTGAAACATCGCAATTGTATGCTGCTATCTAAATAAAGACACCGGACTTCATTGCAAACAGAAGAGTGCTGCGGATTTATTATTTTTTTGGCAGCATGAGGAGGCCACAGAGTGGCCCAATGACAGAGTGTGGAAGTGGGTGGCAATAACAGTACCCGCTGACGATGGTGGGTGTAAGAATGAGCACTTGGCATCAGATGTGTGGCATCAGTCGAGTGGCAGCATCAGAAGTAGCTGAGGCAGGTAGACACAAGAAAACGGTCTCTTTTGTCAATGTTTGGGTCAGGCTGCATGAATCATTTAATCTGAAGCATCAGGCATTGGTGGGTGGAAATCCTGGCTGATCCACGCCAGATTCAGCTTGACAAAAGGTCAGTCTCTCCACATTTTATGTGGACAGGCATGTTCGTCTTGGCAACGTGGCAACGTGGAGGCGGAAGCGGTGTCACCTTGCCAAGTTCCTGGTGTGGCTGTGCAGGAACCACATTAACCCAGTGGGCAGTAAAAGACATGTATTGTCCATGACCGTAGTTACAGCTCAACTCGGCGGTGCTGACATGCACTTTGGCAGACACCGACAGGCTCAAGGACTGGCCCACCTTCTGTTCTACATGTGTGTGCAGGGCTGGTACTGCCTTTTTGGCAAAGAAATTAAGTCTTGAGACTCTCCACCTCGGCTTGGCACAAGCCATCAGTTCTCTGAAAGGTGCAGAGTCCACCACTTGGAAAGGGAGGGACTGCAGCACCAGCAACTTGGACAGGAGCACACACACTGTTGTCTCTTGGCAATCGCTTCAGTGATCGATTGCTGATGGAATGACTGACAAGGAGTAGGAGGAGCAGGAGCATCAGGACAAGCAGATGATGGGAAGGACAGACAGCTCCCTTAGGCTGAGGTGGTGGAGCCTTGACTGCCTGAAACCGGGTGCGTGCCACTGGATGATGCAGCTGTTGCTGCGGCATACTAGACCACCACATCGGAGCCACGGTTGTCCCAGACCCTGCATATGTTGACGCCGGGCTGCGGTGCCATCATTGACACCCTGGATACACGCTTCACCTTCTGCCCACATATTCTACATATGGCCATGTTCACCTCCTCTGGCGGCTTAACAAAAAACTGCCACACCGCCGAGTAATTAATTTTACCCCCAACCCTTTGCACTGACTGACTGATTCTGCCGCTGCCTTCGTGAACCCGTGCACCACTACTCCCACTGCTTCCACCCTGCTGACTCCCGGCCACTCTAGTGACTTGCTGGCTCCTCCGCTGGCTCACAGACAAGCTGCAACCCTCTTCTCCCAATGAGAATGAAGCCCCTTCGTCACCTGGCTCCCAAGTGCGATCATCTACATCATCATCATCATCATCGAGTACTTTCTGCACATTACTGATGTCCTCCCCAACCATCTCTGGGTCAGGAGCCTGACTGCTCGCAACACCAGCTCCCACACCACTCTCCTCATCACTTCTGGCCTGCCTAGTGGAGGAAGCAGCGGATGTCTCCTCCACATCTTGGCTGGGCAGTAGCTGCTGACCATCCTCTAGTAGCTTGTCCTCACTGAAAAGTGGAGCCAAGCCAAGGGAACATAATACTTTTTGTGCTCAGGGAACTGAAAATGACAGAGAAAGGTTCAGGACAGGTGGGAGCACAGGGCCTGCTCCTGGGCCATGCCAACTAAGCGTCGTGTCAGATGAACCCACCGACTCTTGGCTGGGGTGTCTGATGTCACTTGGGACGAAGTGGAAAATATTTTTTTATTTCACCACTAAGGCACTAGTACACGGCAAACTGGGCTTTAGAATATATCACTGCACTGTAGAACGGCAATTAGGCCCTAATTTTTTTCAACTTTTACACAAAAGGCTTTTCAACAGATAAGTGCAACGCTGAATGGAGAATATATTTTATGTCGCCACTAATACACAGCAAACAGGGCTTCAAACTATATTACTGCACCGCAGAACGGCAATTAGGCCCTAATTTTTTTCTACTTTTACTCAACGCAAAAGGCTTTTCAGCAGATAAGTGTAACGATGAACGGCAAATACATTTTTATTTTGCCACTAATACACGGCAAACGGGGCTTTAGAACAGATAACTGCACCGCGGAACGGCAAATATATTTTTCCTTTTTCCACTAATACTTGCAAAAAAAAAAGGCTTTAAAACAGATAACTGCACTGCTGAGCAGCAAATATTTTTTTTCTTTTTCCACTAATACTCATAAACAAAAGGCTTTAAAACAGATAACTGCACCGCTGAGCGGCAAATATATTTCTCCTCTAATACACGCAAAAAGGGCTTTAAAACACATACGGTAACTGCACCGCTGAGCAGCAAATATTTTTTTTCTTTTTCCAATAATACACGGAAAAAAGGGCTTTAACCTCTTAAGGACACAGGACATACCCGTACGTCTGTGTCCTGTCCCTAAAGATAGCGCCCGCTCCTGCTTCATGCGGGTGCCTTAGCCGCGGGTGTCCGCATGGTTCTTGTACCAGACACCCGCGGCTAATGTCCGCGACCGGCAGCACTGCCGATCACAGACATTTAACCCCTCAGATGCAGTGGTCAATCCTGACCACGACATCTGAGTGCACACAAACCAAAAGTTTTACTTTCGGTTTGCGTTCCGGCTCCCCCGTGTGGCAATCGGAGGAGCCGGAGCACGACTGTAGTAGCCTGGGTTTCTATGAATAAAACCCAGGCAGCTCTGTAGTATTTCCTATGGAGCCTTGCCTGTAATAGGCTTCATAGGAAATATGCGATCTTTTCATACATTCCAATGCTATTGCAATATCAAATGATTGAAAGTTCCCTATGGGAACTATATAAAAGTATGTTCCCCATACGTCAAACAGCAAAATGGAAAAAAGTGTCCAAATTGCGTATTCGCCATTTTTGGTTGCTTCATTTTCCACAAAAAATTACATAAAAGGTGATCAAAAAGTCAAACACACCACAATGGTATCAATAAAAAGATAATATTATGACGCAAAAAATGAGCCCCCATACAACTCTGTACATATAATTACAAAAAAGTTGTAGGGGTCAAAACATGGTGACAAAGAAGTAAAACAGATTTTTTCCTACTTTTGAATTTTTTTTTCACTATCAAAACGTAATAAAACCTATACATATAGGGTATCGCCGGATTCGTACTGACCTGTAGAGTAAAAGTAACTGGTCAGTTTTATCACACATCGAATGAAGAATTTAAAAATCTGCAAAACTGTGGTGGAATTGCATTTTTTTTTGCAATTTCACCCCATTTGGAATTTTTTTCCTGCTTCACACTACATCATATGAAATATTAAATGGTGTCGTTGGAAAGTACAACTTGTCCCACAAAAAACAAGCCCTCATATGGCTATATGAACCGAAAAATAAAAAACTTCCGGTCCTTAAGGGGTTAAAACAGATAACTGCACCACTTATACACAACAAAAAGGGCTGTAATTTTAGCACTTCACCACACAACGGCTAATAAACCCTTTTTTTTCCACTAATACAAGTCAAAAAATGCTTTAGAACGTATAACTGCACCGCACAAGGGCAATAAAACGTAGAAATATTTCCTTTTAATAAACCCTCTAAATGCTTGTATCAAACAGCACTTGCACCCTAACAAGAACGGTTTGCTGGAATTACAGAGCTGTATAATGGCAATTTGGATACCCAGTCAGTGCAGCAAGGCCTCATAGGATTGTTCCTATTACCCAGGCTGTCACCTTCCCGACTGAACACTGTTCAACAGAAATGCTGGTGAAATGATTTCTCCCTATCCTTTCCCTACACCTTGAATAATCTTTCCCTGCACTTGTAAATCGTTTTTTTTTCACCACAATTAAGTCTTTCCTATCACTGTCCCTAGCGCCTGCAGACACGTCTCTCCCTGCACTAAGCACACTGGTGAATGGCAGAATCTAAGATGTCTGACGCTATTTATAGGGCTAATACATCACAGGGCTGGCTGACTGCTGATTGGCTGCATGCATAGCATTATAGGTGATCCCGCCTTCCCAGAGTTCTTTTGGCCATGTCCTCACACGTGCAGCAGCCATTTTAGGAAAAAATGCCATTTGTTACCAAAACTCGGTTTTGGGTGCCATTCGTTACCAAAACTCGGTTTTGGGTGGGAATCGAATTTTTCCTGAAATTCAAATCGAATTCCACTTTGTCAGCTTCGATTCGTTCATCTCTAATTATCACCAATTATGTATGGTTCATTACATAATGCTAGAAGCTGCAGCTGCTTTTCTTGACCTGTGAGATGTTCAGCTTGCTTTTCTGTCTGATCTGTACATGTTATAATCTAACCATGAAGTGGGTATGTTCAATCACAAACTATTACTGTGCTTTCCTTTTGTCACAAGGTTTGAGATGGAAGATCTATGGCTATACGAAATACTGCCTGGTGGAAGTATGCAGGATTTAATAAAAACAGAGACTTAGGCCTCATGCACACGAACGTGTGCACCCCGTGCCCGTATTGCGGGCCGCAAATTGCGGCCCGCAATGCTCGGGCACCGGCCATGGGGCAGCCGCAGTGGATCGCGGACCCATTCACTTGAATGGGTCCACGATCTGCCCGTTCCGCAAAAAGATAGGACATGTTCTATCTTTTTGTGGGACGGAAGTACGGAACGGAACCCCGCGGAAGCACTCCGTAGTGCTTCCATAGTGTTCCGTTCCGTCATTCCATTCCGCACCGTTCCGCATCTCCGGATTTGCGGACCCATTGAAATGAATGGGTCCGCATCCGTGATGCGGAATGGCCACGGAATGGTGCCCGTCAATGTTAGCGTCAAGAAGAAGTGCACTCCTCTTACACTGTCGTCAGCTGATTCGACATAGATGTCAATAGGATCTGTTCAATTAAATGCTTATACAAGTAGAGCCCCCGACAGAGTGGAGAGGGTGTCAGCAGTAAGTTTGTGTTGACGTCACTGATTAATTTTCCCTTCTCTGATCCGTCAGAACTAGTGTTGAGCGAACAGTTCGAGCATCGTTCGGGTTCGTACCGAATTTTGGGGTGTCCGGGACCCGGACCCGAACCCGGACATTTTCAAAAAAGTTCGGGTTCGGGTTCGTCGTTCGGCATGTATTTAGGCGCATTTTGAAAGGCTGCAAAGCAGCCAATCAACATGCATCATACTACTTGCCCTAAGATGCCATCGCAGCCATGCCTACTATTGGCAGGGCTGTGATTGGCCAAGTGCAGCATGTGACTCAGCCTCTTTATAAGCTTGTGCGCACGTCGGGACGTGCTCACTCCCGATGTGAATAGAACAGGGATAGACGCAGCTGATGCTAGGGCGAGAATAGGCAGGGATAATTGAATAACTGGAAGCAAATTTCTCTCCTCCACCTGTGATTCATCTGAACAACTGCAGCTGAGCTGCTTTTTTGATAGGGATTGGCTATTTTTAGAGTGGCCAGAGTGATTTTTCCATCCACATGTACCTGGGCTGACCGCCGGCCGCCATTTTGCGACTTGTAGTGCTGCAGCAGAAGCTGCCACAGTGTGCATTCCAAAGCTCCAAACAAGTCAGACATCTACACCTGGGATTCAGACCAATAGCGATTTAGCAGCACAGTCCAAGGCTATTTTTTTAAAGGTTGTGCAGACCATTTTGTGGCACATGTTACTGGGCTGATAGGCGGCGGCCATCTTGGGACTAGTGCTGCAGCACAATCTCTCCCAACGTCCATTAATCACTTGTAATAGTGGTCTGTGCCATAGAAATCCTACATCAGGGACTTGGGTGTGCTTGTGTCACCCCTACTAATACCAGTCCACCTGTAATCCATACAGTCAAAAGACTGAAAGTATTCCAGTGAGGGAATTTTTTTTATTTAAAAAGGCCAAGTTAGTTTATCTGGCGTTCAATATACTAGATACAGTTAGGCCTGCGTTTCATACATCTGGAATTAGCAAATTAATGTGCTGGGGTTGGGAAAACATATATGTACCCATACTAGAATCTGTCAAAGAAAGCGGTACTCACATATAACAGTCATTCCATCTGTAATCCATACAGTCAAAAGACTGAAAGTATTCCAGTGAGGAATTTTTTTATTTAAAAAAGGCCAAGTTAGTTTATCTGGCGTTCAATATACTAGATACAGTTAGGCCTGCGTTTCATACATCTGGAATTAGCAAATTAATGTGCTGGGGTTGGGAAAACATATATGTACCCATACTAGAATCTGTCAAAGAAAGCGGTACTCACATGTAACAGTCATTCCATCTGTAATCCATACAGTCAAAAGACTGAAAGTATTCCAGTGAGGGAATTTTTTTATTTAAAAAGGCCAAGTTAGTTTATCTGGCTTTCAATATACTATATACAGTTGGGCCTGCGTTTCATACATCTGGAATTAGCAAACTAATCTCCCAGGTTGGGAAAATATATATGTACCCATACTAGAATCTGTCAAAGAAAGCGGTACTCACATGTAACAGTCATTCCATCTGTAATCCATACAGTCAAAAGACTGAAAGTATTCCAGTGAGGGAATTTTTTTATTTAAAAAGGCCAAGTTAGTTTATCTGGCGTTCAATATACTAGATACAGTTAGGCCTGCGTTTCATACATCTGGAATTAGCAAACTAATGTGCTGGGGTTGGGAAAACATATATGTACCCATACTAGAATCTGTCAAAGAAAGCGGTACTCACATATAACAGTCATTCCATCTGTAATCCATACAGTCAAAAGACTGAAAGTATTCCAGTGAGGGAATTTTTTATTTAAAAAAGGCCAAGTTAGTTTATCTGGCGTTCAATATACTAGATACAGTTAGGCCTGCGTTTCATACATCTGGAATTAGCAAACTAATGTGCTGGGGTTGGGAAAACATATATGTACCCATACTAGAATCTGTCAAAGAAAGCGGTACTCACATGTAACAGTCATTCCATCTGTAATCCATACAGTCAAAAGACTGAAAGTATTCCAGTGAGGGAATTTTTTTATTTAAAAAGGCCAAGTTAGTTTATCTGGCTTTCAATATACTATATACAGTTGGGCCTGCGTTTCATACATCTGGAATTAGCAAACTAATCTCCCAGGTTGGGAAAATATATATGTACCCATACTAGAATCTGTCAAAGAAAGCGGTACTCACATATAACAGTCATTCCATCTGTAATCCATACAGTCAAAAGACTGAAAGTATTCCAGTGAGGGAATTTTTTTATTTAAAAAGGCCAAGTTAGTTTATCTGGCGTTCAATATACTAGATACAGTTAGGCCTGCGTTTCATACATCTGGAATTAGCAAACTAATGTGCTGGGGTTGGGAAAACATATATGTACCCATACTAGAATCTGTCAAAGAAAGCGGTACTCACATATAACAGTCATTCCATCTGTAATCCATACAGTCAAAAGACTGAAAGTATTCCAGTGAGGGAATTTTTTTATTTAAAAAGGCCAAGTTAGTTTATCTGGCGTTCAATATACTAGATACAGTTAGGCCTGCGTTTCATACATCTGGAATTAGCAAACTAATGTGCTGGGGTTGGGAAAACATATATGTACCCATACTAGAATCTGTCAAAGAAAGCGGTACTCACATATAACAGTCATTCCATCTGTAATCCATACAGTCAAAAGACTGAAAGTATTCCAGTGAGGGAATTTTTTTATTTAAAAAGGCCAAGTTAGTTTATCTGGCTTTCAATATACTATATACAGTTAGGCCTGCGTTTCATACATCTGGAATTAGCAAACTAATCTGCCAGGGTTGGGAAAATATATATGTACCCATACTAGAATCTGTCAAAGAAAGCGGTACTCACATGTAACAGTCATTCCATCTGTAATCCATACAGTCAAAAGACTGAAAGTATTCCAGTGAGGGAATTTTTTATTTAAAAAGGCCAAGTTAGTTTATCTGGCGTTCAATATACTAGATACAGTTAGGCCTGCGTTTCATACATCTGGAATTAGCAAACTAATGTGCTGGGGTTGGGAAAACATATATGTACCCATACTAGAATCTGTCAAAGAAAGCGGTACTCACATATAACAGTCATTCCATCTGTAATCCATACAGTCAAAAGACTGAAAGTATTCCAGTGAGGGAATTTTTTTATTTAAAAAGGCCAAGTTAGTTTATCTGGCGTTCAATATACTAGATACAGTTAGGCCTGCGTTTCATACATCTGGAATTAGCAAACTAATGTGCTGGGGTTGGGAAAACATATATGTACCCATACTAGAATCTGTCAAAGAAAGCGGTACTCACATATAACAGTCATTCCATCTGTAATCCATACAGTCAAAAAGACTGAAAGTATTCCAGTGAGGAATTTTTTTATTTAAAAAGGCCAAGTTAGTTTATCTGGCGTTCAATATACTAGATACAGTTAGGCCTGCGTTTCATACATCTGGAATTAGCAAATTAATGTGCTGGGGTTGGGAAAACATATATGTACCCATACTAGAATCTGTCAAAGAAAGCGGTACTCACATATAACAGTCATTCCATCTGTAATCCATACAGTCAAAAGACTGAAAGTATTCCAGTGAGGGATTTTTTATTTAAAAAGGCCAAGTTAGTTTATCTGGCGTTCAATATACTAGATACAGTTAGGCCTGCGTTTCATACATCTGGAATTAGCAAACTAATGTGCTGGGGTTGGGAAAACATATATGTACCCATACTAGAATCTGTCAAAGAAAGCGGTACTCACATATAACAGTCATTCCATCTGTAATCCATACAGTCAAAAAGACTGAAAGTATTCCAGTGAGGAATTTTTTTATTTAAAAAGGCCAAGTTAGTTTATCTGGCGTTCAATATACTAGATACAGTTAGGCCTGCGTTTCATACATCTGGAATTAGCAAACTAATGTGCTGGGGTTGGGAAAACATATATGTACCCATACTAGAATCTGTCAAAGAAAGCGGTACTCACATATAACAGTCATTCCATCTGTAATCCATACAGTCAAAAGACTGAAAGTATTCCAGTGAGGGAATTTTCTTTTATTTAAAAAAGGCCAAGTTAGTTTATCTGGCGTTCAATATACTAGATACAGTTAGCCCTGCGTTTCATACATCTGGAATTAGCAAATTAATGTGCTGGGGTTGGGAAAACATATATGTACCCATACTAGAATCTGTCAAAGAAGCGGTACTCACATATAACAGTCATTCCATCTGTAATCCATACAGTCAAAAGACTGAAAGTATTCCAGTGAGGGAATTTTTTTATTTAAAAAGGCCAAGTTAGTTTATCTGGCGTTCAATATACTAGATACAGTTAGGCCTGCGTTTCATACATCTGGAATTAGCAAACTAATGTGCTGGGGTTGGGAAAACATATATGTACCCATACTAGAATCTGTCAAAGAAAGCGGTACTCACATATAACAGTCATTCCATCTGTAATCCATACAGTCAAAAGACTGAAAGTATTCCAGTGAGGGAATTTTTTATTTAAAAAGGCCAAGTTAGTTTATCTGGCGTTCAATATACTAGATACAGTTAGGCCTGCGTTTCATACATCTGGAATTAGCAAACTAATGTGCTGGGGTTGGGAAAACATATATGTACCCATACTAGAATCTGTCAAAGAAAGCGGTACTCACATATAACAGTCATTCCATCTGTAATCCATACAGTCAAAAGACTGAAAGTATTCCAGTGAGGGAATTTTTTTATTTAAAAAAGGCCAAGTTAGTTTATCTGGCGTTCAATATACTAGATACAGTTAGGCCTGCGTTTCATACATCTGGAATTAGCAAATTAATGTGCTGGGGTTGGGAAAACATATATGTACCCATACTAGAATCTGTCAAAGAAAGCGGTACTCACATATAACAGTCATTCCATCTGTAATCCATACAGTCAAAAGACTGAAAGTATTCCAGTGAGGGAATTTTTTTTATTTAAAAAGGCCAAGTTAGTTTATCTGGCGTTCAATATACTAGATACAGTTAGGCCTGCGTTTCATACATCTGGAATTAGCAAACTAATGTGCTGGGGTTGGGAAAACATATATGTACCCATACTAGAATCTGTCAAAGAAAGCGGTACTCACATATAACAGTCATTCCATCTGTAATCCATACAGTCAAAAGACTGAAAGTATTCCAGTGAGGGAATTTTTTTTATTTAAAAAGGCCAAGTTAGTTTATCTGGCGTTCAATATACTAGATACAGTTAGGCCTGCGTTTCATACATCTGGAATTAGCAAACTAATGTGCTGGGGTTGGGAAAACATATATGTACCCATACTAGAATCTGTCAAAGAAAGCGGTACTCACATATAACAGTCATTCCATCTGTAATCCATACAGTCAAAAGACTGAAAGTATTCCAGTGAGGGAATTTTTTTATTTAAAAAGGCCAAGTTAGTTTATCTGGCGTTCAATATACTAGATACAGTTAGGCCTGCGTTTCATACATCTGGAATTAGCAAATTAATGTGCTGGGGTTGGGAAAACATATATGTACCCATACTAGAATCTGTCAAAGAAAGCGGTACTACATATAACAGTCATTCCATCTGTAATCCCATACAGTCAAAAGACTGAAAGTATTCCAGTGAGGAATTTTTTTTATTTAAAAAGGCCAAGTTAGTTTATCTGGCGTTCAATATACTAGATACAGTTAGGCCTGCGTTTCATACATCTGGAATTAGCAAACTAATGTGCTGGGGTTGGGAAAACATATATGTACCCATACTAGAATCTGTCAAGAAAGCGGTACTCACATATAACAGTCATTCCATCTGTAATCCATACAGTCAAAAAGACTGAAAGTATTCCAGTGAGGGAATTTTTTTATTTAAAAAAGGCCAAGTTAGTTTATCTGGCTTTCAATATACTATATACAGTTGGGCCTGCGTTTCATACATCTGGAATTAGCAAACTAATCTCCCAGGGTTGGGAAAACATATATGTACCCATACTAGAATCTGTCAAAGAAAGCGGTACTACATATAACAGTCATTCCATCTGTAATCCATACAGTCAAAAGACTGAAAGTATTCCAGTGAGGGAATTTTTTTATTTAAAAAGGCCAAGTTAGTTTATCTGGCGTTCAATATACTAGATACAGTTAGGCCTGCGTTTCATACATCTGGAATTAGCAAACTAATGTGCTGGGGTTGGGAAAACATATATGTACCCATACTAGAATCTGTCAAAGAAAGCGGTACTCACATATAACAGTCATTCCATCTGTAATCCATACAGTCAAAAGACTGAAAGTATTCCAGTGAGGGGATTTTGCTTATAAAAATAATATATTTCATTGTGGTGCGAGTTGAATCGCAACAATGAAGAAAAATACTATTAAGGGACGAGGACGCGGTCGTGGTGGTGTCCGTGGAGCCTCTGTTGCTGGTAGAGGACGTGGCCGTTCGCGCTAGGCGCATACAGTAGAGAACAAACTCCCTCAACTAGCCGGCAGAATGTACCGCAATATCTCGTGGGGCCCAATGCCACTCTTAGGATGGTAAGGCCTGAGCAGGTACAGGCATTAATCGATTGGGTGGCCGACAGTGCTTCCAGCACGTTCACCACATGGTCTTCCACCCAGTCTTCTGCGGAAAGCGCACAGGTGGCACCTGAAAACCAAGCCCATCAGTCTGTCACATCACCCCCAAGCATATCAGGGAAACGGTCTGAGCCACATGTTATGCAGCAGTCTCTTCTTCTGTTTGAAGACTCTGCTTCCAGGGTTTCCCAGGGGCGTCCACCTAGCCCTTCCCCAGTGGAGGAAGACATACCATGCACTGACGCACAACCACTTATGTCTCCAGATGAAGAGGACATGGGAATACCACCTCATCGGAGTCCGCACGTCTCTGATGATGACGAAACACAGGTGCCCACTGCCGCGTCTTTTTGCAGTGTGCAGACTGAACAGGAGGAGGTCAGGGAGGGAGACTGGGTGGAAGACGATGCAGAGGACGATGAGGTCTTAGACCCCACATGGACTGAAGGTCGTGGCGATGACTTTCACAGTTCAGAGGAAGAGGTAGTGGTGAGACCGAGACAACAGCGAAGCCAAAAGAGGGAGCAGGGGGCCAAAGCAGACGAGCCGCCGCCCCCAGAGTTCGCCTGCTACTGGACATCGCCAACAGGGACCCAGCCCCACAAAGGCAGCTTCAAAGAGTTCCCTGGCATGGCACTTCTTTAAACAATGTCCTACCGACAAGACCCGAGTGACTTGCACGCTCTGCCATCAGAGCCTGAGGCGAGGCAGTAGCGTTCTGAACCTCAGCACAACCTGCATGACCAGGCATCTACATGCAAAGCATGAACTGCAGTGGGGTACACACCTTAAAAACCAGGCACTCGCTGAGGCTCCCCTGCTCCCTCTACCGCTGCTGCCTCGGCTTCCGCCTCGAGAGGAATGTTGCCACCTGCCGAGCAGCAAACAGAGGATGTGCCACCGACACCACCACCACCGCCACCGTCAACTAGCGTCTCCACTATATCACACAGCAGCGTTCAGCTCTCAATATCTCAAACCTTAGAGAGGAAGCGCAAATTCCCCGAGTCACCCTCGAGCCCTTGGCCTGAACGCCAGCATTTCTAAACTGCTGGCCTTTGAAATGCTGTCATTCCGGCTGGTGGACACAGACAGCTTCAAACAGCTGATGGCCATGGCTGTCCCGCAGTATGTGGTTCCCAGCCGCCACTACTTCTCCAAGACAGCCGTGCCTTCCCTGCACATGCAAGTGTCCGATAAAATCAAGTGTGCACTGCGCAACGCCATTTGTGGCAAGGTCCACCTAACCACAGATACGTGGACCAGTAAGCACGGCCAGGGACGCTATATCTCACTAACTGCACACTGGATGAATGTAGTGGCGGCTGGGCCCCGGCGGACAGTTCCTTGGCGCACGTCCTTCCGCCCCCTAGGATCGCAGGGCATCATTCTCTGCCTCCTGTAGCCTCCTCCTCCTACTCGGCTTCCTCCTCCACTGCTTCCACCAGCTCATCCGGTCAGCCACACACCTTCACCACCAACTTCAGCACAGCCCGGGGTAGCGTCAGCAGGCCATTCTGAAACTCATATGTTTGGGGACAGGCCCCACAGCGCGCAGGAGTTGTGGCGGGGTATTGAACAACAGACCGGCGAGTGGTTTCTGCCGGTGGGCCTCAAGCCAGGCCTGGTGGTATGCGATAATGGGCGAAATCTCGTGGCAGCTCTGGGACTAGCCGGTTTGGCGCACATCCCTTGCCTGGCGCATGTGCTGAACTTGGTGGTGCAGAGGTTCATTCACCACTACCCCAACATGTCAGAGCTGCTGCATAAAGTGCGGGCCGTCTGTGCGCGCTTCCGCCGTTCACATCCTGCCGCTGCTCGCCTGTCTGCGCTACAGCGGAACTTCGGCCTTCCCGCTCACCGCCTCATATGCGACGTGCCCACCCGGTGGAACTCCACCTTGCACATGCTGGAGAGACTGTGCGAGCAGCAGCAGGCCATAGTGGAGTTTCAGCTGCAGCACGCTCGCGTCAGTCGTACTGCCGAACAGCACCACTTCACCACCAATGATTGGGCCTCCATGCGAGACCTGTGTGCCCTGCTGCGCTGTTTCGAGTACTCCACCAACATGGCCAGTGGCGATGACACTGTTATCAGCGTTACAATACCACTTCTATGTCTCCTTGAGAAAACACTTAGGGCAATGATGTTAGAGGAGGTGGCCCAGGTGGAGGAGGAGGAGGAGGATGAGGGCTCGTTTCTAACACTTTCGGGCCAGTCTGTTCGAAGTGGCTCAGAGGGAGGTTTGTTTAAGCAGCAGAGGACAGGTTCACAAGTCGCCAGCCAAGGCACTGTACTGGAGGACGAGGAGGATGAGGAGGAGGAGGTGGAGGGGACGAGGATGGCGCAAGTTCACAGCGGGGTGGCAGCCCAGGCCCATCACTGGTGCGTGGCTGGGGGATACGGTGGACGATGACGATCGCCTCCCACAGAGGACAGCTTGTCCTTACCCATGGGTAGCCTGGCCCACATGAGCGAATATATGCTCCAATGCCTGCGCAGCGACAGCAGAGTTGCCCACGTTTTAACGTGTGCAGACTACTGGGTGGCCACCCTGCTGGATCCCGGTATAAAGACAATGTGCCCACTTTAATTCCTGAACTGGAGCGCGACCGTAAGATGCGCGAGTACAAGCGCTGCGCTGATAGAGCGCTCTTGAGAGCATTCCCACATGTCACAGGGAACAGGTGGAAGGTGAAGGCAGAGGAGTGGCAAGAGGTCGCCAACGCAGCTGTGTCACGGCCAGCTCATCTGAGGGCAGGGTTAGCATGGCAGAAATGTGGAAAAGTTTTGTCTCCACGCCACAGCTATCTGCACCGACACCTGATACGGAGCGTGTTAGCAGGAGGCAGCATTTCACTAACATGGTTGAACAGTATGTCTGCACACCCCTCCACATCCTGACGGATGGTTCGGCCCCATTCAACTACTGGGTTTCGAAATTGTCCACGTGGCCAGAGTTAGCATGTTATGCCTTGGAGGTGCTTTCCTGCCCGGCCAGCGTTTTATCTGAGCAGCGTATTCAGCACGGCAGGGGCGTCGTACTGACAAGCGCAGCCGCCTGTCCACAGCCAACGTGGACAAGCTGACCTTCATAAAGATGAACCAGGCATGGATCCCACAGGACCTGTCCCTCCCTTGTGCAGAGTAGTCCTTATTAACTGCCTAAAACATGTCTTGTTGTGCTACGGGCCACTTCTTTATTTGATACAAATTTTATGAAACCCACAGTTGAATGAAACTCTTCTCTGTCTGGGCGCCGGGGCCTAACCAGATGAAAGTGGCCGGTTAAACTAACGGGTGACATGAAGCCATAACCTCTGCCATGCTACCTCTGTCTTCTGTCTGGGTGCTGAGGCCTAAGTCAAATAAAGCGGTCTTCTGCTGTGCTGGGGGATATGAAGCTAATCTCTGACCTCTCTCCTCTGTCTGGGTCCAAAGGCCTAAATCACTGAAAGAGGCCTTCTCCTGTGGTGTGTGATATGATGCCAGAATATGTGCTGTGGGGCCTCTCTCCTCTTCCTGGGTGCAGGGGTCAAATAAACTAAATTGTGGCCTACTCCTGTGGTGGTTGATATGATGCCTGATTCTCTGATGTGGAACCTCTCTCCTCTGTTTGGGTGAAGGGGTCAAAGTAACTAAATGGTGGCTTCTCCTGTGGTGGCTGATATGATGCCAGAATATGTGCTGTGGGGCCTCTCTCCTCTTCCTGGGTGCAGGGGTCAAAGTAACTCAATGGTGGCTTCTCCTGTGGTGGCTGATATGATGCCAGAATATGTGCTGTGGTGCCTCTCTCCTCTTCCTGGGTGCAGGGGTCAAAGTAACTAAATGGTGGCTTCTCCTGTGGTGGTTGATATGATGCCTGATTCTCTGCTGTGAAACCTCTCTCCTCCATCTGGGTGTAGGGGTCAAAGTCTTTCAAAGTCGCCTTCTCCTGTGCTGATTGATATGAAGCTGATGGTTGTGCCATCTGACATGGTTGCCGGGGTCCCATTAAATTGGGGCCTACTCCTGTGGTGGGTGATCTAAATGCCTGATTCTCTGCTGTGTAACCTCTCTCCTCCGTCTGGGTGTAGGGGTCAAAGTAACTAAATGGTGGCCTACTCCTGTGGTGGGTGATATGATGCCTGGTTCTCTGCTGTGGGACCTCTCTCCTCTGTCTGGGTCCAAAGGCCTAAATCACTGAAAGAGGCCTTCTCCTGTGGTGTGTGATATGATGCCAGAATATGTGCTGTGGGGCCTCTCTCCTCTTCCTGGGTGCAGGGGTCAAATAAACTAAATTGTGGCCTACTCCTGTGGTGGTTGATATGATGCCTGATTCTCTGATGTGGAACCTCTCTCCTCTGTTTGGGTGAAGGGGTCAAAGTAACTAAATGGTGGCTTCTCCTGTGGTGGCTGATATGATGCCAGAATATGTGCTGTGGGGCCTCTCTCCTCTTCCTGGGTGCAGGGGTCAAAGTAACTCAATGGTGGCTTCTCCTGTGGTGGCTGATATGATGCCAGAATATGTGCTGTGGTGCCTCTCTCCTCTTCCTGGAGTGCGGGGGTCAAAGTAACTCAATGGTGGCTTCTCCTGTGGTGGTTAGTATGATGCCAGAATATGTGCTGTGGGGCCTCTCTCCTCTTCCTGGGTGCAGGGGTCAAAGTAACTCAATGGTGGCTTCTCCTGTGGTGGCTGATATGATGCCAGAATATGTGCTGTGGTGCCTCTCTCCTCTGTCTGGGTCCAAAGGCCTAAATCACTGAAAGAGGCCTTCTCCTGTGGTGTGTGATATGATGCCTGAATATGTGCTGTGGTGCCTCTCTCCTCTTCCTGGAGTGCGGGGGTCAAAGTAACTCAATGGTGGCTTCTCCTGTGGTGGCTGATATGATGCCAGAATATGTGCTGTGGGGCCTCTCTCCTCTTCCTGGGTGCAGGGGTCAAAGTAACTCAATGGTGGCTTCTCCTGTGGTGGTTAGTATGATGCCAGAATATGTGCTGTGGGGCCTCTCTCCTCTTCCTGGGTGCAGGGGTCAAAGTAACTCAATGGTGGCTTCTCCTGTGGTGGCTGATATGATGCCAGAATATGTGCTGTGGGGCCTCTCTCCTCTTCCTGGGTGCAGGGGTCAAAGTAACTAAATGGTGGCTTCTCCTGTGGTGGTTGATATGATGCCTGATTCTCTGCTGTGAAACCTCTCTCCTCCATCTGGGTGTAGGGGTCAAAAGTCTTTCAAAGTCGCCTTCTCCTGTGCTGATTGATATAAAGCTGATGGTTGTGCCATCTGACATAGTTGCCAGGGTCTGATTCAATGGGGGCCTACTCCTGTGGTGGGTGATCTAAATGCCTGATTCTCTGCTGTGAAACCTCTCTCCTCCGTCTGGGTGTAGGGGTCAAAGTCTTTCAAAGTCGCCTTCTCCTGTGCTGATTGATATGAAGCTGATGGTTGTGCCATCTGACATGGTTGCCGGGGTCCCATTAAATTGGGGCCTACTCCTGTGGTGGGTGATCTAAATGCCTGATTCTCTGCTGTGTAACCTCTCTCCTCCGTCTGGGTGTAGGGGTCAAAGTAACTAAATGGTGGCCTACTCCTGTGGTGGGTGATATGATGCCAGAATATGTGCTGTGGGGCCTCTCTCCTCTTCCTGGGTGCAGGGGTCAAAGTAACTCAATGGTGGCTTCTCCTGTGGTGGCTGATATGATGCCAGAATATGTGCTGTGGGGCCTCTCTCCTCTTCCTGGGTGCAGGGGTCAAAGTAACTCAATGGTGGCTTCTCCTGTGGTGGCTGATATGATGCCTGATTCTCTGCTGTGAAACCTCTCTCCTCCATCTGGGTGTAGGGGTCAAAGTCTTTCAAAGTCGCCTTCTCCTGTGCTGATTGATATAAAGCTGATGGTTGTGCCATCTGACATGGTTGCCAGGGTCTGATTCAATGGGGGCCTACTCCTGTGGTGGGTGATCTAAATGCCTGATTCTCTGCTGTGAAACCTCTCTCCTCCGTCTGGGTGTAGGGGTCAAAGTCTTTCAAAGTCGCCTTCTCCTGTGCTGATTGATATGAAGCTGATGGTTGTGCCATCTGACATGGTTGCCGGGGTCCCATTAAATTGGGGCCTACTCCTGTGGTGGGTGATCTAAATGCCTGATTCTCTGCTGTGTAACCTCTCTCCTCCGTCTGGGTGTAGGGGTCAAAGTAACTAAATGGTGGCCTACTCCTGTGGTGGGTGATATGATGCCAGAATATGTGCTGTGGGGCCTCTCTCCTCTTCCTGGGTGCAGGGGTCAAAGTAACTCAATGGTGGCTTCTCCTGTGGTGGCTGATATGATGCCAGAATATGTGCTGTGGGGCCTCTCTCCTCTTCCTGGGTGCAGGGTCAAAGTAACTCAATGGTGGCTTCTCCTGTGGTGGCTGATATGATGCCAGAATATGTGCTGTGGTGCCTCTCTCCTCTGTCTGGGTCCAAAGGCCTAAATCACTGAAAGAGGCCTTCTCCTGTGGTGTGTGATATGATGCCTGAATATGTGCTGTGGTGCCTCTCTCCCTCTTCCTGGGTGCGGGGGTCAAAGTAACTAAATGGTGGCTTCTCCTGTGGTGGCTGATATGATGCCAGAATATGTGCTGTGGGGCCTCTCTCCTCTTCCTGGGTGCAGGGGTCAAAGTAACTCAATGGTGGCTTCTCCTGTGGTGGCTGATATGATGCCAGAATATGTGCTGTGGTGCCTCTCTCCTCTTCCTGGGTGCGGGGTCAAAGTAACTCAATGGTGGCTTCTCCTGTGGTGGTTAGTATGATGCCAGAATATGTGCTGTGGGGCCTCTCTCCTCTTCCTGGGTGCAGGGGTCAAAGTAACTCAATGGTGGCTTCTCCTGTGGTGGCTGATATGATGCCAGAATATGTGCTGTGGGGCCTCTCTCCTCTTCCTGGGTGCAGGGGTCAAAGTAACTCAATGGTGGCTTCTCCTGTGGTGGCTGATATGATGCCAGAATATGTGCTGTGGTGCCTCTCTCCTCTGTCTGGGTCCAAAGGCCTAAATCACTGAAAGAGGCCTTCTCCTGTGGTGTGTGATATGATGCCAGAATATGTGCTGTGGTGCCTCTCTCCTCTTCCTGGGTGCGGGGTCAAAGTAACTCAATGGTGGCTTCTCCTGTGGTGGCTGATATGATGCCAGAATATGTGCTGTGGGGCCTCTCTCCTCTTCCTGGGTGCAGGGGTCAAAGTAACTCAATGGTGGCTTCTCCTGTAGTGGCTGATATGATGCCAGAATATGTGCTGTGGGGCCTCTCTCCTCTTCCTGGGTGCAGGGGTCAAAGTAACTCAATGGTGGCTTCTCCTGTGGTGGCTGATATGATGCCAGAATATGTGCTGTGGGGCCTCTCTCCTCTTCCTGGGTGCAGGGGTCAAAGTAACTAAATGGTGGCTTCTCCTGTGCTGGTTGATATGATGCCTGATTCTCTGCTGTGTAACCTCTCTCCTCCGTCTGGGTGTAGGGGTCAAAGTAACTAAATGGTGGCCTACTCCTGTGGTGGGTGATATGATGCCTGGTTCTCTGCTGTGGGACCTCTCTCCTTTGTCTGGGTGCTGTGGTCAAAATAATAGTAAGTGACCTTCTCCATTGGTGGGTGACTTGAAGCCTGATTCTGTGCTATGGGACCTCACTCCAATTAATATTGTTTAATTTTTATTTATTTTATGTTAACTCATCATTTCCCTATCTACATTTGTTTGCAGGGGATTTAACTACATTTTGCTGCCTTTTGCAGCCCTCTAGCCCTTTCCGGGTGTGTTTTACAGCCTTTTTAGTGCCCAAAAGTTCGGGTCCCCATTGACTTCTATGGGGTTCGGGTTCGGGATGAAGTTCGGGTCGAGTTCGGATCACGAACCCGAACATTTTTCGAAAGTTCGGCCGAACTCGTCGAACCCGAACATCCAGGTGTTCGCTCAACTCTAGTCAGAACAATTATTCAAAAAAATTGATCCCATCTGTGGAGCATCTGCCTTCACTCGGTCAGCATTTGCTCAATAATCCATTAGTATTGCAAAAGGCAAAAAAAAACAGGAGTGGATCTAAAACAGGGATGACACGTGAATGGAATATTTGCATGTCTCCTGTGTTTTCTACCCACTCCTGCTTTTGGCTATGAAATCATAAACCACTTCTGATGGGACAATACAGGCCTTAAAGCTGCTACACAGACAGGATCTGTTGTGCGTCTCATTTTTCCTTCCTTATGACAGATCAGAAGAAGTGTCAAATAAATGATGATGTCAGCAAGGCCAAAGGCCAAAATAGTGGACCAGTTATGAAGTGGGAAGAGTGAGAACAGCATGAGAAGTCCACAGAGTGGCCCAATGATAGGGCCTGGAGGTGGAAGCAGTATGAGAAGGCCATCGAGTGGCACAATGACCAAGTCTGGAGGTGGCGGCAGTATGAGGTGGCCACCAAGTGGCACAATGACCGAGTCTGCAGGTTGTGGCAGCATGAGGAGGCCACCGAGTGGCAGAATGACCGAGTCTGGATGTGGCAGCAGCATAAGTAGGCCACAGAATGGCACAATGACAGATCAACCAAGATACTTCTGGGGAACCTGCCTGGCATGAACAGGCCTCTAGTAGCTACAGACAATGACAAGACAAAGCGTCAAGATAGCTTTGAGCCCGGAAGAGTCGCTGAAGTTCATCAAGATACATCACTAAAGATTTTCCCGTATATAACTGCAGCGCTGGCCGCAGAATAAATTTAGTTTTCGACCGACATACTTCATTAAAGATTTTACCGCATATAACCGCAGCACTGACCACTGAATAAATTTTGTTTTTCAACACGAAATACTTCAATAAAGATTTTACTACATATTACTACAGTGCTGAATGCTGAATAATTTTTTCCCCTGAAATACGTCAATAATGATTTTACCACATATAACTGCAGCTCTGAGCAGCTGAAATACATCACACAAGATTTTACCACATATTACTACAGTGCTTAACAAAATTTGTTTTCCATCAAAATACGTCTACAAAAGATTTTACCACATATAACTGCAGTGCCAAGCGCTGAATACAATTTTTTTTTCGACCGAAATACATCACTAAAGGTTTAGCCACAAATACCAGCAACAGTGAATGCTTAATATATTTTGTTTTTCTACCGAAATACGTCACTAAAGGTTTTAGCACATATAACTGCAGCTCTGAACCCTGAAATACGTCACACAAGATTTTACCACATATTACTACAGCGCTGAACGCTGAATAAAATTTGTTTCTCCACAAAAATACGTCACAAAAGATTTTACCACATATAACTGCAGCACTGAACGTTGAATACAATTTGTTTTTCCACCGAAATAAGTCACAAAGATTTTACCGCATATTACTACAGCGCTGAATGCTAAATAAAATTAGTTTTTCCACCGAAATACGTCATAAAGATTTTACCACATTTAACTGCAGCACTGAACGCTGAATACAATTTGTTTTTGACCGAAATACGTCACTAAAGGTTTAGCATATATAACTGCAGCGCTAAACGCTGAATAAAATTTGTTTTACCACCAAAATACATCACAAAAGATTTTACCACATATAACTGCAGGCTGACGCTGAATACAATTTGTTTTTCGACCGAAATACGTCACTAAAGTTTTGCCTCATATACTTGCAACAGTGAATGCGAGATATATTTTGTTTTCTACAGAAATACGTCACTCAAGGTTTTAGCACTTTAGCGCTGAAATACGTCACACGAGATTTTACCACATATTACTTTTTACAGCCTTTTGAGTGCCCAAAGGATTCGGGTCCCCATTGACTTCTATGGGGTTCGGGTTCGGGATGAAGTTCGGGTCGAGTTCGGATCACGAACCCGAACATTTTTCGAAAGTTCGGCCGAACTCGTCGAACCCGAACATCCAGGTGTTCGCTCAACTCTAGTCAGAACAATTATTCAAAAAAATTGATCCCATCTGTGGAGCATCTGCCTTCACTTCGGTCAGCATTTGCTCAATAATCCATTAGTATTGCAAAAGGCAAAAAAAAACAGGAGTGGATCTAAAACAGGGATGACACGTGAATGGAATATTTGCATGTCTCCTGTGTTTTCTACCCACTCCTGCTTTTGGCTATGAAATCATAAACCACTTCTGATGGGACAATACAGGCCTTAAAGCTGCTACACAGACAGGATCTGTTGTGCGTCTCATTTTCCTTCCTTATGACAGATCAGAAGAAGTGTCAAATAAATGATGATGTCAGCAAGGCCAAAGGCCAAAATAGTGGACCAGTTATGAAGTGGGAAGAGTGAGAACAGCATGAGAAGTCCACAGAGTGGCCCAATGATAGGGCCTGGAGGTGGAAGCAGTATGAGAAGGCCATCGAGTGGCACAATGACCAAGTCTGGAGGTGGCGGCAGTATGAGGTGGCCACCAAGTGGCACAATGACCGAGTCTGCAGGTTGTGGCAGCATGAGGAGGCCACCGAGTGGCAGAATGACCGAGTCTGGATGTGGCAGCAGCATAAGTAGGCCACAGAATGGCACAATGACAGATCAACCAAGATACTTCTGGGGGAACCTGCCTGGCATGAACAGGCCTCTAGTAGCTACAGACAATGACAAGACAAAGCGTCAAGATAGCTTTGAGCCCGGAAGAGTCGCGAAGTTCATCAAGATACATCACTAAAGATTTTCCCGTATATAACTGCAGCGCTGGCCGCAGAATAAATTTAGTTTTTCGACCGACATACTTCATTAAAGATTTTACCGCATATAACCGCAGCACTGACCACTGAATAAATTTTGTTTTTCAACACGAAATACTTCAATAAAGATTTTACTACATATTACTACAGTGCTGAATGCTGAATAATTTTTTTTCCCCCTGAAATACGTCAATAATGATTTTACCACATATAACTGCAGCTCTGAACGCTGAAATACATCACACAAGATTTTACCACATATTACTACAGCGCTTAACAAAATTTGTTTTTCCATCAAAATACGTCACAAAAGATTTTACCACATATAACTGCAGTGCCAAACGCTGAATACAATTTTTTTTTCGACCGAAATACATCACTAAAGGTTTAGCCACAAATACCAGCAACAGTGAATGCTTAATATATTTTGTTTTTCTACCGAAATACGTCACTAAAGGTTTTAGCACATATAACTGCAGCTCTGAACCCTGAAATACGTCACACAAGATTTTACCACATATTACTACAGCGCTGAACGCTGAATAAAATTTGTTTCTCCACAAAAATACGTCACAAAAGATTTTACCACATATAACTGCAGCACTGAACGTTGAATACAATTTGTTTTTCCACCGAAATAAGTCACAAAAGATTTTACCGCATATTACTACAGCGCTGAATGCTAAATAAAATTAGTTTTTCCACCGAAATACGTCACAAAAGATTTTACCACATTTAACTGCAGCACTGAACGCTGAATACAATTTGTTTTTTGACCGAAATACGTCACTAAAGGTTTTAGCATATATAACTGCAGCGCTAAACGCTGAATAAAATTTGTTTTACCACCAAAATACATCACAAAAGATTTTACCACATATAACTGCAGCGCTGAACGCTGAATACAATTTGTTTTTCGACCGAAATACGTCACTAAAGTTTTTGCCTCATATACTTGCAACAGTGAATGCCGAATATATTTTGTTTTTCTACAGAAATACGTCACTAAAGGTTTTAGCACTTTAGCGCTGAAATACGTCACACAAGATTTTACCACATATTACTACAGCGCTGAACGCTGAATAAAATTAGTTTTTCCCTGAAATACGTCACCTCTGCTCCCGACAGCAGCCCCTGGGAAGGTTATGGAGCATCTCAGTCATACAGCATCTGTTCACCCCGCTGAAGGATTATTTTGACAGTGTGTGGAAGCCACACGGGGCCACCACGCTGCAGATTTATCACGGAGACATCATGGAGATTTTACCGCATCTAACTGCAGCGCTGAATGCTGAATGAAATTTGTTTTTCCACCAAAATAATTCACAAAAGGTTTTACCGCTTATAACTGCAGCGCTGAACGCTGAATGAAATTTGTTTTTCCACCAAAATTATTCACAAAAGATTTTACCGCATATAAGTGCAGCGCTGAACACTGAATACAATTTCTTTTTCGACCGAAATATGTCACAAAAGGTTTTAACACATATAACTGGAACAGTGAACGCCGAGTATATATTACCATGTATATATTATACGCCACTAAAGGCTTTTCAACAGAGGGTTATAGGCTGTCAGTTATAAAAAAAACACCGGTGCCTGAGGCGGAGTGATCTGAAGTGAACGGGGCGTATGCGGAGAAAGTAGGTCCGTGCTGGAAGAGAGAGACGCGGTCCTATTGCGTTTTTTGTGCTGCAGAGAAGTCCCCAGTAAGTGTCCAGTAAGCAATACCGTAGATAAATGCGGGCTGGTGTGAATTAGTTTGAATTTTCTTGCAGGGTTAGTGCATAGTGTATTCACCTGTATTGGTGCGCCGCTCTTATGGATGTCGTCACGTAAGCGCGCAGTGTGTGAAACGTAAATACAAAATTTCACCATGACGTAATTCGGTCCTTAAAGCAAAAGAAGCTCTTCAAGCACCCATCAATTTTCCCGAAAAAAACATGTTTGAAATAAAAAATGTCATCACAACATAATTCTGTCCATACTACAAAAAGGACTTTCCTACATATAACTGCAGCGCTTAACGCAGAATATATTTTTATTTTTCTACTAATATACGTCAATAAAGTTTTTTCAAGATATAAGTGGAACAGCGATTGGCGAATGTATATTTTTTTTCTGCTGATATACGTCACTAAAGGTTTTTCAAGATATAAGTGCAGCAGCGAATGGTGAATGTATTTTTCCTTTTCTACTGATATACCTCAATAAAGGTTTTCAAGAAATAAGTGTAGCAGCGAATGTCGAATGTATATTTATTTTTCTACAGATAAACATCAATAAAGTTTTGTCTACATATAAGTGCAGCAACGAATGGCGAATGTATTTTTATTTTTCTACTGATATACGTCAATAAAGTTTTTTCTACATATAAGTGCAGCAGCGAATGGTGAATGTATATTTCTTTTTGTACTGATATACATCAATACAGTTTTTTCTACATATAAGTTTAGCAATGAATGGCGAATGTATTTTTATTTTTCTACTGATATACGTCAATAAAGGTTTTTCAAGATATCAATGCAGCAGCAAATGGAGAATGTATATTTCTTTTTGTACTGATATACGACAATACAGTTTTTTCTACATATAAGTGCTGCAGCGAATGGCGAATGTATATTTCTTTTTCTACTGCAATCTGCCAGTAAAGGCTTTACCAGATATAACTGCAACAGTGAACGCTGAATATACTTTTCTTTTTCAACTGTAATACGCTTCTAAAGGCTTTAGAACAGATAACTGCCGTGCTAAACACAGAATATATTTTTATTTGAATACGTATAAATGCCACTAAAGGCTTTTGAACAGATAACTGCATCGCAGAACGCAGAATTTATTTTTCTTTTTCCATGTATATACGCCACTCAGGGCCAGCCTTTGGGGTGTGCGAGCTAGCAGACGCTACAGGCTACAAAGGCCGGACTGGCCTGCTGCGGCCCTGGTGACAAGTGGGGGCGGCTGGCAGCAGGGAACAGCAGGAGATGAGCGCTTTCATTGCGCTTATCTCCATAGTCATCTGTATCGCCGTCCTCAGGACGGCAATGCAGATGTCTGTACTGCGGCAGAGGAGGGAGAGGTGTGTCCCCTCCCTGTTCCTCTGATAGGCTGCCAGCACTAGGCCGGCAGCCTATTAGAGGCCGGAGCCGTACAGCGAGAGACGCAGGCCGGAAGAGGCCTGCATCGCATCACTGACATGGAGGTAAGTAAGTATTTGTACAATATTGGAACATGATAGGGTGGGGGCTACTGGCACATGATAAGGGGGAAGGAGCTACTGGCACATGATAAGGGGGGACTACTGGCACATGATAATGGAGGGGGGGCTACTGGCACATGATAATGGAGGGGGGGCTACTGGCACATAAGGGGGGACTACGGGCACATGATACCAACATTGTTTTGACTTTTGATTTTAACTGATGGAACTTTTGTGGTCAGGGAGAATCGGCAGTCTTCTATTGTGCACTTTGCTGCTTCGTTTTTCGATCTCTCTGTCTTCCTCAGTGCCATTGGATTAAAAATGTTTAATTCACTTGTAAACCGCTGCATTATCCCAATAAACTTGCAATAACATTTCCCTGATTTCTCTTCCACTCTTGTCAAGTTTAACAAGACATTTTATCACTGTTCGTTGCTCTAATTCAAGCTCCAACAATCTTCGGACAGGATGCAGAAACATGCCCAGGCATTACTAGTCGCCAATCAAAATGAGATTGTTGTGGGTCTACAAAAACACAGCTGTAAAATGCTGATATGATATGGTTACCATACTCGTTTCTGTATAGTGCTGCCTGGCCATTTTGCGGTAGGGAGTTCACAAACTTTATTGTCTGACCTTGTATGTGGAAAATGAGGGCAGATTATGGCTAGTATACTAAAAGAGATGAAGGAATAATAGTGTCATAGACCTGACACACAACCCTTACACAATGGCTGCAGTAAAACTCATTATGTACTAAACACAGCAAATACACAACTGGCAAAGAAGTTAAAAACTTGAACAGTAAACATTACAACTGGAGATAAGTGAATCGAATCCCATGAAGTGAAATTCAACCTGAATTTCAGGATAAATTCATTTTGCCTCAAAGCCGAATTTCCTTGTGCTTCGTGTCAGCGAATCGATTTAACCTGAAATAGTGTAAAAAACGAAAAAATTCAAACTTACCTCCTCCATTTGCTCGAGACGGGCCACCAGCCTCCATCTTGATTGAAGATCTCGGCCGATATCCCAGGCGTGGTGACGTATGATGTCACCATGCTGGCAAGCGTGATGATGTAATCTCGCGCCGTGCAAGATTTTGCTCCAGATCTTCAAGCAAGATGGCGGTGGGAAGTTTGATTACATTTTTTTTAATTGTTAATTTTACACAGTTTTTACACTCAGATGCCACAATGATGTATCAACCCGGCACCTGAGGGGTACAATGATAGGGGTGGCGTGGCGCTATCACAGCTCCCTGTCATTGCACCCGCTACTTACAATTTATTTATTTTTTTATTCGCCGAATAAGCCGAATCGAACTTTTCAATTATTCGCTCATCTCTAATTACAACAGTCTGGGCAGATGGTGGTCACCCCCTCAGATTTGTACCCTGGGATTTTGGTGCAAATCGAGAAGCTGGTCACGTGCACAATAACTACTGATGGTCTATTTGGGCCTGCCATGCTCCAACTCCACAACATGGACACACTCTGAGTCAGTTCTCACTGCACCAACCACTCCAAAGACTCCCAAGTCAGGTGTTTGTACCTACTCTGCCAAAATGGTGTCAAGGACTTCCCCCCTAAGCAGTCTTAACATGTAACATTTCTGAAGAACACATCCGTCACAAAGTATAATATCTCCAAGAGGTGGCATCAACATCAATAAAACATCACACGTGCAAAAACTGGCACAAAGATCAACCTTTTAAGTAATGAAGCAAGTTTGTTCATGACAAAATTACATATAGCAGCATGTATTCAGATGTATAAGATACAGTACAATCTTTGGACTAGTAGGACAAAGAGGGCATCATTCATATCTGTGGTGTGTCTTTCCTTGTCAAACTATTTTTCTCTATTGCTCAACATATTTCCCTGTGGAAACTGGACACATACAAATGAGCACCCATAGAGCCAGAATTAGAAATGCTAGCAGAATTCTGGTTGAAGTGAGGTTAAATAATTCACTCAACAGTCTTTCCAAAGTCTCACTACAGAGTAAACAATCAGCAAGGACCACTGGGACATCCTGGAGATAATGATTTGAGGTGATTTGACAGATAAAGGGGGTGATCGCTACATGTTTAATGCTATCACTGCTGGAGACAAACACGAGAGTTGGAAGCGCTGTCTCATGGTATCTCTCATGCCTGTTGCCCCTTTATGAGTCTATAACTTGTTCACCTGCCACATATCTCACCCCGGTGCATTCAATTCATAGAGGTTTGTGATTCAGAATAGTGAAATAATAAGAAACACATGAGTGCAAATTTTCTAATGAACATGCAGCACAATTCTGGCTCTAGAACTCAAATGCCAATGTGACGCATTTATTAAGTATGTTAGCCCTTTTTTGCTTCCTGATCATTCATCAAGGGTAGATTTATAGGAAAGAGAGTGTAGTCTGTGATCCAACACTGTGCGCCAATATTGTACCAGAATTTAGCCACACAATTCTGGGCCAAAATAATTCAACTAATCGAAAATAGTAGTATAACCCTAGGTTAGACAGTCTAAAGATGCGCCAGACTTGTCATCCAGCATCAGCCACTGTAAATCTGCCCCATCTTTAGACAGCAAAGTCTAAAGGCCCTATTCGACTGTCCAATGTTCGGGAAAGTGTGATAAATGATAAACACTTAGATCGGCGCCCTATAACTGACATCTATCATACCTCATTCAGTTCTATTGATTACCACAGCACATCCCAGATTACACAGGGAAATGTGCTGCCGATATTCAAGTGTCTTTCTTTCATATACCCATTTATCAGCTGATTGGCAGCACATTTATTTGGGCCAATTATCAGGAGCAAGTCTTCCTATGAATGTTTGTTCCAGAATTGGCCTGAAAATCACTCAGCCTAAAAGGGCCCTAAATGGGCTCTCTAGATTTTGTCCCCCCGCGCCAAACCCCTCTCGGCACCCTTAGATGCTTCCCACTACTTGGCTCCAGCTCTTTCAGTCAGCTATACTTATAAACTTCCAGCAAGGATGGGGGGTCACATGTGTCACTGTCAGTTGTTACTTGTCCCCCTAAAAGCATGTAATGACCATCCATGTTGGATTTTTCCAGTGGTGACTGGAGTGCAGTGAACATAATGGTGGACACAGAAGACAGAATTGAGCGGTGGGGAGCAGGCATTTATGCTTCTTGCCACAGGTCTGGCCAGAAGGAAGAGCCAAATTGGTTAAAAAGCTGGAGAACTTCTTTAAGTTTACACTGTCTAAATCTCAGACAGGATTAGTAGCTCAATACCACTGTAGTCTGAGAAGTGACAGATATAAAACATTTCTAAAATTGGAAGAATTTGCACGCTAAAATAAACAATTTAGAGACAGAAAACTGTAATAAGCTTCCAGCGATTACTGCTGTTGTGTCAGTTGTAAACGGAAACAGCGCTTAGCAGCAAATACAGATGCAGGAGATTTCTTACAACTTCTTCACAGTGTCAGGTAAAATGTTCAGTGAGATTCCAGAAAGCTCTTTGCCAACAACAGGATTTCCCTTCTAACAGGCAGTTCTGAGCCAAGCTTGAAGATTTGATGCGTTCACTTTGTTTAGTATCAAGTCATGCCACAGGCTCACATCTTAGATTTACTCAAATCAAGATCTTTACTGGCCTAGCCTAGCTTATCGACACTTGCTGTAAAGGCCGAGTTCACACTTCAATCATTTGGTCAGTTATTTTCATCAGTTATTGTGAGACAAAACCAGTAGTGAAGCCTACACAGAGATCAGGTGTGATGTATAGATTGGCACCTATTCTGTGTTTTTGACCCACACCTGGTTTCAGCTCACAATAACTGGTCAAAATAACTGATCAAATAACGGAAGTGTGTACTGAGCCAAAGCTACAGATTGCTAATACGATTGCTTCATCAGCCAAGTTGTCCATTCATAGTGTCATATTTTAGTTGATGATTATTCGCCCTAAAATTAGATTGGCTATGAAGAACCTTTGAGGGTTCCTGATGCACGTAAATCATTTTTTAACATGACTGCTACAAGTAGAAGACCAGGGATATGTGTTACAAAAATTGTAAGGACTTATTCACACAGTTAGCCTTTGGTCTTCAGGGATTATGAGCCAAAATTAGGGGTGGATCCTACACAGAGATAGGGTATAATGGAAAGATTTAGGCCCCTTTTACACAGGCAAGTTTTCCGCGCGGGTGCAATGCGTGAGGTGGACGCATTGCACCCGCACTGAATCCGGACTCATTAATTTCTGAGGGGCTATGCACATGAGCGGTGATTTTCTCGCATCACTTTTGCGTTGTGTGAAAATCGCAGCATGTTCTATATTCTGCGTTTTTCCCACAAGGTTCCTAAGAGACGGGACCCGATCTTTATTATTTTCCCTTATAACATGGTTATAAGGGAAAATAATAGCATTCTCACTACAGAATGCTTAGTAAAATGTGCATTAAGGGGTTAAAAATAAAAAAAATAAACTCACCTTATCCACTTGATTGCGTAGTTGCGATCTCTTCTTCATTCATTAGCTGCCAGCAAAAGGACCTGTGGTGACGTCACATCACATGGTCCAATCACATGGTCCATCACCATAGTGATGGACCATGTGATTGGACCATGTGATGAGCTCAGTGACGTCATCACAGGTCCTTTAGCCAACAGCTAATGAATGAAGAAGAGATCGCAACTACGCAATCAAGTGGATAAGGTGAGTAAATTTTTTTTTTTAACCCCTTAATGCACATTTTACTAAGCATTCTGTATTGAGAATGCTATTATTTTCCCTTATAACCATGTTATAAGGGAAAATAATAAAATCTACAGAATACTCAACCCAAACCCGAACTTCAGTGATGAAGTCTGGGTTCGGGTCTGGGTACCAAACATGCCGATTTTTTCCACCCGCATGCAAAACGCATTAAAACGCTTTGCACACGCGCGGAATAATCTCGTATTTTCCCGCAACGCACCCGTCTCTTATCTGGGCGTCAAACATGACGCCCATGTGAAAGAGGCCTTACTCCTGTTCCATGTTTTAGGCCTGCACCTGGTTATAACCTGGTTTGGCCATAGGGGGAGATTTATTAATATATACATTAGATATGCCAGTTTTGATCACAATTTAGTCACGGTAAATTTAGGTACATACTTTGCGGCATGTTTTGGTTATTCGTGTGCCAAATCTTGCTCCGAAATATTTGCCAATTCAACCCTTAGTTATGTCAAATCTGTTGGGATGTAAGAAGCGATATCCTTTTACTAGCTCCAACTACTTTTCTTGTGATGCATGGCAAAAGTAGTACATGTTTGCGTCATATGAGACTTTTGTGACTTTTAGATTCCGGGAATCTTTCCTAACTAGATTTATAAATTTTCCCACAATGTATGTTTTGGAATTTGCTGATATATGGCCTCTGTTATTATAGTGGAAAAGCAAATGGATTTATGGAGTTTACGACCTATCATAATAAATAGCGGGTACAGAAGTAAATATCAGCTACTGTAGGTCTTACTGAAAAAACAAACAAACACTATATTCAAATTTAAAATAAAATTGTCCAACCTGATCTGCAGATCTTTCTTCCCTATAGTTGTGCCCCCGGTTGGTTGAGCAAACAACTTTAATAGGACCAATAGTAGTATTTTACTCTACAATGACTGAGCTGTGAATTAGATGGTATAGCTGAGCTATGAGAAACGTTTGACGATCAGAAGCATGAGAACATTACGGTCACACAGTCAGGTTTCCTGATCCATTTTTGAAAGCCCAAATCAGAAATGGATGATAAAAGGAGAGAAAATATAAAGGACAGATACAACTTCTCCTCTTTTTTGAATTCTCTTCTGTTTTTGGCTGACGTGAACGTGTGGCCATACCCTTATATTTTGTGACTATGGAAAAGGAAACACTCGCCTGTACAGCGGAGGCTGCCCCTACGAATATCACACTTCTATCTGCCCATCTCACTGATGACCAAAATCTTCATGATCTTTTCTACTTTTCCATGATTTAAAGGTCTTTTTCTACATCTCTCCATGCCTAATAAACTTGAGCAACTTTATTTTCCTGCTGTTATAGAAATGTTATCCCAGGATTTAATGTTAACGGTCCAAGAAGGAGTTAAAAAAAAGACTAGAGGGGTTTGAGCGGCGAAGTCCTGGTATTCCTTCTCCTCTATAACCATGGCCCTCTTCTCTGCGTGGTTAGTATGTAAAATTGTGCTGCTTTCTGCTTGTTCAGAGAGCTTGGAATATGCATGTCTGTGCGATAGATGCAGGGTACAGTCTGTATCTTGATTGCGCTCAGCAGGGATCCCTCCTCGGTGATGAGAGAAGAAGGGAGGGTGGGGGTAGAACAAACACACAGATACAAGCTGTCTATTCCTCTCATTGTTTTTTGCTTGGCCATATGCAGGCAGTGGGAGGGAGATATGAAGAATCCCAGAATGCTCCCAAATTTGTAAAAGCTTCGTACAGAGCAATACACAGAACAGCGGGAAAGTTACTGCGATGAGATGAGAAAGCCTTGATTATAAAAGTGTGATTTCTTCTTTTTACTGCAGTATGCATCTGAACATATACTGTACATATACACTATATATAGGAGGCAACAAAGAAATGACAGACAATGCTGAGGTCTACGGTGCTGTAACCTGCATTTCTTTTGACTGAAAAGTGACCAAGAAACACATTACTGCACAGGGAGAAACCAGCAGGACGTCAAGATTATACTGGAAGGGAAATTACCAGTGCACAGAGGGATAGCTGGGTGTATCTTTCCAATTCTATGGTCATTTCAATGTTTAACAGAATGCCATTCGAATTATTAAAAGCTTTGACTTCTATGTTCTCAGAATAAATATTCGTTTTCACTCATAAATATGTGGTAACTTTATCCGTCTCTCACCCAGCCTGCATGGTCTTCATCACATACACAGTGTCTTCTCCTATCACCTTTGACATTGTTTCTGCACTTCAAGCACAGGAGCACATTGTGCTTGCGCGTTTAGTTTTATGCATGAATGCACATGTGCACATGCACGCAATTCTTCTTGCAGACTAGACTGTGGTAGCTTAAGCAGGTCTATGTCGGGTACACATGTACTAGCGTTTAATATCTGACCTTTGCCTGATCACTGCATGAACTTGTCCCTAGCCTGGAACCTCGGTCCATTCTTCAAATTGACACCTGACCTTTGTGACATTTAAGCCTTAGCTTTTCCCACCATTGATCATCTGATACTTATTTCAATGATTATTAGAGGTTGACTAGGCATCTTGTAACCTGCTAGTAAAAACCTCCTTTTTTTTCAAAGTGGGTCATCTGGTGCCGCTCACATCGAGCCAAGAGGAAAGATAAGGAAAGACCTAGCTGTACAACTGTACTTTTATACACAAAGTGCACTGCAAACTCTGCTGATTTATGGCTTCTTCTTCTTGCCACAATTCGATATTGTTAGTTGCAACTCAGTACAGCAAGAATGAATTACTCAATTTATATGCATTTTTTACTAAAATAAATAAATAAAAGAAAACCAATAAAATTCCATTAAAAATCAGTTGACTGCCTTATTGCTTTTTATTTAGTGCTTCTTCCAAGGCATGTCATGCTACAGCAAATACTTCTTTTCATGAACTTACTGAAAGTAACCAACATAGTAAGGCTACTTTCACACTCACGTTTTGGGCAGATTCGTCATGGATCTGCAAAAACGGATCCTTTATAATAATACAACCGCATGCATCCTTCATGAACGGATTCGTTTGTATTATCTGTAACATAGCGAAGACGGATCCGTCATGAACCCCATTGAAAGTCAATGGGAGACAGATCCGTTTTCTATTGTGCCAGATTGTGTCAGAGAAAATGGATCTGCCCTGGCACACAATATAAGTCAATGGGGATGGATCCATTTTCTCTGACACAATCCGGCACAATAGAAAACGGATCTGTCTCCCATTGACTTTCTGGCTCAGTTTCGTCAAGCGGACAGCAAAACGCTGCAGGCAGCGTTTTGGTGTCCGCCTCCAGAGTGGAATGGTGACTGAACTGAAGCAAACTGATACATTTAGAGCGGATCCTTTTCCATTCAGAATGCCTTAGGGCAAAACTGATCCGTTTGGACCGCTTGTGAGAGCACTGAACGGATCTCACAAACGGAAAACCAAAACGCTAGTGTGAAAGTAGCCTTAGGGAGAAATTCAGATTCTAATGTGTGTCTGATGTCAATAGCAGAACAGGTGAAGAATCCTTTATTTCAGCCATCTGCATTCAGCCTGTCCGCCACCGCTTTGTGAAGGCTAATAGGCCATTAGTGGTTGAGAACCTCAGTCTGTGTCCAGACCGATACGTGTTTATACAGGAATATAGAAATAGAGATCGCCTGTCATTAATCTGATTAACATAAGCTCCAAGTAGCCAAGCAGTGATGATGAACTCTGCTCTCCAGAGGGCAGTCAAGGTCATGCTGACCACTTAATCCCTACCAAGTCCAGACTGGCTCTGAGATAAAGCAATTGATTGTACAGCCAACTGAAGGCGACCTTTTTAACCCCATCACAGCTATAGTCTCACAATGGAGGTCTCCAGCAATGAAAATGTTAAAGAAATGATTGCTTGGTTGTATCGCTTACGATTTTGTGATGGATTATTTTTTTTCCCTGTGTAATGTATAATATTGTAATTGTGTTTTCAACGTTCCCCAGGGTCATTTATCATACACTCCTTAATCTGAGACCATCGCTGTTTGATCGGTATTATACACCCAAGCTTTTCTGGGGCTTCTGAGTGAAAAAAACACAAGATCTACTATATAACAGGCTGGATTTTAAACGCTCAGCGGTTTTTGAAATGCAATCAAGCTTCGGTTCTCCATATTTTATGTATGAAAGACTGATGCAATGCTTTGAATTGTTTATTTAAATGGTCGTCAAATAAAACAGATTACATCATAGAAAATGAAGCAGCAGAGTTCCAGGTAATGCGGCAGCTTTCTATGCTAAAATGCTAGAAAATATATTAATTAGACTAGAACCCATTGAATAAATAGGCAAATGATGTTCAATGTAACTGAACAGTCAAAACTCCTAACTATAAGGCCTCATGCACACGACCGTATGTGTTTTGTGGTCCGCAAACTGCTGATCCCCAAACACGGAAGTTGCTCCGTGTTCCGTTCCGAAATTTGTGGAATGGAACGTGTCCCATTATAGAAATGCCTATTCTTGTCTGGAAAAATGGACAAGAATAGGACAGGCTCTATTTTTTCTGTGGGGCCACGGAACAGAGCAACGGATGCGGACAGCACACGGTCGTGCATGAGGCCTAAATTAGAAGAATAATAAAGGGGTTCTCCAGGCTTTGGTGAAAATCCTTTACTGACCTATGTGGGAAAGATAGTCTGCAGAGTTTACCCTCCATCGCGCCTCCGATTCTGATGTTTCTGTGGTGCTCACTAGATCATCGCGACTGGATGTGGGCTGTTACACTCAATTCCCGAATAATGTGTACTCATTTGCAAAATGCTAGACACGACATTCATAAAGTCATACTTTCAGACAATTTTTGGTCTTGTCCTACTTTGCACCTTCTTTTGTCCTAGTTTTAGACACATTAAGGAAGATTTATCAAACTGGCGTAAAGTTGAACTGGCTTAGTTGCCCATAGCAACCAATCACATTCCACCTTTCATTTTCCAATGGATCTGTGAAAAATGAAAGGTGGAATGTGATTGGTTGCTATGGGCAACTAAGCCAGTTCTACTTTACAGCAGTTTGTTAAATCTTACCCCTTCTGTTAAATCTTTGTGTAAAAAGCCTTAACCATCTCCAGGGTGGTCTAAAAAGCAGTATACAGTTACAGCTACTGGATAGCCTTGTCCTACATTGCATCGCAAATAGGCATCCTGTGGCTTATTGTGTCTCAAATAGGCATCTTGTGGTACATTGTGTCTCAAATAGGCATCTTGTAGTACAGTGTGTTCCAAACTGTTTTTCTGTGGCACATTGTGTAGCAATTAGGCATCCTGTGGTATATTGTGTTAGGCATATTGTGGTGTATTATGTGGCAAGTAGGCATCCTGTGGCACAGTTTGTCTCAGTTAGGTATCCTGTGGCACATTGCACCCCAAACAGGCTTTCTGTGGAACATTGTGTGGCAATTACTCATCCTGTGGTATATTGTGTCGCAAATAGGCATTTTGTGATATATTGTATGGCAAGTAGGCATCATGTGGCACAGTATGTTACAGTTGGGTATCCTGTGGCACATTGTGTCCCAAACAGGCTTTCTTTGGCACATTGTGTGGCAATTAGGCATCTTGTGGTGTACTGTGTTACAAACAGACATCTGCGGCACGTTGTGTTACGATTCGGCATCCTGTGGTTTGTTGTTCGCCAATTAGGCATTCTGTTGCATACTGTGTCACAAACAGGCATCCTGTGATACATTGTGTCACAAATAGGCATCCTGTGGTGCATTGAGTGGCAAACAGGCATTCTGTGGTGTGTTGTGTAGAAAGTAGGCATTATGTGGTGCATTGTGTGGCAATTAGGCATCATTTGGCACATTGTGTTACAAACAGGCATCCTGTGGCACCCTACAGATTGCTATAAAAAGTGAAAAAATATCTTCAGAATTTGGCACCATAAACACCTTTTACCTTTCATTTACAATGTACAACACATTTAGCAGACACATAATAAATTATTCATAAATATGGCACAAAATAAAAATGGTAGAGGCAAAATATTCTGGTGCAATCTAGAACGCTATTAATAAATCTCCCCCACCGTATTTGTAATAATTATATAAATTTGCATTGGGATCAATTGCTCTTTATTTCAATGGTCAGCTTATTAAAGTAACTACATTTTTTTCTGGGGGGCTATTTCACAATTTCATCAATAATGTATTGTCTCCAACTCGCAAACTAGAATAGAAAATCAGTTCCCACACATTCGCACTCCTGTAGACAAATGCTTGTCCTAGTCGCTATTTCTGTCAAAATACAGCATGTGGAGTAGAGCGTATCAAACCACTACGAATCTGGCATTGTCATCCTGTAGACTAACCACCAGGTTGCAAAGTGTCCAACAGACATCGTATTGTTTGCATAAAGATGTACTATCCTAGCAGTCATCGTTTCAGTTTTTGAGGATGGTATTGCTAGAAGTAAAATCTTCAGAATACTCACAGATATTTGACAATGACAACGTATAGGGATCATCATGAGTATAAACCATAATAAACATAATGTAGTAACATAGTTTCTAAGGCTAAAATCAGAAATCTATCCAGTTCAACCTATAATCCTGCAGTGTTGATCCAGAGAAGGCAAACACCACTCATGAGTTAATTCTTCTCATTTTAGGAAATAAAATCTTCCCGTCTGCAAATAATTAGTGATGAGCGGACCCATGGATGTTCGGGTTCGCCAGGTTCGAACTTGACCCGAACTCGAACCTGAACCCCATTAAAGTCAATGGGGACCCGAACTTTGGTGCACTAAAATGGCTGTAAAATAGTCAGAGTAAACGTTAGAGGGCTGCAAGAGGAAGCAAAATGGGGGTAGGAGCAGGACAATTGCCCTGAAAACAAATGTGGATAGGGAAATTACTTAAAATAACATAGATTATAAAATAATAATAATAATAATAATAATATTCTTGAACTAGGACGCGGAGGTCAAAGTGGAGTAGGAGGTTGAGGAGGCAGTAGACATGGCGATGTAGGTGGAAGTGGCGGTGGAGGAGGAGGAGATAGCCAAGACATTTTTTCCCCCCTTTATTTATTCATTTTTTATAAATTTGGGAAGGCCCCAAAACACTGGGAAATGGGAAAAAGAATGCAAAGAGAAAGTGCACTGGAGTATAACAATCACTGGGTGTGCAACGTCCGACATGCGTCTGGGGTTGCTTTTAAGTAAATTTGTCGGCAGTTGCATTGAAGCAACAAGGGACAGAGTCCCCTTAAGTAGATGGGGTTGGTGGTACCCAGGTGTAGGAATGCCAGAGTGGTGTAAGGGTAGCCTATAATGTCCCCTTAGATTTTGCTGTGCACATGTCACGGTGCTCCTACCTGGATATCGTGGACCCCAGGCGTTGTTGTATGAAGCGGAGCTAATAGGGTGAATAGTTGAGGGATTTGTAGAGAAAATTGAGTCCAGACCTTGTGCTGAAGTTGAAACAGCTTCACTTTGCATAAACATCTCTCCAAACGATTTCTCTTGGTTTCCAGCAGGTTTTAGAATAAACTGGCAGGCAATAACAATCTCGGCTCTACTATGCTAACAGGCTTAAATAGGAACTTTTCCTTTGATGGATGCTGCAACTTCTCTCTCTATTGTCTGTCTCTATATTATGTACAAGGACACTTTTGTTTGCTGTATGAGGCTCTAAGCTGTGTCCTCTATATCCAGCAGAGCTGAAGGTGTTCTGCTGGCTTACTTTGCTTAGCTGGGGTAAGCTAGGACTTTCCCCTAGAATGGGGTAAGCCGAACTCACTTCTAACCAGCTAGTCTCCTTTCTTCCTTAGAGAGGGTCAGAATGGAAAACAGGTTCCAACAGTAGCACTGCCAAGTCTGCTGCCACCTCTGGTGAACCAGGTATATTACATGAACAATAACAATTTCAAACATAGAAAATGCACAATGTGGAGGACCTGGACAAAGTACATAGAATGACACCATACCAGCATACACAGATAGAAGCGGGGTGTAGGAGTGGTAATGCCACTTCTGGAGTTACAGGTGCGGCCAGTATACTTGTCTATTCAGCACAAGGTACAAACAAGTCCTGTGGGATCCATGCATGGTTTATTTTAATTGGCTGTGGACAGACGGCTGTGCTTATCTGTGATCACTCCCCCCCCCCTTGCCGTGCTAAATACACGTTCGGACAGTACACTGGCCGCAGGGCAGACCAGCACCTCCAAAGCATAAAGGGCAAGCTCAGTCCATGTGTCCAATTTGGAGACCCAGAAGTTGAATGGGGCAGACCCATCAGTCAGTACGTGTAGGTATGTGCACAAGTACTGTTCCACCATGCTGCTGAAATGCTGCCTCCTGCTAAGACGTTCCATGGTGGTGCTGGTTGTTGTGCCATGCTGACAAAGCTTTTCCATATTTCAGCCATGCTAACCCTACCTTCTGAGGTGCTGGTGGTGCCCCAGCTGCGTTGGCGACTTCTTCCTCCTCCTCCTCTGCCTTCGCCTTGTGCTTCCACTAAGCCCCCTCTGTCAGGTGGGAATGCCATCAGCAGCATGTTTACCAGCGTGCTCTTGTACTTGCACATCTTCCGATCACGCTCAAGTGACGGAATTAAAGGGGTTCTCTGGGAAACTAAACAAATAAAAAAAATATATATTCTGTCATAATAAAAAAAATCATAACAACCTTTATTTATCAAAATCAGGTATTTGCTTCTGAAGATCGTCCTTGGATGGGCTGCGTCAGGAGTGAGGGAGCCCACCTAGTAGACCGCAGCACAGAGCGGAAAACTCTGCGCTGAGAAATGATTTGTGAGGATGTACTAGGTGGACTCCCTCACTCCTGTCCGGCTCACAGATCACAGCAATGCAGTGATAAGATTCCTGGATTGCTTCTAAGCCCTGTCAAGAGAGTGATCGCAGTCTCCAGGGAGCTGTTTCTCCCGTCCTCTTCACAGTAAACTGAAAAAGCAAAGTGCGCATTCTCTAATATGCACGTTTACGTCCAGCTCCTCAACCAGGAAGTAGATTTTACTTTAGGCTCGAGCTGTTGGAGTTGACGCAGCCCGTCCAAGGACAAGCTTAAGAAGCAAATACCTGGTGGCAGCCATTGTGGGGTCCCACTATGGTAATTCCCTAGCAAAAATGAGCCTCTTTTGATAAATAAAGGTAGTTATGATTTTTTTTATTTTGACATAATATTAAATTTTTTTTTTCTTAGTTTCCCAGAGATCCCCTTAAAGGACGGCACGTTGTCCTTGTAGCGGGGATCCAGCAGGATAACCACCCAGTAATCAGCACTGGTTAGAATGTGGGCAACTCTGCGGTCGTTGCACAGGCATTGCAGCATGTAGTCGCTCATGTGTGCCAGGCTGCTCAGAGGCCACGACAAGCTGTTCTCTGTGGGAGGTGTATTGTCTGTGTTCTCTGTATGGCATTCAGTGCCAGGGATCGCCGGTGGTGTTGGGTAGGGGGATACTTCCTCTTTCTCTCCAGTGTTTGAGGTATGGACAGCTGAACGCTTCCATGGGACCCTGAGGAAGCTTGTTTGGTCTGGCGATACACGTGGGGCGTATTTACACACATACCATGATCGCCTACCTCCCTATGCGATAAGTATTCTGCTCTTTTTGATGCCATATATATGAATTTTGTACTTTTGAGGTGGTGCTGATATGTTCTTATCTAGAACTTGGTAGGATAGGTATGTGTGTTGGACATATGTTCGGTCCACACACAATGTTGTAATTGTATACAATGATTTTAACTTTTGGGCTTTGAGCTTCTAAATAAATTATATATTTTTACAATAAGATGTGCAGCCTTTGAATGCAGTGTTTTTTTTGTCTTGCTTCATATGGTTTGGTTATGTTAATACTGTGGTCTGCACTCTGAGATCTTTACTTGGTGTGCCCCCAAACTTTATCTTTCTCCATAGGACAGTGTGAAGTTGCTTGGTGACGGTGGCGGAGGTGGTGGTGTTGCTACCACATCCTCTTTTTGCAGGGTGGCAGGTGCCACTGTCACTCCAGAGGGGGAGGAAGAGGCCGAGACTGCAGCAGAAGAGGAAGCAGGAGGAGCCTGTGATCTTTCGTGGTTTCTGAGGTGTGTACGCCATTGCAGCTCGTGCTTTGCATTTAGATGCCTTGTCATGCATTTGGTGCTCAGGTTTACAACATTTATGCCTCGCTTCAGGCTCCAATTGCACAGCGTGCAAACCACTCACGTTTTGTCATCAACACATTGTCTGAAGAACTCCCACGCCAGGGAACTCCTTGGAGCAGGCTTTGGTGTGCTTAGTCTCTGGGTGAGGTGGGCAGTAGCAGGCGTACTGGCTAGGGGACGGCAACTCTGCTTTTGCACACTGCTCCCTCTTTTGCTGTGCGGCTGGCGCTCTGTGACCACAACCTCTTCCTCCGAACGGCACATGTCACTCGCATGACATGATTCCATGTGGGATCTAGGACCTCATCATCCTCCATATCATCTTCCACCCACTCTTCCCCCCTGCGCTCCTTGCCGGTCTGCACACTGCAGAAAGCCGCATCAGTTGGCACCTGTGTTTCATCATCATCAGAGACGTGCTGCGGTGGTCCTCCCATGTCCACATCCTGAAATATAAGTGGTTGGGCATCAGTGCCCTCAATCTCTTCCACTTCTAGGGCAGGGCTAGGTGGATGGCCCATGGAAATCCTGCCAACAGAGTCATCAAAAAGCATAAGAGACTGCTGCATGACTTGGGGCTCAGACTGCTTGGCTGATTTGCAAGGGGGTGAGGTGAAAGACAGATGCCCATGGGCTGCAGGTGCCAACTCTGCAATTTCAGCAGGGGGCTGGGTGGGAGACAATGTGAAGGAACTGGATGCACTGTCAAGGAACTGAAGGCACTGTCAGCCACTCAATCTTCTACCGCCTCTACTTGTTCTGGCCTCATCATTCGTACACCAGTATTCGAGGTTACAAAATAACGCTGAACGTTTTGTCGCCTACGTGCACCTGAGTAAGGTGTTTCATTTGGCCATGTAACTGGTACAGAATGACCACGTTCACTCCCTGCAACAGGAACTCCATCAACACCAGCAGCACCATGATAAAGGCCATGTCCCTTATTTGATGCTCTCCTCATTCGTTGAGGTCGCCCACCGAACAGACAGATAAACTATATATTAATTTCTCTGTCACGGATGCAGAATATGTCACCCACCGATCTAACAGACGGATTACTATATTAATTTCCCTGTCACAGATGCTGTGCAGGTGTACCTCACACAAAAAATGGGTATGTCACCCACAGATCTAACAGACGGATTAACTATATTAATTTCCCTGTCACGGATGCAGTGCAGGTGTACCTCACAAAAAAAATGGGTATATGTCACCCACTGAACTAAAAGACGGATTGGCTATATTAAAGGGAACCTGTCATCAACTTTATGCTGATCTCACTGAGGACAGCATAAAATAGTGACAGAATGCTGATTTCAGCAGTGTGTCACTCATGAGCTAAAAGTAAGTGGTTGCTGAGAACCAACATCATTCATAATCATTGCAGCCCAGGCCTTGAAATCTACTTGAGAAAAGTCATGGTTTTTCATAATCTCCTGCTCTCCCTGCCCATCTGCTGATGATTGGCAGTTCTCTCCTAGAGAGAAAGGGAGAACTGCCAATGGCTGACATCGAGGTTACACAGGGGAGTACTCCTATCCGCTTGGATCATCAAGAAATCGTTTATAGCCTTTCTCTGTTCGTATAGTCAGTCCAACATATGGAGGGTGGAATTCCAACAGATAGAAATATCGCATATCAGCCTATGTTGGGGGATGCCGTTCTGACACCATGTTCTTCCTATTGTTGGTCACCAAGATTCCGATTTTGAGTTGTTGCGGAAAAAGCCAGGATTCGATTTCTTGATGAAGGCCATGGAGAAGTTCCTCCTCCGTGTGACTCCGTTTACCCAGGCAAACGAGGTGGAGAACAGTGTGATATCGCCGTGCCCTGAACATGTGGCATGCTGGAGGGGCACTGTGAATTGTCCCTGGCATGCTGAGGAAACGGTGGAGGATTAGGAGGCAGAGGCAGACATTGTCGCAGGACCAACGACGTGACAACATGGAGGCGGAAGCAGCGTCACCTAGCCAAGTTGCTGGTGTGGCTGTGCAGGAGCCACATTAACCCAGTGGGCCATAAAGGACATGTATTGTCCCTGACCGTAGTTACAGCTCCACACGTCGGCGCTGCTGTGCACTTTGGCAGACACCAACAGGCTCACAGACTGGCCCAACTTCTGTTCTACATGTGTGTGCAGTACTGGTACTGCCTTTTTGGCAATGAAATGACGGCTTGGGACTCTCAACCTCGGCTCAGGACAAGCTATCAGTTCTCTGAAAGCACCAGCAACATGGACAAGAGCATGTTCAGCTTCTGCGCTGTTGGATGAGTGTATGCGTACTGTTGTCTCTTGGCAATCGCTTTGGTGATTGATTGCTGACAGGATTACTTGAAGAGAAGCAGGAGGAACAGGAGCATAAGGACCAGCAGATGATGGGAAGGACAGACAGCTCCCTTCGGCTGAGGTGGTGTAGCCTTGACTGCCTGAAACCGTGTGCGTGCCACTGAAAGCTGGACCACTACGTCGGAGCCATGGTTGTCCCAGGCCACTTTATGGTGATTCTGCATATGTTGATGCAGGGTAGTGGTGCCAACATTGGCACCCTAGCCACGCTTTACCTTCTGCCCACATATTCCAAATATGGCCATGTTCACCTCCTTCGGCGGCTTAACAAAAAACCGCCACACCGCTGAATAGGTGATTTTACCCCCAACACTAAGCACCGACTACCGCCGCTGCCTATGTGAACCCGTGCACCACTACTTCCCGGGCAGGTAGGCTCCTGCTAAGCGGGTGGTCTACCCCGAGCACGTTTCCCTTCTGACCTCCCACTGCTGCCATTCTGCTGACTCCCGGTCATGATAGCGACTTGCTGGCTCTGCCACTGGCTCACGGGCAAGCTTCCACCCTCTTCTCCCGATGATGATGAAGCCCCTTCGTCACCTGGCTCCCAAGTGCAATCAGCTACATCATCATCAAGTACTGTCTGCACGTCACTAATGTCCTCCTCAACTGTCTCTGGGTCAGGACCGCGTGCAACACCACCTCCCACGCCACTCTCCTCATCACTACTTGCCCGCCTAGTGGAGGAAGCGGCAGATGTCTCTTCCAGATCTTGGCTGGGTAGTAGCTGCTGACTGTCCTCTAGTAGCTCATCCTTGCTGAAAAATGGAGCCAAGCCAAGGGAATAAAATACTTCTCGCGCAGATGGAACTGAAAATGACAGAGGAAGGTTCAGGACAGGTAAGGGCACAGGGCCTGCTCCCAGGCCATGCCAACTAAGCGTCATGTCAGAGGAACCCACCGACTCTTGGCTGGGGGTGTCTGATGTCACTTGGGATGAAGTGGATGACCGAGTCAACCATTCAAGAACCGCTGTGTTGCTGGGAAAGACACAACCGCTAAATAACACCGGGAGCTCAGGCTTCTCGCTGCAACCCCTGCTGCCATGCCCCCTTACTCTACTGCGACCTCTGCCTGAGCCAGAAACATTTAGGCCTCTGCCACTCCCCTGTGCAGGGCCTGGCACTTCTCTGTCTTACATACTGTTAGATCAAATAATCAAATGTTAGATCAAATATTTTTTCTTTCGCCATTTGTACACGGCAAACTGGGCTTTAGAATATATCACTGCACTGCAGAACGGCAATTAGGCCTTAATTTTTTCCACTTTTCCACAACACAAAAGCTTTGTTAGAAAGATATTGTCATGTACTATATGATGTCCGATTTTCATTCTTTACATAAATAATGGGATAACCCCTTTAATAGATCAGTACCTATTCTTGACCCCCACATCAGGCCAAAAGGGATGTACTGTATATTCTGTAATTGGAACAAATAAACAATAGGTAAATGTTAACACCTTCCAATTAATGCAATCATTGGCAGGGTGGTGACATATACAACATATGCAAATACATAGACCACAGATACTGGATATTTTTCCATGCTGCATAGTATAATTCATTTTATTTAGTCATTAACCTTTAATTTCTGTGACATACCTGTGAGACCTGCCAGTCACTGTATGGAGGATGAGCACGACAGCTCCTCATTGTGTGTGCAGTGTGATAATACCATGCTAACCACATGAGCAGTCATTGATCGGGATGCCATTGCGGTGCTCCAGCTCACACATTAATCATGTGGTTCTCACCACAGTCTAATACTGAGCTACATCAAATGCTTAGTGTATCATACATTCACCACCACTACAAACATCCAACAGAGGTCAGAAAAAACTGGAATTATCATAGGAAAAAAACATACACAATTTTACTCAGAATTTACTGTCGTCATCATCATCATTATCATACATGATTGGCTCAGTTTAAAGCAGTTTTCAAAGATTATAAAAAATAAAAAAAATGGGCAAAGAGTAGAGGGTGGATACCGTTACTCATGCACCACTCCAGCATTACCACTTCCTATCCACGTGGCCTTAAAGGGGTTATCCCATGACTAATGTAGAAAATGAAAATAAGACATCATATACAATTGTGTTCAAAATTATTCAACCCCCCAATGCTGTAAAGGGTTTTAGGGAATTTAGTGTACATTTGTAATTGTGTTCAGAATGAAATCTTACAAGGACTTTTTAAAAAACCAAATGCAACTAAAATGACATCAATTGTTTTTGTAATACAGTATTAAATGTTTTTTTTGTGATTTCTTCATTGACACAATTATTCAACCCCTTAAAGACTACCACTCTTAAGAACAGAGGTTCATTCAAGTGTTTTCGATCAGCGCAAAGTGGAGAAAAGTCCCCGTGTGAATGCTGAGGAACTGAAAAAAGATTTGTCAGATGCGGGTACTGAAGTTTCATCTCAGACAATAAGGTGCACACTGCGTAATGAAGGCCTCCATGCCAGAACTCCCAGGCGCACCGCCTTGCTGTCTCCAAAGAATAAGAAGAGTCGACTGCAGTATGCCAGAAGTCATGTGGACAAACCACAAAAGTTTTGGGATAGTGTTCTGTGGACTGATGAAACAAAATTAGAACTGTTTGGGCCCATGGATCAACGCTATGTTTGGAGAAGGAAGAACAAGGCCTATGAAGAAAAGAACACCTTGCCCACTGTGAAGCATGGCGGGGGGTCAATCATGCTTTGGGGCTGTTTTGCTTCTACAGGTACAGGGAAGCTTCAGGGTGTGCAAGGTACCATGAATTCTCTTCAGTACCAGGAGATATTGGATGAAAATGTGATGCAGTCCGTCACAAACCTGAGGCTTGGGAGACGTTGGACCTTTCAACAGGACAATGATCCCAAGCATACCTCCAAGTCCACTAGAGCATGGTTGCAGATTAAAGGCTGGAACATTTTGAAGTGGCCATCGCAGTCACCAGACTTAAATCCAATTGAGAACCTCTGGTGGGACTTAAAGAAAGCAGTTGCAGCGCGCAAGCCTAAGAATGTGACTGAACTGGAGGCTTTTGCCCATGAAGAATGGGCGAAGATACCCGTAGATCGCTGCAAGACACTCGTGTCAAGCTATGCTTCACGTTTAAAAGCTGTTATAACTGGAAAAGGATGTTGTACTAAGTACTAACATTGAATGTCACTTGGGGGTTGAATAAAACTGATAATGATGTGAGCACAGAAAAGACATTTGTGGTATTTCATTATAAATGTTATGTTATATTTGTCTGACTAACAAGTGCCTCTTTGATTTAATTGTAAACAAGATGACTGAAATGATCAAAATCAATGTCAAACTGGCCAAAACACTCAATTTCAGTGGGGGTTGAATAATTTTGAACACAACTGTAGTACATGATAAGCTCTTTCTAAGAAATCTAGAACCAGCTCTCCTAGATTTAAATCACCCTGACAGCTCAAGGGGAGTGTGGCTTATCTGCTGCAGCTAAGGGGGCTTGTCTCTGCTCTCCCTATCACAGCTGAAGATGTGCGGCCATCTCAGTGAGCAGGTCAAAGAAATAAGAAAAAAACAAACAGCAGGTGGCGCTGAACAGATACATTTTATTAAATAACTTACTGGGTATGCTAAATATTTAATTACATGCACTTACAAAAGTATTCAGATCCAGATGCTGGTTTGAAAAATGTTGAATATTTTTCAAGGGACAACCCCTTTAAGGGTCATGTGCAAAAGAATGGCATCCGACCCCTGAGAAAGTTTTTTATTTTTATTTATAATGCTCCTGCTTTGTCTTCCTTTTTTAACCTATTCAAGACATTCCCAGATTTTTTTTTAAATTTTCCCCACACCCAGCAATACTTGTGAAGAAAGCTATATACATTAATGCTCCCTGCTGCTCCATTCCAGCTCCATAGATCCTAGAGTATTTTTATTGGACTTCTGGTCCCCACATGTCTGCATGGACATGGTCACTTGTGCCCCTGCAGCCAAAGACTCAGTGGTGAAATGTCCGCAAGTAGCATATCACAGTTGGGTCTCATCTTTATTCCAGCCTCCAGAGTGCTGGAATGCAGCCACAGGGAGCAGGTACGTAAACATTTCTTCACTGGTACCAATGAATGGAGGGGGAAATAAAAAAAATCCTGGACAACCCTTTTAAGGACTCTTTTTTTCTAGTTTTCCCCTTCCTGCCTTCCATTAGCTTTTTTACTGTTCTATTCCCATAGTTGTTTTAGGGCTTGTTTTTTTAGGGCCGCGTTATACTTTCTAATGATACCATTTAATATTCCATACAATGTATTGACAAGCTGGGAAAAACATGAATGGAGTAGAATTGGAAGAAAACACAGTTCTGCAATGGTTTTATGGATTTTATTTAGATAATTCACTGGTCAGTAAAAATGACATGTTGCCTTTATTTTGTGGCTCAGTACTATTACAACTTAGATTGTGAGCCTCACAGGGGACAGTGTGATGCTAATGTCTGCAAAGCACTTCGGAATATGTCAGCGCTATATAAGTGCATAAAATAAATAAATAAATAAATAAATAATACCATTACATTTTAATGCATTAAAAAAAAAAAACGTTTTTTTCTATTTCCATGTTCTGCCCTATGTTTCCATCTACAGTGTGTGCAAGGACTATTTTTTTCAGGATGAGCTGTAGTTTTTATTGATGCTATTTAGCGGTATGGATGAATTTTTGAGGCTTCTGCCTCGCAGTGTTGCCAGTGACACCCCCCCCCACTGATGGGCAGGCTTTAGTGCCGCCCTAGCCGTCTTATAGGCTAGGGAAGTGCTAAAGCCCGCCTATCAGTTCTGATGATGTCACCAGGCTCACTACTAGCTTACCCTGTGGAGAGCACGGTACATAACAGCAGGGCAAAGGAGAGGAGGATAAAATTATATCCAGATTCAGCTCTGAACCCAGACAACCCCTTTAAGAAGTCAACACAGCCAAAAAAGAACATCAATTTGGCAGTTTTTTATTATTGTTCTGTTAGAATGTTCATTGTGTGGGATAATTACTTTTATATTTTAATAGTTTGGCATTTTTTGATGTGTTCTTTGATTGCAGTGGTAAAATTACAGTGTTCCTATTAGGGCTGAATAGGAACTTCGCTCTGGTAGGCTGTGAACATTCACACATTCATAGCAACCGAACATCTCCCGTGATCTCTTCTCGAAAGAACAGTTTGGTCATTGGTAGCAGCCACTATGGCATTTCAGAGGTTAAATGTCTTTGATTGAAACTACACCTCAGCAGGTGCTATATTTAACATCCTGACTTCTGCTGTACCAATGTCACCAAGGTGTTAAAACAGTCTTGGACAACCCCAACTTTGTCTAAGGCATGCAGTAAGGCATGTCCTGTGACACATGTTGTGCAGCCACCAAAAATCATACAACATGATGGTACATCACTGCTGGATTTCTTGTGACTGTTGGATCATGGCCATGGAAACTTGAGAGTCGCAACGCAATGCCATTCAATTTCCCTAATTGCAATGTAGCATTGTTTTGCTGCAATCTTTGGCCTTGCCATGTGTGTTGTGAGTCAAAATCCCCATGTAGCCTCAACCTTAATCACAGTACCAGAAAATTGGATGAGAGTTTAACAATCTTGTCCACGTGCCGCGGAAAACATCCACAGCATACATGGACCCGTGGTGAAAATATTAAATGCACAGCATGTCAATTTATGCTTTGGATTTCCACCATGGGTTTCACCCTTAGAAGGCAAAGGATGAAATGCATGGCAAATCCACAGAAAATGTGTGACAAATCTGCTGCTAAATCCACTGCGGGTTTTCGACATCTCGTGTAGATATACACTTAGCCTTCACCATCATCAGTCTAAACCATATATCACATAGCTTATGTTGTATTTCACATATGTACTATCATTCATTATAAACAAACTACCTACCAATATAATATACTCAGGGGTACTGTATATTCGTATATTCGTTGTCTCTGTATCATTCAGAACCTGGTGACACAATTGCAAAATACTGTTAGTGACAAATTCTTGCTCCATACTATGGAGAGCTTCCAGTAAGTCTCCATATAGGACTGGTCTCTTCAAGGAGATTCAGCACCCTGTCTAAACCACGTTCAAGGCATTGCACCCAGCCAGCCAGAATCCAACTCCATACCAATGAGGGGAAAACACCATAAAACAGCTGTCTACAGAAGCATATCTGGGTTGGCCATATTCCCTTTTCAAATCCTAAGGCTTGTTTGAAGGTTGGATTTCGCCTTATAAGGAGCCACCTCCAAGAAGTGGTGCTGGCAAGTTGGTTCTCTTTCTTGGGAGATACCTCTTTGCATGTTTGTTTCCATGGAGCATAGCCAATAACATTCCATACCATGAAGTACGTCTCATAAGTCTCCAGATCTTAAGCCATGATTGATGTAAAAAATTAAAATCAGACATCATATGGTACATGACAATACCTTTCTAACAAAGCTAGAACCAGTCCTGTATCTCACATAGTTCCAGAGATCTCCCCATTCATTGTTCCAATTGCTCTGTTAGATTATCATTAGCTTAGCAGCTCAGGGGGTGTGTCCTTTCTGCTGCAGCTCTCTCCCTGTAACTGCCATAGCTTCTAACAGAACATATGTCTGGTGGAAGATGAAGATTCAAGCTGAGCATGTTCAACCAGCTAAGTGAGATGGACAAAAGAAATAAGGAAAAGAACAAACAGCATGTGGTGCTATACAGATAGATTTTATTAAATAACTTAGTGGCTATACTAAATTTTTTATTACATTCAATTACAAAAGTGTTCAGATCCAGGTGCGGATTTGAAAAACATAGAATATGTTTTGTTAACCAACACTTTTAAGGAGATTTATCACCCTGCCTAAAGCTGCTTACCTATTGACCCTTGTACTAACCTGATATCTAGTCATCAGCCAGCAAACTGTATACTCAGTAGAGATAAGCAAATAAATTGAAATTCAACACAAATTTTTTTTTCTTTATTCTTATTTTACTGAACAAAAAATTTTAGTGATTCGATTGGGGGAAATCAAGAAGAGACAGTGAGAAAGAGATGTGGACTGTTGGTGGAGCTGTACATTATACGGTATATATATATATATATATATATATATATATATATATATATATATATATATATATATATATATATATATATATTTATATATATCCATAATCATATCTATGTAATATGAAATATAATAAATAACTAGCAGAAGGACCCGGCTTCACACGGGTATATTTCATCTATTTAATTTATTGTTTGTGTGTGTCGTTAAAGATATTAAAAGTATCCACTATAATAGTAACATCTACAGTACCCTGCCCCTTTAACAATGACCTCCGCAGTGGACGTCCCTTTATTAGTGACCTCCACAGTACCCCATCTCGTTAACAGTGATTTCAGCAATAACTCACCCCCTTAACTGTGATCTCCACAGAGCTCCGTTCCCATAAAATGTGACCTCCGCAACACCCTGCCCCCTTAACAGTGATCTCTACAGTACCCCACCCTTTAACACTGACCTCCATAACGAACCATCCCCTTAACTGTGACCTCCACTGTTCCCTAACCCCTTAACAGAGACATCCACAGCACCCGCCCCTTTAACAGTGATCTCAACAGCGTACCGCCCTCCTTAACAGTGAACACCACAGCAGCCCTCCCCTTAACAGTGACCTCAATAGCAAACTGCCCCCTTAACAGTGACCTCCACAGCAGCCCACCCCTTTAATAGTGACCTCCACAGCGGCCACCCCTTAATTAGTGATCTCCACAGTACACCATCTCCTTAACAGTGGTTTCCACAACACCTGTCCCCTAAACAGTGGCCTCTACAGCAATCTGCCCCTTAACACTGACCTCCATAGCGGACCTTTCGCTTAATTGTGACCTCCAAAGCAGCCTGCCCCTAGGGTGGCCAGAGGTCCGGTTTTAAGCCAGACAGTCTGACTTTCAGAGTTCCTGTCCAGGGATGTCCTTTTGAACAGCTCACTCTCAGACAGCAGCACTATGCTGTCTGAGCGGGAGCTGCAGGGAGAAAGTCACCCTCCCACCTCTGCAGCTGACAGAAGTTAATTTTTACCTTCATTTTTTCAATCCCCATCGGCTGCGGAGTGGAAGGGGGTGGGACTTGGCTGGGCCTGGGGTCGGGGTTTTTAAGTCTGTCTTTTGAGGGTTGCCTGAATGACCTGCACAGCACTCCACTCCCTTAACAGTGTCATCCACAGCGCACTGCCCCTTTAAAGCTGACCTACAGCAGTGAAGAAAATGGCTGGGTTGTTATGGAAACCTGGTGTAAAACTGTGTGTATGTGGAGACTAAGGGCCTGCGAGCTTCTATTGGCTGATAAGGGTCATGTGACCAGGCTTCAATTGGCTAATGCATTTTTTGGGGATATCTCAGGAACAGTACCTGCTAGAGAGCTAAGACTCGGTCTAAAACCTTCCCAGACACCTGATGTACCTGTGTGCAAAATTTTGTGATTGTAAATGCGATGGTGCGGATTCCTTTAGCGGACATATATACACACATACACTCAGCTTTATATATTAGATTATATGCTATAGGAGAGAGACATGGTCTGTTAGTGGAGCTGTACATTATAAGGTATATGGTATCTATATATCTATATATCTCATATATTTAAATCTGCGTGTAGGTATGTGTGTGTGTGTCCACCCACCCCTCCTACATCACAGTCAAGCCATAACTCTGCCCCCCTTTTCCCTGCTCCCAGCATGAGGGCATGCCTGGGTTACTTCCTGCAAGAGTGAAGCCCCTCTGGGCACCTTACTGGCTCATTTGCATATTAAATAAACTAGATTTTCAGAGGATAAAAAATATTTATTGCTGGAACAAAGGCACATCTGGAAATAAGGTAAATAAGTGCTATTAGGTCATGGCTTTAATTCAATAGCGATTTCCTTTAAAGGGGCAGGGCACTGTGGATGACACGGTTAAGGGAGTGGAGTGGTGTGGAGGTCATAGTTCAGTGGGCAGGTAGGGTAGGGTGGCTATTCAGGCCACCCTCAAAAGACCGACTTAAAAACCCAGCCCCCAGATCCCACTAAGCCACACCCCTTACCCAGTTAGACCATGCACCCTCCCACTCCGCAGCTGGCGGAGATTGAAAAAATGAAGGTAAAAATTAACTTTTCTCAGCTACGGGGGTGGGGGGACCCTGCAGCTCACGCTCAGACAGCACAGTGCTGCTCTCTGAGAATGAGCTTTTTAAAGGGACATCCCTGTGTCCGTCCAGGCCCTGTGCCGGATTGAGGACAGGGAGTCTGAAAGCCAGACTATCTGGCCTTAAACCGGACCTCTGGCCACCCTAGGGGCAGGCTGCTGTGGAGGTCACAATTAAGGGGACAGTCCGCTATGGAGGTCAGTGTAAGGGGGCAGATTGCTATAGAGGCCACTGTTAAGCGGGCGCGGTGTTGGGAAAATCACTGTTAAGGAGACGGGGTACTGTGGAGGTCGCTAATAAAGGGGCGGATGCTGTGGAGGTCACTTTTAAAGGGGAAGGTTGCTGTGGAGGTCACTGTTAAAGGGACGGGTGCTGTGGAGGTCTCTGTTAAGGGGGTAGGGAACAGTGGAGGTCACAGTTAAGGGGAGGTCCACTATGGAGGTCAGTGTTAAGGAGTGGGGTGCTGTAGAGGTCACTGTTAAGGGGGTGGAGTGTTGTGGAGGTCACATTTTAAGGGAATGGAGCTCTGTGGAGGTCACTGTTAAGGGGGCGGCTGATTGTGTAAATCACTGTTAAGCAGACAGGGTAATGTAGAGGTCACTAATAAAGGGGTGGCCACTGTGGAGGTCATTGTTAACGAGGAGGGAGCTGTGGATAATACTGTTAAGGGGGCAGGCCACTGTCGAGGTCAATGTTAAAGGGGCAGGCTCTGTGGAGGTCACTGTTAAGGGAGGAGGAGATTGAGTAGGCCACTATTAAAAGGGCAGCAGGGTACTGTGAGGTCACTGTTAAGGCAGGGGGGCAATGTGAGGCCACCGTTAAGGGAGCGGGGTACTGTGGCAGTCACTGTTAAAGAGGAAGTCGCTGTGGAGGTCTCTGTTAATGGTGCCGGGAATGGTGGAGGTCACAGTTAAGGGGACTGTTACCTATGGTCAGTGTTAATAGGCGGGTGCTGTAAAGGTCCCTGTTAAGAGGGCAGACCTCTGTGGAGGTCACTGTCAAGGGGGTGGGGTGCTGTGGAACTCACTGTTCAAGAGGCAGACTGCTGTGAAGGTCAAAGTTAAGAGGAAAGGCTGCTGTGGACGTCCTATTTTAAGGAGATGCGGCACTGTGGGTCCTTCAGCTAGTATATATATATATATATATATATATATATATATAATATAATTATATACTGTGGTTAATTGGTTATATCATGGTAGGTTTCTGTTTTCTAGTCCTAGCAAACTTTGAAGCCTGGATCTAAACCTATCGTACACCAGGTTTGCTGGATTCAATTTATGAAATATTCATTTATATATGTATATTGTATACATAATAAAAGTGTATGGAGAGTTGACTCACCTGCTGCAATGGAAGCAGTAACGCCCTCCATGCCTAAGACAAGCCAACAAAATAGGCCAAGGTAGCTTGTTAATTGCAAGGCAAAAAAGATTGATGTTCTTCTTGGTTGGAAAACAAATTGCAAGCAATTACTTCATGATAGATGTGTGTGTTTATTGACTATGTTTCTTCTTACAGGAGGTACAATACAGTTAATGGATAGCGGTATTTTCTGTGATGCCATCTCTTCCATATGTAACACATCCGTGTATACAGACTATTAATAAAGCTATCCAGGGGATCTGTAGGCATTCAGCAGCTAGTTGTAGGCACAAATGCAAAACAAACCCGGAACGTGATATGCTGATGCTAAGATTACACACCCCAAGGGTTAACTTTATTAAGTGTGAAAAATTAATTCCAAAAATATCTCAACTTATCAAGGGTGAGAAAAAGTGTCCAAATCATATTTAAGGTCTAACCCCTCCAGCCAAGTTCATCTATTAAGTCGAACTTTGGTTTGAAGAGCAATTTGTTGCATTAGTTCATGTAATTTCACACAACTGCTTAAAGCACATTGATGGATATAATTATTATTCTTCCCCTTTCATGAATTAGGTAAGTTCCTTTAATTTGAGTACATTTTGGGGGTCATGTATTAAGCTAAAATACACCTATATTAGGCGTCTTTCAGGCACAGATTGCGGCGCAACAGCTAGTTGAGCCGCAATCTGTGACTTCTCCCTGTGCACGCCAGGTCTAAAAAAGTGGCCGGTTGGTTATATTTACCACTTTCTACGCCTGGTGTAGGCATAGAAAATGGTCTAAATGTAAGACAGCAAGGAAGCTGGTGGAAGATCCGGCGCCTCTTCATAACTCCAGAGGATCCACTGCCAGTTTAGGGGTTTATTAAGACAGGCGTTGCCCCTTTGGTAATCTATATCACCACTCCTGACAAGTTTATTTTGTAAACTGTTTTATTCCCTATGCAAAAATTATCCTTGAGCATCTTTGCTTATATATGGTTCTATGCTCCTAGTGGCCTATATTAGGCATCTTTCAGGCGCAGATTGCGGCGCAACAGCTACATTAATAAAAGTACAAGTGGGTGTTACCAGTTGGTAGTATGACCCTGCACAGTCTTAGGCCTCTTGCACACGAACTTTTTTCCGTTTGCGTTCTGTTTTTTGCGTTCCATTCATTTCAATAGATCCGCAAAAAAAATTGAAGGTACTCCGTATGCCTTGCGTTTCCATTTTTCCTTTTCATTCAAAGATAGAATATGTCCTATTATTGTCCGCATAACAGACAAGGATAGTATTGTTCTAGCAGGAGCCAGCTGTTCCGTTCCGCAAAAAACAGAATGCACATGGATGTCATCCATATTTTTTGTGGATCTGTTCTTTTGCAGACTGCAAAATACTGAAAAAAACATACGGTCATGTGCAAGAGCCTTACACTGTCCAATCAATGCTGCCAGTGTCAGACTGTCAACTGGTAACACCCAGTTGTACATTTAATAATAAACTTCTAGTAGCAAAATCTGAGGAACAGAGCAACATATTTACATAGTTAAAATAAACGATGCTCCAGGATTGTTATTACATGGGGAATAAAATTATTTTATACAACAGACATATTGGGAGTGTGACAGGTCCTCTTTCAAGGGTTTTCCAGAATTTTAAATTGATGGCCTACCCAAACACCTGGATGAAGGGGCAGTGGCCCCTGTGCTGCAGTACCCTTGCAATGTACAGTGTGATTGTGTGTGGTTGTGCCCGATACTGATGCTCAGCCATACTTAGCCCCATGTAGTTGAATGGATTGAGCTGCAGTACTGGGCACAACTGCAATCATATGGATTATGCTGGGTACAGCAGTGAAGGGGCTGGGGTTCTGCAGCAACGAATACTACTGTTCTGTCTTCATACACGTTCACACAGTGTGAAGTCTGACATTCAGCATAAACCATTCCTGTCGTCCATATAACAGAATTGTTCTTTGTAGTCTAACTTGTTTATTGGTCAACAGGTTGTACGCGATAGGCATGAGTGAGAGATTGTACAAGTGTGCGGTAAAACTACAAGAATACAAATAACATATATAAGTATTAAGCATGGATAGCATGTACTATAACATTAACAGTCATCAATGAAGGCACATGGTAAAATGGCTGCCTGTACATAAGATTACATGTCTAACATCTGAGGCCCCTTTCACACGAGCAAGTTTTTCCCCGGGTCTAATGCGTGACGTGAACACATAGCACCCGCACTGAATCCTGACCCATTCATTTCAATGTGTCTGTGTACATAAGCGTTTTTTTTTTCAGGCATCAATTCTGCGTCGTGTAAAAAGTGCAGCATGTTCTAAATTCTGCATTTTTCATGCAGCTCTGGACCCATAGAAGTGAATGGGGCTTCAGTGAAAAACTCGGAATATAGAACATGCAGCATTTTTCACTGATGGTTGCTAAGAGATGTTGTTTGTAAACGTTCAGTTTTTTATCACGCGAGTGAAAAATGCATCAAAATGCATTGCATCCGCACGGAAAAAAAACTGAACAACTGAACGCAATTGCAGACAAAACTGGCTGAACTTGCTTGCAAAATGGTGCGAGTTTCACTGAACACACTCTGAACGCATCCAAATGTAGTCCATCATTCTCGTGTGAAAGAGGCCTAATAGTTATAACTCCCTGAATAACAATTAGAGCTAACTGAAGAGCTTTGCATAACATGATGTCCCTAAAACAAAGGTAGATCTCTCACAAGATATGCTTTTACAAGGCTGGTGGAGTTTGAGAAGGAGATATGCAGAAGGACAGCTCTGCTGATGTGTCCTAGAGAATGGAAGCTTCTCTTTCCCAGGATGCTTTGCACTTCCACAATGCTTTGCACCACCCACATTGCAGCAGTCTTTGTAATAGGAAAAACAAAGTGTAATACACCTTAACACAGCTAGATGGTGCTATAATCACATTAATCACTACAAAAATGCCCAAACTCTGGCAGAATGAACTAGAATGATTCTCTAACGCTGCTGGGCAGAACAACTACTCTTTTGTTCTACTGATCTGTGGGGTCTTTGGGTTTGGACTCCCATTCATTATACAGTACATTAATAGCCAATCCTTAGAATAGGCCATACATGTTAGATCCTGGAAAGGAGGGGTGATACAGTGTTGTCTTGTATTAAAAGAAGTATGGATTCACGGGACAGGGATGTAATATTGCCACTAAAGCGTTGGTGTGGCCTCAACTAGAATACGCGGTTCAGTTCTGGGCACTAGTCCATAAAAAGGATGCCCTGAAGCTGGAAAAAGTACAGAGGAGAGCAAGTAAACTCATAAAGGGCCTGGAAGATCTTAGTTATGAGCAAAGATTAAACAAACTGAATTTGTTTAGCCTCGAAAAAAGAGGTCTAAGGGGGGGACATGATTAACCTGTGCAAATATATAAACAGACCATACAAAGAATATCAAGGGAAGCTATTCTGTGTTAAACCCCCTCAAAAAACAAGGGGCCACTCCCTATGCCTGGAGAAAAAAAGATTCAGTCATAAGAAGCGACAAGCATTCTTTACAGTAAGGTCTGTGAATCTCTGGAGTAGCCTGCCACAGAAGCTGGTCACATCAAATATAGTAGGTGGCTTCAAAAAAGGGTTTAGATGACTTTTTAATTCAAAATAGCATTGAGGTTTATGATAATGTATAGAAATATTGTTCTATGCACCCTTTCCCTTTGACCGAACCCCTTTTTAAAAGCAAAATGGACTTTGATCCAGGGATTTGTTCCGTGAATCGATATAGCAGGATTAAAGGTTAGACTTGATGGACTTTTGTCTTTTTCCAACACTAACAACTATGTAACTATGTGGAGAATGAGTAGCAGAAATGGCTAAAATGTACATGAGTGTTTATGTTATGGCACAGAAGATGTCTGAAATGTGCAGATATTATATGTCTGTTAACCCAAAGGTGCCTAATGGGGCTTTACTACTTGGACTGAGCAGGCTACTTTAGCTAACTTAATGCTATGTGATGTTCCTGAAACCATTCAATAACAACACAGCCCTTGAGACATACAGCAGTTCATTGTCCTGCTAAACTATTTAATTGGACCTAGAACAAGGTCAGCAACAATTATTAAAGACTATGGACACCTTAGTAATGATAATTTTTATGCATTTACTGTATTATGGTATAGTATGGGATTGCAAACAGTTTTTTATAAAACATTTAACTCCTTTAGCCTTATGCAGCCTGCATATATTATCAAACATTGTAGGCTGCTCAGTCCCATTCAGTGTGAAATCCGGCAGATAAACTGTCTCATGGCTCAATCTGTAGCCCTGCTTTACTGAACATTCATAAAGCATATATCACTTTTTACTTACTGTTGTCACGCAGTTTCTAATTTTGCATAATCAGCACAGGTCAGGCTCAGATTGGTACAATCAGAAATTTAGCTGAATGTTTTCACCACACGCAGACAACTAAGTTCAAAATTGATACACATCCACATTCAATAGGAAATAGTGTAACTCCTCCAAGGGCTTGATGTTGGCTGGCAATACAGCTGTAATATATGAAAAACATGATCACGGCTTCCAGTGGTATAGTGATACAAAATGCTGCTGCTCCAACAAAACGGTTTTATTATGTTCACAACATTTCCATTAAATATCACATCATAAAATCAAATCTCAGGGCATTTATGTTCCATGTGTGACAGCTTCTTCTCTGGCTTCTATTGACATCAGCCCTTTAAGGAGTTACACTACTTGCTATTGGATGTGGATGATTAAGTTTTGAGAATTGTTGCCTGCCTTTTGAGAAGACCTTCAGCTAAATTTCTGATTGTGCTGATCTTCTTTACCAGTATATACAGGCTGCAGAAGATGAATGAAGCAAATTTTTAATAAAATCCAACATGTTTTTCAATCCCATAATACAACAATGCAATACAAAATCACCTAAAAAGTGTCCATAGCCTTAAGAAAATCTTTGCCGCTTCTTGCTGCCTAGTTGGTATGAAGAGCACCCCAAAGTTGGACATTCTTGCTTTTGGAAGACAGCACTAAAACAGGACACTGTTGTCTACCATTTAGGCTAAGAGTGAAAATACTGTATGTACTGACACAAAGCTGATGTAGTTACTTGAAATTTGCAGAAGAAAGGTTTGTTAGGTAGACCTTCTTGTCAGCAGGTTTCTTTCAACCATAGCCGAGGTCTGACACTCAATGGACAATCTTGTTTTGCTGATACCCATTTGTGCTTATCTAACATCACTGCAGGTGAAATGTAGAATTACATGCCAGCCATTCAAATGGTCAATCTGTACCTGGTTGCTAGAACAGAAACCATTTTTACTGTGGCTTAAAAAGTACATTTGGGCAAGGTTTGATTTTGTGAAAAAGCCCATTTAACAGTGTGATGTTGGACTCGTGTCTCTTCTGTCAGTCAATCTCAATGTCTTCAATGAGTCTAGTCTTCTAAGAGGTCAAACTATTGTCACTACAGGGAATAACTGTAATAGGGACCTTTGGAGAGGACATGAAGACTTCAACAATGAAAGCATTTTACTATTACGAACATGCATGTTCAAACTACAGGATAATTGATAAATGTATGATTGCTGATGGTCTGACCACTGGGACTTCCACAATCATATGTACAGGGGTACTGAAATTCTTATGTAGTTGAAATGATGATTTGCATACGTGACCACCACTCCATTCACTTCTGCGGGCTTTTTGGAATGCTGTACTTGGCAGACCCATAAAAGTAAATGTATCAGTGGTGTTGCATGCATACCACTGCTTCATTCACACAGGGAACTCAGAGACCTTCATTCTCATGATTAGTGAAGGCCTCAGCAGTAGGGTTGAGCGAACTTGTATTTTAAGTTCGGCGTCCAAAGTTCGGGTTCGGGTTATCGAAGAATCCCGTTATGGATTCCGCTACCACGGACCATAACGGAATTTGAAATTCATAAGGGGATTCTTCAATGAACCCGAACGCTGTGAAGACCTATTAAGTCCTGTGAAAGGAAAGAAGAAGAAATAACTATGGGGGATAGTCCCCAGTCCTCTGCAAATATGAGATGACATGTGCTAAGTAGGGATGAGCAAACCCGTGGAAGTTCAGGTTCGCCGAGTTCGCCGAACCCCATGGAACTCAATGGGGACCCGAGCTTCACTTTATTATTTTACGTTAGAACATGATTATATCGGAAAATAATAGCATTCGTAAGACAGAATGCAAAACAATATGTCGATTTAAGGGTTAAAAAACAAACAAAAAACAACACACCTCATCCACTTGATCATGCTACAGCAGCTTCTTCTATCTTCACTGAACAGGACCTGCCAAAGGACCTGCGATATGCGTAATGATGTCTCCACTAGTGTTGAGCACGAATATTCGAATTGCGAATTTTAATCACGAATATCTCCACTTCGAGAATTTGCGAATATTTTGAATATACTGCTATATATTCGTATTCTAATCGCGACTCTATCACAAATTTATTGCAAATTTATCTGCACTTAGCAACATCCTTAGCAACCAATAGGAAAGTCACCTACCCCTTAGTGTTGATCACGAATATTCTAATCGCAAATTTTTATAGGAAATATATTACATTGGCGATTTTCACAATCAAGTAAATAATGACTGGAGATCACGAAATCTCAAATTTGTGAATTTATAGCGAATATTCGGCCAAAAATTTGCGAAATATCGCAAATTAGTATATTGCCTATGCTGCTCATCATCACTAGTCACCACCACATGGGAGAGCGCGGTGATGTCAATGCGCACATCGCTGGTCCTTTGTCAGGTCATGTTCAATGAAGAGAGAAGAAGCTGCTGAAGCGCGATCAAGTGGATGAGGTGAGTTGTTTTCGTTTTGTTTTTTTAACCCCTAAATGGCCATATTGTTTTGCACTCTGTCTTAAGAATGCTATTATTTTCCGATATGACCATGTTATAACGGAAAAAAATGTAATCACCCGAACATCGAACCCGGACTTCAGTGAAAAAGTCTGTGTGGTAATGCTCGTAGAACTAGGGTAGTTTTTAAGTGTAATTAATCTTTCATATTTACTCATCAAGTATGGATACCAATAGTTTTTAATTTGCAGAAGTCAATCAGATCTGTCTGTTCTGAGATGTCTGTTTCCACAGCAGTTGGATCACTCTGTTTTGTCCATCCACCTTCCATTTCAAATTTTAGTTCCACCTATGGAAATTAGAACTTCCGCTCCCTATGACAATCCATGCCATACTTACTGTTCTGACACAGTTCATAGCCTTTTTGTACATTAAAGCACTTCTATGTCAATTTACCTTTACATTTTATATCCCATGTCCTTCCATCATGTTTCTTCCTTTTCTCTTTAAGTGAGGTAAAACTTATCAGTCATTAAATAATGATATAGGTTAAATTGCAGTATAGACCTTTTATATTAAAAAAAGAGGCCCATATGTAACATATATCATTATTTAATGACTGATAACTTCTCTTGCCTCATCTTATTCCCTTAGCCCTTCAAAAAGGAATTCAAATACAAAGCTAAGTATTATGTAGGAGCTATGGTTCAATACTGGAAATGTTAAAAAATATTAATTAACCTTATTGATTCATATCGACATAAGAGGAATTCTTGAACTACACATATATTCCTGTGCTAAGTAAGTATATTTCTCAAGTCTGTCTGATAGTGGCAAGTTCTAGTCATTAATCTGTGCTCCCCGGCTATTTACCTCTGTGGCAGGAACATTTCCTTTGGGATCCATGAGAAAATGTGTTATCTGAATATACTGCTCCCCTTTCACAGATCAACTCCAGCCCTCTCTGTCCTCAGAGGTTGTAAGTCAGTGTAATTAGTAATTGTGCAAATGTAGAGTCTCATATGCAGGGCAAATAGAAATAATCACATTGTACAGAATGCTGACAAGCTTTCTATGCAATTAGTTTTATTTAGTTTATCTAAGCGTTGACTTTCTGGCAAGAAAATTCTTCAATATCGTATACAGAGAAATACATTTTTACTCCGCGCACATTGAAGACATGAAAGCTTATCTTTCTGTTTTATGCTCATTATACCATCTGCAGAATTTGACCATTAGTGAAACAGGATCTTTTAGTTCCATCCATAGGCATTCCTGGAAGCGTAAAACATGTTAGGGGCGGGTACTTTCACACTAGCGTTTTTATTTTCCGGCATTGAGTTCCGTCGTCGGGGTTCAATACCGGAAAAAAACGCTTCAGTTTTCTCCTAATGCACTCTGAATGGAGAGAAATCAGTTCAGTCACTGTTCAATGTTTTAGATGGAGATAGTACCGCAGCATGCCAGAACGCTTGCCATAATGCCGGATCCGGCATTAATTCCCATAGAAATGTATTATTGCCCGATCCGGCATTAAAAATACCGCATTGCCGGATTCGTTCTTTCAGTCTGCGCATGCGCAGACCTTTAAAAATGTGAAAAAAAATACATAACGGATCCGTTTCTCCGGATGACAAATGGAGACATGGATCCATTTTTGCAATGCATTTGTGAGACGGATCCGCATCCGGATCCGTCTACAAATGCTGTCCGTTTGCGTGCAGATTGCCGGATCGGAACTGCTTGGCGGATTCCTCTGCTGCAAGTGTGAAAGTAGCCTTAGTTATCCAAACTTTCTTCTACATGAGCCAGGGATTAGCTTCACTCTCAAATGATTTGCCTCCTATCAGACACTTCATTTATAGACACATCTTACTCCACTTTTACATATGTCCAAAGTCACTTTTAGTTAGTCAGATTTATTAATGGTCCTTTAATACTGTAATAAATGTGGTTTGACGGTAGCAGTTTATCCTACAGTAAGTGGCTTTAAAAAAGTTGCATGTCTTTACGGAAAAGTCGCACGTTCTATTAAATGGTCGCATAACATAAGCATCGTCCGCACTGGAGTGAAATTGCGCAATTTTTTGCGACTTTTTTAAATTGTCGCAATAGTAAATCTGTCTAGAGATTGATTTACATAAGAGAACATGCTACTTTCACACCCCTTTTAGAAAACTGGCGAGCATAGCGCAAAGCCAAAAAGAGTCACATATTTTTGCGCAGTTTTACCGATTGCGCAAAAATAAGCGCCTTTTTCACGCCATAATTTTGACTTTAGCTAATAATAAATCTGGCCCTATGTTTAATATGCTTTTTAATAATACATCCATACAATGACTAAATAATGCTGCTGGGCAAAGATCAAATAATATCCTATAGTGGCCAGATAATGTTGCCATATACTATAGAACCTCTTCTGATGTGTATCAGCATAATGTAACACTATTATGGGCATTGCACAAAGGAATTCAGTATATATTCACCCTCACACCTATCCCAGGCAAATGCATTAAATACCACATTTTTTTCCAACTGTATTATCCCTTAAAACAGGCATGCTCAACCTGCGGCCCTCCAGCTGTTGCAAAACTACAACTCCCATCATTCCTGGACAGCCTACAGCTATAAGCCTACAGAAGGGAATGATGGGAGTTGTAGTTTTACAACAGCTGGAGGGCCGCAGGTTGAGCATCCCTGCCTTAAAACATACCCCCACAACCATGCTGTACCATAAACAGTTCCTGACAGTTGTCCCATCAAAAGGTGCCTGGCCACTGGTTTATCTAAAATATGTTCCAGGTACGGTTCATCTGCCCCCCTGAACAGTGCAGGTGTTCCCATGCACAATGTATTGGCACCAGCCATCTGATTTAGTCCCTATAAGTGTGTTACAAGGTTCCTCTAAACAGTGCCTGATCCAGTCCCCTTCCCCACATACACAGATACAAACACCGTTTCCACCATTCACAACAAATTATGTCACATTTTATGCCTAGAAAGCTCTCCCACAATAAACGAGTCCCCTCCAGTCTATTGTGTCTATGATCCATAGTGGCTGCTGTAAAGCATATCACTAAATGCTATTAACAACAACTCCGGAACGATGGTTGACTGCATAATAATACAGAAAATAAAATTTAAAAAAATGTACTATCAGAAAAGATAAAATAGATTAGAAAAAAGTCACTGTGTCACTATCTGGTTACTGTATATTTGTCCCAAAAATAATAGGTGATACATTCCCTCGAAAAGTATTGTCAAGCAGATACAAATTTCTAAGAAAAAGGGCCACTTCCAATAGGTGGTGCTGGCAAGATGTTCTCTTTCTTGGGAGATATCATTTTAGGTCCAAATGTGTTAAAAAAAAAAGCATACAGTACTTACCTCACCAATCCATGACTGGTAATTGGCTGAGTGATCATTTTCTGCACATCGAGATTAACAGTGGGGGACCTGCATCGCACCAGAACAGGAGCCGTGAGGATTGGTAAGGTATTGCATGTTTTATTTTTTTAACCCATTATTAAAATAATTTTTATCTGCCAGACACCACCTTTAGGCCCCTTTCATACGAGCGAATTTTTCGCGCAGGTGCAATGCGTGACATGAACGCATAGCATCCGCACTGAATCCTGACCCATTCATTACAATGGGTCTGTGTACATGAGCGATGTTTTTCACGCATCACCTCTGCGTTGCGTGAAAATTGCAGCATGTTCTATATTCTGCGTTTTTCGCACAGCCCTGGCCACATAGAAGTGAATGGGGCTGCGTGAAAAACGCATTGCATCCGCACAGAAAAAACTGAACAGCTGAACGCAATCGCAGACAAAACTTGCTTTCAAAATGGTGAAAGTTTCACTGAACGCACCCTGAACACATCCGGAGCCAATCCGTCACGCTTGTGTGAAAGAGGACTTAGTAGAACAATGCAATTGACAGTGGTGACTGTGATCAGCTCCTGGGGCTGATTTTGCAAGAAACGTCGTTGCTTTGTCTGCAAGTCAATGTGTATCCCTTCCTACCTGAGTAACAATTTCCACCGTATATCTCTTTTATAAGCTAAGGTGCAAAAAACACATTGTAGTACAATTTTAGTCTTTCAACCAAAAAAATAATACAGTATTGCACCCAATCTTTAACCTTTTCAAGATACCTCCTATTTTCATGTTTTAGTTTATTCCTTCATGCATTCTAAGAGCAATATTTTTTTTTACGTTTCTGTTCACATAACCATATGAGTTGTTTTTTTTTGCAAGACGAGTTATATTTTGTAATAGTATCATTTGATTTACCGTATTTTGTACTGGGAAACAAGAAAAACATCTTTGGGTCTGGTTTCACTGTTTGTTAAAATGACATGACAACCTTATTTTGCATAGGATTACAGAGGTATCAAATGTATTTAGTTTTTATGTTCTACTATTTAAAAAAATAAAAACCTTTTTTTGCATCACCAGAATCTGACACCTACAGCTTTTTTATATTTCTATTTACAGAGCTGCAGTTTTTATTGGTACCATATTGGGGTATACTTGATTTTTTGGTCACTGTTTATTTAATTGTATGGGGAAATAAGTTGCAAAAAAACTGAAAAGTGGAAATTTTTACTTTTTCCTGTTCTAGTGTTCACCATACATGATAAATATGTTTGTATTTTAATAGCTCAGAATTTTTTGGACCCGGAAGTACCAGTCATTTATTTTTTAATTGTTTATTTTTATATGCAAAATTGGGAAAGAGGGGTGATTTGAACTTTTATTATTTCTTTAAACTTTTTTTTTCTGTAATTTTTTTGTCCCCTTAGAGGACTTGAAAATGTGACCCTTTGATTGTTTATACCACAGACTGAAATAGAATACTATTACGGTTTATGGGATTTTCGCTGGCCTCTCCTTAAGCCCTGCTACAGGCAGGGCATAACAGGCTGCTTTACATGGCAGGCTTGGGAACCTTTACAAGACCCCAGGCTGCCATAGCTACTGTTCATAACCCAGCTATGTTTCTGTAGGGGGTGTTTAACTGCCACATTTAGCAGTTCCTATTGACAGCGACATTTAAGGGGTTAAATGACTGAGATCGCAGTTATGATCTTGGTCATTGCAACCATGTGTCATTTGTATTACACAGCTGGCAGTCACCATGTATAGAGCAGATTCAGTTTGTGAGCCCACTCAATACATACCCTGCGCACCAAAGACATACAGTTATATCATGGTGCACATACATTTTAAAGGTCTATTCTTATCTGGACATTTATGGCATAGCCACAGGATATGGAATTAATATCTGAGATGTGTGGGTCCTACCTCTGGGATCCATATCTCTTTTGGAAACAAAACCCCATTTTATGGCCTCTTTGATTCTATAAATGTCCACATGGAATAACCCTTTAAGTCTGCATTCAAGAGTCCTGACATATGGCAGGACAGATCTCCGAAGTAGTCTGTGAAGGCAGCCTAACCTGGCATTATACACCCTTGGGTCTAGATGTGCCGCCCGCTATTTATAAACAGGCATAATGCCCGGGAAAATATATCATTGAGGGCCAAAGTAGCGGGAATGTGTATAAATAATAATTTTGTAACATTGCCTTAATCACCACTATTACTGCTTCACTAACTTAGTATGTACATGTAATTAGCCTGTAATTAGTGCTGTAAATGCATTATTTTCCATGCTAAATTGTCTTCATTAAGATGATAGGGGGTTAAAAGAGGAAACCATATAGAGGTACAAGGTTTGTTTTTCTGAGAATATTCAAAGGACCCTAATATAGCCCCCCACTACAATCCAACCATGGTAATTGTATTTATATTGTGTGTTTAATGGCATTGTAGGAATTCATGAATGTCAACAGTAAATATTCCTTCCACATGCAGTGTGCATAGATATTGAAGCACACATTGAAAAATTAACTTAAAGGGAACGTGTCAACAGAAAATAACCACATTTTATTTTAAAGCTTTTTTGTAATTTTTTCATGTCACTATCTATATTTATATGAATATTCACAGTCAAATCACATTATTTTGTCCACCAGCTAATACGCAGAGAAACCGTTCAGTGCAGCATGGACAGCAGCTATATGGGCTGTAAGTGACTCAATAAGGATCTGATAGGTTGTCACAGGTATCTGGAGCCTTGCTGACTGCTCTGTATCCCACAGCTGCTGGAGGGTGCGTGGGAGAGGATCCATACAGCGAACAAGACAGATGCTTAATTGGGTTCAAGTCTGGGGAATTAGGGGGCCAGGGTAGTACTTGGAGGTTTTGGTCATGGTCTTCCAACCAATGTTGGACATTTCTAGCCATGTGAGAGGTCGCATTGTCTTGCTGGAATATCCCATCCGTCCCAGTGAAGACAATCAGCATATATGGCGAGCAGCTCCACTGCAGAGTGTCTGTCCACCCTTGTGCACCTGCGTAGCTCACTTTCATCTCTCACATCAATGGTACATGGTGCACCACAGTTTCCAAATCGGTTATTTGCTTTGGTGACATTTGTCCACTCACTATACATTTTCACCACAGCAGCACATGAACAATTCACAAACTGGCCCAATAGTCAATGATCATCTATTTTTGCAACTCTGACAAATCACCATTTTATCCATGACAGGAATGAGGGATACATGTGCAGACAGCCTATCACACACCTTATATACCCACCAAGCCAGCTAGCGACACGTGACTTCCTTCATAAACTACATGCTGTCAACATCAAAAGTAGAAAATGGTCATAATAATGTGACTTAACTGTGCATATATTCCTGAAATTTTCATACTGGCCAGTAGGTCTCCTAATAGGTCATGATTTCCTGTTCTTTACAGGTGACTTTTAGCATCGCAGACAAGTAACTCTTCTGTATAGAGAATGTGATATCACAGCTAGAAAACTCCTATAGTCAATGGGGTCGGCTCTTGTCCATTGTGTCTATGGCCCATGTAGTGGTTTTCAAAAGACAGGAAGTCCTAACATATTTTAGGCTTAGTAACCAGTGTAAAAATTGCAGGATTATATACATTTTTAGTATAGAAAGTGGGATGGAAAAATTGAAAAAAATAATAATTTTCTAAAGAAAAACAAAACATGATTTAAACAATACTGTAGGTCATTTTCTAATAAAAGAATCCCTTTTAACCTTTATTTAACCTGCTTTTTAATATATTACTCAACCATGTCAGTTTGCTGACATGGTTGCTGGCTTTAAGGAGTAAATAAAGCAGATACAGTAGAAAATAAAATGTTGAAGGATATGTTTGGCAAATAAATATTACATTTTTCGTTTAGATCGGGAAAAACTTAATTTTTCATTTGGAATTTGTAATTTGAAAAAATACCCCTGCATCTATATATAGCTTTCATATTTTTATATTGTGCCCTCTTAATTTCATCTCACAATAGCCATCTACGGTGTTCATTGTGGGTAGATCAGAAGCTCACTCCTACCACCCAGATACCCAGATCCTCTTATACAGTTAGTTATTCTTGTGATTGTGCAGGTCAACCAATAGGACTTAGTGCACTAGAAGCAGGTTCTCCTCACAACACTTTAGGTGGATATTCTATGGGGGTTCACAGGGGTACCATAAAAAGTATATAAGAGCAATACTTAGGAGAGCCAGGACCATAACAAGTATGTCAGAACAATACTTAGGACCCAGGCCAGGACTGTATCAAGTATATAAGAGCAATACTTAGGACCCAGGACCATAACAAATATGTAAGAGGGACCCAGGACCATAGCAAATATGTAAGAGCAGTATATGGGACCCAGGGCAATAACAAGTATGTCAGAACAATACTTCGGACCCAGGACCATAACAAGTATGTCAGAACAATACTTCGGACCCAGGAGCATAACAAGTATGTTTTTTTCTGCAATACTTAGGATCCAGGATCACAAAAAGTATGTAAGAGCAGTATTTGGGACAACAGTAGGATGCAGGGTCATTTAAAAAAATTGCTTCTAAATGCAAAATAATGTTTTGCCTGATCTGATACATCCAACTTTTTAATTATATGAAAACACCTTTAAATAGAAATATTATCTATATTCTGAATATAGTTATCCCTTGGGGCCCAGGAGGAGCAGAGAATGGCATGGGAGTTGTAGTGGCTCTGACAATGACAGTTGTTCACTCAAATCAGGGTGACAATCTTCACACCAGTGCTTCCTTCCGGGCACACCCTGATGTTGGGTATCCTACCTGATGGTAGTTGAGGTACATTTGATGTTAAATGTTTTGTAAGGGTGCAAGGCAGGAGTTGTAGCCACTGTGGCAGGCAAATGGTGCTGGAGTTAGTAACCAGGCCAGTGGTAAAAAAGAAAGTCTGTAGTTATTTTGGGATTTGCTGAAGAGGGTCATATGTACTTTTTGTGAGTAAATAGAAACCATGATACAGAGCTGGACCCATCACATGACTGACATCAACAGTGCCCCCCTGACAAACACCTCAACATGCACTATTCTTGTTGTCAAAACTGTTGCAGCTGCCAAAGGACACTAAAAATGTTCGAGGAACACTGACTTATACCATGAGGGTTATAAATGACTCCAGTCCAAAGCCATTATTAGAATAAAGTCATTTATTACAAACCATGCTGGAGGACATGGAATATTTCTTCAGTTGGTCCATGCTCTCCCTGAACTCTGTTCTTCTTTCTTGGCTCTTCCTGCCCCAATCTTATTTTCAATTCTTCTCCTCTACCTCATGTCCTTGTCATATGCACCCTTTGTCTGCAGATAGTATATAGGTTTCTTTCTCAAATGCATTTTCTCCAAATTGAAATTCATCATTAGATCCATCTAGCAGCTGAGAAACTTGCTTTTCTTGTGTGAAAGAAAGACTTAGTCCCCATCTCCATTTCCACGGTTGGCTGCTCTCAGGGCATGGGGTTCCCAGCTGCTGGTGCCCCACTGGTTTGACACTTTACCATGTTTGATTGATATTTTGAAATTCAGATTTTTTTGAAGTTTATTCCCAGTAAAACAAATATATACCATACTCAGCAGCCGTCTACTATTTTTTATCATCTCCTGCATAACCTACAGGAAATGTATGGGAGAACAGGAGAGGACAGATAATGATTAATTGCTCAGAATATGTTTTCTCTGTTTTCTCATTCTTTGGTTTGTACTGTACTTCACAGAACGCAGAAAATAAGAAGAATTTTCAAAAAATATAATTATTCATGTTGCTAGCTGGATTACTTTCCCAAAAATCAATGGTAGCTGCAGTGTTTAATGATATTTGTTATTGCACTTTTACAACTACTATAAAATCAAGCACTTGAACGAGCCCAACTGTACATAGATCGTCAGCTTAAAGTGCATGTAGTATTGGAAAACCCGCTGGTTTCACAAGCTGAAATCCCCTATGTGGAGAAGTGGCTTAGATAATGTTACAAATCAGGTACATTTACTTCTTTGATCAATAATAATCCTATTTGAATAAATCTCACTGTTGTGCTGATATGCCTCGCTTTTCAGAACAGTGTTGGTATACACAGATGTAATAACTGAGGCTTTTCTTTCATTGTCGGCCTTGCATCATTTACATGTAATTATGTTTTTAATTAGAAGCTGGTATCCCAGACACAAGGACCTGAAATTACCTGCCGTGACGAAGGGACGTTGTTGAAGAAACATTTAATTGATTTTTATTTTTGGAAGAAAAGCACAGTAATTGGCAATCAATCTCACAGTAGATTGGAATCAACAGTCAAAACAATTCTGTGTCCTCTGAAGAGAAGGGATTACTCTCCAAAGGTGTTGTGGTATCATTACATTAATGCTAGATACAGGTAGCATTAAATGATGTTTTCATAAAATATTATCTCCAACAATGTTCCCCAACCTGTGACTCCCCAAACTAAAACTTCCATCATGCCCTCACAGTTTGCCACTATCAGGGCATTATGGGACTGCAGGTTTGCAATGGCTGGAGAGCACAGTTTGGAGATCACTGATCTATGCCTTAGCTCAGTTGAAAATTAACCTTCCATTGTATACAGGCAAAACAAAAAAAATATATTCTATGTGTGTATATATATATATTTCCTAATAAACACCTACATTTTATGGCCAGCGCTCAGATGTTCCCATGCAATCTGGATAGACAAGCATTCTGAATAGACAAACATTATGTACAATAGGTCATACTGAAGAGCTCCATGACTTTAAATGGGACATTGTCATAGGATGCCACCATTGCCACAAGTTAGTTCGTAATATTTTTGTCTGACGGATCTGCCTCAGTCAAATATAAATGCTATTTTTGTGAAGTGCTGAAACACATGGTATATAGTCCTCATTGGGACTAAAAGTTGACCAAGAATTCAATAATGCAAGTAAAAAAATATAAGAAAACAAAGTCCTTTAATATCACAAAAAACTGTGCATAATTGGTATTATTGTATCTTGAAGAAGTTGTATGCTAAAAATAATTACATTTTTGCCTATCTCACTGCATTGCCTCTTGTTTATTAAATCAGGTAATTTTTATTAACTTTTTGTAAATATTATACAGAGAAACAAACATAAAAAAGAATCAGATAATAATAATAAAAGAAAAAGTACAGAATCCTCTCCATCGCCCTACCTCTTCTACAGAAGTAAAGAGGAGAGGCTAAATCTTGTATCCTAAAAACCCCCATAGGTAAAAAGCCATGCTGTTCATAAGCTGAAATAAAAGAAGAAATCGAAGAATAAAAAAAAAACTCTATAGTAAATCCAGCATTTATACTGTATGTATGGCATTTTGCATAGAAAAATAAAAGATTGCCTCCTTTTTCCCACTATATACTTCAGTGTATTCCTCTCTTGACCAAGTAGTTACAACAGTGTCTACTCCAGATTCAGTAACCAAACTCTTTCTCCAGAAATAGCCACAGTAATGCCTACCCTTGCTTCAGTAGTCAACGTATTACATTTCTTTAGTAGTTACAGAGAGGGACACAATTAGTGTAGTACTGTAAAATTAAATGGGCTGGCTGCAGGACCCATCATTCTGTAGTTTAACTTCTTAAATGGGGCCTGTACATTTTTGCCTAGTACATATTAATGGGTCCCATAAATTTGCAGTTTGTGAAGATGGAACTCATTAAGGCATAACTGAAATTGTACACCATAGGACAAGTGCAATGATGCATTCTTAGGACCTTCCCATTCATGCACCCGGTCTCCATGACTTTTGTATTGTAACATAAGGAATTGCAGGGGTTAGAGTGAAAGTGTTAGACAGGGGTCTTCAGGGTACCCCATCCTTTTAAAATATGTGTGTGGTTCTGGATAGGGGCGAAGAGTAGTTGAGTACCAAAACATCACAATTTCCTGGTATTTGTTTTAGTAATAATTACCAGCTTTCTTGCTGAATGGGGCACTGAAATGTTTGATAGGACTGGTCACCAAAGGACACACCCACCTCTCCATCACACCAGTACAATTTACCTTCCCACATATTTGTCAGCAGTGTCATTTCCCTTTTGTCCTGTAGTCACCATAGTTGTCTACTTCTTACCTTCCCAAAAATAAATCACGGAATTCCAAATAAAAGAGGGTGTACGTCTCAAAAATAATTGTGTTCACTGCCTGTAGTGAAGATAACATTTTAGCATCTTTACAGGCAGTAAACATACTTTCTGCATTCACCCAGTAGACAACAGAGTGTCTCTCAAACTCCTCTCTTTGTATTTATTCCAATATCCAACATCATGTTACAGCGGTTCCCCTCAACTTCTTTCCTCAGCATCCAAAGCCGGGTCACCCCAGTAGCCACAACTATGCTCTTCTTTCTTTCAATGTCCACTCTCACCCAGTAGTAACAGCAGTGTCTATCTTCTATGTGACATTATTAACAGCAGGTCTACTCCCTGTCCCTAGAGCTAACTACACTGTCCACCCAGTAGGCAATGTAGTTAGTGCATGCCCTCCTCTTTCATTCGTAGCTGTCTCTTTCATAACAGTAGCCACAACAATGTCACTCTTCCCTCCAGTAGTCACAGGGAATTTTTCTCCACCTTCTACTTTCAGTAATCTAGCTTTGCCTCCCTCCTTCATTCTTTTGGGAGTGTGCCTACCTTCTTTGCCACAGTACCTTACCCCCTTCCTATAGAAATCAATGCAGGAACCTGTAATTATCTGATAGCCGCTGTGTGCTCTCTGGTATGAGCAGGCCCCATAGTCACTCCTAGACACTCCTGTTTCTAATGGGAAATCCAGCTCTGTACAGAAGTATTACATGAAAACACATGTATGGCATATTATTTTATTCTTTCACTCATTTTTCCTGAGTTGACCCTAGGGTTAACAAAAATTTTTACAAATTTTTGGGGAAAAGCCAAGTGACAATCAAAACTTCTCATCAAAAAATTGTCATTCAGCTTTCATGAGTAGTGTTGAGCGAACAGTTCGAGAATAGTTCGGGTTCGTACCGAATTTTGGGGTGTCCGGGACCCGGACCCGAACCCGGACATTTTCAAAAAAGTTTGGGTTCGGGTTCGGTGTTCGTCGATTACTTCCCGCTTTCTGAAGGGCTGCACAGCAGCCAATCAGCTAGCGTTTTACTTCTTGCCCTAAGAGCCCATCACAGCCATGCCTACTAATGGCATGGCTGTGATTGGCCAAGTGCAGCATGTGACCCAGCCTCTATTTAAGCTGGAGTCACGTAGCGCCGCACGTCACACTGCTCTGATTAGTGTAGGGAGAGGACGCAGCTTCTGTCAGGGCGAGATTAGGCAGGTTAAAGTCAGCAACAGCACCTAATGAACGGATCAATTTACAGCTGAGAATCATTGAACTTCTGCTAGTTACTTGCTTGCTGGTTTTTAGGCTGCACAGAGCGTTTTTCTGTCACTTATTTTCTGGGTTGATCGGCGGCCATTTTGTGACTTGTGGTGCGCCAGAAGAAGCTGCCACCAAGTCCATCAATCCATCAATACTATTTATTTATTTTTGCTATATCCTACATCAGGGGCTTGGCTGTGCTAATTGTCACCCCTAGAAACTCAGGAAAGAAATTTCTACATTTTATTAAGGGGTTAAATACAATTGCCCAAATACCAATCCCCTAAATCTGGTGTTCCAGCTTTGGCTAGACAAGTATAATACTGTCTGCTGTCTGGCAAAGGATAGATTATTTTCTGGGGTTAAATTCAATTGCCAAAATAGCAATACCATAAATCAGTGGTTTCAGCTGTGGCTGGCAAAATAGAATAGTGTCCGAGGTAACGCACACACGTACAGACGCACGTACACGATTCTTGAATAGTTGTATTATCGCGATAATAAAACTAACAGTGTAAAGTTGACTGTATTGCTCTAAGTTATATTCGCGTACGAATGTAACTTCTATTACAACACACCAATACTAAAACTGACTAAGAGACAGCTTTAAGTTCTATTCGAACGCGATTGCAACTTTGGAACTTAAAGTGGTGTACGATTTTAAAAGTTGAGTACTAAAAGTTGGAATCGCAATGCGATTCTTATGTATTCTTAATCGCATTGCGATTACAACTTTGAGCTACCGATCACCATGGGAACGCCTCCTCCAGTAGAATGTACTGTCGGATGTGAGAATTAAGTTGAAATCGCAATGCGATTATTATATATCTGCTTAATCGCATTGCCGTTTCAACTTAGCATTGCTAAATAATTCCATCCATATTCGTTAACTTACTGACTCAGTAAGTTAACGATATGGATGGAATTATTTAGCAATGCTAAGTTGAACTCGTATGCGATTAGCTAAATATATAAGAATCGCATTGCGATTTCAACTTAATTCTCAGATCCGACAGTACATTCTACTGGAGGAGGCGTTCCCATGGTGATCGTTAGCTCAAAGTTGTAATCGCAATGCGTTTATTGCGGTATATTATCCCTCTGGGTGTCTTTTACAGCCTTTTTCGTGCCCAAAAGTTCGGGTCCCCATTGACTTCTATGGGGTTCGGGTTCGGGATGAAGTTCGGGTTGAGTTCGGATCACGAACCCGGACATTTTCCGGAAGTTCGGCCGAACCTCTCGAACCCGAACATCCAGGTGTTCGCTCATCTCTATTCATGAGTCCTAGAGAGCAAAACTATTTAGCAACATATCACTATGGAAGACCTCAATGTTGTATGGAGCCATAATGCAGTAATCATAGCCCTTATGATTTTTCCAAAAGCTTTTGATTTCGTACAGAGGAATACAGAGATTTTTCCTGTATGATATAGTATGAGTCTGATAAAACCAAGTGTGAAACTGAATTATGGAAATATCGGATTCCATATTAGAGAACATTGTCAAAGCCTTAATGGCGAGTCATGGCATTCTACTGAGGCTTTCCTTTACCCTGATTGTCCATGTCTGCTGTATGCATGGGGCTTAGGCTAGTTTTACAGTAATGTTATGAGTTCCAGCAGGCTGTTCTGGCAGAGAACAACCTGCTGGAGCTCTCTGGTTTCAGCATTGCCGGAGCACTCTGGATCAATGGGGCTGGCCGGTACCATCCAGCAATGCGAGATCCAGAGAACTCCGACAGGTTGTTCTCATAATGTAAGTGTGAAAGAAACCTTAGATATATACGAACAAATATATACTGTATATTCAAAAATAAGAATGATTACTATGTTACTGCAAATGTGCTGTTCATAATACAGCCTTTATATAATTCTAGATTATAGTCGTATAGTGAGATCAATCAATCACACCAGCAGCCGCACTCACAATAAGTCATTATCACAAAGCGTGACTACATCCCATTAATGAACAAAATAATTGAAACACAAAGTACAGAAAGTAACATAATGGAGCAGATGTAATAATTTTTTTTTTTTTTTGCGATACAATAGTGTACCTGGGCCATTTTTAGTTTACACCAAATTTATGATTTGGATTGGTAAACATGTGTAAAAATGTGTGGTGGTGTTTCAGAAAGTGGTGAAGGGAGAATCGACACAATGTGAAACAAAAATCTGGTATAGTTGTGTCTAAGACTTGCCAAAACAAGGTGCAGTATATAGGTGCAGACAAAAAGTTGTTGCAATATTTACCTAAAAAAAACTTTGGGGGCAGTAGACCGGCATTTTACGCCCCCTGCCTATGATATCCCCATGCACTGCCAGAGGCTGTGCCTAATTTATGACAAGGTGTATGCGTATGCCTCATCATAAATTAGGTGCAGCCTACGGAAGTCCATGCACCTAAACTGAAATCAATGCCAGCCCCTGAAGCCCCAAGAAAATTGGCATAAAAGTAGACAAATATGCTTCTAGCCCCACTCCATCCCTGCCCTTTCCACCCCCCTTTCAGGAAAGTGGAGAGGGCAGAGGAAAAAAATTTTATGCAAGCGACCGGAAAAAAGTAAAAAACGCTGTGTTTGTGACTTTTATCTGCCAGAAAAAAGGTATGGGGCGAATGATCAATTCTTGTTTCCTGCATGTTGTAAATACTGCCTCAAACTAAGACACTTTCCACACTCAGTGACATTGTAATATATGTCCTCCAATATACTATAATATACATTATAATATGCTGTAAGTCTATACAGTAAGTATAAGTATATATAAGTATAGTAATTATACAAATTATACTATAATATACTATAAGTATATTGTATATATCTCTCTAGTAAAACTATAATATATGTACTTCTATAAAGTACAATATGGACCCTTTAATTTACTTGCCTAATTTATATAATAGACATGTTAAAAATAGCAAAGGCTTTCTGCTACAGAAATGAAACTGCACAAAGCAGGATAAAACATGGTAATGTCCTTTCAACATAATAAGTTGGGTAGGTTCAATATTTCTCTCCTCTAGCAGAGTACGATCTTCCTCTGTTTCCATGTATTGATTGCTTTCTGTAATCGAGCCGAACAAATATAAAATTCCCCAATTGAATCCTCCGACGCCGCTGATATAAACCTAAACCTTGTTAAATTTATTGACAGAACAGTGAAATAAATTATGATAGGTCCAGAGGGAATGTTTCAGGTCATTGATTTCTTTAAGGAAATAATAAAATGGTGGACGAGCCGTACAAGCCCTTCTCCTCCACCGCCTCCCCTTGGTATATTACTCCTGGAATAATAGGAAAATATGCTCACTGTCTGCTGTGTGCAGCATGGAAATGTGTCATCTATTCCCGGAGGAAGAGCAAGCTCTAGCATTAATCATTTAGTGCCCAGTGTCTTTTTGCTCCTGTTTACAGAGCAGCCTTCCAGTCAAGGTGGTACTTGGTATCCAAACTTTAAAAGTGCTCTCTGCTTTATAGAAAATTACCTATTTTTTTAATGGAGATACTGTATGATAAGTTAATACATAAAGATGTCTAAAATTAATGAAGCTCAAAAATATATGTCTGCTTTCGCAACTAAAATATATTTGCAGAAAGGTAACGGTGGAAACACGTGAATTATGAAAATTGGAAAATAATATGCAATTTAAAGGGACTGTGTCTTCGAAGTTTTTTTTCCGTCAGTTAAAATCAGATCGTGACATGTAGATATTTTTTTTTCGAATCTGGTTTTATTTTCTGATTAAAGATTTGTCTCTTAAAGGTCTTTTTGCTGATGACACAAATATTTTTAACACGGTTGATGGAACATACATGGAGGGATACACCAAATGGAAAAGGATTTAGGAAAACTAGAGGAATGATAAAAAATCTGGCAACTAAAATTTAATGTTGATAAGTGCAAGATAATGCACCTGGGGCGTAAAAACCCAAGAGCAGAATATAAAATCAGTGATACAGTACTAACCTCAGTATCTGAGGAAAGGGATTTAGGGGTCATTATATCAGACGACCTAAAGGTGGGCAGACAATGTCATAGAGCAGCAGGTAATGCCAGCAGAATGCTTGGGTGTATAGGGAGAGGCATTAACAGTAGAAAGAGGGAGGTGCTCATGCGGCTCTACAGAGCACTAGTGAGACCTCATTTGGAGTATTGTGTGCAGTACTGGAGACCATATCTGCAGAAGGATATTGAAACTTTGGAGAGAGTTCAGAGAATAGCTACTAAACTAGTACATGGATTGCAGGACAAAACTTACCAGGAAAGGTTAAAGGACCTTAACATGTATAGCTTGGAAGTAAGAAGAGACAGAGGGGATATGATAGAAACTTTTATACATAAAGGGAATCAACACGGTAAAAGAGGAGAAAATATTTAAAAGAAGAAAAACTGCTACTAGAGGACATAGTTTTAAATTAGAGGGGCAAAGGTTTAAAAGTAATATCAGGAAGTATTACTTTACTGAGAGAGTAGTGAACGCATGGAATAGCCTTCCTGTAGAAGTGGTAGCTGCAAATACAGTGAAGGAGTTTAAGCATGCATGGGATAGGCATAAGGCCATCCTTCATATAAGATAGGGCCAAGGGGCTATTCATAGTATTCAGTATATTGGGCAGACTAGATGGGCCAAATGGTTCTTATCTGCCGACAAAGTCTATGTTTCTATTCTTGAACATGATTATAGGGCAGCCATCTTCCCTGAGCTGTTTTTAACAGCATTTAAAGAATTGCTTTACAGCAGCCACATGGACACAATGGACAGGAGGGGACCCCATTGACTTCTATGGAACAGTTTTCTAGGCATGCTCTGTGACCTGTGCAGAAGTCTTTATACGTGGGAAAGAATAGATAAGATTTTACAATCACCTACTGTGAATGTAGGATCCTGTTCTATCTATCTATCTATCTATCTATCTATCTATCTATCTATCTATCGTAGCAAAAAAGCAGCACTCCAATGTCAGAAAAAAATGAAGAAAATGCTTTTATTCACCCATGTAGATACGCAACGTTTCGGCTCAACACTCAGCAGACTAGATTGGCCAAATGGTCCTTATCTGCCGACAAAATCTATGTTTCTATTCCTGAACATGATTATAGGGCAGCCATCTTCCCTGAGCTGTTCTTAACAGCATTTAAAGAATTGCTTTACAGCAGCCACATGGACACAATGGACAGGAGGGGACCTCATTGACGTCTATGGGACAGTTTTCTAGGCATGCTCTGTGACCTGTGCAGAAGTCTTTATACGTGGGAAAGAATAGATAAGATTTTACAATCACCTACTGTGAATGTAGGATCCTGTCCTATCTATCTATCTATCTATCTATCGTAGCAAAAAAGCAGCACTCCAATGTCAGGAAAAAATGAAGAAAATGCTTTTATTCACCCATGTAGATACCCAACGTTTCGGCTCAACACTAGAGCTTTTCTCAAGCAGTTATACATGTTAACAGATGATATATATATATATATATATATATATATATATATATATATATGCAAAGTGCATGTGCAATGAATCATGAATCAATATACATAATTAAACATAAAAAAACAAAAATATAGTGTTAAAAGTGCGATAAAAAGTGCATGGTGCCATAGTACATCATAATGTATTTATACAATTGTGCACATAATTATCATATCCCTATACATAATACAGTGAGTACACCAGATCACATAATACCATGATTAATATGCATTACAAAACATGATTACACCTGTACAATTCATATACAAATATTCAATGAATAGATCAAAAGATTAGGCTCACCAGGGGACAAACAACATGCGTGCATGCCAATGACGGCGTTCACCTGGTGCCAACATGCATGTCAAGGAAAAAATAGAGGAGGCGGAGGAAAGCCAAAAGTGTATTGAGCATATTTGACATGCACCCTGCCACTCTGGGATGGACGGCAGCCATCTTGGAAAAGGGAAAACAAAAGGGCAAAATGTTCTATAGTCAGTAATCACTGACAAGCGCCTTAGCTATTACTATGGTGCTAACACCCTACTAAAAAAGGGCAAACATGCTTGAAGAGTAATTACAGGGGGCTGGCATATTTTAAATTAAACTAAATATAGGAAAGAGACAAGTATATAGAAAATAATACTAGATACTGAGGTTCTTAAGTCAACTAGAAACAGATGGGTCTTCTCATTAAAATGGTAACGGTGTGTAAATAATGTGAGTGGCATTACGAGGGAAGTGAAGAAAAAGGTCATCACTCCAAAACTGGAGAGACAGCCCCTAACTGTCAAGAAACCAAATGGTTGGACAAATTTGGAGTGACCCCCCTTATAGCCCCCCCAGTAGACACTCATACCTAACTTGCACCACAATGTCACATCACCCATAGAACAAATACATAAAGATATGCCACTTCATGCATTACAGACAAGAAATGGACATATCCTCAGTCACCTCAAAAAAGATATAAAAGAACCATTAAATATAAAAATTATGTCCGTCCCTCGGCGAGTCAAATGTTGTCAAGGTGCATCTAAAAAAGATGGAAAAGAAAAAAAGAATAAAGAAAAAATTATTATTAATCATGGATATATGAAAGAAAAAGACAATAAGCTTAACCTAAAATTATATTAGATATACTGAAAAAAACTTGCTATCACATCAGTGCTGATTGAGAGAGCACCAGGAATGGTGGGCAAGCCATCCATCATACCTTTACAGTGAAGAAGATCAGCTTATTATTGTGTTAAATTTAAAATCTACATCGAGTCCCGTGGATTTCAACGTGTATCATTTAAAGATCCATTGAACCTCTTTTTTATTCAAAATGTCAGATATATTGCCGCCCCTCCTTGGTCAATTATCTGAAACCTCAGCTGATGTTCACTATGTCTGTGTTCAGAGAAATGTTTGGGCACTGGTAAATACTGACGCTTCTTGCAAATGGTGTAGCAATGTTGGATGAGTCAAGTTTTCAGGTCAAGACTCAAGAGTAGTTTCAACCACATAAAGTAAATTACAGGGGCAAGATAGTACATAAATAACGTGATCACTGTCACATGTCAAAAAATGCTTAATAGGGAATGTCTCTCCCGTGATTGGTGTGTGAAGCGGTCGCGTTTGATCATCAGGTGGCAGTTGACACATCTCACGTAAGGGAAGAAACTAGATTTCTGTAAAGACAATAAAGTCTGTGTAGGGCACACATTATATCATACATCAGCAGACAGCAGTTAGTTCCTAAGATTCCTGGACTTGCGATAAGAGAATAAAGAAGGAATTGTAAATTCAGGAACACCCTTTACACACCCAGAGAGCATAGGCCAATGGCGTTTGAATTAATGCGCAAACTGTGCTCATTGTAAGTAGAAATAAAAGGAATCCTGGATCCAGAGGGAGGTCTCACTGTCCTCTGTAATGTTTGTTGTCTATCAAGAGCGAGTACCTTGGTTTTCTGTGATTGTAATATTGAATTGAGGTAACCCCTATTCAGAAATTTGTGAACCATATTATGAAGGGTACTCATAAGGATCAGTGATCAGAAACAATTCGTTTTACATGTAAGAAATGATGTATGGTAAATGTTGAATCATGTTTCTAGGGTGACAACTGTCATATCTAAGCAAAGAATTCTTATCAGTAGGTTTGGTAAATAATTCAGTTTGTAATCTGCCATTCAGTATATTTACAGTCGTGTCGAGAAATTCTATATGACTGAAAGAATATTCAACAGTTAACTTAACCCCAGGATTGATATCATTAAGAAAAGTATGGAAAGAAAGTAAGGATTCAAGAGATCCTACCCAAATGAGGAAGATGTCATCAATGTAACGTCACCATCTTAAAACGTGGGAGAAATGGTGGGAAACATAGATGCCGTCCTCCTCCAGATGTCTCATATACATATTAGCGTATGTCGGGGCCACATTGGACCCCATGGCCACGCCCTTCTTCTGTATAACCTGCAGGCCCCTGTCATGATCAATTAAAGTCTTGTGAAGTCAAAGAAAGACAAAATGACATTACTCTGACCGGACAAGTCTACATTTTGTAGTTTCAGTGAAAAGTCCGAAGTTTCACGGATATAGGACAGTGCATCAATTGCAAGAACATAATATCTTGTCTAAAAAGATGGTTAAGTGTATGAAAATAGAACCCGTACCAGACACAATCAGTCGCCCAGGAGGGTCCATCAGAGTTTTATGTATGTTTTGTAATATATAAATTGCTGGAGTAATAGGATGTTCAACAATCAAACATTTTTCAAGATCTGAATCTATAATACCAGTCACTGATGCATCTCTAACCACAGTCCTGATTTTTTTGGCAATATCAAACTTGGGGTCACCTGAGACCCATCTGTACACAGTAGAATCATCAATTTGTCTTTGTATTTCCGAAATATAGTCAACAGTGTCCATAACAACGGTAGCTCTGCCCATATCGGCAGGCTTTATCGTTAAGCTATGGTTAGCCTTAAGTACATTAATGGCATCAATTTCCTCACGAGTCAAATTAGGGTATTTAAAGGCCCTGTCATGAATCGACTTTCTAAGGTCATCAATATCATTTTTAACAGCAGAAATAAACACATCAATGGCAGGAGCATTAAGAACAGGGGTAAAGCAACTTTTGTTACTCAGATTGAACTGGCCAAGTGTCATTTCAGACCCCTTGGGCAGTCCAATCCTGCCATGGTCCTTGAACCAAACCTTGAGCTTAATAGAACGAAAAAATAAAAATAAGTCCATTTCCAGATCAAACCAATTGATTTTGCTGTTTGGACAAAATAAGAGACCTTTGCTCAATGAGCTCATCTGAGCTGGAGAAAGAGATTTAGATGAAATATTAACAACCGTCACTTCTTGGTCGGTGCTGCTTTGTATGTAATTTTCAACCTTCTATTGTGCTTGCGTCCACCCTGTCTGGTGTGCTTCCGTTTGTCAATTGGAAAGGAGCATTGTCTCCTAAAAAAAAGAATCATGTGAAGTAATTTTATTAATAGACTCCTGTGGGCACCTATGTTATTTCTTGTTGTCATGAGAAATAGGCATTTGTTTATCTTCAGATTGCCAATTATAAATAGTCCCATTTTTATAATCATCAAGATCATGATTCCATTTTTGACGTTTACCTTCCTCAGATTCAGTTTTAAATTTGTCCAAATGTGAGAATCAACCCTCCTTATATTTCTAAAAGTCCTCATTAGATAAATTAGAACATTGTGCCATTTCCACAGATGTAACAGTACCCTGAACATCATGCAATTCATGTTGTAAAAAGTCAATGTTTAAAATAATAAAGTCCAAAGAATATTTGTTGGATAACGCTTCAAACCTTAGGCAAAAATCCACATTATGGGAGAAGAGATTAGGTTTAAGATGTGATCTCATACCTTGAATAAGTTGTGATTTGAAATATTCACCCAGGGTCTTCATATGTAGTTGGAGCAATGATACGTTGATTTAAAAATTCATACTTACCCTTCAACTCTTCTACTGACACGTATTCAGGAATGTGGCATCTTCCACAACTCCCAGCATAATCAGATCAGCATCATCCTGTGTATAGCTGAAACCACCGGATGAAGATTGGTTGTCTGTATGAGACATGTTGGTTGAAAAAAGAAGAAAAAAAGAAAAAAGAAAAAGTGTGCAGAGCCAAACAGTCCAACAATATAAAGCAAAAATCTGGCAGCACTACGTCCAACTTGAACAAAAAGGGTACACACCCGAAGGGACTAGACTATTGCCCAATACACAAAGTAGCAAAAAGGCAGCACTCCAAAATCAGTAAAAAATTAAGAAAATGCTTTTATTTACCCATGTGGATACACAATGTTTTGTCTCAACACTAGAGCCTTTATGTCACGGGTAATGGGGCGGGGGAAAAAACAGAATACACACAGAAGGAAATAGACAGGAGTCTAGACCTCAAAGCTAAGGGAGTGGGATGGTGACCTCCTAGGAATCCCTAAACCTCTCCCTGGCTCTTGCCAATATGAGTAGACCCTGAAAGTGAATATGAGTAGACCCTGAAGGTGGGAATACTCATACACTGGAACCTAAGCCCTGGAGACCCTGGAAAGCCCTAGGAGTGGTGGCAGGGAATGAGACTACTGGTTCCTTCCCAGATGAAGGAACCAGCATCTCCCTGAGGCCTAGAAAGCAACTAACACAAGCGAAAAACAAATTGCAAAACTAAATGAACTTAGCTTAAAGCAGAATGGAGGAGCAGGAGATCCAAAGGAACAACACTCCAGCTCAACCAACTCCAGCAAGAAATATGAACCGCATGGTAAGCAGTGTGAGTCAGAACTAAATAGATCATTTATTCACAAATTGACCCGTTAAGGTCAAATAAATCCTGTTTGTGGCTATTAAAATATATAATCTTTATTTAATTCATTATTAAAAAGCTGATGCCATAGACCTAATTTTAAAAGAAATCGAGGAGGGTGTGCAATGCTTATCAGCCGATTTGGCGATTAACTCTCAGGTGTCATATTATATACCACCTTTAGCCTTATGTCCGGTGTGTGTTAGTACAGTGTCAACACATTGGTTCACTTCACCAATGCTAGTTAGGAGGGAGACCCGCCTGCAGTACGTTCCCGTTCCATCACTACACCGCTCACAACACCACTACACTCGATTAATTAAGAAATGAAACCCTAGTAGCTCCCCAACATGTTTCACCACTATATGGCTTCTTCAGGGGGTAGAGCTAAAGAGCCGAGCGCCGGCTGATGCCGATCTTTATTATCGAGGAGAACCCTCCTCCAAACAGCTCAGGCTCGATCATAGGGCAGACGGGTTGAGGGACATCCATATCCTCCAATGAGGAAATACTTCGAAAAGACGTGCTCCCGATATTCACCTATCGCAAGTAATGTCCGGTGACTACACCGGCATCTCAGATTTGCGCATGTCATCTGACTTAGGTTATTCAAATCGAAAGGGCAGGCTTCCTGCGCATGACTGGAGTGATAGGTTTTTGTATGCCTGCCTTCACTACGCATGTCGGCGGACTTCGATTATTTTTCAAGTGACTGGGCTTATCACTGCGCATGTCTGCGGTGATTGAATTCTACATGGAGATCCTCATTCGTTGCGCATGTCACTGAACTTAGAATAATTTCAAGTGACGGTTTCTATTACTGCGCATGACTAGAGTGATTGCTTTTGTAGTAATCGTTTTATTGCGCATGACATTGGACTAAGATACATTTTCAAATGTCAAAAGAGGTTATCCTGCACCTATCTAAGGTAATAAGATTTTTGAAAATTATCCATTATCCAATAAGTATACTACAATCATCGCTGGGTTTAGACTATTGTACTTGAGGAACCTTGATACACGTGACTCTGAAGTAAAAGAGCTACATAGTCGCAAGAATACGATATTTTGTATCAAAGTGTCTTATTAAATTGACAAACCAGTTACTACCATTTATTGGTTCCGCATGTCATTATTATGTTAATAGCCTTTGTCCCGTTCTTGATGACTGTAAAAGTTAAGCATATCACTCGGCATACGTTATGTTCAGGTAACTAAGGAAATATTCCTGCGCATGTCTGCAGTGATAAACTTTTACATCAGTAGCCTCGTTCCTCGCGCATGTCACTGGGCTTAGATGAATCTGCAGGTGACAGATCATTTTTTTTTAAAAAGGGGGGAGACATCACCAGATGTTCTCCAGGATGCCCCGGAATGGAAAGGATAAAATGCCCCGGAATAAAAAGGATACATCTATTTCTAGACATATTCGACATCAACATGGTGGAAAACTGGACATCTTGAGGTTCTGGGGCATAGAAAAAATATCTCTTGGCCCTAGAGGTGGTAACCTAGACAAAAAACTCCTTCAAATAGAAGCGAGGTGGATAGAGAGATTAAATACCATGAACCCAGTGGGTTTAAACGAGGGGTTCTCCTTTACAGCTTTTCTTTAATTAATACCCCCATGGAGAATAAAAAAGAGCAACTTCAGATTAAAGTATTAAAATTAATATATGCACCAAAGTTGAGTAAAGACTGATCAAGGGTTATGTGACACTTCCTTTATAAGAGTAATGCTACCAGAAATTCACTACGAAGAGAGGGGATTACTGGCATCCACCAGCATGAGAGATCGAACTTACTTTGATACAGAATAAAATGCCGCATTTCAGTGACTCTGCGGATTCGGTGGTCCCATGGTCATCCATTCCGGGGCATCCTGGAGAACATCTGGCGATGTCTCCCCCCTTTTTTAAAAAAAAATGATCTGTCACCTGCAGATTCATCTAAGCCCAGTGACATGCGCGAGGAACGAGGCTACTGATGTAAAAGTTTATCACCGCAGACATGCGCAGGAATATTTCCTTAGTTACCTGAACATAGCGTATGCCAAGTGATATGCTTAACTTTCACAGTCATCAAGAACGGGACAAAGGCTATTAACATAATAATGACATGCGGAACCAATAAATGGTAGTAACTGGTTTGTCAATTTAATAAGACACTTTGATACAAAATATCGTATTCTTGCGACTATGTAGCTCTTTTACTTCAGAGTCACGTGTATCAAGGTTCCTCAAGTACAATAGTCTAAACCCAGCGATGATTGTAGCTGAGACGGTTTTTTTATGACTGTATACATCGCGATTTTGTAAGTGTGATTAAAGACGCAAAGTTTATTTTACAAAAGGTGGTGCACTATTTTGCTTTCTATTGCAGTATATCCGGCAAGGCTTTCATTTCTGATCCGGTTGGCTGCTTATACTGACCCACGGACATTGGAGCCTGTTTGGTCTGAACTTGTTTCCGCTTGATGCAGCGCGGTTCCTAGATATTATATATGGATGATTGTAGTATACTTATTGGATAATGGATAATTTTCAAAAATCTTATTACCTTAGATAGGTGCAGGATAACCTCTTTTGACATTTGAAAATGTATCTTAGTCCAATGTCATGCGCAATAAAACGATTACTACAAAAGCAATCACTCTAGTCATGCGCAGTAATAGAAACCGTGAAATTACTCTAAGTTCAGTGACATGCGCAACGAATGAGGATCTCCATGTAGAATTCAATCACCGCAGACATGCGCAGTGATAAGCCCAGTCACTTGAAAAATAATCGAAGTCCGCCGACATGCGTAGTGAAGGCAGGCATACAAAAACCTATCACTTCAGTCATGCGCAGGAAGCCTGCCCTTTCGATTTGAATAACCTAAGTCAGATGACATGCGCAAATCTGAGATGCCGGTGTAGTCACCGGACATTACTTGCGATAGGTGAATATCGGGAGCACGTCTTTTCGAAGTATTTCCTCATTGGAGGATATGGATGTCCCTCAACCTGTCTGCCCTATGATCGAGCCTGAGCTGTTTGGAGGAGGGTTCTCCTCGATAATAAAGATCGGCATCAGCGGGCGCTCGGCTCTTTAGCTCTACCCCCTGAAGTAGCCACATAGTGGTGAAACATGTTGGGGAGCTACTAGGGTTTCATTTTTTAATTAAATCGAGTGTAGTGGTGTTGTGAGCGGTGTAGTGATGGAACGGGACCGTACTACAGGCGGGTCTCCCTCCTAACTAGCATTGGTGAAGTGAACCAATGTGTTGACACTGTACAAACACACACCGGACATAAAGCTAAAGGTGGTATATAATATGACACCTGAGAGTTAATCGCCAAATCGGCTGATACGCATTGCACACCCTCCTCGATTTCTTTTAAAATTAGGTCTATGGCATCAGCTTTTTAATAATGAATTAAATAAAGATTATATATTTTAATAGCCACAAACAGGATTTATTTGACCTTAACAGGTCAATTTGTGAATAAATGATACGTTTATGTCCTGGGCAACTATAGGGTCCTTTTGTTGTTAATAGAACTAAATAGAGCCTCAGTAATGACCCACAAGCTCCACCTGACAAGAGGTGTGGTCATTACCAAACAACATGGCAAGATGAAAACAGAGAGACTGTCAGATACCCTCACGTGCCACCAGTCTCTCAGATCTTCTCACCTCTGTCATGGGACCGTGACACTTTCTCAAGCAGTTATACATGTGAACAGTTTATATACAGATATATATATATATATTGTGGGGAGTCGCTCTGGTAGATAGCGGTGCGGGTGCAGTACTGAGGCAAAACAAGGAGTCCAGAATGTGCAATAAACAGTGTTTTATTCACACTTGCACAACATAAATGAAAAACAGTCTCTTGGTGATAGTTCACACATAACAGAAATAATGTGGCCAAACAAAACAGGCCAACACAGGGTTCAGTCACCTGGGAGGTTTAGGTGAGGGTTCACACCTAGCAGTCGGCCCAGCCGCAGGAGATTCCACCTTCAAGTTGCAGGGAAAAACACCACCTTGCTGAGCTCTTTCCTCCAGGTCATAGAACTCCACAGGACTGTTAGCAGCTCCAGGACAATCACAGCCCCAGCTGCTGGTGCTGGCTGAGTTTTTAAACCCAGCCCAAAACCAGGACTGGGTCGTGGGAGCAGCCACCCTACACTTTAGCTGCTCCCGGTAAGAGCCGGCCCGGATCGGCTTTGCAGCCATGCTATTTAAAACTATGTCAGTAGCACTAGCTGCTGCTGACATCAACAAAAACGGCTCTTACCTCACCGAGGCTATGAACCTCGGTGACACATACCTGCCATCCACGACGGCACCCTGCACCTTACCACACACCCCCTTTGTTCAACCCTGAGGGGGTGGACACATGTGAGGCAGTGGACGCGGGAAAGGGCATCTGCATTCCCCTGCAAGCGGCCTGCCCTATGTTCCACGGAGAACTTGAAGTTCTGCAGGGATAGGAACCACCTGGTGACCCGAGCATTCCTCTCCTTGGCCTGGCTCATCCACTTGAGAGGGGAATGGTCGGTCACCAGACGGAACCTCCTCCCTAACAGGTAGTAGCGGAGAGATTCGAGTGCCCACTTGATAGCCAGGCACTCCCTCTCCACTATGCTATACCTGGTCTTGGCGGGACTGAGCATACGGCTCAGGAAGACAACAGTATGTTCTTCCCCGTTGACCTCCTGAGACAGCACAGCACCGAGGCCTACCTCCGAGGCGTCGGTCTGTACGACAAACTCCCGGTTGAAGTCGGGTGTCACCAAAACCGGGGACCCACAGAGGGCCGACTTCAACGCAGAGAAAGCCTCCTCCGCCTTCTCACTCCAGCTAACCTTCCCAGACTTTCGCCCCTTCAATAGGTCTGTCAACGGCGCTGCTATTGTGGCAAAGTGGGGCACAAAGCGCATGTAGTACCCTATCATTCCCAGGAAGGACTTTACCTGCCTGGCAGTGACCGGTCGGGGCCAGTTACGTATGGCTTCCACTTTAGTTACCTGCGGCTTGATGACTCCCCGCCCAATTACATATCCCAGGTATTTGGTCTCTTCCAACCCAATCGCACACTTCTTTGGATTGGCGGTTAGACCAGCTTTCCTCAGGGCATCCACTACCGCCTGCACTTTGGGCAAATGGCTTTCCCAGTCGGTGCTGTGGATGATTACATCGTCTAAGTAGGCCGAGGCGTACCTACGATGAGGTCGCAGCACAATATCCATTAACCTTTGGAAGGTGGCGGGGGCGCCATGCAGGCCAAAGGGTAACACCTTATAATGATACAGGCCCTGCGGGGTAACAAAAGCAGTTTTTTCCTTGGCCGACTCCGTTAAGGGTACTTGCCAGTATCCTTTAGTGAGGTCTAGCACAGAAAAATAACGGGCTTGCCCTAAATTCTCATCCGGCTTGGGTATTAGGACTATGGGACTGGCCCACTCACTTTTCGACTCCTCAATGACATCGAGCTTCAACATTAATTGCACTTCCTCCGCGATGGCCCGTCGCGAGCCTCGGGTACCCGGTATGGTTTTAACCGGATCTTGGCCTGAGGCTCAGTGACGATGTCATGTTGGATGAGAGACGTGCGGCCAGGGAGGTCCGAGAACACATCCGTGTTCCGACTGATGAACTCCCTGACTTCCTGAACTTGTTTGGAAGACAGGCTGTCTGCAATTTTTACCGTGGTTACTGCTTCACAGGCCTCGAACTGTGGGGCTGGACCCTTCTCACCTAGAAGCCCTGGCCGGGGGCTGTTGTCGTCGGCCATGTTCCTATCTTTCCACGGCTTTAGTAAATTCACGTGGTACACCTGATCCGGCTTGCACCGCCCTGGCTGGTGTACCTTGTAATTTACTTCCCCTACCTTCTCGATCACCTCATAGGGGCCCTGCCACCTAGCTAGGAACTTGCTGTCAAGGGTGGGTACCAGAACCAAAACCCGATCTCCCGGATTGAAGTCCCGTACCCGAGCCTGACGATTATACACCCTACTTTGGGCTTGTTGCGCTGCCTCCATATGCTCCCGGACCAGCGGCAACACCCTTTCCATCCGTTCCTGCATCTGGGTGACATATCCAATGACACTTTTGTGGGGGACAGGTTGCTGTTCCCACGCTTCCTTGGCAATATCCAACAAGCCTCGAGGGTGTCTGCCATAAAGCAGTTCGAAGGGCGAGAACCCAGTAGAGGCCTGGGGCACCTCTCGCACTGCGAACATGAGATAGGGCAGAAGCAGGTCCCAGTCCTTCCCATCTCTAGACACCTCCCTTTTTAACATATTTTTTAAAGTTTGGTTAAACCTCTCGACAAGACCGTCTGTTTGCGGATGGTAAACGGACGTCCGTAACTGCTTTATACGCAACAATTTACACAGTTCCCTCATAACTTTGGACATAAAAGGGGTCCCTTGGTCTGTCAGAACCTCTTTTGGCAGGCCCACACGGGAAAACATTTCCATTAACTCTTTGGCGATGAGCTTAGCTGAGGTATGTCGCAGAGGCACCGCCTCCGGATACCGAGTTGCATAGTCGAGAACTACCAGAATGTGTTGGTGGCCCCTGGCAGACTTTGGTACAGGCCCAACTAGATCCATAGCGATTCGCTCAAACGGGACCTCAATAATTGGAAGAGGTACCAGAGGACTACGGAAATGTGGCTGGGGCTATTTATCTGACAGGTCGGACAGGACTTACAATAATTTTCTACCTCCTTGAACACACCGGGCCAATAAAACCGCTGCAGTATGCGGTCCTGGGTTTTCTGCCACCCCAAGTGTCCCCCAAGAACATGTTGGTGGGCAAGCTCCATAACCAGCTTGCGATATGCGGTGGGCACCACCAACTGTTCAACGGGCTCACCTCGGATTTGGTTCACCCGATACAACATATCCTGAAGAACAATAAATCGTGGGAACATTAATTCAGCCCCAGGTTTCTGGGGTTTACCATCAATTATTACGACACTTTCCCAGGCCCTGGTTAGGGTTTGGTCCCGGTGTTGTGCGGTCCCAAAATTTTCCCCGGAGACATTGAGGTCTGCCAACTCAGGTCCCGGTGGTAAGTCTTCCGTGTCTCCCACCATTACACTCAGTGGGGTTGTCTCCCCCTCTACCGCAGCAGTGGTGGTCACCCCTACCGCAGGCCCTTCGGACTCGGGCTCCCAGGGCTCTGGCCTCCCACTGGAACCAGGCCACTCTGCTAGGGTTACCCCTGTCTCAGGGCTATTAGTCACTGTCACCTCAGGCCATAGTGACGGAAAACCAGGGAAGTCTCTCCCAATTATTAGTTCATAAGGTAGCTTTGTGGAGATCGCCACTTCATAAGTCCATGTGCCGGCCGCCGTGGATAGAGACATTACAGCAGTGGGATAGTCCTTTAAGTCTCCGTGTATGCACACCACACCAACTTTCCGGCCCGTATACTGGGTGGGCTGTACCAGGGCAGCACTTACCAAGGTTACTAGGCTCCCTGAGTCCAACAGCGCCACTGCCAGGTTATCACCAACTTGCACCTGGCACAGATGACGATTGTCTATTATCTCGGGGTTGCCGGTCGCACACAGTCTCCGGGCATACATGGAAGCCCGGTACCCATAATTAGTCTCCATGGGCTCTCCCGGCGTGGACAGTCGGCCCTTATGTGTCCAGGCTCCCGACACTGCCAGCAGACCACTGGGGATGGGTCTGCAAGGGGTACATCCCAGGCGGGTTTGGCCGGCCGCCGGGTCTGGGGTGGAGATTTCCTGGGTTTGACTGGTCCCTCCCAAAAGAACCCCCTGCAGGTTTCTGGTGGCCTCATATCGCTCCACCAGGTCGACCATCTCTAAGGCATTCCCAGGTGACACCTGGCCGATCCAGTGCTGGAGAGGGTATGGCAAAGCCCTCCAGAATACATCGGCTAACAGACGGTCGAGCATAGCAGTGGGAGTCAGTATGTCTGGCTGCAGCCATTTTTGCAACCGTTGTAGCAAGTCATAATATTGTGGTCTGGCGGGTTCAGCCGGGTTGAACTCCCACTGATGCACCCGCTGGGCCCGGACCAAAACATTCACCCCCAGTCTTGCCAGGATCTCACCTTTCACGGTCGGGTAGTCAGCTGCTTGGTCATCTGGGAGGTCAAAAATACTTGCTGGGGTCCAGACGCCAGGAACGGAGCGACGACCTCTGCCCACTGTTCTCGGGGTAATTTCTCCCTCACGGCCACCTTCTCGAACACCGCCAGATAGGTCTCAACATCATCCGAGGGGTCATCTTAGGGATCGCTGCACGGACAGCTTTCCGGGCATCGTGGACGTGGTGGGACGCTCCTGCCGCTTGTAACGCCATCACGTGCTGTAGCAGTAGCTGGTTGGTCTCCCGCTGCTGCACGTTAGCCTCTATGAGGGCTTTCACAGCCGCCTCCATTTTGTCAGGGAACACAGGCTGCAACTTTGCCGGCCGAATATATGACATCCAGTCGTGCCCAGCAAAAACAAACTCGGCGTTCACGCCAGCCTCACTGCGCATGCCCGCATCCGACACCAAATGTGGGAGTCGCTCTGGTAGATAGCGGTGCGGGTGCAGTACTGAGGCAAAACAAGGAGTCCAGAATGTGCAATAAACAGTGTTTTATTCACACTTGCACAACATAAATGAAAAACAGTCTCTTGGTGATAGTTCACACATAACAGAAATAATGTGGCCAAACAAAACAGGCCAACACAGGGTTCAGTCACCTGGGAGGTTTAGGTGAGGGTTCACACCTAGCAGTCGGCCCAGCCGCAGGAGATTCCACCTTCAAGTTGCAGGGAAAAACACCACCTTGCTGAGCTCTTTCCTCCAGGTCATAGAACTCCACAGGACTGTTAGCAGCTCCAGGACAATCACAGCCCCAGCTGCTGGTGCTGGCTGAGTTTTTAAACCCAGCCCAAAACCAGGACTGGGTCGTGGGGAGCAGCCACCCACCCTACACTTTAGTTGCTCCCGGTAAGAGCCGGCCCGGATCGGCTTTGCAGCCATGCTATTTAAAACTATGTCAGTAGCACTAGCTGCTGCTGACATCAACAAAAACGGCTCTTACCTCACCGAGGCTATGAACCTCGGTGACACATACCTGCCATCCACGACGGCACCCTGCACCTTACCACAATATATATATATATATATATATATATATATATATATATACACAAAAGAAAAAATCAGGCAGCACTCCTTAAATATCTTTCAGTGGTGCACGCGTCCACCCCTGGTCATGGGGTCTCATAATTTATCCAACAAATTGGCGCAGCACTCCTTGGCTGCAATCACATGTAAGTCCATCTTCCCCAGTTACATGTGATTGCAGCCAAGGAGTGCAGCGCCAATTTGTTGGATATATATATATATATACAAAGTGCATATGCAATGAATCACTATCTATCTATCTATCTATCTATCTATCTATCTATCTATCTATCTATCTATCTATCTACAGTATCTATCTATCTATCTATCTCATATCTATCTATCTATCTATCTATCTATCTATCCATCTATCTATGTGATATCTGTCATTCTAATCATGCCTCTGATGATAAGCAGGTAACTGCAGTAAGGAAATCTCTAAAGAGAAAAAATGGTGCCTATTGTTAGGTTTTGTGGTCAGTAGGAAAATTGCGGGATTTTTTTTAAAATATACAAATTGACATGCAAATTTAAAAATTCTTTAGAAATATGTTTAACATATAAACATAATTTAAGCAATAGGTAATTTTCTGATGACACATTCCCTTAAAGGATGAATGGGACCATAGTGTAACTGACAGATTTAGAAATTACTGAAAAATTTGTTATATATTTTTGTTAGGAGTAGAAAGCCAAAACAAGGGCTCAGCCTGATTCACTTGAATGTGGATTAACTCCATGAACAAGAGTAGAACTGTTTTTAGTAAAAAACTCAGAATACTTATCCAAGAAAACCCTATAACTACTTATGACTAGTCTAGTTTATTACGTAGCTTTCCTAAAGAGATCCATGATTAGACTAGCACAGAGATGGGCAAACTGCAGCTCTCCAGCTGTTGTAAAACTACAATTCCCACCATGCCCTTCTGTAGGCTGATAGCTGTGAGCAGTCTTTACATGCTGGGAGTTGTAGTTTTGCATCAGCTGGAGAGCTGCAGTTTGCCCAGATCAGAAGCATTGGTCTGCCTCAACCTGTGACTGGCTGAACGAAATCCCGTGAGTGCTAGATCTTCAATCAAGTTGGTGGCGGCCATATCTTCGCGAACAAATGGATGGGGTAAGCATGATTTTTAAAAAATGTTATGTCACATTGTAATATTGCTGTCAGATGCCACGATCAGCTATGAACATGGCATATGGGGAGTACAAGGACGGGTGCGGCGCAGTCGTCACTCCCTGTCATTGCCCCCTCTACCTGCAAAACAATGCGCTTTATGACAAAGTAATTTATCACAAAGCGATTTTTTTATTTTATTTGGCGAAGCAGGCGAATAGAATTTTTGAATACTTCACTCATCTCTACTAGTTGCCGTCAATTAGCAAAAATTCACCTATGCATGCAATCTGCTGTCTTCAGGAGTGTATCTTGAATTAAAGATGTCACCACGAAATACAATTCAATCTGCATAGAGAATCCGTTATAGAGCAGGAGAAGCTGAGCAGTTTGATATATACTGTAGTTTTGTGGTAAAGGATTCAGCAAAACCTATAACTTATACATTTACACTAGAGATGAGTGAATCGAAGTTGATGAAGTGGAATTCGATCCGCATTTCAGGAAAAATTTGATTTTCACAGAAGTCAAATTTCTTCACGCTTCGTGGTAATGAATAGTGTTGGGTGCGAATATTCGAATTGCGAATTTTAATTGCGAATATCGGAACTTCGAGAATTTGTGAATATTTAGAATATAGTGATATATATTCTTATTTTCGAATAATCTACTTTTTTTTTTTTTCATCAGTAACATCCCTTTTTGCTTGTGGCCCAATAAGAAGGCTGCAATGTCTTTGTCTGAGCTTAGCAACATCCCTGGCAACCAATAGGAAAGTTGCCTACCGCTTTACTATATAAGAACCTCCCCACAGCCATTTTCTACAGTTTATTACAGTTATGAGAGAGACAGCAGTGCTATTGCTGTGCTCTCTCGTTTCCATCAGGGGATCAGATTCCATCAAGGGATCAGCCACAATGCCATGCATGCAGTCAATCAGCAGCCAGCCAGCCCCTGTGATGTCACAGCCCTATAAATAGCCTCAGCCATCTTGGATTCTGCCATTTTCCAGTGTGCTTAGTGCATGAAAAAAGACATCAGCAGTCACTGGGGAAAGTGCTAGGAAAGACTTTATTGTGCTGAAAAAATTATTTACAAGTTCGGGGAAAGATCATTCAAGGTGTAGGGAAAGGATGGGGAGGCATTATCTACACTATAAAAGAAGAACAGGTGCAATAGGAGCGATTCTATTACACCTTGCTGCACTAATTGGGGATCCAAATTGCTGTTATACTGCTGCTTTTAGGTTTGCACTATATGATAGCTCAGCAATTCCAGCAATCCTTGCTTGTTATTGGGGTGCAAGTGCTGTGTGATACAACCAGTTTTGGGGTGTATTAATAGGAAAAGTAAGTATGTGTTATTAGCCGTTCTAAGGTGAACTTACATTGTTATACTAACATTTTTGGGGTGTATTTATAGGAAATACAAGAACGTCTTATTAGCTGTTCTGCGGTTAATTTACTCTGTTATACAGCCTTTTTTGGGGTTTATTTATAGTAAAAACAAGTACATCTTATTAGCGGTTCTGCGGTGAACTTCCATTGTTAAACTGCCATTTTTGGGGTTTATTAATAGGGAAACTTAATAAGTTTTAATAGCCATTCTGCGGTGAACTTACATTATTATACAGCCATTTTTGGGGTTTATTTAAAGTATAAACAAGTGCATCTTATTAGCCGTTCAGCAGTGAACTTACATTGTCATACAGCCATTTTTGTGTTTTTTTATAGTGAATACGAGTGCGTGTTATTAGCCGTTCTGCGGTGAACTTACCTTGTGATACAGCCATTTTTGGGGTTTACTTATAGTAAAAACAAGTAAGTCTTGTTAGCCGTTCTGCGGTGAACTTACATTGTTATACAACCAGTTTTGGGGTTTATTAATTGTAAGAACAAGTGCATCTTATTAGCTGTTCCACGGTAAACATGCATTGTCACACAGCCATTTTTGGGGTTTATACTAAAAACAAGTAGGTCTTATTAGCTGCTCTGCGGTGAACTTACCTTGTAATAAAACCACTTTTCGGGTATATTTATAGGAAATTCGCCACTCTGTGGTGACATTTTTTGGGGATACAGCCTCTTTTGCGCAAATTGCCTGGTGACTGCTAAGTTTCTTCCTTAGGAACTGACGAATCGTCTATTAGCCATTCGGTGGGGAAAAAAATTGGGCTACAACCTAAGAAAACCTCTTGTTTTTTTTTTTTTATATAAAATCTAAGTAGGTCTATTAGCCGTTCTGTGTAGTGTTGAGTATGAATATTCGAATTGCGAATTTTTATCGCGAATATCGTCACTTTGAGAATTCGCGAATATTTTAAATATAATGATATATATTCGTAAAAACGAATATTTGTTTTTTTTTTTCAACTTAACCCATTACATAGCATACTTACCTGCTTCTTGCTTGTGGGCCAATGTGAGAAGGCTGCAATATTGTAGTCTGTAGTGAATTAGAATATTCTTCATTATTTCATTTATTTTCTCTTATGCGAAAAATCGGCAATGTAATATTCGGGTGATGTGAATATTCTAAAACACGAATATATAGCACTATAGAATATAGTGATATATATTCGTTATTTAGAATATTTGTTACTTTTTCCATCTGAAGTCATGATTCCTCCTTGCTTAAATTGCTTTTGGGCCAATGACTGTTCACATTAAATTTGAAAAAATGACGAACATTCTAAAAAACAAATATATAGCACTATATGCAATATAATGCTGTATATTAGTTTTTTTAGAATATTCATCACTGACGAATATTCTAAAAAACGAATATATAGCACTACAGAATATAGTGCTATATGTTAATTTTTTAGAATATTCGTCATTTTTTTCCATCTGAAGTCATGATTCCTCCTGCTTAAGTTATTTTTGGGCCAATGACTGTTCACATTAAATTGGAAAAAATGATGAATATTCTAAAAAATTAATATATAGCACTATATTCTATAGTGCTATATATTCCTGTTTTAGAATATTCGCATTACGCGAATATTACATTGCTGATTTTTCGCAATTAATAGAATAATCTCGAATACGAATATTCGTGAATATATGACGAATATTCTAACTAATATTCGTGAAATATCACAAATTCGAATATTGCCCCTGCCGCTCATCACTAGTTCTGTAGTGACATTTTTTGGGGATACAGCCATTTTTGGGGTGTATTTATAGGAAATATAAGTGCGTCCATTCGCCATTCTGTGGTGAAATGTTTTTGGGATATAGCCTGTTTTGAGCAAATTGCCCGGTGAATGCTGAGTTTCTTCCGTAGGGACTGATGAATCGTCTATTAGCCGATCTGTGGTGAATTTTTTTTAAAATACAGCCTATTTTGGGGTTTATTTATATAAAATCTGTGTACATCTATTAGCTTTTCTGTCGTGAAATTTGTTGGGGACACAGCCTGTTTTGCGCAAATTGCCGGTAAATGCTGAGTTTCTTCCGTAGGGACTGATGAATCGTCTATTAGCCGATCTGTGGTGTAATTTTTTTCAGATATATCTTGTTTTGGGGATTATTTATATAAAATCTATGTATGTCTATGAGCCGTTCTGTGGTGAAATTTTTTGGGACCAAAAATTAAATATATGGATCAAAAGTAAACCAAAAAATTAAAATGTAAAAAATCTTTAAATAATCAATAATTCATTTATTAAACAAAATCATAGACAACTTGGCATCACATGATTTAAACATTTTTAGAATTTTTTATGGGATACAGCCTGTTTTGGGTTTTATTTATATAAAATCTAAGTATGTCTATTAGCTATTCTGCAGGGAAATTATTGTTACAGCCATTTTTGGGGTTTATTAATTTACTTCTAATTTAATTGAATTCATTTATTTTACAGTATGTCAGACAGACAAGTGACAAGGGAACAGGCAGTGAGCAAAATGTTTCTGGAGCAGGCAGAAGTAGTAGCAGAAGTAGTAGCAGAAGAAGGGGGTGGCAGCAGGTGTCGCAGAGACAGACCTGAGCTCCCAATGTCTCAGAGTGGGACCTGAGCTTCCACTTCGTCGCAAGTGACATCAGAAACCACCAGCCAAGAGTTGACGGGTTCCTCTGACATGACGCTTAGTTGGCATGGCCCGGGAGCAGGCCCTGTGCCCCCATCTGTCCCGAACCTTCCTCTGTCATTTTCAGTTCCATCGGCTCGAGAAGTATTATATGCCATAGGCTCGGCTCCACTTTTCAGCGAGGACGAGCTTCTAGAGGACAGTCAGCAGCTACTGCCCAGCCAAGATCTGGCGGAGACATCCACAGCTTCCTCCGGTAGGCGGGCAAGTAGTGATGATGAGAGTAGCATGGGAGCTGGTTTTGTGAGCGGTCAAGCTACTGGCCCTGAGACCATTGAGGGGGACATCAGTGACGTGCAAAGTGCCGATCACTCTTGGGAGCCAGGTGAAGAATGGGCTTCATCATCATCAGGAGGAGAGGGTGGCAGCTTGCGCGTGATGAAGGGGCTGAGCCAGCAGGGAGGTAGTGTGGCCGTGAGTCAGCAGGATGCAGTGGCGGATTATAATTGGGGCGTTCGGGTCGGTCGCCCCGGGCCCGGCATCGCTGGGGGGCCCAGCGCCGACCCGAACACCCACGTACTGCGGCGGGGCATGGGAGCGTATAGTTCCCTGCCCTGCCGCCTATCACCGCCATAGGCTTCAGGCCTAGTAGGCCTGAGGCCTGTGTGGTGGTAGAAGCCCTGCGTGCGCGATGACATCATCGTGCGGCGCGCGTGATGACGTCATCGCGCGCCTGTATGGTGGCGCTCGCGCACGCTCTGATGTACGTGTGCGCCTGCCACACCATTCAGCATACAGGTAAGTATTACCGTTTTTTTTTTATGTGTATGTGCTAACTTGGGGGGGGGGGAGATATTAAGGGACAGTGGGGCAAATTAGTTAATGGATGGCAGTTGTGGGGGAAAATTAATGGATAGCATTATGGGGGCAAGTAAATTAATGGATGGCAGTGTGGGGGCAAATTAATGAATGGCAGTATGGGGGCAAATAAATTAATGGATGGCAGTGTGGGGGCAAATTATAGGATGGCAGTGTGGGGGCAAGTTATAGGATGGCAGTATGGGGCAAATTAATTAATGGATGGCAGTGTGGGGGCAAATTAATAGATGGCAGTGTGGGGGCAAATTAATGGATGAGAGTGTGGGGCAAACTAATTAATGGATGGCAGTTCTGGGGGCAAATTAATTAATGGATGGCAGTTGTGGGGGGAAATTAATAGATGGCAGTGTGGGGGCAAATTAATTAATGGATGGCAGTTGTGGGGGCAAATTAATAGATGGCAGTGTGGGGGCAAATTAATTAATGGATGGCAGTTGTGGGGGCAAATTAATAGATGGCAGTGTGGGGGCAAATTAATTATTGGATGGCAGTGTGGGGGCAAATTAATTAATGGATGGCAGTGTGGGGGAAATTACTATATGGGGGCAGTGTGGGGGAAATTACTATATGGGGGCAGTGTGAGGGTGATTACTATATGGGACAGTGTGGGGGAAATTACTATATGGGGGCAGTGTGGGAGAAATTACTATATGGGGGCAGTGTGAGGGGAAATTACTATATGGGGGCAGTGTGAGGGGAAATTACTATATGGGGGCAGTGTGGGGGGAAATTACTATATGGGGGCAGTGTGGGGGAAATTACTATATGGGCCAGTGTGAGGGAAATTACTATATGGAGGAGTGTGAGGGAAATTACTATATGGAGGAGTGTGAGGAAATTACTATATGGGGGCAGTGTGGGAGAAATTACTATATGGGGGCAGTGTGGGGAAATTACTATATGGGCCAGTGTGAGGGAAATTACTATATGGAGGAGTGTGGGGAGATTACTATATGGGGGCAGTGTGGGAAATTACTGTATGGGGCAGTGTGGGGAAATTACTATATGAGGGCAGTGTTGGGTATTGGGGGACATTATTTTTGGGGACACTATACAGGTATTATTACCTGGAGCACAATATAGGGTGTTGTTGTTATTACTGGGGGCACTCTAGGGGACATTATAACTGCTGTAGACACTATAGGGACCTTTGGGATAATTTATAAAGCTGGTGTAAAGTAGAACTGGCTTAGTTGTCCATAGCTACAGAGTTCACCTTTCATTTTTAACAGCTCCTCTGGAAAAGGAAAGGTGGAATCTAATTGGTTGCTATGGGCAACTAAGCCAGTTCTAATTTACACCAGTTTGATAAATGACCCCAATTATGAGAAATCTAACGTGTCTGTGTAACAAACTCTGTAGAGACGAGATGCGGCTGAAAGAATTAGTCATGGCGGTCTGGGTCAGACGGAGGAGAAGAGGAAAGAGAAGATCTACATGACAGGAGAAGTCCCTGGATGTAAGAGGTATGTGGTGCTGTATCCTCACTGCTGTGACCTGCGTCTCATCTTCTCTTTCAAGTCTTTATCATAATCATATGTATTTTAAATTTGGCAACTTAAACTTTAATTTTTCACCTGCAGCCCTATGTAACAGCCCAGATACCAGTGATAACTCTCTGTGTGCAGATAATGTTGTACATAGTTCTCTGCAGTCCTATGTAACACCCCACATAACAGAATAAATCACTGTGTTATGTGGGGTGTTAAATAGGACTGCAGGTAACATCTATGACATCTGTACACAGAGAGTTATGAGATGGTGGGGGTCAGACTCCTGTTTGAGGAGACCGCGATGTTCCAGTGAGCGCCGCAGCCTCTTTGCTCCTTACCAAGCACAGCGCTGTCCATTTGACAGCACTGCGCTTGGTATTGCAGCTCAGCCCCAATCACTCAGATGGGAGAAAGCTGCACCTCGGCCACGTGAACGATGAATGTGACATCATATGGCCTAGGAAGAGACTGTGACGCTCACAAAGCACCGCAGCCTCTTCACACAGAAAAAAAACCTGAAACCTAAAATGGAGGGGGGGGGGGGGTCAAGTTGGGTAGACAGCCCCGGGCCTATCATGCATTTAATCCGCCCCTGGCAGGATGGCAGCAGTTTGAGGTTGGGAGCCAAACATGCCAGGGGTACTGCGCTCACTAGGCAGGAGCCTACTTGCCTGGAAAGTAGTGGTGCAGAGGTTCACATAGATAGCGGTAGCAGGCAGTCAGCGCGGAGTGATGGGGGAAAATGCCAAACTCAGCAGTGTGGCAGTTTTCCATCAAGCCGCCAGGGGAGGTGAACATGGCCATTTGCTGAATCTGTGGGCAGAAGGTGAAGCGTAGCCAGGGTGCCAATATCGGCACCACGGCCCTGCGTCAACACATGCAGCATCACCATTAAGTGGCCTGGGAGAACCGTGGCTCTGATGTAGTGGTGCAGCCTGCCGCAGCACCTGCTGCATCACCCAGTGGGCTGCACCCCTTTTCCTGCAGTCAAGGCTCCACCACCTCAGCCAAAGGGAACTGTCTTTCCATCCCATCAAATATTGGTTCTGATGCTCCTGCTCCTACTCCCCATCAATCATTTCATCAGCAATCGATCACCGAAGCGATTGCAAAAAGACAGCAGTACGCGTGCACTTATTCAACGGTGCAGCAGCTGAACATGCTCCTAGCCAAGTTGCTCGTGCTGCAGTCCCTCCCTTTCCAAGACCTTTCAGAGAACTGATGGCCTGTTCTGAGCAAAGGTAGAGAGTCCCAAGCTGTCATTTCTTTGCAAAAAAGGCAGAACCAGCCCTGCACACGTATGTTGAACAGAAAGTGGGCCACTCCTTGTGCCTGTCGGTGGCTGCTAAAGTTCACGGCAGTGCCGACGTGTGGAGCTGTAACTACTGTCATGGACAATATATGTCCTTTATGGCCCACTGGGCAAATGTGCTTCCTGCCTAGCCACACCAGCAACTTGGCCAGGTGATGCCACTGCCGCCTCCACTTTCTCAAGCTGTGGGTCCTGCGCCTATGTCCATCTCTGCCTCCTCATCCTCTGCTGTGTCCTCAGCCTCCACTACAGAGACAATTCACAGTGCTCCTCCAGCATACCACATGTCACACAGGGGAGGAACTGCTCCACATCCTCTATCAAGAAATCGAATCCTGGCTTTATCCTCGCCAACTCAAAATCGAAACCATGGTCACTGACAATGGGAAGAACATGGTGTCAGCGCTGCATCAATGAGGTTCCTGAGCTCTTCCACCCATCCGCAAGATGTCCTGAAAATGGCCAGAAAACTGTGCATGTACTTCAGCCACTCTTACACTCTAAAGCATACCCTCCTTCAGCTGCAACGGTAGAATGGTTTTCCCCAACATCAGCTGATATGTGATGTTTCCACCCATTGGAACTTCACCCTCCATATGTTGGACCAACTATATGAACAGAGAAAGGCCATAAACGTTTTATTGATGATACAGGCGGACAGAGATATTCCCCTGTGTAACTTTGATGTTAGCCACGGGCATTGGTAGAGAAATGGGTGGTTTTTCTACACAGGTGACAGGAGAGGAGGAGCAGGAGCAGCTGGAGGAGCTACAAAGCGATGAGGAAGACGAAGCAGATGACCCAGATGCACCATGGCAGTATGCAGTGGAGAGGGAGACAGGGAGATCCTCTGAATCACTTGCGCAAAAACATGCTCAGTTGCTTGCGTAGTGACAGACGACTTGTCACCATTCAGCAGAGGGATGACTACTGGCTCTCCACTATGTTAGACCCTCGCTACCAGTACAAAATGGGGCCTTTTTTCCACCCGGTGAGAGGGAGGACAAACTGAGCTAGTATCGAAACATCCTATGTAGTCAGTTGGCCGCTGCCTATGTGCGCATCGCTCATCCTCACGCAAGTCTGACTGTGGGCCCCCTGTGTTCACGTTCTACTACCATGGCTGCTGGGGGGGGGGGGATAGCAGTATCAGTTCTATCTGCAGAAACTGATGAGCAATTTTCTTCACCAGCCTAGTGAAGAAACTTCTCACTAGCAGCTGCAACTAGACATGGAGCAGAACCTGAACCAGCAGGTTGTGGCATACTTGGACTACACCCTGCCACCCCACATCAAAGATCCCCTGGACTGCTGGTCAGCCAAACTTGATTTGTGGCCTCAACTGGCTGAGTTTGCCCTGGACAAGCTTTCCTGCCTGGCCAGCAGTGTGCAGTGTGGCATCAGAGAGGGTGTTTAGTGTGGCGGGGACCATAGTTACCCCAAGGAGAACTTGCCTGTTCACCTAAAATGCTGAGAAACTGACCTTTGTGAAGATGAATCAGGCATGAATCAGCCAGGATTTCCACACACCAGTGCCTGATTCATAAGACTAGATCATCCATGGTGCCACACCCCAAATTTGTCAAAAGAGATCTGTTTATTCTGGCTACCTGCTTCAGCTGCTATTCTGATGCTGTCACCCATCTAATGCTACACACCTGCTGCCAGGTGCTCCTACAGCCACCCACCATCTTTTGCTGGTACTGGTATTATCCCCACCTCCCCACTCTGTCACTGGGCCACTCTGTGGTCTTCTAATGCTGCTGCCACCTCACCACTCTGTGACTGGGCCACTGTGTTGATGACTCATCCGATTCTTCATGTGATTCCTCATACGATTCACACCCTCACCACTATGTGACTGGGCCACTGTGACGCCATACTTGGCGGTGTGGGAATTTTTCATCAAGCCGCTGGAGGACAATCAGCATGGCCCACTCTGTGACTGGGCCACTGTGTTGACGGCTAATGCGATTCTTCATGCGATTTGTACCCTCGCCACTCCGTGAGTGGGCCACTGTGTTGACCACTCATGCGATTCCTCGTGTGGTTTCTCATACGATTCCCACCCTCACCACTCTGTGATTGGACCACACAGTGGTCCAATCACAGAGTGGTGAGGGTGGGAAACGCTCATGTGATTCCTCATGTGATTCCTCATGTGATTCTTACCCTCACCACTCTGTGATTGTGTTGACTCCTCATGCGATACATCATGCGATTCCTAACCTCACCACTCTGTGACATCCAGCCATGCTGTTGCCACCTCACCGCTCAGTCATGGGGGCACTACTTGTTTCAGCGTGTTACAGAACAGGTTCTGTAGAACTCTATATAGAATCAGCTAATGATGGTGTAAAAGGAGTGCGCTTCTTCTTGACGCTAACATGGACCTTTAAGGCTGAGTTCACACTTGAGTTATTTGGTCAGTTTTGGCCCTGTAACTGACAAAGTAAGTGAAGTGTGAAGTGATTATAACAATAACGCTTATCATCTGCGTGTCATACTGACTCACAATACTGTTTCACAGTGGACTCAGTCTCTATGCATGTTTCTGCAATGCACAGTGTTCTACACTACTATGCAGGCTCTCAGCAGCCAGGAAATAGCAGTTTTTTAATGCGCTTTGTCACAAATAAATTCGGATGGAATCAAATCTTTTTGGAAAATTCGGCGAACCAACCAAATCAAATTTTTGAGAAATACGCTCATCTCTAATTTACACCTTGGCTCTTTCTAAACTTAAAGGGGATTGGTCATCAATATTAAAAGACCGGACAACCACTTTAAGACTGCCCCTGCCTACAGCTATCAGCGACTGACAGCTATCTCTCTATATACACTTACACAGAGAATGTTATCAATCACTGATAATACCTCCCCTGTGTACACCTATCCGTGACTGACAGCTATGTGTGTATACACACTTCACACACAATACTATCAATCACTGATAACACCTCCCTTGTGTACACCTATCAGTGACTGACAGCTATCTGTGTATCCACACTTACACACACAATGCTATCAATCACTGATAGCAACTCCCCTGTGTACAACTATCAGAGACTGACAGCTATCTCTATCTCCATAGACACACTTACACAGAGAATGCTATCAATCACTAATAACAATTCCCCGTGTACAACTATCAATGACTGACAGCTATTTCTGTATACACACTTACACAGAGAATGCTATCAGTTACTGATAACATCTCCCCCTTGTACAACTATCAGGGACTAACAGCTATATCTGTATACATACTTACACAGAGAATACTATCAATCAGTAATAACACCATTCCCTGTGTACAGCTATCAGTGACTGACAACTATCTCTGTATACACGCTTACACAGAGAATGCTATCAATCACTGATGACACCTCCCCTGTATTCAGCTATCAGTGAGTGACAGCTATCTATTTATACACACTTTCACAGAGAATGCTATGAATCACTGCTAACTCTTCCTTTGTGTACAGCTATCAGGGACTGAAAGCTATCTATGTATACACACATATACAGAGAATACTATCAATAGTGATAACACCTCCCAGTGTTCAACTATCAGTGACTGAAAGCTATCTCTGTATACACACTTGCACAAAAAATCAATACTGATAACACCTTCCTGTGTACAGCTATAAGTGACTGACAGCTATCTATGTATACACACTTACAGAGAATTCTATCAATCACTAATGACCCCTCCCCCGTGTACAACTATCAGTGACTGACAGCTATTTCTGTATAAACACTTACACAGAGAATGCTATCAATCACTGATAACACCTCCACTGTATACACTTTTAAGTGACTTACAGCTATTTCTGTATAAACACTTACACAGGGAATGCCATCAATCACTGGTAATACCTCTCCTGTGTACAAGTATCAGTGACTGACAGCTATCTCTGTATACACAGTTACACAGAGAATGCTATCAATCACCCATAACACCTCCCGCATGTACAATTATCAGTGACTGACAGCTATCTCTGTATATACACTTACACTCTGTGTATACACTGGGTATATACACTTCCACAATGCTATCAATCACTGATAACACCTTCCCCACTTACAGCTATCAATGACTGACAGCTATCTCTGTATACACACTTACACAGCCAATGCTATAAATCACTGATTCCGCCTCCTCTGTGTACAGATATCAGTGACTGACCGCTATCTATGTATACACACTTACACATAAAAGGTTCCCTTTAACTATTTAATGAAGACTATGGGGGAAATTTATCAAAATTGGTGTAAAAGAAAACTGGCTTAGTTGCCCATAGCAACCAATCAGATTCTGCCTTTTATTTTCCAAAGGATCTCTGAAAAATGAAAAGTGTCTGAATGAAAAGAATCTGATTGGTTGCTATGGGCAGCTATGCCAGTTTTCCTTTAAACCAGTTTTGATAAATCTCCCCCATGAGTTTATCTATATGAATATTTTTAATGGATTAACATAGTATTTCTAATAAAATAAAATTATATCTGAGATATGTTACGGGGATTTTCAGATCAAGGGCTTTTATGACAAATCCACGGAAATGCTATACAAGTATGTTTGTCCAGGTTCCTCAGAAAAGGAGTGCAGCCGCTCTCCATTAAAGTCATTAGGAAACATTGTGATGTTTCAATATCTGCATAGAAATTTGAGAATGACTGTGACTGCTAGGAACATGGAGCTGACACCCTCATTAGAAAGACTGATGGTGGTACCAGCTTTCGAACACTCATCTCCACAGTCCTGAAAGTTTATTTTTGGGAGATCATTTTTGTGATCTCAAAACAACACCATCAATGGTAATCTGCTGGACTTTACACCTACATTCATAAAGAACATTTAGAAGGAAATACTTTTTTATTGCACGTTTTCTTCTTCCTCCTGTTAGGACGTTTGGTTCTGCGGTTTATTAAGTAGCGTATATCACACTTAATGTTTGCATCGTTTCATGGGTGTTAAAGTAGTAATCAAATCACACTGTTTGAAAACAGAATGAAAATGCTATATTTATTGAACATATGCTTTTAGAATAGTTTCTATATTTTTTTTTTTCCCTTTTTTTTTTTTATACATTGCAAGCGACACTTGTTTTAAGGAGCCCAGATTAAATCTGTTTTGGCTTGTGATCTGATTTCTTGCTGAGACCTATTTCACCCGAGATGCCTCTTTTTCTCTCCAGAGCAATGCACAGCAATTTCATGACGAACCCTCGCCTGGAAATAATTAAGAGTGTCGAATTTGGAAATGTCGTGCTCAAATTCCATTATGGGATGAGCCTCAGAGAGCAGGAAAGCTCATGCAGTGAGTATCACAGCTTTAAGATCTGCAAGATGCTGTGTTGTTGGATGAAAACGTACACAACAAGTTGTAAAGTCGCACAAAGACGAGAAATGATGGGGGCTGCTTGAAACTTTGAAACAGCTGGAATGGCAAAGTGTGGAGCTCAGCAATGCAATTACTTCACTAATAATACTATAAAGCAACAGGCTTAGTGTGTTATATGTGCAGCCAGTCTGGAAACTGTAATGTGTGGCACTTCAAGGAAGCTTTTAGAGAATGTTTTCATCTCTACTGGCATCTGATGTCTCCAGCTAATGGACCTCCTGCAAAGTGCACCGACTTTAAAATCCCCTGTTCTCCAGTGTTCTGTTCTTAAAAGATAATACAGCCGTGTGGGCAACGAAAGGAGAGGGATTCTCAACATCAGCATATACTGCACTGTAATTCCATTGCTGCTTATGATCTCTTTTCTTAGTTTTGCAAAAGACCAACTGAGATCCAAATTTGTGACTAAAGTTTGAACAATAACTGATTTTAAATCATTGGAAATGTACCTCTTTAGAACATATTATGCAGCTTAAATGAGTTGTTTACCCTCAGAGTCTATTTTTCAGATCCCCCAGTGTGACTGGTTGCAGTGGTCACATAACACCCATATGTCACGTGATCCACATCAAACAGAAATTTGACATGGGGAGGCCCAGGACCTACAGCACCAGAGGGGGAGTGATGGAGCTAGAACCCAGGACTGGGAATCAGGGAAGAATGCTCACCATCGTGGGTCCGGCTATGCTGCTGGTTCTGAAAAGTAAAAACACTTCAAGGGTGAATAATCCCTTTAAAGTGAGCCTCCACCTATACAGTTGTTTCAAACTATATAAAAGAGAACTTCAAAAATAGCAATTCCATATTCAAATGTTATTGTTTTACCTGTAGGAGTTCCAGTAGTGCTCAAATAGGGTTATAGAACATTGTATACACAAGTTACCTTGCAGAATTCTGCAACAGAAGTTATAGTCTCATCATCGACATTATACTGTAAATATCCTGTGGATATTCCATGTATTGTATTTCTAGTGTGGCCCCGCTTCTGGTTACTCAGCTGTTTTCGCAACTCCCTTAGAAATCAATGGAGAAACCTCTCTATTTCTTCTTAACCTAGGGACAAGGGTCCCCTGTTCTAGAGAAATGTGTTACCTTAAACTATCACAAATGTGTTGCATATCCTGTTCGTATGGCATAATTGTCATTAATGGGAACAGCAGCCTTGAATGTACTTTACGCTACATTGCAGAGAAGTTTATGAACACACCTGTTGATAAAATGTATGTTTCTGGTCATCAGACTTTGTTGCATGCCATTTTGCTGCAAAATATGCAACTTTTCCCCACTCACGCCACTTTTCAATATGTTGGCGGGGAAGAGGGCAGGCCGGCAGGCTCATCTCATGTATCATTTTCAATGCTAATTTTTGCTGTAGAAAATGGCTTAAATCTACACCAGCAAGAGAGCTGGTATAGATTTAAAAGAATTTTCTGAGATTTTAATACTGATGACCTATCCTCTGGGAGTGACACCCCTGACCACTGCTGATCAACTGTTTGAGAAGGCATTGGCGCTTCTGAGAGCACTGCAGCCTTCACTTTGCTCACCAAGCCCAGCGCTGTACATTGTATAGTGGCTGTGCTTGGTATCGCAGCTCAACCACATTAATTTCTATGAGGCTGAGCTGCGCTTAGGCCACGTGACCGATGATCGTGTCATCACTGTCCTAGCAAAGCTGTGAGAAGGCCACAGCACTACAATCAGCACCACTGCCTTCTCAAAAAGCTGATCTGTGGGGCTCCCGGGTGTTGGACCTCCACCAATGAGATATTGATGAACTATACAGAAGATAGGTCATTAGTATTAAAATCTCAGAAAACTCCTTTAAGTCTTTCGCATGGCCTGCTGGAGGAAGCAACAAAGTTATATAGAGGCCTGCACCTCCACATAACTTTGGGGCTTCCTCCAGCAGTACAGAGAGAGTTAAGACCAGCCACTAAGTGTCTGATTGGCAGGGATCAGACTACTGGTCCCTGATTATCACATGAATGAGGTCCTGTGCTCCCTGTTTGAATGGAGCAGCAGACACACATGCATGTCCCCCACTCTATTCAACTCTATGGGAATGACAGCCATAGCCAATTGAGCCAAGCATATAGCTATCTTTGTCAGTCTCAAAGAGGTGAATGGAGTGGCAGCAAAAATGCATGAACCCCCACTCCATTTAAACTGTAGAGTATGAGCCCTCGTACTTGAGATCAGTGCTGGTCTCAGCAGTCGGATTGCCACTGATCAGACACTTCTCCTCCATTCTGTGAACAGGAGATACGTTGTCTAAATGGGGCAACCCCTTTAAAGCCCCCATGCGAGTAGGTAAATGAGCTTGATTTGCAATACCATACACAATCTATGTATAAAGTTGGCACTGTTTATGGAAAAAGAAGATCCTTTCCCAAAAGGACAACCATGAAGGTGGTTGTAATCCTCACAGTGGCTAATCCCTCTTTTGCTAACTCCCTGGTCCATGTGTGGTGTGGAGGGAGCACCCTTTTGTCCCTTGGGGCACACCCTGGAATTTTTGGGGCCACTACCTGGTGGTGGCTGGGTCCCATAATATTCGGTGTTTGAGTAGCAGGGTGCAAGGCAAGAGGGCAGGAGTAGGGAGTCGACAGTTGAGTTAATGACCAAGCTCTTTTGGTTAAAATACTGCATATAAAGTCTCTTTACTGAGGAGATAATGTGATGGGAGTTGTAGTACATACACACACAGTAGACACAGTTCTGGATTATGGCAAAGGTTGTATATAGGAGGTGGCAATGATGGCAGTAGTCCTCCATGAGTCTCTCTCTAAATACCCTTTGCAATCTTCCCAAATAACGACAGGTGTGCAATTCCATTCATATTAACACTTTCTTCAATGCCCAGTCTGTGGGATGCAGTCCTTAGATTTGGATGACCAATCCATCTCAGAAATGTTTTGGGAATTGGAAGCTATTACCCCTTTCCAGAGGCAATAAAGTGTATGGCCTTGAACATGCATTTACCTTACTGTCTCAGTGTAGCACGACCTTTAAGTGGTTCGCAACCATCTGAAAATGTCTGTTCTCTTTCTATCAAGGGTAGTCTCTTAGTTCAGGTGCTTTTCTGATGATCTAAACACCATGCCAAATCCTAGAGAGAGTAGCCACAGCATTGAACACTTTTTTTTACAACTGTAGCACCCACCTGGAAACATATGGAGGAAACCTGCTGAAAATATGCACCAACGATTCTGGTGGTAAATACCCTACTTTTTTTAATCTGGTACTTAGGAATAATAATATTTTTTTTATCACTTATTAGCTGTAATACATTTTGACCTTAATATGAACTTAGATCTGGGGCCACAGTATCTTACATTAATAGCTCAAACTAAGGCAAAGAGTGTGTTTGTTCCTTAACTCTATGATAGTAAAATGCTGTATTAGTATGTAAAATACTTTATATACAGCTATGGAATAGGTGGCCATATGTATTAAATATTTAAAGACATAAGAGCACACTTGAAGAAATCAATTTGTTGAACATAGTGTAACCTGTATTTTTAGGTTGCCAGTGGCATGGCTCCAAACAACCATGAATATGAATATAACAGCTTGTAGAGTTGATTGGTAAACACTTATACATATACAGCACCCCTGAATAGGGTACGTGCAAATTGTTCTTGTTGTGTAATGTTATTTAATGCTGTTTATTATGTTAATGCCTTGTATTTTACCAGCATATCTCTGTATGGATCAGTCAGGGTTAATAATCCTGACTCTGTCCCTGTAGGAAGTTGGTTATTTGACTTAGATTAACCCCTAGCTCAGTGTGTAGTGTGCTAATGTAGGAAGTGAGAGGAACGACATGTGCTTACTCTTCAGAGAACTAGAATTGAACTGTAGAGAACCACTTTTTCTGAGAGAATCATGAGGAGAAAACCATTTCTACTTTATAGTACTCCAGGAAAAAAGAAAGAACTAGAAGGTTCAGAATCTGCATGGCTGAGCACTGGAGCCAGTCAGTAAGGCTGAGAGAGACTTTACTGCGATGAGAAAGACATTGCTAAGACACCTTACATGGTCTGGACCACGTATCTTAACCCACCATGTCTTAATTAGATTCTGCAGAGAGACTTTGGTGAGATAGAGGGCATCGTCAAAACGCGTTGACCACTTTGTCATTCTTATTTGCCGTACGGATTTTCAAAGCAATTAATAAACGTTGATGGATTTTACTATGGCCTGGATGCTGGAAATTGTTTTTCTTTAGGAGTTTAAGCCCTTCAAGCAACATCCAGTTTGGACCAAATGTTGGAGCACTATTTTTCAAATCTGACGTGTCACTTTATGTGATAATAACTTTGGAACACTTTTACTTATCCAAGCCATTCTGAGATTGTTTTCTCGTGACACATCGTACTTCATGTTAGTGGGGAATTTGAGTTGATACGCTTTACCTTTATGCATAAAAAAAATCAATCGCACAATCAATCAATTGCACAAAATTTGGAAAAATTCACTATTATCAAAATTTAAATTTCTTTTCTTTTAAGACGGATAGTGATACTTCATAAAATAGTTATCACTTTACATTCCCCATATGTCCACTTTCTGTTGGCATAATTTTGTAAATGTCTTTTTTTTTTTTAGGAAGTTAGAAGGCTTAGAAGTTTAGAATCACATTTATTAATTTTTAAGAAGATTTCCAAAACCCACTTTTCTAAGGACCAGTTTAGTTATGAAGTCACTTTGTGAAGCTTACATAGTAGAAATCACAACTAAAGTTATTCACAACTGATTTTACAAACATTATTAAACCTTTAGCTGTTACACAAAAATTAAAGCAAAAAAAATTTTGGCCAGATTATCCATTTAAATCCAATTTTCCTGTAATACAGCAAGGAAAACAGTGTAGCACTGCAGTGGGGAAGCGGCAACAGACCGTGCTGAAACTAATTTGCTTAGCTAACAAACAGCACACCGCCGCAGAGCTATGGCAGTGTATAAGGGACCAGACTGAGCTCTCGCCACTCAACCTACAACCAGGAATAGTTGTGTCTGATAATGGCTGTAACTTGGTGGCGGCTTTGGAACTCGGCAAGCTCACACACATATCATGCCATGCCCACGTGTTCAACCTAGTGGTTCAGTGATTTCTCAAAACCTACACCAATTTGCCTGAACTTCTGGTGAAGGTACGCTGCATGTGTCCCCATTTCCGCAAGTCAACGACAGCTTCCGCCGGTCTGGCAATGCTGCAGCTGCGCTTGCATTTGCCAGGTCACTGACTGTTGTGCGACGTGAGCACGCGCTGGAACTCGAAGTTCCACATGTTGGCCAGGCTTTGTGAGTAACAGAGAGCAGTAGTGGAATACCAGCTGCAACATGGTCGTTACCTTTCCAGTCAGCTTCCGCTCTTCACAAGCAACGAGTGAGCATTGATGTCTGACCTCTGTGAGGTTTTACGCAACTTTGAGGAATCAACACAGATGGTGAGTGGCGATGACACTATTATCTGTGTAACCATCCCACTTCTGTGTCTACTCAAAGGCTTGCTGCTTACAATTAAGGATGCTTTGCATGGGGAAGAGGGGGAAGCGGGTACACAGGGTAATAGCCAGACCACCCTCAGTTCGTCTTCTCAGCACAAATTGGATGAGGAGGAGGAGCAGGAGACGGTTGCCTCCGCTACAGTGGGTAGTAACCATGGAAGTTTTATTCCATATGTTCAGCGTGGATGGGTAGAAGAGGAGGAAGAGAATGAGGAGATTGAGAGTCATCCTCCTGATGAGGACAGCGAAGTCTTGTCTGTTGGGTCTCTGGTACACATGGCTGACTTTATGTTAGGCTGTCTTTCCCGTGACCCTCACGGTGTACGCATTTTGGCCAACACGATTATTGGTTGTTCACCCTTCTTAACCCCCGCTACAAAGAGAACTTCTCATCTCTCATTCCTGTGGTGGAGAGGACGAGCAAAATGATGCAATAACAGAAGGTCCTTGTAGACATCACTGGCTGCAGAGTACGTAGTTCCCTTGCCAACCGAGGAGGAGAGAGGAGGGGAAAACACAGCAGTTACAACAGATGCAGGTCAACACTCTCCAAGGCCTGGGACAGTTTTATAACACCCCACCAGCACCCTCAACCTGATGTGCAGCCTAGTGTCACAAGGAGGGAAACATTTTGGAAGATGGTAAAGGAGTACATAGCAGACCTCTATGCCTTGCAAATATTGGGTGTCCAAGCTGGACACGGGGCACGAACTGGCGCTCTACGCCTTGGAGATGCTAGCCTGCCCCGTCATCAGTGTTTTGTCAAAGCGGGTATTTAGTGCTGCTGGGGGCATAATAACTGACAAGTGTATCCGCTTGTCAACTGAAAATGCTGACCGGTTGACTCTTATAAAAATAAACAAGGCCTGGATTGTCCCTGATTTCTTTACTCCACCAGAGGAAAGCAGTGGAACACAAAGGTGCTCGAAATGTGGTTTTTATGGTGTATTGACTACACTATATTCACTGTACTCCCTTTTATCATCCTCCTCTTCCATCATATCAACATGCTTATTAGGCTGCCCTCGCCATAATGTTTTTGAGGGTCACCAGCAGGCCCTCAACCATAATGTTTTTGAGGGTCACCAGCATGCCCTCAACCATAATGTTTTTGAGGGTCACCAGCAGGCCCTCGTCCATAATGTTTTAGAGGGTCACCAGCATGCCCTCAACCATAATGTTTTAGAGGGTCACCAGCAGGCCCTCTCCCCTAATGTTTTAGATGGTCAGATCAGAAGCAGGCACTCACCCCTAATGTTTTAGAGGGTCAGCTAAGCAGAGGACCATAACCCCTAATTTTTTAGATGGTCAGCTCTGCAGCAGGCCCTCGCCCATAATGTTTTAGATGGTCAGCTCAGCAGCAGGCCCTCCCCCCTAATGTTTTGGATGATCAGCTCGGCAGCAGGCCCTCACCACTAATGTTTTGGATGGTCAGCTGGGCAGCAGGCCCTCGCCCCAAATGTTTTAGATGGTCAGGTCGGCAGCAGGCCCTCGCCCATAATGGTTTAAATGGTCAGCTCAGCAGCAGGCCCTCGCCCCTTAAGTTTTAGATGGCCATATCAGCAGCAGGCATTCGCCCCTAATTTTTTAGATGGTCAGCTCGGCAGCAGGCCCTCACCCCTAATGTTTGAGACGGTCAGATCGGCAGCAGGCCCTCGCCCCTAATGTTTTAGAGGGTCACCAGCAGGCCATCAATCATAATTTTAAATGGTGTATATGATGCCCTCCTTTATGGAAAAAAGGGTCTATTGTAGTGCCGGTTCCTTGTAATTTTTGGCAGCCCTTTCACTTAGTGCATAGGCTTTATGAGTGTAGGAGTCCCACTACCTGAACAATTGTACCACAATGTGAATGAGGCTCTCCTATATGTGATATACAGGTTGTATCGGAGTGCCTCTTCCTTGTAATTTTTGGCAGCACTTGCACTTTATATACAAGTAAATATACAGGGAAGAATGTTTCCTAATAATTTTTCCTCTAAGAGCGATTTTATCTTTGGTTTTGTGTGCATTATTGTCAGTCTGTAAAAGTGGTGTGCTACTCGGACAACATCATACCCAGCAGCACAAGGGAGTCCAAGATGCATCCAGACATCCTCCCTATGCTGTTCCCAAACCATTTCAGTGGTGTTTCCATCAATTTCTGAACTTTTCCTGTGAACCAGACACCCTCCCCTCTTCAGAGCAGGGGGTGCCTGGTTTAATGCTTTGGTTCTCCCATTGTTCTCGGGTGCTCGACCAACACTAGTGCACGTGTATCTCACAACAAAAATTGGAATATGTCACCCACCGAACTAACAGACGGATTAACTATATTAATTTCCCTGTCACATACTCAGTGCACATGTATCTCACACCAAAAATGTGTATATGTCACCGGCCGAACTCACAGTCACATTAACTATATTAATTTCCCTGTCACATATGCAGAGCACGTGTGTCTCTGGTACGGGCTACATGTGCGGCCATTTGGTTGACACTGAAGGCTTCAGTGCTACCACCTCCAACCAGGCAGCAGTGGCTTGATATAGCCCAGGGCTTCCTTGAGAGGGCTCAATTCCCAAATTGTATTGGTGCCCTTGATGGGAAGCACATACGGGTTAAGAAGCCACCGAACTCAGGGTCCCAATACTATAAGTATAGGCAGTTTTTCTCTGTAGTTTTGTTGGCCAAGGCTCGCATCTTCAGGGCTTCCAGAATGGGTCACTGGCTTCAGTCCAACCAACTGGACGTACCACAGCCAGCAATCCTTCCTGGCTCTACTGGGCCACCAGTGCCTTATGTGGTTGTAGGTGACAAGGGTTTTGCCCTTTCAAACAACCTCATGCGGCCCTTTCCTCTACGCGGTTTGGATGCCAAGAGGCGCATGTTTAATTATCGCTTAAGCAGAGCCAGAAGGTTTGTGGAGTGCGCCTTGGGAATTTTTAATCATAAATGGCGGGTTTTCCTGTCGCCCATCCAGCTGGCCCCACAAAATGTCAATGTGGTGATCAATGCGTGTGTAGTGCTGCATAACTACATACGCACCTATGAGTCAACACCTGATGAGGACACCCAAGTCTACACCCAAGTCTACACTCCGCCATCCACCAGAGACACTTTACCACTTGGAGGAACTGGATCTGCTGGACTGCGAGTTCGTGAATTATTTTCAGATTATTTTATGTCCCCTAGCGGGTCTTTTCCTTTGCAGCAGTAGACCTTGACTCATGGACGTTAATTTTTGGCCCTTTGTTTTTTAACCTGGATGGATATCTTTTTAGTTAGCTTTTGGTTTTGGTAGTTAGGGACTCGCAAGATAATGAGGACCATTGACGTGGGTTGCGAGCTTAAACATTTTGCAGACATATCTATGGCTAAAGACAAGTAACTATTTTACGGTTATAAATAAAACTTTTTTTTTTACAAACCAAACCAAAAAAAAGGAAAAATTTACAAATTTGTATAACGCCCAGGTGGAGAGGGTGGGCCAGGAAACTGTGGCCCAGAGGAGGTGGGCCATAATGTTCCCTTGGAGGCTGGTATTGTGGAGGAGGCGGTGGTGAAGACTGTGATGGCTGGGAATATGCCATTTGCTGGGGGCCAGACAAGTTCCCATGTAGGCGCAAATTTTCTAGGGCGCCAAAAATTTCGGTAGGGTCGTTGGGTGGAGTGGCTGCATCCAGAACTATACTGAGAGCAGATTGAGTTCTCAGGACCCATTCTGGAGGCAGCCTGCGCAAATACGCAGCCAGACTACGGGCATAGAGGTCGAATTTATCCTCCTGCCGGGCTCTGAATAAATAACCCAGAACTTGCGAATTAATATTTGTCTTGGCAGGGGGCATTGCCCGTCGTCTGGGCCTGATGGGTAGAGCCAAAGGGTTGGGGCGGGAATCTGCTCCCGAAGCTGGTGGTGGCCTTGCCGGTGCAGTGCTTGGTCTTGCTTCTGTGTCCAAGTGTGCTGGACCTGAGGGAGTGTCCTCCTCACATTCATTGGACAGCTGTGGTGCAGACTCATCCCCTTTTTCCTGTAAGTTGTCCTCCGTTCTTTTAACAAAAACCAAAAATTAAAAATTAGGAGATGAACAGTCTTTTCATGTCTTACTAATCACGTCACATATTACTCTGATCCTCCAAATATTGATAGCACATAGTACTACATGAACTACCCAACAGATTACATTTCTGAAATTAGAGGTATCTTATCTGGCCATAATAATCAATCCTAAGCCACTTGTCATGTGGTTCACCCAATTGTACTTATGTAAATGACTGATTTCTATGGTTGCTACGGTTTAGAAAATATGCCTTTGAAAACTGAAAATATTTTAACAACAGAAGATTAAAAAGGGGTTTTCACATCTCAGACAATGGGGCCATATCCGAGCAATATGCCACGATTGGGTAAGATGGGAATACCCTTTTTACTACATAACTGTACAAACAGTGTATATGTATCAACATGTAGTGGTGATTGTGTCAAATGTACTTACGGACGCAGCTCAATGACCTGACGGAGGAACATCGGTTGTTCCCTAAACATATATGGCCTTTTCTTGGAGGCCCCGGAACCACTCTTCACCTGGTGGATCATGTCCTTTCGGAACTAGTCCCGGCAGCTCCGCCAACTGTTCTTAATCTCATACACTTGTAAGAAAAAGACAAGAGAGGAAAATTAACCCCAATATACAATCTGACTAATGCTAACGCTATGCTAGGGAGGATAACGTATCACATGGACTATGCTAGGGAGGATAACGTATGACATGGACTATGCTAGGGAGGATAACGTATCACATGGACTATGCTAGGGAGGATAACGTATCACATGGTCTATGCTAGGGAGGATAACGTATCACATGTACTATGCTTAGAGAGGATAACGTATCACATGGACTATGCTAGGGAGGATAACGTATCACATTGACTATGCTAGGGAGGATAACGTATCGCGTGGACTATGCTAGGGAGGATAACGTATCACATGGACTATGCTAGGGAGGACAGCAAGGATCACAGATGTTTACATTGGCTACTTACCCAAATTCTGGCGACTTTTCCCATATGTCTTCTCCCAGATGCTAGCAAAAAGCTCCTTGGCTATTTCCACCCAGGCCTCATCTTTTTTGTACCTATCGGGGTAGTTCCCAAAACGTGTATCCCAGAGCAGGGCCTCTCTTGGACAAGGACTATGAGCCTCTCCACATCCATAGGCCTTGGTGTCCTAGGCATGGCTTGTGGGATTACGCACAATGGTCCGCAAGGGCTGAAAAAGTTTGCTGCAAAGTCCTGCCTCATGTGCTGTCTGGAGCCAAAAAACACAACGCAATGCATGCAATCAGGATACAATGCGATTTTTATGCAATGTGGTAACATCACGCATTGCACCCGCGTGGAAAACTCGCTCGTGTGAAAGAGGCCTTAGGATCAGTGGGTATCCCCAGGCATATACTGATCATAAAATGTTATCAGACCCTAGCAATATGCCATCACACTCGGGTTAATCCTTGAAATGGTGTACAAAAAAACTCTATGACGAGCTCCTCTCTGGAATAAAATAGTAGCAAGTGAGTAAGAGCATATGCTATTCTTGAACAGGAGCTGAGATGCCTTTTTTAAATACTTCTCTAAATGGTCAAGTTAGTTTTGTCTTGTAAAAACATAAAGATGCAACTAAAGCATGTAATAAAATCGAAATTTGTTCCACAAAGAATTCCATTCTAAAACAAATCACCAAAAATCACGTATTCCCGATTTGTATTTAATATTACTTGACACTTAGTTTAAATCCTTCTCTCCCAATGCTGAATGGATAGAAATGAAGTAAAAAAAGAGGGAGAGAAAGGAATACATTTTTAAACATGACCCACAGGCAAATATAATATTTATACTTATTTATTATCCTAGCACAGTCATCAGACCCAAAACATGTCTAATGAGCAAAAATTGCCAAATGGCTCTCTGGGCTGTGTTGTGTTATAGAGTGGTTTCACTACAGACCTGTTTGCCTCTGGTGTTCTACACTGGGACTGCTGCAGGCAAGAATGGCAAGGAGAGGACTCAGGGAGCTGTGTACAGAACGATCCCTGCAGAATTGCACTGCAAAACTGCCAGGCAATGTAAAACATGTCACATGCAAGCTAGAGTCACGTAAAAGTGGTGAATAGAAACTAGAATCACATCCAGGAAATGGGCAAACTTTTATCTAGTCATTATATAGCCTCCCCTGCTTTCGTACTCCATAATCCCACAACATTTGTATGACTTTACAGATGTCAATACCAATAGTAATCCACTATTCATCCTAACATTACAGAACTGCTCAGGATGATCACTATATTTTACACCTTTCTTGAAAGAAATTTGATTCGTTTCACAAAGCAAGTTGATTCATTACAAATTAGTTCATCACGAATCGCATTCCATCATATGTAGAGGGCACGCAATGATGGGGAATGGCGATTGCGCCACCGCTCCATCATTGAACCCCTCAAATGCCGCGTCCATCGCTGATGTCATCTCACATTAAAACTGAGGACTCTTAGGGGTTAATCAGGGTAAAAAAAAAACACACTCACCCCATCCATTTGCTCGTGAAGAGGCCATCACGGCCATCTTGATTGAAGAAACCGCCTGTAATCTCGCCTGGTGATATAGTGACACTTGACATCACATCTCACCGCATGTGATATGGCAAAGGGATGAGGTGAGTATGTATGTTTGTTTACTGCCATTTCTGGAAAATTATATTTGTTACCAAGAAGCGCAAGTAAATTCAGCTTTGTGGTGAATCTAATTGTTCCTGACATTCGGATCAAAGTCAATTCGTTTGACGTCGATTCGCTCAACAGTAGTGATAGACACAAGAATATACCACTATATGTAGAGGGGTCACAAATATGTGTCAGTGAAAAATGGGTTACAAATATGCGTCACAAAAAAATACAGTAAAGACTGGCACACTGGCGAACAATAGGATGCTAGTAAATGTTACTTTCATTAGCATTTTGCAGTATATAAATGCGGATTGATATTGCGTGTTATAAACAGTGTCAATCTTTGCTCAATAGAATATGCAGCCAACCACTGAGGAGCCAATGCAGAGGATAGGAGTGGTAGTAGCCCTAATGAGATGTATCACGCCTCAGGCCATTGTTACCTGGGATTCAATGTAGTGGAAAGGTGATATAAAGGAATCAGCCAGATGCCTAAGAATAACAAACATTTTTATTTTCTGAGCGCAAAGGAAGAGTTACTGTACATCACGCTGTCATCTATACAAAGTGTATTGTTTCTATCTCCACAGGTATGGTGGCCGGCAAAGTGACAGACAATATCACTCTAGAGTGCTGATTTACCTTTGTCTGAATTGGGCTGTGATGATGGGTGACTTAACTTGTTATCCCCTCATTTGCAGCAGTGTCTGTATAGTTGTAGTGCTGATTAGTCTGCTGACTGTAAAAGCTGTAGCTTGCAGATTATCTGTGGCCTAGAACATTGCAGTCGTCCTGGAGTAGTTGTCCTCACAGACAAGCCGATTCTTATTCAAAAGGACCTAGCAGTGGAGAAGATGGAGATGCTCCCTCACTCCCGGCTTGTTAAGCTAATTCTGGAACTCTCTAGAACTCTCTAAAACTTCTTGACCAGAAGTAGGACAAGCCCACTACCACCAGTAGTGGAGAAATGGAATGGTAAATTCCATTCCTAATTCCAACTATACCTTATTATTGATGAAGCATACAGCAGATACAGTACATAAAACATTTTATGACATTAGTATAAAATATAATAAGCAACCAGGTCTGGGATACTGCAAATACAAAATTGGAGACCCTTGAGATTAATTTTTAAATATTGCTTCTACATAAATAAAGCTTTTTGGTTTAAAGAAAGAAGACATATTCATTGTAAAATGAAAAGTTATGTAACATACACCCCAGACTGATATGTTTTAAGTACGCTGATACACTGTAGCAAAGCATGGCAAGAAAGGTATGATGGGTTTTAGCTCACATAGGATTGTCTAACCTGAATACAGTGGAAAACCCTCAAATGTGGTAGGTCTAAGGGACCATTTTTCAACTTATAGCTGCAGAAAGGGGGTGATTTTAGGATTACCATGGCAGCTGGGGCTTTACAAGGCCTCAAGGTCAGCAATAGGAATATGGTTATTACACCATGCCAGAGGTGTGGACTAAAAGATTGGACTGTATTTGTCACATACTGTATGATGAAACACTACTTTGTGGCCAGAGCCATTGATATAGGGCAGGGGTGCACAACCTGCGGTGTTCGGGCCGCATGGAGACCCCAGAACCAAGTTTTGTGGCCCTGCCTTCCTGGGCAGAAGCACAGTTGAGAGTGCAATTAGCTGTGTTTCTGCCAGCAGTGCCGCACGACGAAGGATGACAGCTCCTGCACTTGCACTGTAGCAGGAGCAGGTCGGGCCCCTGGCTGGAAGTGATAGTGAGAAAGCCAAGGAGAAGGCAGAAGCACTTTATCAGCGCTTCTGCCTTCTCCTCAGATAGATGAGCAGCGCGATGAGCGGTTTGGGGCAGAGGAGCACAGATGTGCAGGGTCAGAAAACCCTGATCAGCTCTGCCTTCTACAAACCCCCACAGGAGGCTGGTTTTCCCTGTAACTGGGGCTCCTTTGGATGCGCCAGTTACAGTGGAAATAGTACAAAAAAAGGCTTGCATTGTCTCCCAAAGGTCTGTCAGTGACCTCTTGGGGACAAATCATGTTGAAAAAATTCATAAAAAAAGTAAAAAAAAATTATAAAAAAAGAAAAATGTGTAACCTAAATAAAATACAAAAAAAAAGAAAAAAAAGAAATAAAATAATATGTAGCAAAAAAATAGGATATTATAAAAAAATAGCATAAAAAGGAAGAAGTGCATATTATGTATTCAAAAATATATTTAAAAAAATAATAAAAAGTTTAAAAAAAAAAAAAAAAAGTAAAAGTGCTAAATAATAGAGTGTTCATTGTCCCCAACAGACTTTTTATGATCCCTGGGGGACATATCATGTGTCAAAAAATATTTTAAGCCAATTATAAAAAAATAATACAATAAAATATTAATAAAATAAAAAGAAAATGTCTTTCATGACCTCTTGGGGTACACATCATGTAGCTAAATATATTACAAATTAAGTTAAAAAAGATAAAAAAAAAGAATAAAATTCATAAAAGAAAAAACACCCACCCCAACCAAAACCGTCACCATTACCGGCCCATTCACGTGAAACTATACAATTTATATAACAAAACAGCCTACACAAAATAGGGAACTAATTATAATATTTTATTTTGGTGTCAGTTTGCATGTTTAAAGAATAAGGAGCTATAGTTTGAAAAAAATACTTTAAAAAAATGTTTTGTACAGTTTCCCCCACATAAAACTACTACAAAATATATTATAAAGCCTTATGTGTCACATAAAAAATTGTTGCAAATATTATTTTGGTAGTTCAACAAATAAGATAGTTACAGCCGTTTGAACCACTTGTGCTAAATCACAAAAAAGTGCCTGGTCATTAAAGGGTTAACCAATGAGCTCCTTCCCCACTAGTAAGTTAAAGCGCTTACTGGTTATTGCAGGGCCCCTATAACAGTAGGAGGTGGTAATAACCAGTGAGCACCGTCCTCTGCAGTGAAGGAAAGAGCTTACTGGTTATTGCTGGGCCCCTGTAACTGGGGGCAGGAGGCAGTAATAACCAGTGAGCACCAGTCTCCACAGTGAAGGAAAGCACTTACTGGTTATTGCAGGGCCCGTATAACTGGGGGCAGGAGGAGGTAATAACCAGTGAGTGCCAGTCTCCGCAGTGAAGGAAAGCGCTTACTGGTTATTGCAGGGCCCCTATAACGGTAGGAGATGGTAATAACCAGTAAGTGCCAGTCTCCGCAGTGAAGGAAAGCGCTTACTGGTTTTTGCAGGGCCCCTATAACTGGGGGCAGGAGGTGGTAATAACCAGTGAGCGCCAGTCTCCGCAGTGATGGAAATCACTTACTGGTTATTGCAGGGCCCATATAACTGGGGGCAGGAGGAGGTAATAACCAGTGAGCACCGGCCTCTGCTTTGAAGGAAAGTGCTTACTGGTTATTGCAGGGCCCCTGTAACGGTAGGAAGTGGTAATAACCAGTGAGCGCCCTCCTCTGCTGTGAAGAAAAACGCTGATTTATGAATAGGAGGCAGGATGGAAGGAAATGTCGTCACTTTTCCGGTAAAAATGATTATTAACCAGTGCATGGCCATGGTCAGATGCACCTCTCCAGCCAATGACTGCCTTTAGCAGTGACATGCCGCTTGCGGCCACATCACCACTGAAGTGGCTGGAGAGGTGTATGTGACCATAGCCATGCACTGACAGGTGTAAACAGCGCGGGGACCAGAAGATGGGGGCAGTGCAGAGGACCAGAGCGGCAGGGTGCAGGTAAGTATAAGTCTTCAGTTCCAGGGGCCATGCTGCAGGACGATATTCGGGACAATTACTGGGAAAAAGTGTTCATAGCAGCGCTCATGTCTTATATCTGGCCGGTATAATCGTGCCGCTGATCAGTCGATAAACAAGGAATCGTTCGTTTGTCGGCTGATTTGCATATTTTATCAGGATGAAAGGTTTACAATTATCGGCAGCACATCTCTCTGTGTAATCACGGATGGGCTACCAATAATCAATATAACTAAATGATAGCGGAATGACTGTGGTAGTGATGATTCCTCCCCAATCACTTTGCATTGGCTTGTGCAATACGCTGATGCAAATGAGCGCCGATCAACATGTTTTTTATTTGCGGCCCCTTGAAATAGAGTGATGTGACAATGCAGCCCTCAGACCAAAAAAGCTTGTGCACCCCTGATATAGGGGATGAAAATAGAACAGACTTACTTAGGCTCTGGGGTGCAAAAAACATCAATAGTCATTATCATAGATGGTGATTATTTACTGTATGAGACTGTGGAACTCTGCCACAAGATGTTGTCATGGTAGATTCATTGTACCAGAACAAAGGATGCCTGGATGGCTTTCTTGAGAGTAAGAATATCATGTTATAGGTCCTACATTACTGGAGATGGAATGTTGATCCAGGGATTAATTCTGATTGCCATATTTGGTGTAAGAAATAATATTTCTCTCTAATATGGGATTATAGGCATCCATCTCCTAAGCCTTCCTCTGGATCAACACAGTAGGTTTATCAGTTGGAACTGATGGACCTGTACCCTTTTTTAACCTTACCATATATATTTTAAATATCATATTATAAGTGAAGGACCCTCTGACAGGTTTGGCACTAGTACCCTGGTGCCTCAGGTTAATCCATTGTTGGTGACCACCATCTTTTGCTGCCTGGTGAACTGCAGTGTGAATGACACAATAGTCTAATGGTTACTTCCTGCTCACTGAGGCTTTACTCACAGAATTCATGTTATTTCAATTCTACTCGGTTCACATGTGCAGTTTGACTAATGTTGAAGTATTCAGTAAACGTTACAAATATTGCACACATCACTTCTCAGCATTATTGTCCTACCACGATGTGTTAAAACACAATGTGAACAGTCCAGGATTCATTTCAAATGACATGGGCTTATTATTTATTTCATTTAATATTTACCAAGGTCTAGATTTTTAATGTTATTGCTTCTAAGAGTTTCACTGTCAAAATAAAATAGCTGGCACTTCTGGCTTCACAGAGGTTAATTCATATGTCTGACACAGATGCGAAGAATTAAAATAAAATGTGTATCTATAAATTCACACACAATATCGCATAATAATAATAAAAAATCTGAATGTTAAATAATTAAGTGCAATTTAAATATTCATATGTTTTCAGGGGGCAAGGCCTTTTCATCTCCTGTCTGCAGATACATTACTTTAACAGTGAAGATTGTTCCTGGTTCATTTGGTAGAAGACAGAAAGATGGAGAGACAGGTGGTTAATATATATCTACAATATCCCATCTTGATAAAGTACAATATTATAAAGATCGGATGCATATGAGCCAGCTTAAGGCAATATTAGAAACATTAATTCCATTTGACTAATCTTAATATATATTTCATACGCCTCTGTCCCTCGGAGTAACCATATGGGAGTCTGTCCTCATTTTAGGTGTCACTTTTCTTTTGCTGGTGTCTGAAAATAAGACTTTAACTTTACAGGGAGAAAGTTAAAATATTGCAGGGGTAAGGACATGACCTAAGCTAGGATTCATAATGGGACCAAAAATTCTTTCACAAGAAGAATCAGTATATCATTAAAAATTGTATTCTTGTGAGACTGTGATAGACTGACCAAGCTATGTTTCTAGGTTAGAGACAAAAATTTAGTAGAAAGCAATTCTTTTGTCTCCCCGTCACCTTGAGACATGGAATATACAATATATATTTCATGTAGTAATGAACTTGGTTGGTCTTCTGCTTTTCAATATTGGAAGCTGAGAACCTGTGCAAAACTCTCCTTTCCAGTGGAACAGATTTGTTAGAAAACAATGTGGTGGTTAGCTGACCTAAGGGAACAAACGGGAACCATGTTGATCTTTGTTATGGGACTTCCATATCTTTTATGTATGCCATTGATGATAAGCTGGGGTATTAGTAGACTCTGAAGACAGATACAACTGGATGTGGTGATTGTGTGTGTGTGGGGGCGGGGGGGAGAGGGGGGACTTTTTGTTGGTCACCAAGCAGTATATAAATTGGGGTCCAGACACATATAAATAGGCATGTGTGTGCGTGCCAATTTCTACACCAGCCCAGGCCCTCTCATTCAACATCAGTGTCTATGAAGACCTCACAAATGCTCTTCTGGGTGAATGGGCAAAAAATTCCCACAGACACACTCTTGTAGATCTTATAGAAAGCCTTCCCATAAGAGTGGACGTTGTGTTCGATGAAAAGGAGGGAAGGGTACCCTATGTTAATGCCTATGGATTTAGAATGGGATGTCATAAAAGCTCCAGTAGATGTAATGTCTAGGTGTGCCAATACATTTGTCAATATAGTGTGTAACGAGGGGCAGGCGACTCGTGCTTCCTTTGCAGCACTGCCGGCACCCTGCGCAAGGAGAGGGGCAAGGACGTAGCCTGCGTCCTCATCTCCATGGCAGCAGGCGAGCAGCAGGGGAGCCGAGCGCCTATAATGAAGATCGGTGCTCGGCTGAGTTGGGCTGCTGTGAGTCACGTGACGCTGGCCACGTCATGTGACTCACCAGCGAGGCCAATTTGAACAGGAAGCCTGCTGGCCACAGGTTGCCCTTGATTAAGGTCTTTATATGCTCCTGTATTCCTGGCATCGTTTTCCTGTATCCTGACCTCGGCTCTGCTTGTTTGACCTCACTCCTGCTCATCCCCTGTTGCTTGTCGTGATCACCTTCTACTGACTTCCAGCTTGTGTTTGGACTCGCTCTTGTTTGCTCCCTGGTACTGACTTGACTTCCTGATATTGACTTCGGCTAGATTGACTTGCTTTGTGTTCTGTTTGTCCTGTATTTTGTTCCCCTGCACTTACTTAAGTTAGGGACTGCCGTCCAGTTGCGCCCTATTACCTAGGACAGATCTTGCAAGTAGGTAGGGGCAGTGGCGTGGGTGGCAGTCAGGGTGGCACGCTTCCCTACCCCGTCCGTGACATAGTGCCTATTGACAATTACATTTTTTACCTGAAGTTTCCAGGTGAACCATATCTGTCTATGATTGACAGCAGGAATTGGAGCAATGAGAAATGTATCTACTATACTCCTAAGCTGCTGTCAGTTACTGTCCTGAATGATGGAATGATTAAATGCATGGTAATTTGTTATTGTCACATTGTAGGTATTCTGAAGGCAGGATCAAAAAATGTTCCTTAACAAGCATTTCCCATTGCAGCTCAGGAAAGAAAAGGTTAAATTTACGTATAGTATAGTATAGTATAGTATTATAGTATAGTATAGTATTATAGTATAGTATAGTAAGAAATGAATCATTAACAAATAAATGAAATACCACAGTTATCCTAATATCCAGGTGGTGGCACAATCCCTCATTGTTCAGAGGGGTGCATTAATTTTATAGAACTTAGTGGTACAGTAAATACTGATGCTTCAGTAGAAAATAAGTGTTCACGAGTGCTCCATTCAGGTAATATAATAACTGAAAGAGGAGTTAACAACAAATTATTAAATGAAGCACTATAGAATTTTTGCACGTACAGTGCTAACTCACCAGCAATATTTTAGCAGTCTAAATAGTTTTATTCCATCACCATCCTCACATTTTGAACGCCCCCATTATAGAGAGCTATGTCATGTTAGTTCCAACTTGCTCAGTCTCTCCTGTGTGTCTGACTTCCTGTGAACTATATTAACATATCTATCACATCCCTCCTGGCAGTTCTACTATCCTTTTTCCTGTGTTTATCCTCCATGCTTAAGGTGGATTTACATGGCCTAATATTCAGGCAGATTGTTGTTGGGATAGGCACAGAAATGATCATTTCTAGGCAGCAGATTGTGCTGTCTAAACAGCGATCTGCTGCCCAGAAACAATGCAGCTGTATGAGGACAAGTGATCGCAATTCTGTGAAGGATATTGCTGCACTGAACGAGCAGCCAACTGTTCCTGCCCAAAAATCGGCTTTAGCTCGGCCCATGTAAACCTGCCTTTAGAGTACTACTGAAGATATCAATTCTTCTCTATCTCTGGGATCATAAGTAAAATGATATGCCTTGTAGGTGAATTAACCCCTCCAGGACCTAGGACGAGAATGCTCGTCCTAACTTGTGGCTACTTAATGCACTAGGATGAGCATTCTCGTCCTAGGGTTAACCAGCTGCCGCCCACCTCCTGGCGCGATCAGCAGCAGGGACCCGGCTGATACTGACAGCCGGACCCCTGCTGTATCCGTGGTGAAAACACAGATGCAGGTGGATTAACCTCCTGTATGCAGCGGTCTCGCTGACCTCGGCATACAGGAAGTTTGCGTCAGTTTCTACATCCCCATCGTGTCCCTGTGCTGCGGTGACGGGGACCTGATGGTTGCTATGGCACCCCTGATGCCTTGAACAGGCATCGGGACTGCCAGCTATGGAAGCCCAGGAGATCCAGCCCCAGGGCTGGGTCTCCTAGGCAACTGTTAGTGTCTTACAGTGTAAGACACTAACAGTTCAATACAGCACAATACAGAAGTATTGTGCTTTATTGAAACAGAGATCAGACCCTGAAACCTTGAAGTCCCATAGTGGAAAAACATAAAGTAAAAAAAGAAGTAAAAAAAAAAAGTTTAAAAAAATAATAAATTAAAAGTTTAAAACAAATTTGCCCATTTCCCCAAATAAAGTAAAGAAAAAAAGGAAAAAATAGGAAAAAAAAAGAAAAGTAGACATATTAGGTATCGCCGCGTCCATATCAACCGGCTCTATAAAAATATCACATGACCTAACCCCCCAGGTAAACATTGTAAAAAATAAAAAGTAAAACGATGTAAAAAAAGCTATTTTTTGGTCACCTTACATCACTAAAAGTGCAACACCAAGCGATTAAAAATGTGTATGCCCCCCAAAATAGTACCAATCTAACCGTCACCTCAAACCGCCAAAAATTAGCCCCTACACTAGACAATCTCCCAAAAAATTAAAAAACTATGGCTCTCAAACTATGGAGACACTAAAATATGATTTTTTTTTTGTTTCAAAAGTAATGTTATTGTGTAAAACGTAAATAAATAAAAAGAAAGTAGACATATTAGGTATCGCCGCGTTCGTAAGAACCTGCTGTATAAAAATATCACATGAACTAACCTTTCAGGTGAACACCGTAAAAAAAAGTGTAAAAAAAAACATTTTTTGTCACCTTACAACAGAAAAAGTGTAATCGTGTGTAAGTGTAATTGACAAGCGATCAAAAAGTCATACACACCAAAAATCATACCAATCAAACTGTCATCTCATTCTGCAAAAAATGAGAACCTACCTAAGACAATCGCCCAAAGAATATAAAAACTATGGCTCTCAGACTATGAAGACACTAAAATATGATTCTTTTTTGTTTCAAAAAAAATATTATTGTGTAAAACCGAAATAAATAAAAAAGTACACATAGTGGGTATTGCCACGTCTGTAACAACCTGCTCTATAAAAGTACCACATGACCTAACCCTTCAGATGAACACGGTAGAAAAAAAAACGGTGTCAAAAAAGCAATTTTTTTGTCACCTTACATCAGAAAAAGTGTAATACCAAGCGATCAAAAAGTCATACGCACCCCAAAATCATACCAATCAGATTGTCATCTCATTCTGCAAAAAATGAGACCCTAACTAAAGCAATCGCTCAAAAAATATAAAAACTATGGCTCTCAGAATATGGAGACACTAAAACATGATTTTTTTACAGAAATGCTTTATTATGTAAAACTGAAACAAACAACCAAAAAAAGTACACATATTTGGTATTGTCACATCAGCAACAACCTAGTCTATAAAAATACTACATGATCTAACCTGTCAGATGAACAATGTAAATATCAAAAATAAAAACTGTGCCAAAACAGCTATTTTTTGTTACCTTGCCTCTCAAAAAGTGTAATACAGAGCAACCAAAATCATATGTACCCTAAAATAGTAGCAATAAAACTGCCACCTTATCACGTAGATTCCAAAATGGGGTCTTTTTTTGGAGTTTCTACTCTACGGGTGCATCAGGGGGGCTTCAAATGGGACATGGTGTTAAAAAAACAATCCAGCAAAATCTGCCTTCAAAAATTGTATGGCATTCCTTTAATTCTGCGCCCTGCCGTGTTCCCGTACAGCAGTTTACGACCACATATAGGGTGTTTCTGTAAAGTACAGAATCAGGGCGATAAATATTAAGTTATGTTTGGTTGTTAACCCTTGCTTTGCTACTGAAAAAAAATATTAAAATGGAAAATCTGTCAAAAAAGTGAAATTCTGAAATTTCATCTCCAATTTCCATTAAATCTTGTGGAACACCTAAAGGGTTAACAAAGCTTGTAAAATAAGTTTTGAATACCTTGAGTTTATAAAATGGAGTCACATTTGGGTGGTTTCTATTATGTAAGTTCCACAAAGTGACTTCAGACCTGAACTGATCCTTAAAAAGTGGGTTTCTGAAAAATTTCAAGATTTACTTCTAAACTTCTAAGCCTTCTAACGTCCCCAAAAAATAAAATAGCATTCCCAATATGATCCAAACATCAAGTAGACATATGGGGAATGTAAAGTAATAACTATTTTTGGAGTTTTTACTATCTATTATAAAAGTAGAGAAATTGAAATTTGCAAATTTTTTAAAATTTTTGGTAAATTTGGTATTTTTTCTATAAATAAAAATTCAATTTTTGACTCAGTTTTACCACTGTCATGAAGTACAATATGTGACGAGAAAACAATCTCAGAATGGCCTGGATAAGTAAAAGCGTTTTAAAGTTATTACTACATATAGTGACACATGTCAGATTTGCTAAAAATGGCCTGGTCCTTAAGGTGAAAAATGGCTGGGTTATTAAGGGGTTAATGCTTCATATACACTAACATCTGAGTCAGCCAGCCAGACGCCTACTCCATATGGATGAGGGGCAGACACCCCAAAACAGTCATCTGCAGATGGATATTTAGTTTGGTTATTTTTTCTTATCATGTTTCAAGGCATGTTAAAAAGTAAAACTTTGACTCATAGGGAGCCATTTCTAAAAGGTTGAACTAGCAAAACACTTCTCTCTTGGAGATACCCCCTTTGTATATTATTTCCCATTGGGCATTGCCACTATTTCTCCTTAAACAGCTTGACTGCTTAACTAGAGCCAATACCCCCCCCCCCCCGCCCATCCAAATTGTAACCTACCTAGAAATTACCACCATGGTCATGGTTAGGGGTTTCTTCAATAGGGCAAGTATTCAATTCATGGCAGTAGCCTTGTGTCTAGATGCTTGCTTTTACTGGCACCTATCCACCTGCCAGCCTCCAGCTATGTCCCTGTGAAATCTGTCAATACTTCCCCCACACACCAAAACTGTAACCCCCCTAGAAATGACCACCATTGCCATAGTTAGGATTTTCTTCAACCGGGCAAGTATTTAATTTATTGCCATAGCCTTGTGTCTAAATACTTGCTTTCTCTGGCACCTATCCACCCTCCTGCCCCAAGCTATGTCCCTGTCAAATCTGTGAAACATGTGTAAATCTTTAAGTTAATATACTTAAAGGGTTTGGCCTCTTTCTGTTACTGTTGATCAATGTGTTTGTAAGATGACTGTATGGAACATGGAAATACAGCCGTTGTTGATGTTATGTGCCATCTTCTACATTTCATAAGATGTGTCTCCTTGTTGGCCAAGTCTTTGTTGCTGTCCACATGAAAGTTCTGTCCATAAAATTGGCTGATGATGGACCATGTGACCAGGCAAATCACTCATTCTCCTCTACTGAAACACACTGCACCTGACATCTGCACTTGCACTGTTGGGAGTTCAGTGCAGGTGTAGGGTGATTAAATTGAGGAGGCTGAGTGATGTGTGTGGTCACATGACCCTCTATTAGTGACCATCTTATGGACAGGGCCTCTATGTGGTCAGCACATTAGATTTACCCAACAATGATCCATAGCTTATGAAATATAGCATATGACACAGGATATACATTAGTAAGTGCCATATCGTTATCTTACATACACATTGGTCAACAGTAACCAGAAAGTGGGCAACCCCTTTAACTTCTCCACTGACCTGTGAAAGATCTATTTCTTAAATATGAGAATATATATATATATATATATATATATATATAATATTAGTGGGTCTTGGGTCTTGTAGTTCTAGTCATTTCATAGAGTGGGTCAACAAAGAAATGTTTGTGTCATTGCTGAAGATACTGTCCAATCTGCAATCAGCATGTCATAGTGCATGAGGAACTGAGAAGATTGACTTATATTGTAGTTTGTGCAAAAATATATAGTGTAACTTGTATTTTATTTATTTATATCCCTGCTATCTCTAGTCCAGTACATGCTCCTATTTAGTGATTGACAACCTTCCTTGTATGACTGTGGATACTGGACTCAAATCCAGAGAGAGCAGGTGTTTAGCTTAATAAAATGTTCCATACTGATGTTTCCTAGAAAACTGTCAATTAATAGGCCTATCTCCTTCTGCTATAGAACATACTACCCGTGAATCAGACAGCATGTTCATCATTACAGGTTCTATTTGAATTACACACAAAAAAATTACACACAAAGTTAAAATAATAGACTAGAGATGAGCAAATCAAAGTTGATGAAGTGGAATTCGATCCGAATTTCAGGAAAAATTCGATTCGCACTGAATCTGAATTTCCTCACGCTTCATGGTAAAGAATTGCATTTTTTCCTAAAATGGCTGCTGCACGTGTAAGGACATGGAACAAGGAACTCTTTGTTCTGTATGAATAGAATTACGTTGATTAGCCATTCAGTGGTGAAATTTGTTTGTGATACAGCCTTTTTTGGAAAAATTGGTCGGTTGCTATAACTATGGTCAAGGTTAATATCTGTCCTTTATGGCCCACTGGGTAAATGTGGTTCCTGCCCAGCCACACCAGCAACTTGGCCAGGTGACGCCCCTTCTGCCTCCACGTTCTCACGCCGTTGGTCCTGCGACAATGTCTGCCTCTGTCTCCTCATCCTGCACTGTGTCCTCAGCCTCCATTGCCAGGACAAGTCACAGTGCCCATCGAGCATACCACATGTGCAGGGCATGGCGGTGTCACGCTGTTCTTCACTTCGTTTGAATGGGCAGGTCTGACCGGGGGGCCCTCTGTGCTCATGTTCCTCTGCCATAGCTGCGGTGGCAGGGTGGGGGGGTAGGAGCAGCTCCAGCTCCATCAGCAGCAGCTTGAGCCTAGAGTCGCTGATGAGCATCTTTCTTCACCCGCCTAGTGAAGAAACTATTCACCAGCAGCAGCTAGACCTGTAGCAAGACCTGGACCAGCCGGTGGTGGCATACTTGGACAGTACCCTGCCACCCCATCAGAGCGGGTGTTTAGTACGGCGAGGGATATAGTTACCCCAAGAAGAACATGCCTGACAACCCAAAATGTGGAGAGACTGACCTTTGTCAAGATGAATCAGGCATTTATCAGCCAGGATTTCCACCCACCAATGCCTGATGCGTCAGACTAGATCATCCATGATGCCACATCAGCACTTTGACAAAAGAGACCAGTTCCTTCTGGCTACCTGCCTTAGCTACTATTCTGATGCATCCACTCGCCTGATGCCACACATCTGATGCCAAGTGCTCCTTCTTTCACCCACCATCTTCAACTGGTACTCGTATTGCCACCCACCTCCCCTCTCCTGATGCTGCTGTCACCTCCACACTTTGTCACCTTGCCACTCTGTGGTCTCCTGATGATGCTGCTACCTCAGCACTATGTCACCTTGCCACTCTGTGGCCTCCCTTCTGATGCTGCCGCCACCTCCAGACTCTGTCATTCGGCCACTCTGTGGTCTCCTCATTCATGTATCATCTCTGTTTTGGATCCACTCTTTTTTTTTTTTTTTTTTTAGCATTAGCAATACTGATGGATTACTGAACAAATGTTGACTGAGTGAAGGCGGATGCTCAACAGACAGGATCCGTTTTTTGGGGTTATGGTTCTGACAGATCAGAGGAAGGGCAAAATAATCAGTGACGTCAACACAAACTTACTGCTGACACCCTCTCCACTCTGTCTGGGGGCTTTACTTGTATAAGCATTTAATAGAACAGGTTCTGTAGACATCTATGTGGAATCAGCTGACGGTGGTGTAAAAGAAGTGCGCTTCTTCTTGATGCTAACATCGACCTGTAAGGCTAAGTTCACACTTGAGTTATTTGGTCAGTTTTGGCCCCGTGACTGCCCAAATAAGTGAAGTGTGCAGTGATTCTAAGAGCGACGCCTGTCATCTGCATGTCTCATACTGACTCACATTATTATTTCACTACCACAGCAGACTCCCTATGCATGTTACTGCAAGGCACAGTGTTGTACACCACTATAAAGGCTCTCTGAAGCCAGGAAATAGCCATTTTTTAACGCGATTCGCTGCAAATAAATTCTGTGAACCGGCCGAATCAAATTTTTAAAAAATTCGCTCATCTCTAGTACAGTCATTAAATCATATAATAACGTGTATAAAATTAATATTTTAGGTCACATACAGTCCCAAAAAAAAAAATTAGCTTATAGTTTCTTTAAGGTCACCCCATGTAATCTACTTTCTGTCCTGATTCTGACGGCAGTGGTGTTTCTCTGGCTAAAAAGCTGGCATTCATGCCGGAAAACCGCCAGAAACCCAATAGATCCTATTATAATGAATGTGGATCCAGTGGGCCCCGATGGTGTCCAACTATGCCAGATATGGTAATTTCAGTAGTTTGCTCCTCTGTCAAAACAGACTGCTGGATTTACAGAATGCAGATGAGAACCTAGCTATATCATGGCAAACAGCCTCTCTTAACTTTTTCAGACAAACCATTCACTGCAACCAGAGAGGAAAGGGGGACTAGTGAATCAATTTGGACATAACACATAACATTGATAAGTGCAATGCTCTTCCATGAACATCTTTATCTAGGCTTATCAAGAGAATAGCAGAGCTATCATTCAGTTATACTAATTCTACTCATCTACTACTATACTAGCAGATTACATCTTCCCCTCACAGCAGCAGTAAATTGAGAAAATACTGTCAAAATGAACAAGAAAAAATGTAAAAAAAATTTTTTATATGAATATTCAGTTAAAAAACAAAACCATTTCTGATGGAAGCATCTCTCTAAAGGGGACTTGCTTTATTAAATACTTGTATTCTTCTTGACGTAATTCTACAACATCTTTTTTTTATAACGCTGGATTGTGCTGTTCTTCTTTCATTAATTTTATAAATGTATGCAGAAATTGACAACTGGGTGTTACTAGTTGGGTTATTTCCCTACATACGCTGACACTGCCAGACTGTGCAGAGATACACCCAGTTGTCAATTTATGCATAAATATTCTGAAGGAATAACTGAGGAATAGCTCAACACAGAGTTCTAAGAAAAGATTCTTCAGAATAGTCTTGTTGAGAGTTTAACAGGTTGTTTATAAAGCATATTTTGCCATAGTTCCTAACTGTGATAATAGCATGGCTCTGGTTTACCACTACTGGCATGTTTGAACCAATTCTAATTATATTATCTCATTTTTTTTCTATTGTTGGTGGTATTCAATGTGTTCAGGGGCATTTTTATGACAGGCTCATTTCACACATACTGCACATAATGCAACATACTGCCAACAGTACATTTTTCTGAGGCATTTTTCTGAACTTGCATTGCTTTTGTCAATCAATGATTTTTTTTTGTATGCAGGAAGCTGTAGGTATGACTTCCTTCAGTTGTTTTCCCATAAACTTCTCTAAAGGGAAAAAGCAAAAAATAAATAAAATGCATGTCAAAAATGTGTGACCAAAAATATGCCAAAACAACTGAAAAAATGGTGTGGTGTTAAACAGGCAGGATGTGCTCAAACCCAAATGTAGTGGTACATCTATATACAGGGGAGCAGATGCTGCACTTGTAGCCCATTTCTAATTGCGATCCCCAGCAAAAATGCATACAGTGGAGGATGCCCGCGGCGGACCACAAGTACCACAATAAAAATACTACAGAAGACGGCAATTGTGTGGATATGATAAACAGTATAACAATAACAATTGAAAAGACAGGTGCTCTTTGCGGTCTTACTAAACCCTCATACTGATGTTAAAATTGAGAGATTAGCCAACATATCCTTCTGTGGAGGACATGTCTAAGCCCGAGCACCGCGCCAAGGTTTCTCAAGTAGCTCGGGAACTAACACTCATCTACCTGTGCCGTATGGGCAATACCAGGTGCCAGTGGATGAATAACAGGAGCGTAAAGGCCACACAAAAAAAATTGTAAAAAAATGCGAGAATTTTTTAAAAGCTCCAAAAGTCCACAATGAGTGAAGGAAATTTTAAAGGGGTTGTCCAACCTTTAATAAATAATGGTCTGTTGTCAGGATAGGCCATTACTAGCTGATCAGCGGGGTTCAACACCCCGAACCACTGACAGTCAGCGCTAGTGATGGCTTCTCCAGTCAGCAAGCGCAGCGCTATATCAATGAGCTTTCTACAATACACTACAAGGTTGATGGAGCTATGTAGTTCTGGTGCTACCCCCGGCGATAGACCTACACCCGGTGGTGTGTTGTGTCAGACTCCTGTAGATCAGTTAGTGATGGTCTATGCTGAGTAAAGGTTGGACAGCCTGCACAGATAACATAATATACAGTATAATAATATTATATCTAGTTTTCTTTATCTCTATTCTAAAAAGATTATGATTATGGTTTTATTTCCTTTATTACATTTTATGGTGTTCTTGTGATATCCAATGACCATCAGATGAGCTCTTGGGATCCGGCAGCAAGAGCTGCACTGCATAATAATTGCACCCTCTTATTGATTCTAAAAACATACAGGCCTTTTGGTCTGCACCTCTGACCTCCTCTAGAACTTGCTGGATTAAAGCTGTACAGGGATTTGTTGACCCTGGAAGACTGTCAGGTCACCAAAAATTCTCACAGTCCAATTAAAACTCACTTATTTCCAATGTGTTTAAATCTTTGAATCTAAGAATCCTGGTTTTTCAGCTACATACTTTGTGTGGTGTGTCTCAGAAGGGAAAGTGATAACTTCATTCCATACAAGGCTTATGAATGCATTTAAATCTCATGTGCACATGACTAATATTTAAAAAAATCCCCCAAGTTTTGGATGCATGTAGCTCTTCATTTTTTCTCATGATGTATTCTCTTTGTCAGTGTGTTGGTTGTGGATGGTTGTGGATGTTTTATGAGCAGTTTTCCAGTTACTATGGGCACTGCTGACCCCTAACCACTTGGGTTCTCATCATCAGGTAGGAGAATGTGACTATGGCTGCCTGGGATTATTATAGCAGTAGAGGTGCTCACTCACTTGCAATAATTGCAGCGACCGGGCCGCAGGGGAAATATGTGAGTGCTAGTGGGCCGATGGGGGTAGTAGCAGTTTTATTCATGGTTAGCAGCGCTCCCTGGGCGGTGTGCAGTGAATGGAAGGACAGCACCAGTTACTTCGGGGTACACTCTGTTGTCCAGGGTCTCCTGCCAGATGGTGGTTGAGTTGCCCTTGGTGGAATGGTTTAAGGTGCCGTGAAGGCAGGGTCCCTGGTGTTCGTGATGCCAGCACCGTTGGGTGCAAAGGAAGGTGATAGAAAGAAAAGGAGGCAATGGTTTTGAACAGAACTTTTTATTTAATCAATTGTCTCAAGGTAGTCAGTACAGTTCATTTGTAATTAGCAAAAGTAATAATCCAAATATTAGCTCAGCTGTAATACTTGTAACAGGCTCCACACTCTAGCAGCCAGGTACTGGATATAATAACTTCTTACTTGGGATTTGCAATCCACAGGGCAGTCTCCCTAACGGCAGGCAAAATCCTCTGCTCCATTATTTGTACAGGATGCTTTCCTAAACTCTGGTCCACAATGTCCATAGAGGCATGTGGTAAAAGACAACTTTGCGCCTAGTCGTCCGGCTGTGTCCATCTGCTTTTAGGCTTCTCCCGATCACTGGTGCTGAGGAGTCCATAAGCTAATGCTGCTTCTACCTCCACTAGACTTACTCTATATCCATAAGAAACTCTGGTCCGTGCTAGGTAGCTGTAAGGAATTTGTCCACACTCTCTCAGCTTGGCCATAGCCAAGGGGCTAAAGTGGCAGCTACATACTGGACTTGTGCTTTCTACGCCTCCATCAACTTCCTCCCTTCTCCCAACTAACTTCCTTCCTTCTTCCCCTTCCTTGGCATACCCTAAGATAAATATATGTGGTGCCAGCACCACCTAGGGGTGAATAAAGGTAATGACACTAACAGCCTGTTATGAGAAATTACAGCTATATACAGAAATACATTAGATAGGCATACGACTATCACTGAGTGGGACACTGTATAATGCACAAATTTTATCGCATATTTTCCACAGAGTATAACTTACTTCTTTCGGTTCAGTCCATTTTTTGGATTTGGCAGTTATTTAATGCTACTAGAGTGGGTATGTGATTTTTGATCAGTTGTCTTGATGTAATTATTCTACCTTGCTTCTAGTGCAACTATCTTTTATGAAGATTTTGTATATAGAGTAGGACCATAAAAAAATTCTTACCGCACCACAAAGTCTATAGAAAATAATTTAACACACACCCGGACCTAATTTGTTCCCAATATTTTTAGCAGTCGATCAGCCGATGAATGAGCAATTGTTCTTTAATCGGCTGATGGGCATCTTTAATCAGGATGAAAGCTCCCCGATTATCGGTGGGACATCTTGCTGTGTAATCTGAAACGTGCTGCCCATAATGAACAGAACTGAATGAAGGAGAAACAAATTGTTCCTCCTGCATTCAGTTTGTATTGGCCTGTGCAATCATATTACCCAAATCGGGATCATAAGGATAAGAATGGTGTAAAATAATAAAATAATTTGTACTCACTTATCCCCACCACTTAGGTCCAATGCTCCTCAGTCACTTGCCGATTTCTACTTTCTGTTCCCTCTCATCACCACTGTGGCAGAACGGGAGCTTGGAGGGATTGGTTAGGTGAGTATCAATTAAAGGGGGCTGAAAAACCCCTTTAAATTTGTGACACTAGTGCAGATGGTTAGATAATTGAAACAGCTTGAGAAGACAAATCCAGTTATGAATGGGTTAGGCTGAACAGTAACACAGCATAACAATTTCGTAATTTTAATCTCCATCATATAATGCACCTAAATAATACTGATGGCATTGTTGCAAGACAGGAGCCCAGATGCAGCAATTATCCTCCTGGCCAGGGTCTTCTTGACCTTAAGTATTGATTTCCATTGCTTGTCTTAACAGTTGCAGAAAATGTTATTCAGCTAAGAATGTTGGAGCTTTAAATTAAAACTGGTCTTTAAAGGTTCAACTGGTCAATGTATTAGACCTTCCTTTTAGGAAAATAACTTGGCATTGTTGTTACATACGGTACAAACGGTATATTTAGATGAGAATTGAGCTCATAGAGAATCTGCGTTCGATAAGGTAAAAAAATATATATAATTATATTCTATGAATAGAATAAATTATATATGCATTAAATAAAATACAACATAAAGGGGAGGTTACCTTTGGACAAACCCTTTCTCTAATACCTTATTGGGTCATATGGAGGAAATAGAGGAAACTGTGCTGAGAGAGTCCCTACAAAGAGTAATTTCCACTCCAGAGATGGTAGCATAGGTATATACAGATCTATTAATCGGTAACCTAACAGCTGTTAGGATAGCACTCTGGTCTGAGTGCTGAGATCCCCATTGATCTCTGAACAAGGAGTTAGAAGCACTCAGATGAGCATGGTTTCTCCTTGTTGCTGAGGACCAATTGAAGATGGCACCATGGACTTTCAGTTGAGGCTAAGACAGCGGTCAACTGAGAACTTGTAAGTTGTAACTCCTCGTTTAGCAGTCTGATTGACTCATTTGCCTGCTGTTTTTAAACTTTCAGGGGGCAGTTGCAAGGGTTTTGTTTAAGCCGCCCTCGCCTCACTTCCAAAAGTGGATGTGGCAATGGCAGGAAGAGGGCATGGCCAACAGCCACAACAAATGTATCTTCATTTACGACAGTTTTCTGGCGCAAATGAAGCCAGAAATTTCTGCTTATGCCCATAGACTGCCTAATTTATGACAAGGCCTGCGCTTTATCATAAATTAGGTGCATCCTCTGGCAGCGCAGGGGATATCAAGCAGAAAACGCTGGTCTTGATAAATCTCCCCTTTTAGTGCTTTTCCTAGTATGACCCATGTTCTGCACCTGACTACATTTCTTGATCATCCTTTGGTTTGACATTTGCCAATCACCCCAGCTCTAGTTACGTTTAGGTTACTTCATCTCTTTCCATGCAACTATATGTGGCTATTTTAGGGCTTCCTGCAGTGCAGTCACCATATGAAGGTTTTAGAGTAAAAACCTGATTCCTTTTGATTGCACACCCAGCCAATATACTCACCTCCAAGTTGGCTCTGGTCTATTTATTAGGTTTCTAAAAAAATTTGTAGGCAATTTCAACAGGACTGATTCCGTTTAAAGGGGTTCTCTGGGATTTTAATATTGACAATGATGACCTGAAGATTGCATCATCAATATCAGATCGGTTGGGGTCCGACACCCAGCACCCTTGCCAATTAGCTGGTTTAAGAGAAGTCTGCACACGTGCGAGTGCAGCCTTCCCTTCATTGTTTACCTGCCCTCCATCCACATCGCAGCAGTGAGCAGGTCTAATTACAAGCTGTCCCATTCACTCCTATGGGACAGCTCTGTAGTAAACACTTGAATTGAAAGGAGCTGTCCCATTGAAGTGAATGGGACGGTTTGTAATTACACCTGCTCGCTGCTACGATGTCAACGGCAAGCAGGTAAACAATGAAGGGAAGGTTGCGCTTCCACGCATTGCAGTCTTCTCTTCAACCAGCTGATCGGAGTGGCTGTCGAGTGTTGTAACCCTGCCAATCTGATATTGATGACCTATCTTGAGGATAGGCCATCAATATTAAAATCCTGGAGAACCTCTTTAACTGTTTAAATAAAATGTTAATTTATTTTTTATGCTGACCATAAGGCTTTGCTGCCAATTTCAGCATATCATTTTGTTGTATCTGAATAATATCAAATAGAAGTCTGACATACATGTGCTCAGTAGGTTTACCGACAGCTGTGTTACAGTAACACATTGAGATGCAATGGTAATTTCAGCTCCACTACCTCGGTACCACCCAGTCATGGACACTTGCACACTGTGAATCTTTTGCTCAGCATACTTCTGCAGAAATTAAATATGCTTCTTCTTGATCACTGGCTGTCTTTGAGATACATGAATGATGTTTCGCAGCCCTATCTTCTATGACTTATTTTCACTTTGTGATCTGAATGGTTTTTACAAATTTCATTTGTGAAGAAAGAAGTCATATGACTAGTGTCCACTGCATTCACAAAGGAAAATTTTATTCAAGCAAACCTTGGCGCACATCTCATTTCATAGACCACACTGGGAAATGAATGTAATTAATGGCAGGTTGAACATTACCATGCCATAATTAATTTGACCATATAGTTTTAATCACAGGGAAATATCATTGACATTTTTTACATTTTAGTGCACGTTAATAGATCAGAAACCACCTTCCTCCTCAATTTAACCCTTTTATCTCATCATCTCTATCAGTAATAGCTTAAAAACACAACCTGCTCTGAATGTCATAAATAGCAAGATGTGATTTTATTTGTTGTGTCTCACACCACGATCCGTGCTTTTACCTTCCGTTTAGATTGACATATTACACCCTGTATATATATGTAAACCAATACTTTACACAAAGTGTAATTGTGGGCACTGAAAATGCTTCCAATGTTCTGAGAAGCAAATATTACAAAGATGACTTTGCCTCTTTCTTGTGTATCAAGCCGTCTCTTCTCTGCTTAGATAGAGTAAGTGTATGTCCTATGGTAATTACTAGGAAGAAACCAGCTAGGTATAAATCTAGCAGGCTTTTTGGCCTTGTCAGATTAAAACTTACCTATCAACCCGCTCCAGTCCTTTACATCTTCCTAAATCCGCGGTGGTGGCAGAATTTACGACCAGGAATTGCATTTTGCAAAATGATTAAACTTCCCAAACATCCATAAAAAAGTTGCAAGCGGTTGTTCTATGGGTTTTATTTATTTTATTTTTTCCTCACAGGCTGCTTAATTTATAAGGTTGGGGGGAGGGAATGCATCGGGGGGAGGATGGCATTAATGGTTCACAGAGAAGCAGAAATTCTGCATTTCCCTCTCTCGATTTCTCAGTATTGTATATAGTTGTGTTGTCATGTGCAATAATGGATTGGCCATGATAAAACACTTCGAGAGACATGGCATGCAGGAAATTAACCCTTTCCTTGTACTGAGTGATATAAATATCCCAGGCTTCAGCTATAAGGCGAATTTACACTGCGTTCAGATGGCTGTTATCTGAAGACAGTATGAGGAAAATGCGTTTGAGTGGAAAATGATTGTAAAGCAGCATGAAACAAGAGTAATATTAGTTAGCCTGGGTGCATATTTTCTTATATCTATAATTTTCACACCTATCTAGTCCTTTTGGCCAGGTCTCAGGCATAGTTAGCTAATTAGAGATACAATAACAAAGTGCCGCTTGTGGACAGTGTCATTGGCATCTTCCTGCCTGTACTGTATTCGCTCTTTGCATAATTTTAGATGTTATGCATGCAGAATCCATCCTCCTACTGCTCCCTTTGCAAATCAATTATAAATAGTTTGGGCAGAGTGCCAGATGTCTCGCTGTAGCACCTTCCTGGTTTCGACACATGGATTAAAGAACAAACCATCTACTCGTTTGCTTTAGCAGATGGTAATTGAAAAACCTTGCCCTAGCTTGCATGTTATGGGATCTGCACAGGAACAGGAGCCAAAAAGAATGCCACAATGGCCCGGACAAACCTGTGCTATGGGGCCACATTAACTGCTCAACATTTTCTAGGCAACACTTCAGTATACAACACCCAGCTGATTTCAGTTCATTCTGCCAACACTTTAGTGAAGCACCCTTCCGTAAGAGGTCAGCAGATACTAAACTGTTCTTAGACAAGGCAAAAACAGATGAATACCTTTGGAAAATGTGCACATATATTTGACAGAAGTAGACAAGAACCAGAGTTATTTGACCTTGCTTGTGCCCATCATCTTTGTAAGCCACTATATTGGGTTCATCCACCTTAATGGTAGCTCAATTATTTCTCAGTACAAAACAATGCTGTATTATGGCCATGTGAATTAACTAATAGACTTTGACATGAAAAAGTCAATAGTAGATCAACTTTTGCCAACACTTTATTGCACTTATTCATGACTAAAACATTTTGCCCTAGCAAAACTGAACTACAAAAAAAAAGGCTACGTAAAGTTGGTGGTCACTCTATTTATGTGGAAAATTAGCATTCTTCTGTGCTTTCAATTGGGACTCTTACCCTTACATGTGTCCACATAGTTCATTGGTGGACTATATCTCTGAGCATAAAGAAAGCTATGCAAGTCTGGTAAGACCTGTGAACTCACAATGGAAAGAAGCTTGAAGCTTCAGCAGTTTAATGCCGATTTGGTGAAATGAAATACCCCTGAAGAAAAGGCAAACCAATTTGTTGAATCCCTCAAAAATAGTACTGAGGCGGGCAGATAGTAGGATTACTAAATAGATGTCTACATGTTTTCAAGAATGTAATTGTTATGAGATTAACCTTGTGCTTCTGAGATAAGAGAACTTTTGACCAGAAGGCAAGTTTATCTGCAATGGACTAGAGGAAGGCTTGAGGATTAATAGAACTATTTTTGTACAATCTAAGGTACTAAACCTTTCCACCCTTCCTTGAGGAATGGAAGGATTTTCTTGGAATGTAACAAATTGGCTGAGTAATCGCCAGACCAAATCCATGGCCAAAGAATTCATAGAATTACTTTAGCAGCCACCATATTTATATCCTGAAATTTCATATTTAGATGTTTTATCTTGTGTGCTTGTTGTGGTTTATTTTCTATGGATCCGGTTTTTGGGCTGCTCCGAGGCCCAACAACATCTTCATAATTTACTGATGATAATCTTTTGTCCTCTGCTACCTTTGCACAGTAAAGTTCAGTATATCCTCTTGTAAGTGGAATGGACTTTATATACATCTCTGAAAATATTATATGTGAATGCATATTAATATGTTATACTTTAGGTCCAATAATTGGTTACAGTCCAACTGGGATTATTAAGAAGTGATAATGTCACAAGAGATGCCAACCTCATAGAGTCACATCAGGGAAGTCAAATATACAGCTTGATAGGCACCATGTAGGACACCTGTGCATTTTATTATGTCAAAGGCCAATGTGGCCCTTTCAGGCCACAGACCTGGTGGGGACTTATAGGTGACAGTGTAGTAAGCAGTGAAGTCAGAAGGGGTGATAGCCCAATAAATTGGGTGAAAGAGTGAGCTGAATGAAACTCTCACCTAGCCAGGAGAGATGACTTTCACCTCTGCCACCCTGTAAAAAGGATTGGTGCAAGGATTTTTGCCACCCTAGGCAAAAGCAAATTTTGCTGCCCCCTTGACTCTGCCTATTGACCACACCCTTTGGTCTTCCCCTTTTTTGTCGGCCACCTATTTACAGACTGTACCCTTCATTGTGGTTAGGCCACATTTTCTCCTCCAGCTACATACTATGTCATCCACAGATCCCCATAAATGTCATCTACAGATCCCCATCAGTGTCATCCACAGATCCCCATCAGTGTCATCCACAGATCCCCATCAGTGTCATCCACAGATCCCCATCAGTGTCATCCACAGATCCCCATCAGGGTCATCCATAGATCCCCATCAGGGTCATCCACAGATCCCCATCAGGGTCATCCACAGATTCCCCTTAGTGTCATCCACAGATTCCCCATAAATGTAATCCACAGATTCCCCTAAGTGTCATCCACAGATCCCCCTGTCATCCACCACAGATTCCGCTAAGTGTCATCCACAGATTCCCCTAAGTGTCATCCACAGATTCCCCTAAGTGTCATCCACAGATTCCCCTAAGTGTCATCCACAGATCCCCCTAAGTGTCATCCACAGATCCCCACCCAGCGCCGCCTCCTAGCTAATTTATTCACATCACTTGCCTGTGTGTAATTGCAAATAAGCACCTTAATCTCGCACAGGCGCACTGGCAGAGGCATCGTCGAGCGAGGTGTGCTGGAAGACGGCGCATGCGCACTTCGCTCGACGATGCCTCTGCCAGTGCGCCTGTGCGAGATTACTGTGCTTCTCTGCAATTACACAGAGGCAAGTGAAGTGAATAAATTAACTAGGAGGTGGTGCTGCGGGCCGGGGGCCGTATAGGGAGAGGCCAGCACAGGGGGGCCCTAAGAACTGAGGGGCAATTGCAGCCACCTGAGGCTCTATATAGAGCACTCGGGCGGCTGCAGCATGAGAGGGGCCGGCACTCCTGGCGGTGCCCCTTTCCAAGCGGCGCCCTATGCGGCTGCCTAGTCTGCCTGTAGGACATGCCAGCCAGGCCTGTAAGTCCCATTGGGCTCGGAAAATGATTTGAAAATAAGTTGAAACTTTTTCAGTAAATATGATTGGCCCTTGGCAAAAATGTACTGTATCCACTCTAAGATTTCACATTAGTGGATAAAAAAGAGGAAATTGCAGCATTACTGCTGGACTGATGTCATCAGGGAAGGTAGTCAGAGAGATGTGATGATGTTATAAGCGTGTATATAAATGACAGGGATGGTAATGCTATAGGATCATGATGTGCGACATTTTCCAAGATGTCCTTTACCTAGGTTGCATTTTGGGCCCAGTTTAGCTGTTTTTAGCAAAAAATAGTTAAATGGTAGTACCTTTCAGGTAATAACATAGCAGACATGATGTGATGGGGCTGACATTGCCACCTTGATGGCAAAGTGCAAATGGTGGTATCCAAGCTGGTTACATAATTTTGGGAGTGAAATCATTATAGAAATGTCTACTGCTGCATTAAAGATTTAGAATATAGTGTGCAAAAGCTATAATAGTCGCAAAGGATGACTTTTTAGAGAAATCTCCAGCCAATAGTTTTTCAGCAGTTTTGAACACTGCATAGGAGTAATATAGACCAGACATGCTGTAACCGTTGTATAAACCCTTTAATGGACATCTTAAATATGGTGTAATTTAAAATGCCACTGTTATGTCGGCAGCCCATGCCCGTTGCCATCCCACTTCCCCAGGCAGCCACAGGTGCAGCTCCATTCAACCTGCTTCTGCCTCTGTCTTTCCTCCAGCAGCATGCCCATCCACCGGAGTCCCATGTTTAGTCTTCTGTGGCAGGCCACAGCCTGCGCTGGCCAGTAAGATCTCTCCTGTCTGCCTGTTGGGGGCATGCACACACCCTACAGGCTTTTAAAGGGTCAGCATGCATAGACTCTAATATTCCCCAGGCTATGGCTGGCCACCTTAGGTAAAACATGTTTTCCTAGGGTAGGGTACAATAACTGAGTTTTAGGTGTGTCTAGCTTGCTAGTCCCTGTGTAAGGTGTGCTGTTTCATTTGTCTGCACATGTACCGACCTCTGCTTCTCTCACGATTCTGATCCTCTTCTGCCTGACGTGACCCATGCTTGATTACTTTATGGACCCTTCACTGTCTGCCCTGTCCTTTGGCCTGTTTCATGGATTCGCATGAACTCTGCCTGACATAACCATGGCCTGTTATTAATTTCGACTTTTCCTGTCCCTTTGATGCTACACACTAGTGTCTCTTGACCCCTGTGGGTCTGCATCCAACCACATGAAGACTACTCCATGAGGTAGCAGCCTGGTGCATTCCCTGCAGCAAAGTTTAGATTCCTGTATAGGAAGTGAAAACAAGGGGACTGTAAGGATAGCACCCTTAGGTTTAGCCCAAAGTCAAATTTGTTGGTTGGCAGAGTGGTTCCACACCCACTGCCATAGCAGACACTGCTTCAGGATGGTGGTGTTTTAAATCTGTGATAGGAATAGGAACATATGATCATATGAGTACGGGACAATAGTCCCGAGGGTGGCCCGACGTGCACAGCATCATTGTAATCTATGATTCTGAGTGCTCCCGTGCGCATGATCAATGCTTCTCCGGGACATATGGCCCGCTCATGAACCGTATGTCTCGGAGGACACGGTCGTGTGCAAGAGGCCTAAGTCAATCTCTCCTAATATGATGTGTTCACACATCACTGTTTTGTTGTACAGTTTTGACTCAATTTTGGAAAATTTCTTGATAGATCTTGTCCATATTAATCAGTCAGAGAGCATTCATATCAATTGTTTTGATTTTCTGTTTGTACATTCGGTTTAGCTGACCCAAACTAATTAAACTAATGTAAGTTTCCATCTAATTATTAATTAATTTGTAAGTATCCAATTCCAGTTTTAGGACCCAAAGACAAAGCATGGGCACTGCCAGCACAGTTTTCATTTAACTTTTTCATCAGTTTCAGGTGTCATTCCCATAGCAGAGCCCATTCTGGGTGGTGATTTATAGTGTTTAGAGAAGTGAAGCATTTGAAGAGGACTTTAGTCTGAAGTTTAGGAAAACTTTGATTCTAAACGAATCAGAATTTTCTTGCACTTCATGGTAAAGAATCAATTAACCTAAAATGGCTGCTGCACATGTTAGAAAGCAAAAGTAAGTGTAGAGTAGACAAGCCCAGGCACACAACATCATCCATAATGCTGTGCAGTAAGCTAATTTGCAGGTAGCCATCCTCCTGTGTTGTCACGGCTAGGCAAAGCCCTATAAAACCCTTATCCCACACAGTCGCTGGAATTTTCCTGTGAGCTGAGCATAGGGAGAGATGTGACAAGATGCTCATGCACAAGGGAAAGTGTTGCTGCAAAGTGCAAACTGTTAATAGAAATTGCAGGAAGAATGCAGGGAGAGTGTATCATCATGTGCATCATTATGCAGTGCACAGACATTCATAGCTAATCCAGTCTGTCAGCGAAACAGTTACTGTGTATCACTATTAAAGGCAGGTGTAATATATTGCCATGTGCATCACTGTGCAGTCCACCGACATTCAGAGCTAATCCGTTCTGTTAGCGATACAGTTGTTGTACACGATGGACAACAGACAGTTGCCTAGGTCTTCCAAAGGAATGAGCATTGGAAAAAATTATGCTGTAGCCAGCACAAGTAGCAGAAGAAGAAGGAGTGGTAGTAACATCCATAGCAACAGGCCAGACCTGCCACTGTCATCCAACGGTTGTGTTTTGACCAACAATCAAGCTGTACTGGAATGGTTAACTCACTCTTCAACATCATTTCAGGTAACAACAGATACACACAGCCAGGAATCGGTGGGTTCCTCTGACACCACAGTTAGTTAGCATGGCACAGGAACTGCCTCCATGCCCTCATTAATCCTGAAACTATCTCTTGCTTTTTCAGTGACGATGAGCTTTGTGAAGACAGTCAGCAGTTAGAGTCCAGCCCAGACTGGAGAAGACTAGTCTGCTGCAGACTACTTTAGGGGGGGAACTACCAATAATGACAGTCGGATGGGAGCACATCTTACGAGGGGTCAGGAACGAGTGCAAGAGACAGGTGAGGGTGACATAAGTGAAGAGCAAACAGATGTAGATAATGATGCAGCCGATCGCACATGGAACCTGGGTGAAGAGGGGGCATTGTCATCATTAGGGGGCAAGGGAGACAGCATGCCCATAAGACAGCAGGGTAGAAGCAGTGGGAGATTTGGAGCCAAATGTGGGAGGGGTACACCTCTGCTACACGGGGTACTACCTGTGAGGAAAACACTAGCAGTGCACTGGTTCATAAAAACAGCAGCAACAGGCATCATGCAGTGGTGGAGGGAAAATGCAATAATCGGCATTAGGAATTTTTCACAAAGTCACTGAGGAACATTAGTGTGGCACTATGCAGCATGTGTGGTCAGAACATGTTGTAACGATAGCCCTACGCTAACACATGAAGCATTATCATAAAGTTGCATGGGAAATCCATACCACTTATTTAGTGTTAAAGCCTGATGTAGCAACATCTGCATCTCCCACCAGCCCATACCCCCTCTCCAGCAATCAGGGCTTGTCAACATCAGCAGAAAGAAGCTTTCATTCCTTCCCATCAACTTCAATGTCATCTATTGCTCCTGATGCTCCTCCTTCTTCTCCTCATAACTTGTTTTGTCAGTAATCACTCAACGAGACAATTGCAAGAAGACAACATTATGCATGCGTTAATCTAGTGACTCAGAAGCTGAACATGCACCTGGCTAAGTTGCAGGCACTGCTGTCCCTCTCTTTCTATGTAGTCAACTCTGCACATTTCAGAGAACTGATGGTTTATGCCCAGCCAAGGTGGAGAGTCCCAATCCGACATTACTTTTGCAAAATAGCTGTACCAGCCCTGCACACATACGTTGAGCAGAAGGTGGGCTAGTCCTTGGGCCTCTTGGTGCCTGGAAGAGTTTATGCCAACGCTGATGTATGAAGTTGTATCTATGGTCAAGGACAAAATATGTAATTCAAAGCTCACTGGGTAAATGTCGTTCTGGGCCAGGCACACCAGCAACTTGGCCAGGCGATGGACATGCTGCCTTCACATTGTAATCATGGGATTTCTGCTGCAATATCCTACTCTGCCTTCTCATCTGCCACCTTGTCCTCACCCTCCCATCTAGGCACAGTTCACAGTGGTCCTCCATCATATCACCTATGCAAAGCTAGGCGTTGTCACATGGTCCTGCACCTCATCAGTCTGGGCGAATGGAACACTGGGGAGGAACTGTTTCACATCATCAATAAAGAAACCAAACACTGTCTGTCTCCACACCAACTGGAGATAGGAACCATGGCTACTGCTAACAGTAAAAACTTTTTGTCTGCGCTGCATCTGCGCTGGGAAGGACTGACCCATGCACCCTGTATAGAGCATGTCTTCAATCTCATTGTCGCCTGATTCCTCAAATCTTCTACTGAACTGAAAAAGCTGTTAAAAATGTCCAGGAAACTGTACATGCACTTCATCCACTATTACCATGCAAAACACGCCCTCCTTGAGCTGCATAGGAAAAATGCTCTTCCTTAACATTGCCTGATATGCAACGTTTCCACCCATTAAAATTCCACTTTCCATATGTTAGATCGCCTGTAAGAGCAGAGAAAGGCTGTCAATGATTTCTTAATGCAGCAGACGGACAGGTTCACTCCTTGGTGTAATTTCTGCTTTAGCCAGTGGCAGTTCATGCGTGACACGTGCCATTTGCTTAGACTGTTTGAGGAGGCCACTTTATTTGTCAGTTGGCAGAACTGCAGGATGAATGATGTGATTCCACTCCTTCACATCATGGAGGGGATGCAGAGAAATATGATTAGCAAGGGGACAGAAGACTTGGCGCCTAATTCTCACAACCACCTGAGGATGAACTGGCAGAAGAGGAGGATGAGGTTGAGAAGGAGGACATAAACACCCATTTAATAAACAACTAGGTGATTTATCTGCCCAAGGGACAGGAGCAAGAGGAGCATGAGGAGCATGAGGAGCTGGAGGGTGATGGCGAAGACAACGGATACTTGCGCAAATGGCCAGATGCATGCTGTCGTGTTTGCATAGTGCCGCATTGTCAGGATTCGGCAGAGGGATGACTACTGGCTATCCACATTGTTAGACCCTTACTAGACCCTCGCTACAGGTGCATTAGTTAATTTTTTAGACCTTCTGAGAGGGATGCAAATATGGACTACTCCAGAGATATGCTGTGTAGTCAGTTGGTCGCTGCGTACAAGTGCCATCACCTGTCCTCAGGAAGGTCTGATCGGGGGTACCCTCTGAGCTCATGGTCCACTGCCAAGACTGATGGTGGTGGTGTGGGGGGGGGGGAGCAGGAGCAACACCAGGTTATTATGCAGCAACTTACTTAAGTCTGGAGTCTGGACTACTGAGCATCCAAAATTGAAGTGTGGCCGCAACTGGCCGAGTTTGCCGTAGGCATGCTTTCCTGCCCGGCCAGTAGTGTTGCATCTGAGCGGGTTTTCAGTGCAGAGGGTGGCATAATTACCCCTGCGAGAACTCACCTTTCCTCCCAAATTGTTGAGAGACTAACCTTCATAAAGATGAATCAGACGTTGATCAACCAGGATTTCCAGACACCGGTGCCTGATGCAACAGAATAGATCATTTTGCCACTAATGGTCTGGTACTGTGGTGTACAGACACACTGAAATATTGTGAAAATTGGGCCATTACTTGTGGCCATATGTTGCTGCCGCTATTCTGATGCTGCCGCCTGATACCATATGCCAGCTGCCTCTACTGCCATTCCTACAATGGGGCTTCTTGGCCTACTGATATGTACATGTAAATATTTTTACAACAATATGCATGCCCTTGCTATCACACTGCTGTTTTGGGGTTCTGCTACTATTGTGATCTGCAACTATCTTGTGCTGTATGCCACTGCTGCTGCCACCCTCACCAATTTCTCATGGGGCCACTTTTGTCACCGTTACTGCCACTTCTGCTGCCTTCGCTTCCCACTTTGTCACTTTTCCCTATTTTTTCCATTTTTCTGATCCATTAGAAGAAAAACAAAAAGTTTAAAAAAAAATAAATAAATCCAGTAGTTTGAGCATTCATAAGGCCTCTTTCACACGGTCAGTATTGTGCATCATTATTTGATCAGTGTTTTTAAGCCTAAATCAGAAGTGGATCCAAAACACAGAAGAGATGCAAAGATTTCCATTATATTTTATCTCTTCAGGATCCACTTCTGGTTTTGGCTTACAAATACGGATCAAATACTGATTTTTATAGTGAATATCGCAACTTTGATAATTCGCAATTTTGAATATTCATTTTTTGTTTTTTTTAGTTGTTAATCCTTGTTGCTCTCTGGTTGTCTTCCCACTTCCCAAAAGCTGTTCTTACCTGTCCGGAGGATTCCTGGCTCCCTGCCCACTCCAGTTAATTCCTGTTGCCGCTTCTGCCGACTTCCTGTGTGCATGGAGTGTCCCCATCCCAATGGGAACGCCTCCATGCTAAAATGTACTGTTGGATGTGAGAATCACGATCTCACAAATTTGACTAAGTTGTAATCGCAATGATATTCGTCATATTCTAGCAATACAACCATTGGGAACCCAGCTTTAAGTTGAACATATACTCGCATTGCGAAATCAACTTAGTGCTGAGTTCCTAATGGCTGTATTGCTAGAATATAATAAAGATTGAGAATATAGTGCTATATTCATGAATTCGTGATATTCGTCATCTTCGTTATATTCTAGCAATACAACCATTAGGAACTCAGATCTAAAATGTAATCGCAATGCGAATATAACGAAGATTGAGAATATAGCGCTATATTCTCAATCTTCGTTATATTCTAGAAATACAACAATACAATACATTAGGAAGTTGGATTCGCAATGCGATTAATGCAGGTTATATTAATCGCATTGCGAATTCAACTTAGATCTGAGTTCCTAATGGTTGTATTGCTAGAATATAATGAAGATTGAGAATATAGTGCTATATTTGTGATATTCGTTATCTTCGTCAATTCTAGCAATACAAGTTATAACTATTATGAACTCAGCTCTGAGTTTAATTTGCGATGCAAATATAAATTCGCGTAACATTCGCAATATATATAATAATGACGAATATGCGATTTCGACGAATATATGACGAATATAAAATCGAATATTCGCGAAATATCACGAAATCGAACATGGCACCTCCCGCTCATCACTATTACAGATGCTCAAAATACAGGATGGGTATTATTCTGTTCATGTGATGGATCAAAAGAACATTAAAATAAACGGTGATGTGAAAAGACTTACTGTCACTGCTGCTGCTGCCTCTGTCCCCACTCAGTCATGGGGCCACTACTTTCACTGTTACCGCCACTGAGGCAGCTGCCACCCTCCCTACTCTGGGGCCACTATTGTTACTGCTACTGCCAATGCTTCTGCTGCCACTCTCCCCACTCTGTTATGGAATCCGTACTTGAGTTGCACTGTACGGTTACGTACAGGGTGATAAATTAGACCTGATGGTAACAGTGACCTGTAATCCTGAAGCACAGTAAATTTACAGCTAGAAGAAAGGATTAAAAAGCCTGTGCTTGGACTGCCACAACATGGATTAAAAGAAAATATTTTGTCACCCCTACTTTATTGGTGCTGCCTCCAATTCTCTATTTTGTTTCACTAAGGAGCCATTTAGACACAGCTCCTGCGGGGGTACACACAGTTTTTTTTGCTTTACTGAAGGGTGCTGTATGCATGTCTTTGTTTAGCAAAAGGGATTAACTGTGAATCTTGTATCACCGCTACTGCTGATGCCACCTTTCCCGCTCTGTCATGGGGTCACTACTTGAATATTGGTGCACTGCACAGTTATGTACATGACAATAAATTGTAACAGAGTCTGTAGTTCAGAAGCCTACTGCGCTTTTCTTTCATTCTCCCTGAATTGTAACTTCCAAGCCTTCATACTGAGATTGGGTCACCAAGTGGAAAGAATATAACTAGGCATATTGACCTGGGTATACCTGATTAATCGCGATTAGTGATTAATTAATTTGTAACAAATCTAATTTCTTGTCGCAATTCGGCAAAGCTGTGGAATCAAATTTTTAAAAACTTCATTCATCTCTACTAATTACCTAGTATTTTGTATTATGGAAATATTTTCCCTTACAAGTAATATTTACAGGCATCGAATGGAACATGAGTAGAAAGCACAGATGGGGTGAGCTCACTCAGCCGGGAGGCACGTGACCACGCCGAGGAACCAACGGCGTCCACAGGAATCCCGCTCAGGGGTGGTGATTATAGGAAAAAGTTGCTTAATAGGGAGTCCTTCTGGATATTTCACATGCGATCATGCGTTCCACTGGGTCTTAATCGCAAACATGACCTGATCCTTCATTATTGATTTTTTTTGTCCATTTTTTGTCTTTTTTTAAATGTCATTTTTTCACTAGTGGTTCTCCAATTGTCTATGTTAATTTCTTGGGGGTGGATTTTTGCAGTAATTTTGTTCACCTGATAATGTGGGTGTGTTTATCTCTATTTAAACTGCTATCCTATATGCTGTGTTTTATGTCATGAGGAAGGATCGCTATATTTGGATCCGAAACCGGTAGACGTTTCTGCCCGCTGTTTTAGTTTTATTTGTCCGGCAATATGTGAATAAAGCGTTTTAATGATTGATGGGAAGCTGGACCTTTCTTCTTCTATTGGATTCGAATGGAACATAGTGTGATTTATTACCAAGGTAAAAATAGGGCCCAAAATATTTGTATGGCTTTGTACCATGTGGATGTTCCTAAGAGCTATAATACAGTAGCATACATAAGCCCTAAACCCCTTTTAACCAATACAAAAACAAAATTCCATTGGGCTGCAGAATACATTTACGGTAATTTGTAGACAGAGGGGCAGATCTTGACTGAACTGGTGCAGTCTATTTTTACATCAGTTTGCGTCCAATAAAAATGACCCTCTGTTTTTTTTCCAGAGAAAAAGCACAACATAAAATGGTAAGACAAGCACCAGTGTGAACGCTGTCTTAGTTCTTGATGCTTCTGAGTAAAACAACAGAAGCATCCATATGGACCCTAACATACCGTAACCCTAAAATGTGGTTTATTTGTATTCTGTACACAGCACGCAGACAGTTCTGCTGAAGCAAACGTACGACACAACAACACTACACATATTAGAAGGTGTTACATCCAGAATACAGTTAAACATGGGTATAACGAGGTAATAGCCAGATTCAATGATTGTATCATTCTCTGCAACTAGAGATGAGTGAATTACACAAAATTCATTTGGGTTCCGATTTGGTTGAATCGGCTGTCAGATCAGATTAGGTCTGAATAAATTTGGCGACTGGTCCAAATCTAAAGTGCCCCAATTGTCCTGAAAATTCATGTATGACAGTCTATGGTTTTCTTAGACTGTATCTACCCCCCTTTTCCAGCTCTAAAAACAACATTACTAATTTCCAAATAACAGCTACATATATGACTAAGGGTAAACCGATGGGAGACGCGGGCCGCTATTTTGAAACATTCATGTGGGAGAAATCACTAAAGGTTAGGATTTTTCTAAATTAAAATCTTTTGGAAATTTGAAATGAATTTAATGTGTGTAGAATTGATTCACTCATCTCTGCCTGCAACCATTCATTCAAGAGCTTGTGGAAATATTTGTGCTTGCCACAGAAACAACCCCAGGAACTTATTTTTAGTTGCAGAGGTTTGTGCAACAAACTCTGGATGTGAATTTCCTTTTAAGATTATCTTCCACAATGCAAACTGTCCAAGTGACAGACTTTCTGTGAAGCCAGTGCAAGTCCCTTTAAATTTAGCTTTAATATTCTGTAACAATTATGTAACAATCATGTGTAAATCTCAACAAGTTTCAAAAATCCCAATTTTCAGTAAAATGTTGTCATTAACCTAATTACCACAGTGTTTCATTCTTTCTTTTCCCCTTCATTTTAAGACACAAAGCTGACGTTTTTTTTGTTTTTTTTTTCACTCCTGGACTAATTAAAGCCATGCTGATTTATCCTTGAATGAAATCCAACATTTTCTCCCTGGAGCATAATATTTTTGCTTCTAGTTAATTGAATTCAATGTGCTGTTTATGATGTATTTTTAAGAACCTCTTAAATACAAACTTGGATTGCTCTGTTCATTAATTTTGAATTTCATCTAGTTGGAAACACAGTTTTATCTGTGGGGAAGGATGGTAGATATCAATTGGTAATTTTAATAAAAATCCAACTGCTTTTTAATAACTGAAGTTAAAAGGCTGCAGCTATTAACGCCAGCTAATTAAAACAATACGTAGTTAAACTGGTGTCTTTAAGGCTATTGCCAAAAAGCAACACTTTTCTGCTTCATTCTTTCGTTTTTCTTTCTAGTTGCAATAAATTGTATCTGCTAAGAAGTTAATATTATTATATGATGATCAATGTTTTAGCAACAGTGGGAGGTGGGTATAATGCCATATTTTCTTAATTTGCTATATATGTTAACTTGAAAAATAAAATCTGTATGAAACTCTTTCAACATGTAAAAAAGGTTTGAACTAAAGGCTGTTTTTTTTAAGAGTTTGTTTCATCTGAAAAACTCCTTTCCCTAGGCATTACTATATTGCAGATGGATGTCATAGAAGGCGTCTTTTGCTTAGTGCTGAAGTGGAGAGCAGCGTACAAACAACGGCTCTAGCTCTGTCAAGCTTTGTCCACCAGTGTATTACATAGATGGCCATTAATTTTGGAATTATTGAAAATAACACAATTTTGACTTTGGATACTGATGTGCTATTTAGTTAGTTTTTTTTAAAGCTCACTTTATAAAGCACAATAGCCAAAGTTTAAAACTTGTAAAATTTTGGTTGTGGTGGCTCTCTCCCAATCAACTAAGGTATGGTGCTTCAAACCTAGAAGAGGGAAGACCCACCCTCTAAAAATGAGTAATTATATAGCTAAAATGGGTGAGCACTCATACATCCGGCATCAAACTGAATTATAAAAGTTTTTTAATGTGATATATCAATACACTTCAATATAATAAAAATAAAAATAAAACATAAAACAATAAAAACAGAGAACAATAGTAAGATTCTGTATATTCAGTGATTGTATTGGCGCAGGAGACAAATCTGTAGGTGTGCACAGATTTGTAGTCGTATAATATAGCTGAGCTTGGTTTGCTCAGATCCTGCGTCAACAGAAAAACTGATATTGCGTGTAGGCAATCTCCTTTACACCTAATAATTGTCCATAGTGCCACTTGAAGTTCTTTGCGACAAAAATGCACCGAATACTGGGCCAAAAAAAGTAAAGTCTATAGCTGTATGTCTCTGAATATCCTATATAACCGCAGAAGACTCTATGCGTTGGTATTATATATATATATGGACAGCCAAAGTCTCTAGAAAAGACTACAACTAAAAAAAGAAATAAGAAGAAATAGGTAACTACATTGCCTCTGTTCCCTGGTGTCCGGATGCGCAGCAGTGGGGACGACATCGCACATACCCTCGCGAGACTTGTGCTGTTCAGCTCGAGGTGTGCGACGCGAGACGCCGACGGACGATCCGCTCCTCTCGCACCTTGCCAAGCCACCGGAATAGACACGTACCTACAGGGAAGGAGGTAAGAAATACCAACACAAAACAGAGACTCTTCAGAAGAAAAACAGATATATATAACATGATGCGATTTACCGGTGATCGAGAAGTTATCTGTTGAGACGCACTTTTCTAGAGACTTTGGCTGTCCATATATATATATATATAATACCAACGCATAGAGTCTTCTCTGTTCTCTGTTTTTATTGTTTTATGTTTTATTTTTATTTTTATTATATTGAAGTGTATTGATATATCACATTAAAAAACTTTTATAATTCAGTTTGATGCCGGATGTATGAGTGCTCACCCAATTTTAGCTATAAAATTTAAAACTGACAACGCTCACAAGTGACCCTCACTTGTTGCTGAGCAAATCTTTAGATATCAAAACCTCAGCAACTGGCCAACCCTGTCTCCCTGCAGCTCCTTCTACAATAATTTTAAAATTTTTGGTGGGAGGCTCCATGTGCTTCATCAGTGGAACTACGCTTCAATAACAACATTTCTGTTCTATGCAGTGATTGCAAGACATTATAAAATGCACTAAAATTTGCCAGATTTTGATGGCCCTAGTTCTTGATTTATTTATGAATCAAATATGACGAAAATAAAATTCTATTGCACATAGTTTAACATGGGAGCATGGTTTAGCAGTAATGGAAAGGGGCATGCCTTTCTTTAAAGAAGCAATGTAGAGGTCATTATGTATGATTCATTTTTCACCAAGTCTTGCATTGATGATGGTATGGTAGAGTCTGACTGCTGCACAAAGCCTTCTCCAGCACATCCCAAAGATTCTCAATGGGGTTAAGGTCTGAACTCTGTGGTGGCCAATCCATGTGTGAAAATTATGTCTCATGCTCCCTGAACACTCTTTAACAATTTGAGCCTGATGAATCCTGGCATTCCCATCTTGGAATATGCCCGTGCCATTAGGGAAGAAAAAAATCCATTGATGGCATAACCTGGTCATTCAGTATGTTCAGGTAGTCAGATGACCTCATTCTTGGAGCACATACTGTTGCTAAACCTAGACCTGACCGACTGCAGCAACCCCAGATCATAGCACTGCCCCCACAAGCTTGTACAGTAGGCACTAGACATGATGGGTGCATAACTTCATCTGCCTTTCTTCTTACCCTGATGTGCCCATCACTCTGGAACTTATCAGACCACATGACCTTCTTCCATTGCTTCAGAGTCCAATCTTTATGCTCCCTAGCAAATTGAGGCCTTTTTTTCTGGTTTGCCTCACTGATTAGTGGTATTCTTACGACTACACAGCTGTTTAGTCCCAATCCCTTGAGTTCCCTTCGTGCATGTGGAAATGCTCTTACTTTCACTATTAAACATAACCCTGAGTTTTACTGGTATTTTTCTTCAATTTGATTTCACCAAACGTTTAAGTGATCACCAATCACGATCATTCAGGATTTTTTTCCGGCCACATTTCTTCCTCGAATACAATGGGTCCCCACTATCCTCCCAGTTTATAATTGGACAGTTCTTAACTCAATTTTAGTAGTTTCTGCAATCTCCTTAGATGTTTTCTCTGCTTGATGCATGCCAATGATTTGACCCTTATCAAACAGACTAACATCTTTTCCACAATCACGAGATATGTCTTTCGACATGGTTGTTTAAGAAATGAGAAGCAACTCATTTCACCAGTTGGGGTTAAATAATATGCTGCCAGCTTAAAAATAATCACCCAGGCAGTAAATATCCAATAGGAGGCTCATACTTATTTGCTTAGTTAGGCGGCGACTTTTTTTTTTGGACAGGCAGTGTACATTACTCACAAAAGTTATGGATATTTGCGGTACCCCAGTCTCTAGCAGCCATTTCCTAATAATGGGACCTCCATGAGCTGGTGCATTGTCATCCATGAAGATTAAATTAGGCTTGTGTTATTTATGCAGAGGCACAATGACTGGATTAATGATGTTATTCAAGTAGCATGGGCTTTCTAGTGTACCATTAACAAATTGTAGGGTAATTCTGTATTGACTAGACACACTTGCCCACACTGTAACACCACCACCACCAAAGGCTCATCTGGTGACAACAGTGGCTGTTGCAAAGCACTCTCATTGACGTCTCCAACATCTTTGGAGGCCATCATTTCAGCTCAGTGTGAATCAACTTTCACCAGCTAATAGCACCGAGGCCCACTGGTCCCTCATCCAGCATAAATATTCCCTGGCCCATGCAAGACAATGATGCCTATGCCTGGTGGTGTGGTCAGGTACCCTTGCAGGTCATCTAGCATGCATTCCAAACTTATGTAAACAGTTTCAAATGGTCTTTGGTGTCTCTCACCTCTCTCAATTGTGCCTGGAGTTCTGTGGCATTCATCATCCAGTTTGGCAGGGCATTGTTCACAATGAAGTGGTCATCAGTGTGGGATGTCGCCAAAGGACATCCACTTCCATGCCTTTCTGTGACTCTTCCAGTCTCTCTTTATCTTTGTTGCAAACACTAATGACACTCTGTGATACTCTAAGCTCAGTGGCCACTTCCGTCAATTGTTAGGGGTCGTCTTGGTCTCATGATGTCAAAATGTGAACAGCATGATGAGGAGGACTGTTTAAATACCAATTCTAATTGAACCAGGAAATTTATTGGGCGATTCATGGATCACCTGTTGTTAATTTTGCCATTAAGCTCCTTGTTAGAGAACAATAACAATATACAGAAAATAAATGCATACATAAAACTAAATGCACTATTTTAAAAGAAGTTTAAAGTTCCCCATATTTCTCAGTTGCTGATAACAGCAAAGGAGATAGATGTGCTCAAACAAAAATGTATGCTTATACAAATGATGTCATAGCTTCCATAAACAAATAGATATACAGAGATAAAAACATACCCTGAATATTCCATTTCGGATATATTGGCTACACAGTTTTGTCGAAGTACCAATAACAACACGGTCAAACGATGTAGATGTTGTGTAGTGATAAAAAGATACATAATAAGCCTAATACATCCAGATATTTGAGTAAATAGAAGGAAGAGACTGAATACAATTGTTAGAATAAATTGCTTCCCCAGCTTTCCAAGGTGCAGATAAAGGCCATACAAACCGATGTGGTCCTAAAATGGTTTGTTTTTGCACAATTAAATAAAGCCTTCAACACTGTTATTGGCCCAGGATTTTTGCTTCATGGCACCACAGCTACACATTCCTTTTCTCCTGATGGCATTCCAGACGTAACACTGGACCTGGCAGGGCACTCATGTAGCATTTGTCTGACCCCCATCCAAAGCACTACAGGTTGTTTTGCCTTGTGCACAAAAATCCAAAGTGAACATACTGTATCTTACCATTACATATATTTTCGTACTGAAGGTCCTGCCCATAATATGCTTCTTTTTTCTTTTACATACTGCCCAACCTCCTGCTTATGATAACCTTCTCCCTGTTAGCTCATAGAAACAGGAGGCAGTGGAAAGCAGTGTGAAGCTTTATCACATACAAATACAATAGACCAGGGACCAGCAATCTCTAGCACTCCAGCTGTTCTGAAACTACAACTCCCAGAATCCACCTTTCACTTCTATGGGAGTTACAAGAATAGCAGAATAAGAGTGCATGCTGGAGTTGTAGTTTCACAGCAGCTGGAGTGCTGAAGGTTGCTGATCCCTGCACTAGATGTTCTGCACACAGCACACAGGCAGTATAGACAGTATAAAACAGATATGTTTTAAAACTCTATAGCTAATCATTGGAGCACAATACCACTGCACTCCTGACCCCTTAGAAAGGGCAAAATTGATCTCTTAAGCAACATTCTATGTATAAGGAGATACAGACAAACTAAAGGGGTGGAACATAGTAGGGATGGAAGTGTCTGGGAGGTGCCACAAAATTTGATAGATGTAATATTGTAATCCTGTAGTTCACAGGAAGTCAGACACACAGATGAGACTGACTTCTAGTTTACAAAAGACAGCAAGCTCTGGACTCGTGATCAGACTGGGTAGTACATGACACTGCTGGCTATAATAAAGGAGTTCAAAATGTATGAATGAAACTGGGATGAAGCAAATTATATGACTGGAATGTTGCTGGGGAATTAACATGTGTCCCAAAAAATGGCTGGAGTGCTCATTTAAATGATTGGTGATAAGCCATATTGCACGTGGTGCATGCATTAGGTTGTAGCATAAGCCTATTTTGAAAAAATGTGAAACAAAGAAAATATCAACATAAAAAAAATCAAATATAAAAACTTGATTTAACAATAGTTTTCTGATTACAGAATCTCTTAAAATAATATTTACACTTGCCAGGAGTCTGGGCAAGCTTAGTACGTAGAAGTAGTGCTTGCCAAGCAAGGTAGGAAAATGAAACAAAAATCTTGTTATTATGGGGTGTGAGAATGCTTTTCCCATATTTCTTATGTCTGGGGGATCGACTTTTCCATGATTTATCTTTAGTGTTTTTTATTACTGAATATTGCATTTCACAGTATGCTTAAAAAGAGAATGTAGAAAGATCATTCTTAAGCCTCATTCACACGTCAGTGTTTTGGTCAGTGATTTCCATCAGTGATTGTGAGCCAAAACCAGGATTGGAGCCTCCACAGACATAAGGTATAAGGGAAAGATCTGTTCCTGTTCTGTGTTCAGAGCCGCACCTGGTTTTGGCTAAAAATCACTGAAGGAACTCACTGACCAAAACACTGATGTGTGAATGAGGCATTAAAGGCAGTCTGTCAACTTGTTTTAGCATATTAAACCAAGCAGAGTGGCAGGTAGGGCTTACACAGACATAAGGTATAAAACTAAAAATTGTCCCACTTAAGATATTAAAATAGAGGACAATCCCACTATCCAAACCTAGCCTGGAAATACCAACTCAGTCTCTATCACATATGTAATATTGATAATAATTGTGGAATTAAGGGTACTACCAAAGTCATGGTGCAGCAGGGCAAGAGTGGCAACAACCTAGTTAACCACCTTTGGAAATGCAGAATAGCTATTGCCTCTATTGAATCTCTAGATCACCATTAGTGATAAGCAAAGTGAGCTTTGTTTGCTACATCCGAAGTTGCTTAGTTCAAAACTTCAGATCAATACTGTATGGCGATCCGTCTCCGTACAGTATTAAAATGTATGTGTTCCAATGAGCTGAAGTTAGTTATTCACAAAGTCGCCTTTGACTTTGTTGAATAACTTTGGTAGTTGATTTTTAAAGTGGAAAACCACTTTAAAACTTGAAACCGAACTTGGCTTTGGTTCTGACTGGTAGCTCGGAACTGAAGCCGAGTTCAGTGCCCATACATTTTAATACTATACGGAGATGGATCTCCATACAGCTCGCTTCGCTCAACACTAATTACCATGCCTAAAAACAGCACACTCGCCCTTAAAAAGGCGATCCCACTATCTGGAACCAAACCCTAAAGGACCCTATACTATCGCTAGCAGGTTTAATACTAGTATGTGCTGATAAGGATAAGGGCAGTCAGTCATGAAAACTTAGATCAGTCTAACGTATCCCAGGACCAACCAGTACTAATTTGAAAATAGTTGTATGTCACCACGTGCTTCGTGGTAGGGAATTGATTTAAGCTGAAATCATACTCACCTTCTCCATTTGCTCGCAATGGGCTGTCCCCAGCCATCTTGCTTGAAGATCCCATGCGGCGTGATGATGTCATCTCAGGCCGCGCGAGATTTCGCACCAAATCTTCAAGCAAGATAGTGGCTCGCCTGTCGCAAGCAAATTGATCAGGTAAGTATGATTTACCGGTATTTTTAAAAAAAATGACAACGTGTTATGTACATCAGATGCCACGATCATATATAAACGTAGCAGGGATACAATGAAGAGGGGATGGGGGGGGCAGCGCAATCATCGCTCACTGTCATTGTACCCACTACTTACAAATTAATATGTCATGAAGCTAATTTCTTTGTAAAATTCGGCAAAGCAGCCAAATTGAATTTTCCAATACTTTGCTCTTCTCTAGTGCCAATCCACAAAAAGCAGTCACTGCTAAGCAAAATTCCAATATATATATATAAAAAAATCACAGAAACGTCGCAATCACAATTAGATATTACCACCACAACTCATGGATGTATGCTTTGCTCCTAAAGTCAAAATAAGCTGATAACTCAAGTTGTGCTGAAGCACATATGACAGACCACATTCCTGTGGTCAGGTGACTAGTAGTGATGAGCGGGAGGTGCCATATTCGATTTCGCGATATTTCGCGAATATTCGATTGAATATTCGTCATATATTCGTCGAAATCGAATATTCGTCATGATTTTATATATTGCGAATTTTACGCGAATATATATTCGCGTCGCGAATGAAACTTAGATCTGAGTTCCTAATGGTTAACTTGTATTACTAGAATTGACAAAGATAACGAATATCACACGAATATAGCACTATATTCTCAATCTTAGTTATATTCTAGCAATACAACCATTAGGAACTTAGCTCTAAGATCAATTCGCAATGCGAGTATATGTTCGCCTCGCGAATGAAACTTAGAGCTGACCGAGTTCCTAATGGTTGTATTGCTGGAATATAACGAAGATTGAGAATATAGTGCTATATTCGTGAATTCGAGATATTCTCAACCTTCGTTCTATTCTAGTAATACATACAACCATTAGGAACCCAGCTCTAAGTTTCATTCGCAATGCGATTAATATAACCTGTATTAATCGCATTGCGATTACAACTTAGATCTGAGTTCCTAATGGTTGTATTGCTAGAATATAACGAAGATTGAGAATATAGCGCTATATTCGTGATTCGAGATATTCTCAATCTTCGTTCTATTCTAGCAATACATCCATTAGGAACTCAGCTCTAAGATCAATTCGCAATGCGAGTATATGTTCGCCTCGCGAATGAAACTTAGAGCTGACCGAGTTCCTAATGGTTGTATTGCTGGAATATAACGAAGATTGAGAATATAGTGCTATATTCGTGAATTCGAGATATTCTCAACCTTCGTTCTATTCTAGCAATACATACAACCATTAGGAACCCAGCTCTAAGTTTCATTCGCAATGCGATTAATATAACCTGTATTAATCGCATTGCGATTACAACTTAGATCTGAGTTCCTAATGGTTGTATTGCTAGAATATAACGAAGATTGAGAATATAGCGCTATATTCGTGAATTCGAGATATTCTCAATCTTCGTTCTATTCCAGCAATACAACCATTAGGAACTCAGCTCTAAGTTTTATTCGCGAGGCGAACATATACTCGCATTGCGAATTGATCTTAGAGCTAAGTTCCTAATGGATGTATTGCTAGAATAGAACGAAGATTGAGAATATCTCGAATTCACGAATATAGCACTATATTCTCAATCTTCGTTATATTCTAGCAATACCACTATTAGGAACTCAGCTAGCTCTAAGTTTCATTCGCGAGGCGAACATATACTCGCTAGCGAATTGATCTTAGAGCTAAGTTCCTAATGGTTGTATTGCTAGAATAGAATGAATATTGCAATGCGAATAATTCAGGTTATATTAATCGCATTGCGATTACAACTTAGTCAAATTTGTGAGATCGTGATTCTCACATCCGACAGTACGTTTTAGCATGGAGGCGTTCCCATGCACATGGGAAGTCAGCAGAAGCGGCAACGGGCAATGACTGAAGTGGGCAGGGAGCCAGGAATCCTCCGGACAGGTAAGAACAGCTTTTGGGAAGTGGGAGCTGGGAAGACAACCAGAGAGCAACAAGAATTAACAACTAAAAAAAAAAAACGAATATTCGAAATTGCGAATATATAGCGATATATTCGCAATATTCGCGAATTGTCGAAGTTGCGATATTCGCGATAAAAATTCGAAATTCGAATATTCGCGCTCAACACTAGTGACTAGTGGCACCAGGAAATATAGCATCCCTCACATGGTGGACATAGTGACAATGGAAACATAACCAGAGCTTTCGAAATCTGTGGTTTCATTTAATAGAAAAATGTGTTTTTAAATGTGCAAATGAGATGTTAGGAGCACCAAGGACAGGTCCTTTCCTATGGTGGCTCTAAAGTTCCATCACTCTTCTCAGTAAGCCCTTCCTTTCACTTGTTGATTGACAGGGCCAGACGCCTGTCTTGTCTGGCCCCAATCTAGAGCTGTCGTGAACCAGAATTTTGGTGCATGCGCAGTATAGTTATTTTCTTCTGTACAGGAACAAGATGCTATACTGAGCATGTGCCCAAATTCTTGTGCAGGGGCGAGATTATGACGAGATCATATGAGAGCAACATATAAACACCTGGTCTGTCAATCAACATGGGAAAGGAGGGTTTTACTAGGAAGAAGGAGGGAATTTTGGTGCACTAAGCGGTGAGGATCTGCCTTGGGTTCTGTGAGTATCTCTTCTGAATAGTTTTAAAACAATTTTTTTCTGCTAAATGCAGGCATGAATTTCAAAAGCAAATATAATGTTTTGCAGTAATTACCTCTACAAACCCTTTGCCACATGCCACTATGCTTAGTGTAATATGCTAAAACAAGCAAACAGATTGCTTTTAATATATCAAAAAGCAGTTAAATAGTTTCTATTTCTCCAAACTTTACAGCACTGTTACTAGGACCATGGTAATACTATAAAAATACATGAGAACTTATGTACATATTTCTATGTTGGGGAATACTTATTATAATTTATATACATTTTATGAAGGATCAAAACAGCAAAGTTGCTAATGGTTGGCTATAAGTTTCCCTGTCCATGGTACTGACAAAGTTTACAGGGCTTGTAAGGAAAACCACTTCCTTTATAAAATACCTAAAAAATGAACCAACTATCAACTACATTATATATATATTTATATAGTGTTCGTCTTCCAGCAGCAATATTATAAACTAAGTAATATATTATACCTATAGCTGAGCACAGAGTAGTGCTTTCATGTGTTGAATTTTAGGATCTGGAAAACCTACCCAAGCATTTTTTGGACTTGTCCCTCTCCAAAGACGTGCTTTCTGGACAAACTTCTCAGGGCAGAAAGGTGTACCATTTATTTGTGGCCTCATAATAAATCAATGCACTCTAGGCTAAGTGGCCAGTATTTATTTGCCTTTAGTGTTGCTTTATTCAAGGCATCAATCAAAGATGTTGTAATACCAGCATTGGTCTCAGGATTCTTTTAGACTTTACCTCATCGGTTGATGTTAGTGATCTTTTGTCTACTGATGTAATTCAAGGACATTAAAACATAAAATGAGGAAGACTTTTTAAGCACATTCTCTAAGGGGCTCATTACAATACATGCTTGCATTGTGGACGATAATCAATGATCCTCCATATATACATAAAGGAAGTTCATTAAAAGATGTGCTTCATGGCAAAATAGCTTTTGAGATTGTAGAACCTTAAGTTATTTAATTCTAAAAGAAAAATGGTCATGAACATATGGATTTTCAGTATACACTGCTTTTGAGGTTCTCTTCAGTTATCTGTGCTGACTAAAATGTAGATATCATGGGTGAAAAAAGGATATGATTTTTAAACATGGGTTTACAAAGAGTGGAACTAGTCACTTAAGTCTGGGTATTATTTATTGATCATTAAAGGGATTGGGCATTTTCTGTTTACTGTTGACCAAGAGGTTGGTAAGATAACTATATGGCACTAAACGTCCCTTTACACTGGCCAAGAATCCGACAGATAATTGCTAATAAGCATTCATAGGAGCACTTGCTAGTGATTATATAGTGGTGTCAAGGTGCCACCAATTACCCGATGAACAAGCGAAATGATCATTTGTGCAGACACAAAAATCGTAGGTTTTCTGGCAGTAGATTTCCCTTTGTAAACAGCATCTGATCTCGGCATACAAAAAGTCTGTATTGAGATGAGCAATAGCACCTCCAGTGGTCTCCTCCGCTGATGAGCAACCAATTATGATTTCTTCCCCACAATCACCTTCTGTATTGACCCATATAAAAGGACCTTTAATACTAGTCTTTGTTGATGTTCTGTGCTGTTTGCTATATTGCATAACCCATTTTCCCTTATTAGGCAACTCTTCTGTGCTGTCTGCATAGAGGTCCTGTCCATAAGATGGCCGCAGATAAAGGGTCACGTGACCAGGCACAACACCCAGCCTCTTCTATTCAAACACACTGCACTTCACTACACGAAGTATGGGCGACAGGGGCAGTGTATTTGAATGGAGGAGCCTGTGTGATGTGTCTGGAGTTAGTGCTTTCCTGGTCACATGACCCTTAATCAGCTGAGAATTTATGGACAGGACCTATATGTTGATGAAGGCATATAGCAGAAACGCGTCCTGGTTGTTAGGACACATGATTGGAACAAAGTACATACATTCATGAAGACACAGCTGCTGGGATTTTTTCATACGACATAGGTGGATTTCGCTCCTTCCCTTGGAGGTGTGCACAGACGTGTGAATGTCGGCGGGCTTCATTATTTGTTTAGGTCCTACATGTGGACAGCACAAAAGAACTGTCAAACAAGGGGACATACCTTATGAAATATATTAAATAGAGCAGAATATCACCAAAGGCTAAATTATTAAGTGCTTTATAGTCATACACATTAATCACTAGTAAACAGAAATTAGCCATGCCCTTTAAGAATTTGTATACCTTTCAAATCTAAAATGGCTGCACCTTCAAAGGGTTAAAGGGGATATTCTGGGATTTTTAGATTGATCTTCCATCCTCAGAATACACCATCTTTATCAGATTTGCATGGGTCTGACGACCTACAACCCTGCTGAGCAGTTGTTTTGCTGTACCCCATGCACCTCTATGGAAGCAGTGAGGCAGTTACCAACTAATCACAAATAGTGCGGGTTGCAGATCGCCATCTATCTGATTGATGGTCTATGCTGAGGACAGACCATTAATACAAAAATCTTGAAAAACTATTTTAAGTTATAGTGCACTGATATTGTGGAGGAGAGGCATTCCCCCTGAGGTACATGGCATTGTTACATTGGCTAGAATATGAAAATATGAAAAGAGATAACACTTGGCATCTGCGCATTTTGCATTCTTTTACTAACTTTGGTATGTAAATATCTAGGTATATCAGCCATCTTGTATTGGAGTCTGTACTAACAGCAGAAAAGCATATATGACGTAACAAGGAGGCGTATTCTCTTCGGGAGGATGAAATCTTTGTGCTCTGGAGAAGATAAGGTGTTGTCTGAGAGCTGGAGTATATGGGAGCTTTCTAAGCTGATCCAAAGAATGATGTCCATATCTCTATCAATATCATTACCTTATGTTTAGTAGTATCAAAACAATATATTAAAGCTTCCAGGAGAATTCTATACCAATAGCTAGGCAGCCCTTATCCGGAAAATATTCTAGTATCAACCTGTATGTAGCAAATATGTTAAATCAATGCTATTTTCATTGTTCTGTTGGTCATATAGTACATAGGAAAATGTTAGATCATTAAGCAATTACCTCAGGGGTTATAACTAGTGTTGAGCAAATCGAAGTATCTGAAGTGGACATTGATTCAAATTTCAGGGAAAATAACAAATTTCTCAAAAATTCGATTTGGCGGCCACGCCGAATTTTCCAAAAAGATTCAATTTGATCCGAATTTGTTTGTGGCAAATAGCGTTAAAAACTGCTGTTTCCTGGCTACAGAGAGCCTGTATAGTGTTGTAGAACTCTGTGCCTTGCAGTAACACGCATAGGAGTCTGCTGTGGTAGTGAAACAATACTGTGAGTCAGTATGACATTCACATGACAAGCATCGCTCTTAGAATCACTGCACACTTCACTTATTTGGGCAGTTGCAGGGCGAAAACTGACCAAATAACTCAAGTGTGAACTCAACCTTACAGGTCGATGTTAGTACCAGGTATAAAGAACTGTGCAGAGGCTCAAGATCCTACAGTAGCCTGAAAGAGTGCCCTCCTTTTACGCTGTCGTCAGCTGATTCCACATACATGTCTACAGAATGTCAGCAGTAAGTTTGTGTTGACGTCACTGATTATTTTGCCCTTCCTCTGATCCGTCATATAACCCCCCAAAAAACGGATCCTGTCTGTTGAGCATCCGCCTTCACTCAGTCAGCATTTGGTCAGCAATCCATCAGTATTGCTAAAGCAAAAAAAACTAAATCAATGGATCAAAAACAGGTGACACGTGAATGGAATATTTGCATGTCTTCTGTGCTTTGTACCCACTCCTGTTTTTGGCTACCAAATCATAAGCCAATTCTGATGGTACCATACAGGCCTTACAGCTGCTACACAGATAGGATACGTTGTGTGTCACATGTTTCCTTCCTTCTGACAGATCAGAAGAAGGGTCAAAGAAATGATTATGTCAACCAGGCCAAAAAGGCCGAGTCATGGAGTGGGCAGGGTGGGAGAACAGCTTGAGAAGTCCACAGAGTAGCCCAATAACATAGTGTTGAGGTAACAGCAGCAAGAGGAGACCACACAGTGGCCAAGTGACATAGTATTAAGGTGGCAGCAGAAGCAGCAAGAGGAGGCCATAGAGTTTAAATACCAGCGCCGTAGTATTACGGCGGGTGTAGGAGCTGCACCCGACCGATCAGCTTCAGGGGTCCGGCAGTCACTCACAGCCGGACACCAGCTCTATGAGCCAGCATCGGTAAAAACACTGATACCAGCGCATTAACCCTAGCTGTGACGTGGTCAGTGCTGACCACGGCACATGCAATGTGTGAAGAGTAAGGGAGCACCCATCGGGTCCCCGCACTGCTGTGACGGGGACCCAATGGCACAGAAGGCAGCCTGATGCCTTCCATAGGCATCATAGCTGCCTTCCGTGTGAGCCTGTTAAATCCAGCCCCCTGGATCTCACAGGCAGGAAGCTGTAAGTGTATTACAGTGTGTAATACACTTACAGCCAATGCATTGCAATACAGAAGTATTGTAATGCTTTGTGAAGGGGATCAGACCCCCAAAAGTCCCAGAGTGGGAACAAAAAAAGAGTGAAAAAAAAAGTAAAAAAAATTGTTTTACAAAAAAATTACAAATTTCAAGTAAAAAAAAAAAGTATATTTTTTCCCAAAATAAAGTAAAAAAAAAATTTGTAAAAAGTAGGGAAAAAATAATAGTAGACATATTAGTTATTGCTGCGTCCGTACTGACCGGCTCTATAAAAATATCACATATCAGATGAATGCCGTAAAAAAATAAAAAATAAAAACAGTGCCAAAAAAGCCATTTTCGGGACACCTTGCCTCACAAAAAGTGCAATATCAAGCGAGCAAAAAAAAAACCTTATGTACCCTCAAATGGTACTAATCAAACCGTTATCTCATCCCGCAAAAGGAGAGCCCCTACCTATGACAATTGCCCAAAAAATAAAAAACAGGCTCTCAGAAAATGGCAACACAAAAACAAGATTTTGTTCTGTTGAAAAAGGCTTTCACTGTATAAAACGTTAAAAAAAATAAAAAATAGACACATTGTGTTGTGTGTCACCTTGCCTCATAAAAAGTGTAATACCAAGTGTTTAAAAAGTCTACAGCAGTACAGCAGAAGATCTACAGCCACGAGATCTTCTGCTGTACCCCCATTTATTTCAAATATTGGATTTTTCATATGCGCCATTCTGCAATTTTTGCATGTTTTATACGGATAGAATCCCTTCCTGGATGCCATTCCTTTGTTCCTATCATTTTTATGTATTTTTACAGAGGGTGCTATTAAATTCCCCAGGTTTTGTGCCTTCCTGAATGTGAAGGTGGGATTTACAGGAATTTTGTCTCCAATTAGTTTGTCCTATTTTAATATATCCCAGTGATTTCTCACTATTTTCTTAAGGGTCCCCATCCCTTCACTATATTGTGTTATTATGGGAATTTTTAATTTACCTGCCTCATCCTCATCATTCTGTACGTCTATTTTATTTTCCTTTTGTTTATCCAGTAGTAATTCCTTGCGGTCTATTTCTTTTATCTCTCTCCCTAGGGGTGTTAAATCACTCAATTTGTACCCCTTTTCCAGGAATTTTTTATTTAATTCCAATGTCTCCTTTTCAAAGTGTGTTATGTTACTGCAATTTCTCCGAATCCTAATATATTGACTACAGGGTATATTAGTTAGCTATGTAGATAAGTGGCAGCTATCCAGCGGTATATAGCTATTGCTATCAGTAGGCTTATGGAATGTTTTGGTGTGTATTTTCCCTTCTTCAATAAATATGGTTAGATCAAGGAAGTTGATCTCCTTTTGACTCCAATTACAGGTAAAATTTAGATAAAAATCATTTTTATTTAAATTATCTAAAAACTGTTTTAATGTAAATTCCCCACCTTTCCAAATAAAAACAATATCATCTATAAACCTCCGCCAGAGGACCAGAACCGCACCGAGTTCACTCGATGGGAAGACAAACTAATTGGAGAAAAAATTCCTGTAAATCCCACCTTCACATTCAGGAAGGCACAAAACCTGGGGAATTTAATAGCACCCTCTGTAAAAATACAGAAAAATGATCAAATGAACAAAGGAATGGCATCCAGGAAGGGATTCTATCCATGTAAAACATGCAAAAATTGCAGAATGGCGCATATGAAAAATCCAATATTTGAAATAAATGGGGGATCAGAAAAACGTACAATAGAGGATTTTATTACTTGCAACACAAAGGGGGTGATATATTATATTTTGTGCCCATGTAGAAAAATATATGTAGGAAGAACGAAACGCCTGCTAAAAATCCGTATAAACGAACATATAAAAAATATATGTAAAAAATATGAAGGCCACCCTTTATCTAGACATTATGCTGAACATCATGAGGGGAAATTTAAGGACTCCAGTTTTGGAGGGATAGAAGGAGTTAAAAATGATGTGAGGGGTGGAGACTATATAAAACTGATGTCACGTAACGAAAGTAAATGGATCTTTAAATTGGACAGCCTCGCACCGAAAGGGTTAAATCAAGAAATGGAACTCTTTGCTTTTTAGACTGTTTCATGGAGTGGATAAAAAAAGGGTTAATAGCGATCAACACTGGAGAAAGAAGAAAAAAAGCTGAGTGGTGCGATACAAGGGAACTCTTGCAGGGCTAATGGTTGCCATAGGAATGGAATGCTTATAACCTCCACAGGACAGCAGTGTTTGAACATCCCTGACGAAGGAGCCCGAAGGCCCCAGAACGCTTTGGATGAAGTTTGTCCCACGGAGGTACCAGTAGGAACCTTGTGACGTCACACGTTCCCCGTTCTCACAGCGGCTCCTGCGCACGCATGCCTGCCACCGGCCGGGGCGTTGCGCGCAGCATTAGAGCAGAAGATCTACAGCCACGATAAGAAGTTTCCAGCATACACCGGCTGAGAGAAAATATCAAGCACGGTAAACCACTGAAGCTAAGGTAGGGATACACCGTGCATGTTGAACATTAGTAAAACTCATGAAGCATTATAATAGATTTACATGAACCTTCCATGAGCCCGCGCGGGTATAAATTGGTTTATACATTTGACTGTTATTATAAATGCCCAATCAGGGGGCTTTGACTTATACCACAGCAGCGGCACCTTGCCATCATCAAGCAAGGGATTATTTAACAGATAATCACATGGCAGCGCAGGTGTAGTTTGTAATAATAAGATTATTATTTTGATGTTAACCCTTGCTGTGTTGCAAGAAAAAAATTGATTTAGATAAAAAATCTACCAAAAAAGAGAAATTTTAAAATGTCACCTCCATTTTCCTTTAATTCCTGCTAATACAGTTTGTAATATCAGTTTTAAATAATTTGAGGGGTATAGCTTTAAAAATGGGGTCATTTATGGGTGGTTTCCATTACATAAGCCCCTCAAAATCACTTTATAACTGAATTGGTGCTTAAAAAGAAGGCTTAGTAAATTTTGGTGAAAATTTGAAAAATTGCTTCTAAAATTCAAAACCTTCTTATGTCCTAAAAAAATGAAATTAAATATACAAAATTATGCTAACTTAAAGCAGACATATGGGGAATGTTGACTGATAATTTTATGAGGTATTACTATCTGTCTTAAAATTAGCGAAATTCTAATTTAGAAAATTGGGAATTTTTCAACTTTTTTGGTAAATTTGGGATTATTTCATAAATAAAGGTGAAATATATCGACTCAAATTTACCACTATCGTGAAGTACAATGTGTCACGAGAAAACAGAATGGCTTGGATAAGTAAAGGTGTTCCAAAGTTATTATCACATAAAGTGACGCATGTCAGATTTGCAAACATCAGCCTGGGATTTAAGATGAAATATGGCTCGATACTGAAGGGATTAAAGAACTATTCCGGGGAAAAGAATATTGTTTCTAAATATGCAACATCTTCAGTTTGAACCAGAAGTCAGTCTCTCTGTGCATGCCTGTAAAGGGGCTCTGTAGCCCATCTCAGTGTCAGGTACTCTGTAGCTTGCTCTGTGTGAAGTAAAGCAGTTGGTTATTATTTACATTACCTTTTTGCAAGAATCACCCCAAAAGTAGGACCATCACAGGTTGTTCCATGACATATACCCACAGCAATCAGCTGTAAGCTGTGGAGCAATATGGCAGCAAGTGTTCAATCTTGAATTGGCTTCCTATGTAATGTACAAATATGATGGGTCTGCTGCTTTAATGGTGACATAAATAATTAACATGACTGTTGCAACCAATCAATGGCCTCAGCAGTTATGCTTGCATGTATGGCATGTGGTCTCTGAGGCCAGTGACTGGCCTTAGCAGTCACATGAATGATGGTCATGACGTCATCACTGCAGGATCTCCAGAGGGCAGTTTTGGAGTGAAGGTGCTTAAGCGGTAGAGGATTAAATGGTGGAAAAACATGGCAGAAATAAGAAGCTGGTCCTCATGTTTCTGCCCCTGTTTTATTTTTTGCATGCCATTGGTCTGCCCACTACTTTAACTCCATTCAATGGGGTTAATACACATGTAGACACCTGCTATGGTTAAAGGCGGTCTCTACATGGAAAATGCAACGCAAAAGTTCATATCTCTCTTTTTGAGAGCAGACTTCCATTGACTGTAATGGTCGGAGGCAGTTTTAGTTTCTGTGTGGAAATCCACTCACAAAAAACGAGTATGCACTAATGGTTAGTTCTATTTTATACTATTTCTGCTACATGTTATGTTTCTTAAAATTCCAGACAGTCCTTTTAATTGATGATTAGTTGCTATAGGTAAACAATTACGTCTCTACTATGCTATTTTATTCTGATTACTTTACAATTCTCATACAGGCAGAGACAGAAAAGGAAGGTAATCTGATCTGGGCTTTGAAGATTAATCCTGATTAAGGTTATAACAGAATAAGAAGCTGTAACAACATTAAATATTAAGACTTCCTAATTCACTGTTAGACATGGTTATTGGAACAAAACAATGTGACTGGTATAACTAGCAGTGTGGGGATTACATTTCAGCATTTGTACCTTTGTGGTGATTGGCCTTGACAAAACAATGTCTTTAAAACTCACAAAAATAAATTATGAACTTGGAAGGTTCTCTGAAGGCCTCAGAACCTTGGAAGACAGCCAGACTTATCCTTTTGATATTGTAAAAAAAAAAAAAAAGACCGTTGATGAAAATAAGTATAAATTCTACATACCCTAGAAGAGTTAGCATCAGGTCAAAGAGGATACTTATTAATGGCTCTCTAGTGGTCAGCAAGTAGTCTGCAATGTACAAACAGAGGAACCACTACTTTTATATAAGGTCAAATTTTCACTGCAAATATTACATTCTCTTATTGACTTATTAAAGATATTATTTAACATTTAAAGGGATTATCCCATGATTTTTTTTAAAAGTGAAAAGAATACATCATATAGTACATGACAATCTCTTTCTCACAAAGCTAGAACCAGCCCTGTACCTCACATGGGTCCAGAGATCTCCCCATTCATTGCTCTGCTAGATTTATATCATGCTGAAAGCTCAAGGGAGTGTCTTTTCTGTTGCAGCTCAGGGGGCGTGTCTCAGCTCTCCCTATCACAGCTCAGGAGGCAGTTGAAGTATGAAACTGAGCATGTGCGGCCTTCTCAGTAAATAGGACAAATAAATAAGAAAAAAAACAGCAGGTGGCGCTATACAGATACGTTTTATTGAATACCTCAGTGGCTATTCAAAATGTTTCATTACATGTAATTGCAAAAGAAATCCAATCCAGGTGCTGTTTTGAAAACTGAAATCCAATCCAGGTGCTGTTTTGAAAACTGAAATCAAATCCAGGTTTTGTTTTTTCTGGACAACCCCTTTAAATACTTAGGACTTATTCTTAGGCGAGGCATCAGGACTGCACATTTCTGTCCACTGTGTAATCGCCGTGCCTGGTTACTGCAGCACTGCTCCTATTCAAATCAAAACTCCATCCAGTACAAACAATAGATGGAACTGTAATTCCGGTGCCAACTTCTGACACTGGAGCAAATACAGAGATCGTCAGGGATGCAGGGTGTCAGATTCGCACTGATCAGATATTCATGGCCTATCCTGAAGATAAGGACATAAGGATCGGGTATGTTGATGTCATACATACTCGTTCCTTCTTTCCCCTGATATCTGCCATCAAGATAGAGTCAGAACAGCCATCTACACATTAGATGGTCAGCCAGTTCTGCCAAAATTTTCAGCTTTGGCCGACATTTATTTAATGCTTATGGTCTACTTTAGGATATGGCTACATGGTGACACTGGTCACATGACAAATTTAATGTCCAGGATCACAGGGGCATCACATCACAGTGTAGACATGATCCTATAGAAATTAATGGGGTCACCTATGCATGCCCTGGCTGAGACCCCTAAATCACAAAATATCCAGCAGACCAGTGTCATCATGTAGCCGTACCCTTACAATGTAACAGACTGTGCTAAAAGCAAGCCGATCTAATCACCAGGGGCTATAATACTGCCAGGAATGATAAGCTACACAGTACAGTGCACAACTACATATTCAATCCACACAAGAAGAGAATCCACGGCACCGCAATTCACATGTCTTTTTTGCAGAATGGAGGGAAACAGGCAATGACCGTAACAGCCATTTTGCACTGTCCGATGCTAAAATGGCCATTGCCGTACACTGCCTATTTTCCTCCTGCTAATGTATCTGCTTGCAAGAATTGAAGACATGTGAGGTAAAGTGCTGTGGATTCTATTCCGCTGCAGGTTGTGTCATGAATTTTGCTTTCACTGAACACCCTCCGAAGGATTGTTTATGATTTACAGACCCCTGTTGGTGAGTTGGGCTACTATTACTGGACAACCAGGAGTAGTGGCGATCATTCTTCTCTGTTGGAACGCCATATGCTATACTGCTATATAGTATCTACCTTTACAACACATACTGCACTGATACTTTATTTATCTGAGCCAGGATGAGCTACTAATTTGGATAACTGATGAAGGCAGCTCCATTGTATTTTTACTGTACCATGAAGCACCCCAAAGATCTCCTGTACGCAACATATAAACTAATCTACAGCTTCCAGCAGTGAAAGGACTGTGCAACCAGCCTGCATAAAATATGGGGTTATCTTCCAATAAAATGTAGTCAAATATTTTCTTTAAATGGCTTATCCCATGAATAATGTGTGAGATAATGTAGAACCTGCCCTATTCCTCACATGTATCCAAAGCTCCCCACATTCCTGGTTTCAATTGTTATACTAAATTTATATCATGGTGACACTTCAGGGGTGTGTCCTTGCTCATGGGGCATGTCCTGTAGCTGTAACGGCTTCTAACAGAACATATGGTTGTTGGCAGTCAAAAACAGATCTGAGCATGTGCATCCACCTCAACTAGGTGAACAAAAACATAAAGAAAAGAACAAACAGTAGATGGAGCTATATAGATGGATTTTGTTGAGTAACTCAGTGGTTCTAATACATTTCTAATGACAAGTAATTGCAAAAGTATTCAAATTCAGTTGTTTGAAAAATTTGGAATATTTTTCTTGAACTAACCCATTTAATATGCCAAAAACGCTTAATATATTTACATAGTGTGAATGAAATAAAAAAACATACAGTACATTCAACAAGTTGGCTAAACCCTCACACTGATATTGAAATGAGACAGTTCGCCAATATATCAAGAACATACCAGAACATACCAGAGCCTGCGCACCCCGTCAAGGTCTCTCAGTGTGACGCGGGACCTAACGCTAACCTACCTATGCCGTATAGACAATTTATAATAGGTGCATAAAGTCTGACACACAGCCAGCAGCTCCCAGTTGCCTCCAGCGTGAAATCACACATACAATGGGAGGAGGGAGGAGGCTGTGAGTCCCACCTATAACGGGCTCATGTAGGTTAGCATTAGGTCCCGTGCCACATTGAGAGACCTTGATGGGGTGCGCGGGCTCTGGTATGTTCTTGATATAAGAATATATTGGCGAACTGTCTCATTTTAATATCAGAGTGAGGGTATAGCCATCTATTGTCAATTGCATTTTCCATTCTAGTGCACCATTTTCAGTGATTTTCTGTTTCTATAGCCCCATCCGCACATTTGTCTTACATGTGGTCCATTGCGGACATCCTCCATTGTATGCATTTTTGCTGGGGATCACATATGCAGGATTTACTCTCCCTGTTAGAAATGTGCCACAGCTTTTGGGGTTTTGAGCATCTTTTGCCATTTAGACCAATTTATTCCGTGATTTTTTTAAAATAATGATCTGCCGTAATCAGTTTTCTTTATGAAATGACTCTTCTCCACCTTAATTGCTTGCATTGTCTTTTGTCAGATACATGTGCTCGCTGTGCACCAGAAATGATTCCTTGTTTCTTCATCTTCATGGACTAATTTCTCTATAATGGAACTTTTAAATCCTTCAATGACATAGCATTCTTTAACGTTCCCATAGATAACAGACCTAATGGCAAATATATATATATATATATATATATATATATTGTGCACTGTGTGTGTGAATATATATATATATATATATATATATCATATCATTCTATAGCCTCCCGGTCTGCTAGGTCAGTAGAATAGAGCACAAGTACACTGCATGCAAATAAGACCCATACTCCCCTGCGGCATGCCTATTCCCAGGTTTTAAATGAATTAATTTCTTCATGCTACACCCTGGAGTAAGCATTCGCCTAATGAAAGATGGATTCCATTTCATTAGCATGTGAAAGAGTATAGGATGCACAGAAAAACATTATTCTTTACCCACTTGGTTAGTATCCTAGAACCCAGACTTTTATCTGATGTTCACTATACAAGTTGTCTTTCTTTCCTTCTTTAGGACAGAAACTACCATGCTTTAAAATACCATTTAAGGAGTATTCTGTTTCACGATATTGATGAACTATCCATAGAATAAGTTATTAATATCAGATCAGTGGAGGTCCAACTTGTGGTACCTCATGGGAGAGCTGTGTCTTCTTCATTGTTTACCTGCACGCTCACTACATTGTTTCTCTATGTGTCAATGTCCTGCTGTCTTTTCCCTATGGAAAGGCTTCTGGTTTGGCTTATATTCTGTGTCAAAGGCCTGTTATAGACTCACAGGAAAGCTACCCCTGATAAGTGACATTTGAGCATATAATAATTTTATTCTCTTATAACTCTTATTAGTTATGCTGACTAGTTGATAGGATTTACAGAGGGGCGATCATACATGCTAAACCAGTCTTCAGCCCTTAAATAGCATGTAGAAATTCCATTTATTGCTTTATAATGTAGGGCTTGTGATATTGTAGAGTCCCTTTAAGATGGATGTTCCAAGGTCTGCTTCTTTTCTATATTAATTACACCACAGATCATCCAATTCCCATATGATAACTAGTAAAAAGCTTTAAACATTGGCGGCATGCAGAGGGGGTAAGCAGAATTATTCACAATTAATAATTTAGTCTTCACTGGATTCAACACTGCTGGATACTGCTGTTTACTGCCAACCCCATAGGCTATCATGGGAGCTGGCAGAGATTTGGCGGCCTTTAAGCATGAGTTCCCAGCTTTGGCTGGAAAAAAAACGTTGCATGCATTAAAACCCAGCACTCATGCTGGAAAGTAGATGGATACCTGCCGATTTCCCATTATAGTCTATGAAAGAGGTCCCCACCGGGCTGCAGATCAGTATTGGGCCATGGATCAACTGGTTCTGGTCCGTGGGAAGCTCCAGAGTTGAATGGCAGGGACAGGAACTATTTGCTCCTGTGCCCTGCAATTTAGCCTCATAGGCTTAAGGCCGCTAGTTCGGGGAACTATTGACCCCTGTGCTCTGCCATTTTTTCTAAGGTTCAGGATGGCCGCAATAACATTATCGTGGCCTCCTCCACCAGGCCACAGGCGGTGTGGCAACATCACCACGCCACCAAAAATCTGGTGCAGGAGGTTGCAGTGACATTTGCGATTGCCTTTTCCGCAAAGCAGGCAGCTGGGGCAGCAGGCTGGAGGAGACCTGCAGCGCAAAGAGCCGGGGGTGAGTATTTTTTTTTTTTTTGGTGAACATTACTGGGGACACTACAGGGGAGGTTTTAGTGCATTATTTACTGGGGGGCAATATATGTAAAGAGGCAGTACTGGAGGGGGCGGGGACTACATTACGAGAGAATACAACTGGGGAGTACTATGTTTAAAGAAGCCACTACTGAGGGGTGCTATATTTAAAGAGACCACAACTGGGGGGCATTATATCTACTGGGGCCTTAATGGGAATGACTATGAAATAGGGGCATAAAAGCAGGCATTAATAATAATTAGATTTGTTCAATTATGCAAAAAAAAGTTGTGATCAGGAGACGTAATCAGAGTGATCTGTGCAAGAAAAAAGGAACGAGTAGGACTCCTGTCAGAGGAGACAATACCTGTAAGTAAATGAGTGGCGGCCTAAATGAGATTATTATTGTGTTTGTTATTGGCATGTTTACCCGTCCCTGACAACCCTTCCCCCACCTGGTCCACAGGAAAATTGTCTTGCATAAAGCAGCTACTTCGTACAAATAAGGTCGGGGACCACTGGTTTATGGGGTCTGGCGATGAACGGCGGTATCTGGCAATTCTACATCTGGTGATCTGTGGCAGGCTGATTCATATAAGTGAACATGGCCTAAGATAGTAACTACTCCAAAGCATCGGCACATTCTGTGAATATCAAAAAGTGTCCTCCTGGTTTCTCTCTTCTTTTGTACTACCTGCAATGGTGATTGCATTTGTTCACAGCTCATCTAGTCTGTCCCTACTTACCTGACCAAAATATTTAACCTCTTACTTTCTACTGGTATCTTTCCTTTTCCATTAAACAGGGTATTATAATAACTTTACTAATGGGTTGCATCAAAAGGGGCATAGATGCCCGTGATGAGAACCTAGCTAGTCAGACCACACATGGAGTACTGTGTACAGTTCTGGGTCTCCTGTAAACAAGGCAGACATAGCAGAGCTGGAGAGGGTTCAGAGGAGGGCAACTAAAGTAATAACTGGAATGGGTGGACTACAGTACCCTGAAAGATTATCAAAATTAGGGTTATTTACTTTAGAAAAAAGACGACTTAGGGGAGCTCTAACAACTATGTATAAATATATCAGGGGTCAGTACAGAGATCTGTCCCATCATCTATTTATCCCCAGGACTGTGACTGTGACGAGGGGACATCCTCTGCGTCTGGAGGAAAGAAGGTTTGTACACAAACATAGAATAGGATTCTTCACGGTAAGAGCAGTGAGACTATGGAACTCTCTGCCTGAGGAGGTGGTGATGGGGAGTACAATAAAGGAATTCAAGAGGGGCCTGGATGTATTTCTGGAGTGTAATAATATTACAGGTTATAGCTACTAGAGAGGGGTCATTGATCCAGGGAGTTATTCTGATTGCCTGATTGGAGTCGGGAAGGAATTTTTTCCCCTTATGTGTGGAAAATTGGCTTCTACCTCACAGTTTTTTTTTTTTGCCTTCCTCTGGATTAACTAGCAGGATGACAGGCCGAACTGGATGGACAAATGTCTTTTTTTCGGCCTTATGTACTATGTTACTATGTTACAAAAAACAAACAAACAAAAAAAAACTTTGTAGTGCTTATTACCAGCCTGTCTCTTTATCTCCCCATTATCTTTAATTGAATTAAATGCTTGGGAACTTAAAACGGTCCTGGAAAAGAACCTAAAAGTGGCTTCATGTTGTAGGCAGGTCTAAATTGACAAAAGGCCGGGCCAATGCAAGTAAGTGGGGTCAATGCAAGTAGGCAGGACAAACAGTATCATGGTGTAGCACAAAATACTTCCTCAGCAGAACCAAATACCATAGTGCAGTGCACAATCTTGCACCAGCAGCACAAAATACCTCCCCAGAAGTTCCACATCTTCTCTATTTGTCCCAGAACGCCAGGACAACTACTGTCAGCCATGTTTCGTCTTTTCACAGTTTGCCACGCAGACATTCTGGATTCCTCACTATACCATCATCTTCACGAGTGCAGTGGGCGTCATTTTCTTTGGGTGCCTGCTGTTTTAAACAGCAGACACCTGGGGCTAATGTATGCAATAGACGATACCATCGATAGCACACAGTTAACCCCTCAGATGCTGTGGTGAAATGTGACTATGGCATCTGGAAGCTCAAAATCCCAAGAACATGAGCTAACTGGTAACTAGTATTTGACTCGGCGATTAGGCTGGGGCTACAAAAACATTTTTTTGTATCACTTTTGGTGATTTTGACTGTTGAGTGGCAACTGTGGGTACAAGTTTGCATACAAGCCAATTTACTGCTGTAGCTAAATGGTTAAAATCTAGTAAAAGTGCTACAAACTGGCTAGGTGTAGTCGCAGCCTTGAAATAACACCAAAGATAGAAGAAGCACTGCATGCACCAGCCCTTCAGACCCTGCATTATCTACAACACACTTTACCAGATGTACTGTGGTTTTCCTTTTATGAATTGTCATTCTTTAATTAGAAGCAGGATTATAGTGGAATTAGAGCACAAGATAATACTTTAATTGCATTAATGCTTCCTTAATTAACACCCAGCTATTTAAAGTGTACCTAAACTTTAATTTCATTTTTCTATAATTCAATAGTTTAAGTGGCAATAGTAAACTCTGTAAATATATTTTATTGAAGGAAAGTGCCCGCTTCTGCATTTATTTCCCTCCCCTCTGCCCCTGCAATGATCACTGTTTGTGAATTGACTGACTGAAGTGGATGTGTCATCAAAAAAAATGACTTTTTGTTTAAATCACGCTTTTCTGATGAGTTTTTTTTTCCCATGTAAAAAAAAGTTGTATATAGTCCTCCAATTTGCATACTGGCCACTAGGCCTAAGACTTCCTGTATTTTGGGAGCATCTAAATGGGCAATAAAAAGCACAAGGAAGACAGCGCTCCTTCATTAACACTGGGTGAATAAATTCCTGAATTTCCATTGGAGTGCTGACTTTCTTGTGCTTTTTATGGACTGGTGAGGATTTGAATTCTCTCTCCCTAAAGGCGTGCACCCGCTTCCCTTTCTTTATGTAAATTTTTACAATTTTTTCTTTGTTTGTGTGCATTTGTGCTGCTTCAGTTGCTGTTTTTTACATTAGCCATAGACACAATGGACAGGAGCTGACCCCATGGACTTATATGAAAGAGTGTTCTAGGCATGCTCTGTGACTTGTGCAGAAGTCAGGAGGAGCTGATAAGCTTTGATATCACGTATTTTGAATAATGGATTCTGTGTTATCTATATAGAAGTGTTACCTGTCATTGTGGATAATGATATTGGCTACTGAATAGCTACTGAAAAGTTACCTGTACAGAATACGAAAACATGACCTATTAGGCTACTTTCACGCTGGCGTTTTTGGATCCGCTTGTGAGATCCGTTTCAGGGCTCTCACAAGCGGTCCAAAACGGATCAGTTTTGCCCCAATACATTCTGAATGGATAAGGGTCCGTTCAGAATGCATCAGTTTGGCTCCGTTCAGTCTCCATTCCGCTCTGGAGGCGGACACCAAAACGCTCCTTGCAGCGTTTTGGTGTCCGTCTGATGGAACTGAGCCAAACGGATCCGTCCTGACATACAATGTAAGTCAATGGGGACGGATCCATTTTCAATTACACAATATGACACAACAGAAAACTGATCCGTCCCCCATTGACTTTCAATGGTGTTCAATACGGATCCGTTTTGCCTATGTTCATGATAATACAAACGGATCCATTCTGAACGGATGCATGCGGATGTATTATCAGTGCGGATCCGTCTGTGCAGATACATGACGGATCCGCACAAGACACCAGTGTGAAAGTAGCCTTAGTAGGCCTAGTGGTTATTGTGGAAAGTGTAGAATTATGTACATTCTAAAAAAATATATATACATGACATGGAGAAATAAAAATAAAAAAACTCACCAACAATTCCTAACAAATATGTTTAACATAAAAAAGTACACAGCCCATTGAGGTCGAAATGGAAAGTGAATGTTATCAGAGATCATAGCTTTGCATGAAATCCGTAGTCTGCCATCGAAGAAGAGAAATCAGCAGGATCCATGGGTTATGCTTTTGTTGTACACACTGATGAGCTTGAAGGAGACTTGGGCCAGATATACTAAATTTTCTTCTTTGAAAAGATGACCCTGGCTTAAAGAGTTCGTAGAATCCATAGACTGAATTTGTGTAAGATGTTTTACAGCACCGTAGGGAGTCTTGAGGCAAGAAGCTGCTTGGATAAGCATTAAATTATATTCCCTTTCACTCTAGCACCATGTACAGTGTAAGGGTTATTAAAGTGTACAGCGCATTCATTTATTTCACTAAGTCTAATCATCCTTAAACATTCTTCTTCCACCTGTGAAAAATGACTGCTGTTTTATTCCAACACAGCAAAGCCAGCATCGCTCTTATTAGCTACATACTGTTCTCTGATAATAATATTACATTACTAGAAACAGTCAGATGTGTCGCTTGTGCACTTACAATATGAGATTTATAGCACTTTACATATAAAAATGACTAACTGTAGATTGCAGCAGCACAAGACCTAGGAAAGCCTTGAACAAATGAAATCAACCAGGACTATGCTTATCTTAGTACTGATAGTTTTTATTTTCACAGTACATATATCTACAAATAATCACTAGGTGTGTCCATGCTTAGAGGAAGGGTTTAGGAGTGCTCTGAGAAGCCATCTATCAAATACAAAATTTTTCACAAATAGGACCCCGTATAGGATGTGATGGCAAGAATAGTATGTGGCAATATTCTTGCCATCAACCATGCAAGAATTCCAACTTAGGGTAGGTTCGCACTAGCGTTATGCCATTCCATTATAGTTTCCGTTTATAGCAGAATATAATGGAATGCCCAGACGGAATGCAAAATGGAAGCCTTTAAGGGGCTTTCCGTTCTGCTCTGTCCTAATAGAAGTCTATGGGCAAGCATAATGGTTCCTTTTATAAACAGAACCTATAACGAAATTCCATGACACTGGTGTGAACCCACCCTTAAAGGGAATCTGTCACCAGTGATCACACTATCTAACTGTCTACATAGACATATAGCTGTGGTTCACCTGATTAAAATGCTGTTATTCATTTGTTGATCTGAGGCTCTGTTCCTGAGTTATGAAACTTGTTCTTGATATACAAAGTAGGCCTTTGATGCAATGAGGATGCCACCATTGCTCTTGTTGCATCCAAGCTCCGCACGTTTCTGTGATCAGCCCCTCCCTCACTGCTGTACCACTGTCTGGCCCTGTTAATCAAAGTGAGGCAGTGAGGAAGGGGCTGGGTTGAGCCCATTGACTATAATTGGTTCTGATATATATTAGAAAACCCTGCATTTTACCAGACAAAAAAGCACAGTATGTTGTACTATTTTGTCCCACATTTTTGAGGGAATCAGCAACAGACGATCCTGATGGGGGCTAAATTCACGTTCATGCTAATGGTTGCTCTGTTGTTCTGTTCCAAAGAAAAACAAAAAAAGCTATGTAAAAAAAAAAAAAAAAATCCACTATTATTACCATTCATTTCAATGTGGTAATATTAGTATCAGTTTTGCTTAATTTGACTTTGTTTTTTCCGTCATGTTTCCATTATTTTTAATATATATGAGCTGCAGTGGCGTACATAGAGAAGTAAGGGCCCCATAGCAAGGATCAGACCAGGCCTCTGCCTAAACCCTTTTCAATAACCCTTGGGCCATTTTTTCCACTGCCTCATTTGCTAAAAGTTGTTGGTTAGAGTCCTGACCAAGTTTTTACCTCCAGTAGAAGAGGAGATAATCCCAACTGGGCTCCCTTTTGCCCTGGGCCCCATAGCAGTTGCATGGTTTGCTGCTATGGTAGTTACACCCCTGATGGGCTGCACATAGAAAGAATTTTCAATTAATGGGCCACGTTCATTTCAAATTTGATACAATACAACATTATTGCTAATCAGTTACTGTAAAAATACTACTTTTATTACTACAATAATACAGCTAGGCTTACTGGAAATTTTATGAGTTTACTCAACGTATTTTAACAATCTAGTATAAATGTTGCTACATGTAGTCTGGCTGCACATATAGTTCTACAGTACATGTGCGAGACATGCTGGGATATTTAGTTCTACTGCACATGTGTGGGACATGCTGGGATGTGCAGTTCCTTCTGCCCAGTGTAAAACTTGAGAACTGCTTCTCTATCAATACCAGTTTGTATTATCGTGAGAACTCAACTTAGTTGCATAAAGAATTTACTAAACTATAATTAGAGATGAGTGAAGTTATGAAAAATTTGATTTGGCTGCTTTGCCAAATTTCACAAAGAAATTTGATTAGTGATGGATTACTTCGTCACAAAGCGTATTTGTTTATACACTTATATAGCAGATGCAGTGATGGGGAATGGCGATGACACCGTCCCCCGTCATTGAACTCCTCAGTTGCTGCGTTCATCACTGACTGCGGCATCTGAGGCTACCATTTAGGCCTTTCAGGAGTTAATCAAAAAAATACTCACCTTATCCATTTATTTACGTAGAGGCCGTTGCGGCCATCTTAATTGAAGATATCATGCGAAATCTCTCGTGGTTACGTTCTGACATGATGAAGCCCAGCCAGCACGCCAGTGTGGTGATATCATACGTCACCCCATGCAAGATTTTGCACTGTATCTTTAATCAAGATGGCTGCGATGGCCTCTTCGTGCGCAAATGTATGAGGTGAGTATTAGGGATGAGCGAATCGACTTCGAAACCACTTGGAACCGAACCCAAGTTTTTTACTGGTTTTTTAAAGTATAAATCAATTTCTCATCGGAGCCAATAAATTCTAATACTGTACGGAGTGCTCACTCTGTACAGTATTGAAACACAGTTTTATCCAAAGTCGATTCGCTCATTCCTAGTTAGAATGTCATTTTTTTGTTTTGACCGCCATTTCAGAGAAAATTGATTCGTTACCACGAAGGGCAAGGAAACTTAGGTTTTTGGTAAATCAAATTTTTCCTGAAATTCGGATCTAAGTCAACTCATTTGACTTCAATTCACTCAATACTAACTATCAAATAAAGTAAGTAACAGTCACTCAAAGCCGTTAACAAATGAGCCAGTTCCTATCAACTAGTGCCTGACATGCCCGTATGATACAAAGAGGGGTGATGGTAGCAAGACACATCTTACCCTGATGATGGCTTTAATGGTCCTGAGCTCTTCGAAGTGTTTTCTACTCTCCTGGCCCCTCCTAGCCCCACCTAAAGGTTAGTACACATGTATAGTTACTTCATACTGCAGGAATGCAGCCAGGTATCAGGCATCACTAACCAACTACATTACAAGGGATTAAATGAGAAGGACCACAAAAATACCTTGCTATACACGGTTACACTCTGCAGTAATAAAGATAATGAGGAATATCTAATATATTTTTTACAGATGGAAAAGGTTTCGGTCAGTCAGACATTTTCTCTCATTGATATTCTACAAAACAAAACTGTATCGCAAACCAGGGCAAACTGATATCGTGCTTAGGGTTGCACGGTACAGGGCCATGACTGAAATAAATGTAGAGTAAGTAATTTTCCTGGTTTTGTGGTTATTTGTGTCTCCATAATAGTTCTTTCAATTAAACCTGTTCACACATGAAGCTTCTGCATAATTTTTGGCCTCATTTTATATAAAAAGACAGGAAAAAATGTAGTTTCATTTAAAAAATGAAGCAGAAATACTCTAGATATTATCGAACACCTGGTATCAAATAACACCAGCATCAAAGGGTTTGTTCCAAGTTTTGAGGTTATCTCCTACCAACAGGATAGGGGATAACTATTTTATCGCTGTGCGTCCGACTGCTGGGACCAGCACTAATCCCAAGAATGGAGGTCCCATTCCCCCTATCTGATTGAGGGGGCTGAGCACGTGCCCTACAGCTCCACTTCTGGATATAGCCAAGCACAGTGCTTGCAATTTTCATCATTCCCATAGAGAATGAATAAAGTGGCAAGGTGCATGCACAACCTGCTGCTCCATAAGATAGGGTGAACGGGACTCCTGTTCTGAGCATTCATGCGGGTCCCAGTGATTGGACCAACAGCTTTCTGCTAGTTATCCCCTATAATGTGGACAGGGAGTAACTTTAAAACTTCAAAAGGGACAAAACCCCTTTAAGCCATGTCCTAAGTACACACACTCTTTATACCCAAGTAAACTTGGCCAGTATTTTTTGTTGACAATCGTGCCAACCCTACAAACACCTAATGTAGGTAGATTTCTTTGTATGATACTGAGCTCTTTATATTCTCTGCATAGTCTTAATAGGCATGGACATTTTATTTAATCTGTATACCAGTGAATCATAATACACATTGTATGATATCAACTAATACATATTTATTTAATCTTCTGGGCAATTTTCTAGATTACAGAAGTTATGCTTCCCTCCACTCTGCTTCGTAAGCCTACTGTCCCGTTCAGATGGTGCTTACCGATCATAAGGTGGCTGCACATGAAGGGGGATGTAACAAAACATCATGACTTCTCCTCTACTGATACAAAGTGTGCTCAACTACCGACACCCAGGACTTGCACAAACATTGATCCCTTTAAATTATAGGACTGGTTGTCATGCTGAGCTAAAATATCCTACTATTTTAACAAATTAAGTTTTGAAGTTTAATAAGTATTAATCTGCTCTCATAACATTCGTTCATACAAAACTTTACAAACTTATAAAGTGTTAAGCCAAGGTAGAGTGTAAGTAGAGCTCAATATTATTCAAAGAATAACATCTCAGCAAACACAGATGTTGGTACTTTTGGTGTGTGAGGTCCAGGGGTATAACTAAAGGGGAATTGTAGGACCTATAATGGATGCACAGCTAGTGATACTGAAAATAGCTTTTTAAGATACAACTATAATGATTATAGGTGCCGCGCGATGCTCTCCCTATTGTCCCCCTCCTATGTGAGCTCACTCTATTTGGATGTAATTCTATACAGCTAATTGTGCGTACCTGATCTACGGCGCACGCTGTTCCTGTATGTCCTCTTTCATCCAACTTCAGCGCACATTCCAAGGAGGGAGATTCAAAGGAGGCTTTTCCCTGTTTCTTCTATACTTTAACTACGCTGCCCCGGCCGGTGGCGAGCTGCAGTTACAAGTTGAAAGTTCGTAGTTTGGTTCTCGCTCTCACGGAGCGCTTGTGACGTCACAATCTGAGCTACGGAGTCTGTGGAGGTACACACTTCCTTCCAACGCGTTTCGAATACTTCGGTATTCTTCCTCAGGGATGTTGTCCGGACCTCCTACCTTCCTCCTATATATAGGTTCTTTCTCCCTCCTATCATTAACCCTTATTGTGCTTTATTCAAATGCAAATAGCTCAATTTCAGAGTTCAATCCCCCCGGTATGAGTGTATTCAAGTTAAAGATCCAACGGGATTCTGCCCGAGACATTTTTTTAATAAAGTCTCCCCCCCTAATGTCCCGTTCAATTTTTTCTATTCCTATAAATGAGGTGCCACATATATTCCCCCCATGTTTTTCTGTATAATGTCTTGACAAAGGGTGATTTTCATATTTTCTTCTTATATTATATAGATGTTCCCCTATTCTTTTATTCAACATTCTTTTGTCGTCCACGTACATTTTTACACGGACACATTATTATATATATTACCCCTTCATCTCTGCAGGTGATCTGTTCATTGATATTATACTCATTATTGCCTCCATTTTTATCCATTTTCGTTATTTTCTGTATCCCTATTTTGTTTTTCATAATTTTGAGGGTCTTACATGACATGAGGGTCTTACATGACCCTCAAAATTATGAAAAACAAAATAGGGATACAGAAAATAACGAAAATGGATAAAAATGGAGGCAATAATGAGTATAATATCAATGAACAGATCACCTGCAGAGATGAAGGGTAATATATATAATAATGTGTCCGTAAAAATGTACGTGGGACGTACAAAAGAATGTTGAATAAAAGAATAGGGGAACATCTATATAATATAAGAAGAAAATATGAAAATCACCCTTGTCAAGACATTATACAGAAAACATGGGGGAATATATGTGGCACCTCATTTATAGGAATAGAAAAATTGAACGGGACATTAGGGGGAGACTTTATTAAAAATGTCTCGGGCAGAACTCGTTGATCTTTAACTTGAATACACTCATACCGGGGATTGAACTCTGAAATTGAGCTATTTGCATTTGAATAAAGCACAATAAGGGTTAATGATAGGAGGGAGAAAGAACCTATATATAGGAGGAAGGTAGGAGGTCCGGACAACATCCCTGAGGAAGAATACCAAGTATTCGAACGCGTTGAAGGAAGTGTGTACCTCCACAGACTCCGTGAGCACAGATTGTGACGTCCAAGCGCTCCGTGAGAGCGAGAACCAAACTACGAACTTTCAACTTGTAACTGCAGCTCGCCACCGGCCGAGCAGCGAGTTAAAGTATAGAAGAAACAGGAAAAGCCTCCTTGAATCTCCTCTCCTGGAATGTGCGCTGAAGTTGGATGAAAGAGGACATACAGGAACAGCGTGCGCCGTAGATCAGGTACGCACAATTAGCTGTATAGAATTACATCCAAATAGAGTGAGCTCACATAGGAGGGGGACAATAGGGAGAGCATCGCGCGGCACCTATAATCATTATAGTTGCAACCTAGTAAAATAACAGTGGGAGCGATACCACTGCGGTACCGCAGCGAGAGACATAATCCACATCAGGTGTAGCGCCAGTGTAACAACCTTAGCTTTGTAAGATAGTTTCTATAAAAATTTGCCACAGGAGGCAGTGGAATATTAAGAGTGGAATATTAAGACCAGCTAAAGGACAGAAATCAAATTCTGAAGTACTAGGTGGCAGATAAATTTGTCCATTTACTAGATTGTATGAACTCTGCTTGCCCTGACTTCAGCCTGTCCACTGACTATGTTTTAGCCTGTCCTCGGTGCCACACACTGGTGCCTCTTAACACTCCCAGGGTCAGGTGTTACTGAAATGAGACTACTCCAAGGTAGCGGCATGGTGTATCCCATGCAGTTGAGTCCATATCACTGTACAGAGGTTAATGGATGAAGACAATGGGGGCCACCTGGATAATACCCTTAGAAGTAGCTCCAAGCCAAATCTGGTTAGTGACACAGTGGATCCACACCCAGGGGCATAGCTATAGGGGGTGCAGACGTAGCAGTTGCTACCGGGCCCAGAAGCCTGAGGGGGCCCAAAGACCATATAAGAAGATTCTAGCATTATAGAAAGCGCATGCTGGTCAAGTTACACCTCTGCCAGGAGGGAGATACTCTAAATTGGGGTAAGGTCAAAAATTTGGCATGGGAGGGGGGGCGTTTCAATTTTTGCCTTTTTAAGCAGGAATTCAATGTGCTTCTCTGCCCATGGCCACAAACTACTGAGGGAAGAGGGGCCCAACCTGAACTCTTGCACCAGGGCCCATGAGTCTTTAGCTACGACCCTGTCCACACCCACTTTGTGACAATCAATAATATAACAGAAAGATAAATGAGTGTAAACTATATGGAAAATGCAGTTTAAATAGGTTGTTTCACATGTCTTCATAGTACATTATATGTAGAAGTCAATTAGTAGAGAAAGTGCGGCATAGAAATGACCTTGTAGCCAGAAGTGGTGACTGTGTACCAGCAGCTGATTTCTAATAATCCCTCAATATAATTTCTAATAATGCTTACATGCCAGGACCTAGCACCAATTTAGAGTATCTCTAGGAAACACAGGCTAGCCCAGGAAAATACATAAGCTCCATGCAGATTTTGCCCTGATGTGAAACTGATGCTGCAAGGTCTAACCACTGAGCCAAAGGACCGCCAAATATCACCTTTCTGCTGAGATCCATTCATGGAATATGATTAATAGAATTTAGAGAAGTAAAATATACTAAGGCATTCATTTATCAAAATTGCCTAAAAACTGGCTTTGTATACCCATAGTGATCAGTACAAAAAAGTTTTTCTTTTAGACAACTTTGATAAATCTGCCTTAAATGTATTATGTTGTTGGATTGAGTGCCACTTGGAACCGAACCCGAGTTCGGGAAATGTTTTTTTACAGTATGAATCAATTTCTGAAGTTATAATACGAAGTCTTGCGAAACTTCGTGAAGTAATAACTGTGGCTCATTGGAGCCAACAAATTTGAATACTGTACGAAGCTCGCTCCGTAAGGTATTGAAACAAAGTTTTATGCGAATCATCCCTAAATATAATATTAAAGAGAAAGTAGAGCTCACACGAGCGCTGCCTCCTCTCCAATTGGAAGGGATGCAGGGAGTTGGACCCCCACAATCAGATATTCATGACCTATCTTGAGGATAGATCATCAATATGTACTAGCTGAACAACCGCTCTAAGTTCCTTACTAGAGCTTAGTCTATATTCAGGCAACACTCTTTAATCGTTCCATATTTCACTCCCACTCAGGTGATATAATGGTGACAAAAGCAACCATGGCTGCTCCCCATAATCACTAGAAAGGGTACCCTGTCTTTGTTGCCTATGACAACCAATCACAGCACAGCTTTAATTTTTTAAGAGCACTATATAAAATGAAAGCTATGCTGTGATTGGTTGCTATGAACAACCAAGGCAAATTTCTTTTAAATGCTTTGATAAGACTCCCATATGATCCCTATAGTTGTGTACTACAGTATATTCACTTTGCATATTAATATCCACGAAAAGTGAATATTATTTTAAATCAACACTCTTGTAAGCAGATTAAATTTTAAAGCTTTTTCCCCAATTATAGTGTTTTTTGCCAGCATCCATAATCTTTTTTATTAGCCTGCTCTTATTTTGACAGCCATTATTGTATCTGCCGCACATTTAGATCTTATAAAAACGGTTAATAATGTCTAACCTATCTGTGTAACTAGAACTTCTCAGAAATAGCATGGTTAACATATTTTTAGCTGTAGCTCCCCTATGCTTTCCAGATCTGGATGGATGTAAAATACTGTAGATCATTGCCATACACAACGCCTTGACTAGATAACAATACGAACAACAGTAGAACAATAGCAAAGCTATAAATCCTTTAATATTCAAAAGCTCCCTTTTTGTTTTCCCTTTCCCCCTTGGCATGAATGGGCACATGCTTTAATTACAATAATCTTTTTCGATATACTGGACGTTCCATCATGTTGAAAGGATTTACATGCCTCCCGTATTAAATATTTACATACAAAAGGTTCTGGAAGGTGTGTGGAAATGATAAATTATGTAGAGCGGCATTGGTCTAGGCTACAGCTAAGAGACCCAAATTGTATCATTATAATACATTATTCACATATAATGCATCTATGCTCTGCCATTAATGTTGCCCACATGGAATTTAAGTGAGCAGAGGAAAGGATGCGAGGTATAAACAAACAGGGATGGCGTCTTGCAGCTGGAGAAGTGTCAATTAAATTTCAGCTGCTACCTGGGCTTAACAAGACATGACAAAGTGAGCAAGCTGTAGAACAGGGCAAGCTAAGGACAGGGACAGGCAAGACACTGGAGTGCCTTTGCCCAGGGGGAGATAAAATTGTACGGGCTTCTGGCAATACATACAACAATTTTGTCGTGCCTGAGTACATTTCAACTAATAGCGTCATATAAAACTTTTACAAGGTCTGGCATCATCAAACATTGCGATTAAAAGAAGTATACAGCGAGGACGATCCAAACAATAGCTAGATGTACTGTAGTAGGGGTTCACTTTTTTATTTAGACAATAATGCGTCCTGGAGTGATGAGATAATTACTGGTTCACCAGTGACTGTACTGTGGAGGAGGACATTTCTTATGTTGAATGCATTAAGGTCCTGTGAGATAAAAAGCTTCCAACCTGAAGTTGCTTATCAACCAGGAAAACAACAGGATTGGACAGAAAAAATCCAAACTGTGATTTTTTATTTCCTGATAAAAGACTAAAAGAATAGTAGGCCTCTTAGATATTATAGGGGTTTTACAGGACTAGAATATTGATGTCCTATGCTCAGGATAAGTAATCAATAACTGATCAGTGCAGGGTCGTAGGCTAGTAAATTTGCATTCATCAGTCTCACAGCCTAGGTACAACTCAGTCCCATTCAACTGATTGGGCCTCAGCTTTAATACCAAGCAGAGTGTCAATAATGTATACAATTAATGGCACTGTGCTTGGCATACTGTGAGGAGGTTGGAACACTCACTGGAGCGCTATAGCCTCTACAAATAGCTGATATGTCCTGGGTGTCGGACCCCCACCAAACAGATTTTGAAGACCTATCCTGAGGATAATTCATCAAGATTTTTATCCCAGAAAACTCCTTTAAATTGATTACAAATATGCCAAAACAAATCCAGTGTCAATGGATGTACTGTACTGTAGTTTCATAAGATATTGTAAGTGAAATGCAAGATATTAGGCCATGGGTAGATAATCTCTGAGTGAGTTCAATTCGGTAGATTGTGTGATGTTATATGGGTTCCAGTACATGTTTAGGTTTTGATCATGTTTTGATCATTTTTTTTTTATAGTTTTGAAGCCACAGCTTCTTGCAAATCATAAAATGTTTAATGCATAATGCTTGTGCAGTGGCTGGGTTTCAGGTGGCCACAACGCTATGCTGGGTCCCCTGGACACAGTAGAGGTGTCATCACATGTTGCTACTTTCTGGAAGGTTTGGCAAGACGTGGTGCACCCCAATGGGAAATAAGTCCAGAAAGTCAGGGTCTGCAGTGAAGCAGTCTGCTTCTTTACTGGAGAAACTCAAGTGCAAAACAATATAGGCAAGGCAGTAAGCTAGCTTCCCTAGTCTCCCCTAGGGCATAAGAAGGGTTCTTGCCGAGGAAAGGCCTGGGCTAGCTATCTCTCTTATTAAGGCTGGTACCCTGACTGAAGGCTGGGGGTCTACCCTCTGTGGCTCAGTATACTGGCTGACTCCTTGGTCACAGGGCTGGTGCCCCACAGTCTGTGACTCAGCATCCCCATCTCAGTGTCTTCTTCTGGTCACCATTGCAGTCTTGGATGAGTCTTGTCTTCTAAGCACTGATCCCTAACTACAGAACACTAGAGGCTCTGACTACTTTCCTTATATACAGTTTCCAGCTGAAACTCAGCACAAACAAATACAATGTTACACTTTTGTCTCTCATAGATAGTGTTGAGCGAACAGTTCGAGCATAGTTCGGGTCCGTACCGAATTTTGGGGTGTTCGTGACACGGACCCGAACCCGAACTTTTTCGTAAAAGTTCGGGTTCGGGTTCATCGTTCGGCATGTATTTTGGCGCATTTTGAAAGGCTGCAAAGCAGCCAATCAACATGCATCATACTACTTGCCCTAAGATGCCATCGCAGCCATGCCTACTATTGGCAAGGCTGTGATTGGCCAAGTGCAGCATGTGACTCAGCCTCTTTATAAGCTTGTGCGCACGTCGGGACGTGCTCACTCCCGATGTGAATAGAACAGGGATAGACGCAGCTGATGCTAGGGCGAGAATAGGCAGGGATAATTGAATAACTGGAAGCAAATTTCTCTCCTCCACCTGTGATTCATCTGAACAACTGCAGCTGAGCTGCTTTTTTGATAGGGATTGGCTATTTTTAGAGTGGCCAGAGTGATTTTTCCATCCACATGTACCTAGGCTGACCGCCGCCGCCATTTTGCGACTTGTAGTGCTGCAGCAGAAGCTGCCACAGTGTGCATTCCAAAGCTCCAAACAAGTCAGACATCTACACCTGGGATTCAGACCAATAGCGATTTAGCAGCACAGTCCAAGGCTATTTTTTTTAAAGGTTGTGCAGACCATTTTGTGGCACATGTTACTGGGCTGATAGGCGGCGGCCATCTTGGGACTAGTGCTGCAGCACAATCTCTCCCAACGTCCATTAATCACTTGTAATAGTGGTCTGTGCCATAGAAATCCTACATCAGGGACTTGGGTGTGCTTGTGTCACCCCTACTAATACCAGTCCACCTGTAATCCATACAGTGAAAAGCCATAAAGTATTCCAGTGAGGGAATTTTTTTTTATTTAAAAAGGCCAAGTTAGTTTATCTGGCGCTCAATATACTAGATACAGTTAGGCTCATGCTTTCATACATCTGGAATTAGCAAACTAATGTGCTGGGGTTGGGAAAACATATATGTACCCATACTAGAATCTGTCAAAGAAAGCGGTACTCACATATAACAGTCATTCCATCTGTAATCCATACAGTCAAAAGACTGAAAGTATTCCAGTGAGGGAATTTTTTTATTTAAAAAGGCCAAGTTAGTTTATCTGGCGTTCAATATACTAGATACAGTTAGGCCTATGCTTTCATACATCTGGAATTAGCAAACTAATGTGCTGGGGTTGGGAAAACATATATGTACCCATACTAGAATCTGTCAAAGAAAGCGGTACTCACATATAACAGTCATTCCATCTGTAATCCATACAGTCAAAAGACTGAAAGTATTCCAGTGAGGGAATTTTTTTATTTAAAAAGGCCAAGTTAGTTTATCTGGCGTTCAATATACTAGATACAGTTAGGCCATGCGTTTCATACATCTGGAATTAGCAAACTAATGTGCTGGGGTTGGGAAAACATATATGTACCCATACTAGAATCTGTCAAAGAAAGCGGTACTCACATATAACAGTCATTCCATCTGTAATCCATACAGTCAAAAGACTGAAAGTATTCCAGTGAGGGAATTTTTTTATTTAAAAAGGCCAAGTTAGTTTATCTGGCGCTCAATATACTAGATACAGTTAGGCCTATGCTTTCATACATCTGGAATTAGCAAACTAATGTGCTGGGGTTGGGAAAACATATATGTACCCATACTAGAATCTGTCAAAGAAAGCGGTACTCACATATAACAGTCATTCCATCTGTAATCCATACAGTCAAAAGACTGAAAGTATTCCAGTGAGGGAATTTTTTTATTTAAAAAGGCCAAGTTAGTTTATCTGGCGTTCAATATACTAGATACAGTTAGGCCTGCGTTTCATACATCTGGAATTAGCAAACTAATGTGCTGGGGTTGGGAAAACATATATGTACCCATACTAGAATCTGTCAAAGAAAGCGGTACTCACATATAACAGTCATTCCATCTGTAATCCATACAGTCAAAAGACTGAAAGTATTCCAGTGAGGGAATTTTTTTTTATTTAAAAAGGCCAAGTTAGTTTATCTGGCGCTCAATATACTAGATACAGTTAGGCTCATGCTTTCATACATCTGGAATTAGCAAACTAATGTGCTGGGGTTGGGAAAACATATATGTACCCATACTAGAATCTGTCAAAGAAAGCGGTACTCACATATAACAGTCATTCCATCTGTAATCCATACAGTGAAAAGCCATGAAAGTATTCCAGTGAGGGAATTTTTTTATTTAAAAAGGCCAAGTTAGTTTATCTGGCGTTCAATATACTAGATACAGTTAGGCCTGCGTTTCATACATCTGGAATTAGCAAACTAATGTGCTGGGGTTGGGAAAACATATATGTACCCATACTAGAATCTGTCAAAGAAAGCGGTACTCACATATAACAGTCATTCCATCTGTAATCCATACAGTCAAAAGACTGAAAGTATTCCAGTGAGGGAATTTTTTTATTTAAAAAGGCCAAGTTAGTTTATCTGGCGTTCAATATACTAGATACAGTTAGGCCTGCGTTTCATACATCTGGAATTAGCAAACTAATGTGCTGGGGTTGGGAAAATATATATGTACCCATACTAGAATCTGTCAAAGAAAGCGGTACTCACATATAACAGTCATTCCATCTGTAATCCATACAGTCAAAAGACTGAAAGTATTCCAGTGAGGGAATTTTTTTATTTAAAAAGGCCAAGTTAGTTTATCTGGCGTTCAATATACTAGATACAGTTAGGCCTGCGTTTCATACATCTGGAATTAGCAAACTAATGTGCTGGGGTTGGGAAAACATATATGTACCCATACTAGAATCTGTCAAAGAAAGCGGTACTCACATATAACAGTCATTCCATCTGTAATCCATACAGTCAAAAGACTGAAAGTATTCCAGTGAGGGAATTTTTTTATTTAAAAAGGCCAAGTTAGTTTATCTGGCGCTCAATATACTAGATACAGTTAGGCCTGCGTTTCATACATCTGGAATTAGCAAACTAATGTGCTGGGGTTGGGAAAACATATATGTACCCATACTAGAATCTGTCAAAGAAAGCGGTACTCACATATAACAGTCATTCCATCTGTAATCCATACAGTCAAAAGACTGAAAGTATTCCAGTGAGGGAATTTTTTTATTTAAAAAGGCCAAGTTAGTTTATCTGGCGTTCAATATACTAGATACAGTTAGGCCTGCGTTTCATACATCTGGAATTAGCAAACTAATGTGCTGGGGTTGGGAAAACATATATGTACCCATACTAGAATCTGTCAAAGAAAGCGGTACTCACATATAACAGTCATTCCATCTGTAATCCATACAGTCAAAAGACTGAAAGTATTCCAGTGAGGGAATTTTTTTATTTAAAAAGGCCAAGTTAGTTTATCTGGCGTTCAATATACTAGATACAGTTAGGCCATGCGTTTCATACATCTGGAATTAGCAAACTAATGTGCTGGGGTTGGGAAAACATATATGTACCCATACTAGAATCTGTCAAAGAAAGCGGTACTCACATATAACAGTCATTCCATCTGTAATCCATACAGTCAAAAGACTGAAAGTATTCCAGTGAGGGAATTTTTTTATTTAAAAAGGCCAAGTTAGTTTATCTGGCGCTCAATATACTAGATACAGTTAGGCCTGCGTTTCATACATCTGGAATTAGCAAACTAATGTGCTGGGGTTGGGAAAACATATATGTACCCATACTAGAATCTGTCAAAGAAAGCGGTACTCACATATAACAGTCATTCCATCTGTAATCCATACAGTCAAAAGACTGAAAGTATTCCAGTGAGGGAATTTTTTTATTTAAAAAGGCCAAGTTAGTTTATCTGGCGCTCAATATACTAGATACAGTTAGGCCCATGCGTTTCATACATCTGGAATTAGCAAACTAATGTGCTGGGGTTGGGAAAACATATATGTACCCATACTAGAATCTGTCAAAGAAAGCGGTACTCACATATAACAGTCATTCCATCTGTAATCCATACAGTCAAAAGACTGAAAGTATTCCAGCGAGGGAATTTTTTTTATTTAAAAAAGGCCAAGTTAGTTTATCTGGCGTTCAATATACTAGATACAGTTAGGCCTGCGTTTCATACATCTGGAATTAGCAAACTAATGTGCTGGGGTTGGGAAAAATATATGTACCCATACTAGAATCTGTCAAAGAAAGCGGTACTCACATATAACAGTCATTCCATCTGTAATCCATACAGTGAAAAGCCATAAAGTATTCCAGTGAGGGAATTTTTATTTTATTTAAAAAAGGCCAAGTTAGTTTATCTGGCGTTCAATATACTAGATACAGTTCGGACTGCGTTTCATACATCTGGAATTAGCAAACTAATGTGCTGGGGTTGGGAAAACATATATGTACCCATACTAGAATCTGTCAAAGAAAGCGGTACTCACATATAACAGTCATTCCATCTGTAATCCATACAGTCAAAAGACTGAAAGTATTCCAGTGAGGGAATTTTTTTTATTTAAAAAGGCCAAGTTAGTTTATCTGGCGTTCAATATACTAGATACAGTTAGGCCTGCGTTTCATACATCTGGAATTAGCAAACTAATGTGCTGGGGTTGGGAAAACATATATGTACCCATACTAGAATCTGTCAAAGAAAGCGGTACTCACATATAACAGTCATTCCATCTGTAATCCATACAGTCAAAAGACTGAAAGTATTCCAGTGAGGGAATTTTTTTATTTAAAAAGGCCAAGTTAGTTTATCTGATGCTCAATATACTAGATACAGTTAGGCCTGCGTTTCATACATCTGGAATTAGCAAACTAATGTGCTGGGGTTGGGAAAACATATATGTACCCATACTAGAATCTGTCAAAGAAAGCGGTACTCACATATAACAAGTCATTCCATCTGTAATCCATACAGTCAAAAGACTGAAAGTATTCCAGTGAGGGAATTTTTTTATTTAAAAAGGCCAAGTTAGTTTATCTGGCGCTCAATATACTAGATACAGTTAGGCCTATGCTTTCATACATCTGGAATTAGCAAACTAATGTGCTGGGGTTGGGAAAACATATATGTACCCATACTAGAATCTGTCAAAGAAAGCGGTACTCACATATAACAGTCATTCCATCTGTAATCCATACAGTCAAAAGACTGAAAGTATTCCAGTGAGGGAATTTTTTTTATTTAAAAAGGCCAAGTTAGTTTATCTGGCGCTCAATATACTAGATACAGTTAGGCCTGCGTTTCATACATCTGGAATTAGCAAACTAATGTGCTGGGGTTGGGAAAACATATATGTACCCATACTAGAATCTGTCAAAGAAAGCGGTACTCACATATAACAGTCATTCCATCTGTAATCCATACAGTCAAAAGACTGAAAGTATTCCAGTGAGGGATTTTGCTTATAAAAATAATATATTTCATTGTGGTGCGAGTTGAATCGCAACAATGAAGAAAAATACTATTAAGGGACGAGGACGTGGTCGTGGTGGTGTCCGTGGAGCCTCTGTTGCTGGTAGAGGACGTGGCCTTCGGCCCCAGGCGCACACAGTAGGGAACGAACTCCCTCAACTAGCCGGCAGAATGTACCGCAATATCTCGTGGGCCCAATGCCGCTCTTAGGATGGTAAGGCCTGAGCAGGTACAGGCATTAATCGATTGGGTGGCCGACAGTGCTTCCAGCATCGTTCACCACATGGTCTTCCACCCAGTCTTCTGCGGAAAGCGCACAGGTGGCACCTGAAACCAAGCCCATCAGTCTGTCACATCACCCCCAAGCATATCAGGGAAACGGTCTGAGCCACAAGTTATGCAGCAGTCTCTTCTTCTGTTTGAAGACTCTGCTTCCAGGGTTTCCCAGGGCGCCCACCTAGCCCTTCCCCAGTGGAGGAAGACATACCATGCACTGACGCACAACCACTTATGTCTCCAGATGAAGAGGACATGGGAATACCACCACAGCAGAGTCACCGACTCTCTGATGATGACGAAACACAGGTGCCCACTGCCGCGTCTTTTGCAGTGTGCAGACTGAACAGGAGGAGGTCAGGGAGGGAGACTGGGTGGAAGACGATGCAGAGGACGATGAGGTCTTAGACCCCACATGGACTGAAGGTCGTGGCGATGACTTTCACAGTTCAGAGGAAGAGGTAGTGGTGAGACCGAGACAACAGCGAAGCCAAAGAGGGAGCAGGGGGCCAGCAGACGAGCCGCCGCCCCAGAGTTCGCCTGCTACTGGACATCGCCAACAGGGACCCAGCCCCACAAAGGCAGCTTCAAAGAGTTCCCTGGCATGGCACTTCTTTAAACAATGTCCTACCGACAAGACCCAAGTGACTTGCACGCTCTGCCATCAGAGCCTGAGGCGAGGCATTAACGCTCTGAACCTCAGCACAACCTGCATGACCAGGCATCTACATGCAAAGCATGAACTGCAGTGGGGTACACACCTTAAAAACCAGGCACTCGCTGAGGCTCCCTGCTCCCTCTACCGCTGCTGCCTCGGCTTCCGCCTCGAGAGGAATGCTGCCACCTGCCGAGCAGCAAACAGAGGATGTGCCACCGACACCACCACCACCGCCACCGTCAACTAGCGTCTCCACTATATCACACAGCAGCGCTCAGCTCTCAATATCTCAAACCTTAGAGAGGAAGCGCAAATTCCCCGAGTCACCCTCGAGCCCTTGGCCTGAACGCCAGCATTTCTAAACTGCTGGCCTTTGAAATGCTGTCATTCGGCTGGTGGACACAGACAGCTTCAAACAGCTGATGGCCATGGCTGTCCCGCAGTATGTGGTTCCCAGCCGCCACTACTTCTCCAAGACAGCCGTGCCTTCCTGCACATGCAAGTGTCCGATAAAATCAAGTGTGCACTGCGCAACGCCATTTGTGGCAAGGTCCACCTAACCACAGATACGTGGACCAGTAAGCACGGCCAGGGACGCTATATCTCACTAACTGCACACTGGATGAATGTAGTGGCGGCTGGGCCCCGGCGGACAGTTCCTTGGCGCACGTCCTTCCGCCCCTAGGATCGCAGGGCATCATTCTCTGCCTCCTGTAGCCTCCTCCTCCTACTCGGCTTCCTCCTCCACTGCTTCCACCAGCTCATCCGGTCAGCCACACACCTTCACCACCAACTTCAGCACAGCCCGGGTAAACGTCAGCAGGCCATTCTGAAACTCATATGTTTGGGGGACAGGCCCCACACCGCGCAAAGGAGTTGTGGCGGGGTATTGAACAACAGACCGACGAGTGGTTTCTGCCGGTGGGCCTCAAGCCAGGCCTGGTGGTATGCGATAATGGGCGAAATCTCGTGGCAGCTCTGGGACTAGCCGGTTTGACGCACATCCCTTGCCTGGCGCATGTGCTGAACTTGGTGGTGCAGAGGTTCATTCACCACTACCCCAACATGTCAGAGCTGCTGCATAAAGTGCGGGCCGTCTGTGCGCGCTTCCGCCGTTCACATCCTGCCGCTGCTCGCCTGTCTGCGCTACAGCGGAACTTCGGCCTTCCCGCCACCGCCTCATATGCGACGTGCCCACCCGGTGGAACTCCACCTTGCACATGCTGGAGAGACTGTGCGAGCAGCAGCAGGCCATAGTGGAGTTTCAGCTGCAGCACGCCGCGTCAGTCGTACTGCCGAACAGCACCACTTCAACCACCAATGATTGGGCCTCCATGCGAGACCTGTGTGCCCTGCTGCGCTGTTTCGAGTACTCCACCAACATGGCCAGTGGCGATGACACTGTTATCAGCGTACAATACCACTTCTATGTCTCCTTGAGAAAACACTTAGGGCAATGATGTTAGAGGAGGTGGCCCAGGTGGGAGGAGGGAGGAGGAGGATGAGGGCTCGATTTCTAACACTTTCGGGCCAGTCTGTTCGAACTGGCTCAGAGGGAGGTTTGTTTAAGCAGCAGAGGACAGGTTCACAAGTCGCCAGCCAAGGCACTGTACTGGAGGACGAGGAGGATGAGGAGGAGGAGGTGGAGGACGAGGATGACGCAAGTTCATAGCAGGGTGGCAGCCCAGGCCCATCACTGGTGCGTGGCTGGGGGATACGGTGGACGATGACGATACGCCTCCCACAGAGGACAGCTTGTCCTTACCCATGGGTAGCCTGGCCCACATGAGCGAATATATGCTCCAATGCCTGCGCAACGACAGCAGAGTTGCCCACGTTTTTAACGTGTGCAGACTACTGGGTGGCCACCCTGCTGGATCCCCGGTATAAAGACAATGTGCCCACTTTAATTCCTGAACTGGAGCGCGACCGTAAGATGCGCGAGTACAAGCGCTGACGCTGATAGAGCGCTCTTGAGAGCATTCCCACATGTCACAGGGGAACAGGTGGAAGGTGAAGGCAGAGGAGTGGCAAGAGGTCGCCAACGCAGCTGTGTCACGGCCAGCTCATCTGAGGGCAGGGTTAGCATGGCAGAAATGTGGAAAAGTTTTGTCTCCACGCCACAGCTATCTGCACCGACACCTGATACGGAACGTGTTAGCAGGAGGCAGCATTTCACTCAACATGGTTGAACAGTATGTCTGCACACTCTCCACATCCTGACGGATGGTTCGGCCCCATTCAACTACTGGGTTTCAAATTGTCCACGTGGCCAGAGTTAGCATGTTATGCCTTGAGGTGCTTTCCTGCCCGGCGGCCAGCGTTTTATCTGAACGCAGTATTCAGCACGGCAGGGGCGCCATTACTGACAAGCGCAGCCGCCTGTCCACAGCCAACGTGGACAAGCTGACCTTCATAAAGATGAACCAGGCATGGATCCCACAGGACCTGTCCCTCCCTTGTGCAGAGTAGTCCTTATTAACTGCCTAAAACATGTCTTGTTGTGCTACGGGCCACTTCTTTATTTGATACAAATTTTATGAAACCCACAGTTGAATGAAACTCTTCTGTCTGGGCGCCGGGCCCAACCAGATGAAAGTGGCCGGTTAAACTAACGGGTGACATGAAGCCATAACCTCTGCCATGCTACCTCTGTCTTCTGTCTGGGTGCTGAGGCCTAAGTCAAATAAAGCGGTCTTCTGCTGTGCTGGGGGATATGAAGCTAATCTCTGACCTCTCTCCTCTGTCTGGGTCCAAAGGCCTAAATCACTGAAAGAGGCCTTCTCCTGTGGTGTGTGATATGATGCCAGAATATGTGCCAGGGGCCTCTCTCCTCTTCCTGGGTGCAGGGGTCAAATAAACTAAATTGTGGCCTACTCCTGTGGTGGTTGATATGATGCCTGATTCTCTGATGTGGAACCTCTCTCCTCTGTTTGGGTGAAGGGGTCAAAGTAACTAAATGGTGGCTTCTCCTGTGGTGGCTGATATGATGCCAGAATATGTGCTGTGGGGCCTCTCTCCTCTTCCTGGGTGCAGGGGTCAAAGCAACTCAATGGTGGCTTCTCCTGTGGTGGCTGATATGATGCCAGAATATGTGCTGTGGTGCCTCTCTCCTCTTCCTGGGTGCAGGGGTCAAAGTAACTCAATGGTGGCTTCTCCTGTGGTGGCTGATATGATGCCAGAATATGTGCTGTGGTGCCTCTCTCCTCTTCCTGGGTGCAGGGGTCAAAGTAACTCAATGGTGGCTTCTCCTGTGGTGGCTGATATGATGCCAGAATATGTGCTGTGGGGCCTCTCTCCTCTTCCTGGGTGCAGGGGTCAAAGTAACTCAATGGTGGCTTCTCCTGTGGTGGCTGATATGATGCCAGAATATGTGCTGTGGAGCCTCTCTCCTCTTCCTGGGTGCAGGGGTCAAAGTAACTCAATGGTGGCTTCTCCTGTGGTGGTTGATATGATGCCAGAATATGTGCTGTGGGCCTCTCTCCTCTTCCTGGGTGCAGGGGTCAAATAACTCAATTGTGGCCTAATCCTGTGGTGGTTGATATGATGCCTGATTCACTGATGTGGAACCTCTCTCCTCTGTTTGGGTGAAGGGGTCAAAGTAACTAAATGGTGGCTTCTCCTGTGGTGGCTGATATGATGCCAGAATATGTGCTGTGGGGCCTCTCTCCTCTTCCTGGGTGCAGGGGTCAAAGTAACTCAATGGTGGCTTCTCCTGTGGTGGCTGATATGATGCCAGAATATGTGCTGTGGTGCCTCTCTCCTCTTCCTGGGTGCAGGGGTCAAAGTAACTCAATGGTGGCTTCTCCTGTGGTGGCTGAGTATGATGCCAGAATATGTGCTGTGGTGCCTCTCTCCTCTTCCTGGGTGCGGGGGTCAAAGCAACTCAATGGTCGTTTCTAACACTTTCGGGCCAGTCTGTTCGAACTGGCTCAGAGGGAGGTTTGTTTAAGCAGCAGAGGACAGGTTCACAAGTCGCCAGCCAAGGCACTGTACTGGAGGACGAGGAGGATGAGGAGGAGGAGGTGGAGGGGACGAGGATGACGCAAGTTCACAGCGGGGTGGCAGCCCAGGCCCATCACTGGTGCGTGGCTGGGGGATACGGTGGACGATGACGATACGCCTCCCACAGAGGACAGCTTGTCCTTACCCATGGGTAGCCTGGCCCACATGAGCGAATATATGCTCCAATGCCTGCGCAACGACAGCAGAGTTGCCCACGTTTTAACGTGTGCAGACTACTGGGTGGCCACCCTGCTGGATCCCCGGTATAAAGACAATGTGCCCACTTTAATTCCTGAACTGGAGCGCGACCGTAAGATGCGCGAGTACAAGCGCACGCTGATAGAGGCGCTCTTGAGAGCATTCCCACATGTCACAGGGGAACAGGTGGAAGGTGAAGGCAGAGGAGTGGCAAGAGGTCGCCAACGCAGCTGTGTCACGGCCAGCTCATCTGAGGGCAGGGTTAGCATGGCAGAAATGTGGAAAAGTTTTGTCTCCACGCCACAGCTATCTGCACCGACACCTGATACGGAACGTGTTAGCAGGAGGCAGCATTTCACTAACATGGTTGAACAGTATGTCTGCACACCCCTCCACATCCTGACGGATGGTTCGGCCCCATTCAACTACTGGGTTTCGAAATTGTCCACGTGGCCAGAGTTAGCATGTTATGCCTTGGAGGTGCTTTCCTGCCCGGCGGCCAGCGTTTTATCTGAACGCGTATTCAGCACGGCAGGGGCGTCATTACTGACAAGCGCAGCCGCCTGTCCACAGCCAACGTGGACAAGCTGACCTTCATAAAGATGAACCAGGCATGGATCCCACAGGACCTGTCCCTCCCTTGTGCAGAGTAGTCCTTATTAACTGCCTAAAACATGTCTTGTTGTGCTACGGGCCACTTCTTTATTTGATACAAATTTTATGAAACCCACAGTTGAATGAAACTCTTCTCTGTCTGGGCGCCGGGCCTAACCAGATGAAAGTGGCCGGTTAAACTAACGGGTGACATGAAGCCATAACCTCTGCCATGCTACCTCTGTCTTCTGTCTGGGTGCTGAGGCCTAAGTCAAATAAAGCGGTCTTCTGCTGTGCTGGGGGATATGAAGCTAATCTCTGACCTCTCTCCTCTGTCTGGGTCCAAAGGCCTAAATCACTGAAAGAGGCCTTCTCCTGTGGTGTGTGATATGATGCCAGAATATGTGCTGTGGGGCCTCTCTCCTCTTCCTGGGTGCAGGGGTCAAATAAACTAAATTGTGGCCTACTCCTGTGGTGGTTGATATGATGCCTGATTCTCTGATGTGGAACCTCTCTCCTCTGTTTGGGTGAAGGGGTCAAAGTAACTAAATGGTGGCTTCTCCTGTGGTGGCTGATATGATGCCAGAATATGTGCTGTGGGGCCTCTCTCCTCTTCCTGGGTGCAGGGGTCAAAGTAACTCAATGGTGGCTTCTCCTGTGGTGGCTGATATGATGCCAGAATATGTGCTGTGGTGCCTCTCTCCTCTTCCTGGGTGCGGGGTCAAAGTAACTCAATGGTGGCTTCTCCTGTGGTGGCTGATATGATGCCAGAATATGTGCTGTGGTGCCTCTCTCCTCTTCCTGGGTGCGGGGGTCAAAGTAACTCAATGGTGGCTTCTCCTGTGGTGGCTGATATGATGCCAGAATATGTGCTGTGGGGCCTCTCCTCTTCCTGGGTGCAGGGTCAAAGTAACTCAATGGTGGCTTCTCCTGTGGTGGCTGATATGATGCCAGAATATGTGCTGTGGGGCCTCTCTCCTCTTCCTGGGTGCGGGGTCAAAGTAACTCAATGGTGGCTTCTCCTGTGGTGGCTGATATGATGCCAGAATATGTGCTGTGGGGCCTCTCTCCTCTTCCTGGGTGCAGGGGTCAAAGTAACTCAATGGTGGCTTCTCCTGTGGTGGTTAGTATGATGCCAGAATATGTGCTGTGGGGCCTCTCTCCTCTTCCTGGGTGCAGGGGTCAAATAAACTAAATTGTGGCCAAATCTTGTGGTGGTTGATATGATGCCTGATTCACTGATGTGGAACCTCTCTCCTCTGTTTGGGTGAAGGGGTCAAAGTAACTAAATGGTGGCTTCTCCTGTGGTGGCTGATATGATGCCAGAATATGTGCTGTGGGGCCTCTCTCCTCTTCCTGGGTGCAGGGGTCAAAGTAACTCAATGGTGGCTTCTCCTGTGGTGGCTGATATGATGCCAGAATATGTGCTGTGGTGCCTCTCTCCTCTTCCTGGGTGCGGGGTCAAAGTAACTCAATGGTGGCTTCTCCTGTGGTGGCTGATATGATGCCAGAATATGTGCTGTGGTGCCTCTCTCCTCTTCCTGGGTGCGGGGTCAAAGTAACTCAATGGTGGCTTCTCCTGTGGTGGCTGATATGATGCCAGAATATGTGCTGTGGGGCCTCTCTCCTCTTCCTGGGTGCAGGGTGTCAAATAAACTAAATTGTGGCCTACTCCTGTGGTGGTTGATATGATGCCTGATTCTCTGATGTGGAAACTCTCTCCTCTGTTTGGGTGAAGGGGTCAAAGTAACTAAATGGTGGCTTCTCCTGTGGTGGCTGATATGATGCCAGAATATGTGCTGTGGGGCCTCTCTCCTCTTCCTGGGTGCAGGGGTCAAAGTAACTCAATGGTGGCTTCTCCTGTGGTGGCTGATATGATGCCAGAATATGTGCTGTGGTGCCTCTCTCCTCTTCCTGGGTGCAGGGGTCAAAGTAACTCAATGGTGGCTTCTCCTGTGGTGGCTGATATGATGCCAGAATATGTGCTGTGGTGCCTCTCTCCTCTTCCTGGGTGCGGGGGTCAAAGTAACTCAATGGTGGCTTCTCCTGTGGTGGCTGATATGATGCCAGAATATGTGCTGTGGGGCCTCTCTCCTCTTCCTGGGTGCAGGGGTCAAATAAACTAAATTGTGGCCTACTCCTGTGGTGGTTGATATGATGCCTGATTCTCTGATGTGGAACCTCTCTCCTCTGTTTGGGTGAAGGGGTCAAAGTAACTAAATGGTGGCTTCTCCTGTGGTGGCTGATATGATGCCAGAATATGTGCTGTGGGGCCTCTCTCCTCTTCCTGGGTGCAGGGGTCAAAGTAACTCAATGGTGGCTTCTCCTGTGGTGGTTAGTATGATGCCAGAATATGTGCTGTGGGGCCTCTCTCCTCTTCCTGGGTGCAGCGGTCAAAGTAACTCAATGGTGGCTTCTCCTGTGGTGGCTGATATGATGCCAGAATATGTGCTGTGGTGCCTCTCTCCTCTTCCTGGGTGCAGGGGTCAAAGTAACTCAATGGTGGCTTCTCCTGTGGTGGCTGATATGATGCCAGAATATGTGCTGTGGGGCCTCTCTCCTCTTCCTGGGTGCAGGGGTCAAAGTAACTCAATGGTGGCTTCTCCTGTGGTGGTTAGTATGATGCCAGAATATGTGCTGTGGGGCCTCTCCTCTTCCTGGGTGCAGGGGTCAAAGTAACTCAATGGTGGCTTCTCCTGTGGTGGCTGATATGATGCCAGAATATGTGCTGTGGTGCCTCTCTCCTCTTCCTGGGTGCAGGGGTCAAAGTAACTAAATGGTGGCTTCTCCTGTGGTGGTTGATATGATGCCTGATTCTCTGCTGTGAAACCTCTCTCCTCCATCTGGGTGTAGGGGTCAAAGTCTTTCAAAGTCGCCTTCTCCTGTGCTGATTGATATAAAGCTGATGGTTGTGCCATCTGACATGGTTGCCAGGGTCTGATTCAATGGGGGCCTACTCCTGTGGTGGGTGATCTAAATGCCTGATTCCCTGCTGTGAAACCTCTCTCCTCCGTCTGGGTGTAGGGGTCAAAGTCTTTCAAAGTCGCCTTCTCCTGTGCTGATTGATATGAAGCTGATGGTTGTGCCATCTGACATGGTTGCCGGGTCCCATTAAATTGGGGCCTACTCCTGTGGTGGGTGATCTAAATGCCTGATTCTCTGCTTTGAAACCTCTCTCCTCCGTCCGGGTGTAGGGGTCAAAGTCTGTCAAAGTCGCCTTCTCCTGTGCTGATTGATATAAAGCTTATGCTTGTGCCATCTGACATGGTTGCCGGGGTCTGATTCAATGGTGGCCTACTCCTGTGGTGGGTGATCTAAATGCCTGATTCTCTGCTGTGTAACCTCTCTCCTCCGTCTGGGTGTAGGGGTCAAAGTAACTAAATGGTGGCCTACTCCTGTGGTGGGTGATATGATGCCTGGTTCTCTGCTGTGGGACCTCTCTCCTTTGTCTGGGTGCTGTGGTCAAAATAATAGTAAGTGACCTTCTCCATTGGTGGGTGACTTGAAGCCTGATTCTGTGCTATGGGACCTCACTCCAATTAATATTGTTTAATTTTTATTTATTTTATGTTAACTCATCATTTCCCTATCTACATTTGTTTGCAGGGGATTTAACTACATTTTGCTGCCTTTTGCAGCCCTCTAGCCCTTTCCGGGTGTGTTTTACAGCCTTTTTAGTGCCCAAAAGTTCGGGTCCCCATTGACTTCTATGGGGTTCGGGTTCGGGATGAAGTTCGGGTCGAGTTCGGATCCCGAACCCGAACATTTTTCGAAAGTTCGGCCGAACTCGTCGAACCCGAACATCCAGGTGTTCGCTCAACTCTACTCATAGACTTGCATTAGAACTTCAATAATACTCAATGGCAAAGTCACAGCAGATTTTCCAGGCAAAAGCAAGTCTTCCAATATAATAACATAGCTAAACCTGACATTCAAAAGGTCAGTCTGTCTGGCTTTTTTTCCCTCCAAAACATAGGGGATAATTTACCAAATGATATATGCCAGTTTTCTGACATATCTGTTGCAGATTATTTGCACCTCAATCTGCAACTTTTCCCCGCTCATGCCAGGTCTAAACAAAGGGGGTGTGGTGTGGACAGGGAAGGGGATGGGCTAATTTATCATTTTCTACCCCTGTTTTAGGTGTAGAAAATGGTCTAAATTAAAGCCAACATGGAAGCTGGCTTACATTTAGACCAGCGGTGGATGCGCCGAATGTATGTAGAGGCCGGCATAACTTTGGCGGATCAACCGCCAGCGCGACAGGTTATTAAGACTGCATCTAAAATGCTGGTCTTAATAAATGACTCCCATATTATTCTTTAACTCTTATGGTAACTGTTACTAGCTAGAAAGTCACAAAAGCCTCTCAGTATTCATTTCCACAGTGCTGTGCAATTGACTAGGACATATATCACAACATACTTAGAAAATGCAGTTACTCAGTATTAAACAGTGCAAGTGAAATAAAGTTAATGTCTTTGCATAGGGGAAGCAGGCAAATGTCCAGACTTCCAAGTACCCCTGCTCAAAGGCACCATACTTGTCTAATAATTGAGGCCTAACACAGAGGAATTGCTCATCATTGACCATAAGTCATAGTTAAGCTTTGGGTACAGGTGTGTTAAATGTTCTATTTTTGCATAATGGCAGTGTCAGACTAGGGTTCCTTGGGCCCACCAGAGGAAATTATTCTTGGGGCCCAAGCAGTATATTATCAATAAAGTCTAATAGGTTTTGATTGATAGAAATAGATCCTAGTGGTACGTGATTGGCTTCAAAGGCAGCTTCAAGTGGGTTTACGTCTACTGGGCCTTTGGGGCCCACTGTGGTATCAGAGCCTGGGCCCCAAAAGGATCCTCTGGTACTCTGGTGGGCCAGTCCGACACTGCATAATGGGGCCTTCTAACTAGGCTACTAACCCAACCAAACCATTGTTAACTTCAGGGTTGAAATTGCATAGTTATTTTAAGCATTGAGTATTGTGATACACTATTTTATCTTACAGTAACCAATATAATATGCGTCATCATGATGTACTATATAATTCATTCCATATTGATCTTTGTGCCTTAAGATGTTTTTTTTTGCCTTTTCTAGCTGTCTGTACTAGGCCTTCCTCATGGAAAGAGCTTCTGCCTTTTAATGAGGGGCAGAGGTAGCCAGTCTGTCTTGGCACACAGAGAACATAAGCCATCTGTTAGTCTGGCACCTTGTGTCCTCTGGTGTGATGTAAGTCATAAACGTGCTGAAGAGGAAGCTATAGAGGCCATGACCTTGAGCCTTTTTGGGCTTGAGCAGGCAGCCCCAGAGCAACCAGCGCATCAGCTGAAGAGAAACAGATTTGCTTTCATACACAAATAAGCAGTAGGACTAGTTTGCATGAAAGCAACGTCTCCAGCTGAAATAGAAGCACTCATGAACAATAGGGAAATACCTACTTCAATATATAATAAAAGATAAAATCAGCGGAAAGAATTACTCCATTATGGTGTTCAAAATGCTTGAAAATTAAAGGTAATAATAAAATAAAAAAATAAATTATTATAAAAAATAATAAAAATATACAGTATATATTTTATGTAACATATTCTTTTTTTATTTTCACATATAGAAAACAGGTTATTTTCAGTTCTCACCACAATGAACCAACCTGAAAACAGTGCTAAAAATAAAACAATTACTCATAAATCTAAAGTAATGTGAGCATTTCTGGTGTCATGAATGATATTTTATCCCAGTTCTGAAAGCTGGAGGGCTAGATTGCTTTGAAAAACAGTTACAAACTGCCACAGAAATAACATTTTCCTTGGCGTGTTCTCCTGCTTTCATAACTCTACCAATAATCCCTTTGGCTATCCCATCCAGGTGTCTTATAGTGCCCTCGGCCATCTTTTAAAGTGCTGAGTCACCACTTCTCTCACCCCTCTTGCTTTGCTGGTCTGAACAACGTCTGTAAACAAACTCTCCATGTCAGTGCTTGTTATATTGCTTCTCTTTCTCAAAGTACAGACATTACGTGGAAAAAACTTCTTTATAAATGCCGTGAAGTAAAATGTATTTGTATGCAGCTTTTACTCCTGTATCTACATAGATTACACATCTTTTCTTAAAGGGGATATAAAATACTATAAACTGCCTCTCCATATGCCGGGCCCCTCACACGGAAAATCCTTTCCCTGCTCATCGCTCCCTGCCCCGCTCCCCGCACTGCTGCTGCTGCTTCTCCCCGTGCACCGATGAAAACATTCGTTGTCGGTGGGGGGAGCAGCCAATCGCAGGGGACAGGCACGATTCTCCCGTCATCCGTGATGCTAGGGAGGTTCGTCCGCAGCCCCGCCTGCAATTGGCTGCTACACCACCCCCCCCCCCCCCCAAACACTGGATGTATTAATAAGCACATGCGGAGAAGAAGCAGTGGTGGTGCGGGGACCGGGAGCAGCGCAGGTAGCAGGATAAGTATATTCCCTGTGAGGGGCCCGGTATATGGGGGGGGGGCAGTTTATAGTATTAGATAACCCCTTTAATGTTATAGCATCTGTATTGATTACAGAGCAATACTTGTGAACTAGGTATATTTATTTGAAAGAAGAGAAAAAAGAAAGAATGAGATAAATAGATAGGTAAAAAAAACAGACAGATGGGTGATAGATTATAGATAAATAGAAAGATGAAAAGAAAGAAAGAAAGAAAGAAAGAAAGAAAATAGATGGATAGACAGATACAGTTAATCTAGTGTGATGACGTCACCATCACCACGCTCTCCCAGCATGATAACATGGTGACGTCATCACACTCAGTGCAAGTCCTTCAGCAGGTATTTTTCCACCAAGAGAGGAGCGGACTGCCTCTGCGTGGGCAAGTGACTGAGGTGAGTGATTTTTTTTTTTTAAACCCAAAAGGCCATTTTGCATTAGCGTATTACCGTCTTAACGGCCGTTAGATGGGTGCACTTCTGTCTAAGCAGCTGTTAAAATCTGTCCCATTGATTGATAAGCTGAATAGGGTTTTAACATGGCGATTCGTGATGAATTAATTTGCAACTAATCAAATTTCTTGTCAAACTTTGGAGAAGATGCTGAATCGAGTTTTTTAAAACTTCACTCATCTCTAGTCATAATTCTAAACTTCTGGTGATCCTGCCATTAGGCGCCTACATTCTGCTAGAAAGGAGAACTGTGCCCCCCAGCTGCACTACATGGCAAGGAGTGTTAAAATGGAGCTACAGCATGGCCAAGCATGCTCACTGCTGATTCATTTAAGTTTATTGGACTTTGGTAGTCCAATGCAAAATATGTGACAAGGCACCAAATTCTGAGATGTAATTTATTGTACTTCACATGTAAAATATAAATTTTCCTGAGGCCCCAGTGCCCTGCTGTGATCACAACCTCTGCATCTTCTATGGGGTGCGTCATTGCATAGCATATAATAGACAGTAGGGGATGCTGTAAATTTCCTTAAAGGTAGCAACGCCCCACTCCTTACCCTTCTAGCAGGGCCCCTCTGCAGCTGCATAGTTTGCCTCTGTTTCCAGTGACAACTACAGGTGGCTGCATCACACCTGGAACAAGTAGAATAGGTTATTATTATGGAGAGACAGTAGCTATAAAGATGTTTTAGATTTCTTAGCACTTTCAGCCAAACTGTTAATTTGTTCCTACTTTAATCTCAACCCAAATCTTGGGAAGTAAATCATCTCACTCCAGATATAGCTCACCTTTGCTGAGGACAGGGCTGATCTCAACATACTATCTGTAGCAAGTTCCCGAACTGGATTGTTAATTAACATCTTTACAGCATTTCTTCCTTTAAGCAAATTAAATGTTGGCGTTATTCCCTTGATCATCCCTCTGGAATTAGCAGGCCAGCACTTGTTGAGTCAGCTTGGATTGACATGACTCAAAAGATAGATTTCTAATCTTATTTCAATGGAACAATGTCTTTCTAAACATCTTTTCAACATAGGAATTTTAATATTGGTTAATAAAAGATAAATTATTTTGGAATTTTTTGAAAAATAAAACAGAATAAGAAATGATTTGCCTTTCTTGGCAACAAAGTAGATAAAATGGAGAATCAGTTGATATAATATTATTTTGCTTGGGCCATAACTGCTTGGATAGTGTTACTGTCTATTACAATGAATTGGTTGTTGGAGAGGGATCCACAAATGTTTGCCATACACATTAGATTAAAAAAGGATTCTTTACGTTAGAGCAGTGAGACTATGGAACTCTCTGCCTGAGGAGGTGGTGATGGTGAGTGCAATAAAGGAATTCAAGAGGGGACTGGATGCATTCCTGGAGTGTAATAATATTGCAGGTTATAGCTACTAGAGATGGGTCGTTGATCCAGGGAGTACATCTTTCGTCTGGATCAACTAGCAGGATGACAGGCCGACCTGTATGGACATATGTCTTTTTTCGGCCTTATATACTATGTTACTATGTTACTAAAGGGCTTTGTGTGGCCTAGGACCTGACCAACCCAGTACTCTAAACCAGTGTCATTAGCACATTACTAGTAGTTATGTGCTGTTCTAGCACATGTAACCCTTAGGCCCCTTGCAGACGAGTGTTCCTCACGCAGCGAGTCCGCAACGGAGCTCCCGGCCTGACCTTCCTGCACTGACGGGATTCACATAGCATTATATTGATTTATGATGCTATGTAACTCTTACAGTTCTGCTTACAGTTCTGGAATGTATTGTATAACACTGGCATAATGCTGCCAGTGTTATCCAATACATTCCAGAACTGTAAGGGTTACATAGCATCATAAATCAATATAATGCTATGTGAATCCCATCAGTGCAGGAAGGTCAGGCCGGGAGCTCCGTTGCGGACTCGCTGGTGAGGAACGCTCGTCTGCAAGGGGCCTTAAGGTTGTGAGAGTCATGGGACCAACCCTATCTAGTCCAGCGGCAACCAGAATTGACCCAAAATGGGGCTGTGGCATGGGAACATGTGGACTTCAGACAGGATTTATTTATTTTTTTAAATTTGGCACAGGCTTAAAGCATTGGGAAAGTCAATTTCCAAGCCACCTTTAATGTTGTTCAAACACACCAATTTTGGAAGAGATGGCCGACCATCTGCCATATATAGGGTCCTCCTGACTCTCAACCAATGCCAGATGTCAGGGGAGAGAAGGATCGAGCTATTAGATTTTAATATGACTGATCCTTTTATTCTCACAGGTGATAAAACACTGTGGATAGACAGATATATGTTCAGTCAACATCTATTTGATGTGTAGGACCAGCACAAGAGTGATCTGGACTCATGGGCATCATAGACCCTTGTTACCAACTTCTACAGCTATGTTCTGGTACCAACTACAGCTATCATATACTTGGAAACAAATCACTGCTGAAGTCAGTACACTGCACAGTGGTCCACATGACCTGAAAGAGGACATTATCATTTCCAGTCTGCCTGGGAAGCAGCAGGGATGGGATCCTCTGCTATGGTATACTGAAAGTGTTTTGTTTTTTTTCTTTCTTTTGGAGAGATTTGCTGTCAGTTTTTTCAGTTATTTTGTGAGGTCATCAGACAGCCCCTTAAGGCTGGGAACACACTTCGCGTGTTCCCAGGGCGCGCCTATGACGCGCATATGACGCGCGCTTCAGCCGCCAAGTGGCTGTTTTATGGGAGCGCGCGTCATATGCGCGCTCCCATAATAGCCTATGGGTTGGATCGCGCGTGCTGCCGCGCGATAGTCACGGCAGCCGACACGACCGGGCAGGGCGTTTTACAGCGCGTTCGTCCGCGCTGTAAAACGCCGACATGTGAACCATGCACATAGGGATGCATGGCTTTTCACATGTTGAGCGTTTTTCAGCGCGTATGAACGCGCTGAAAAACGCTCAGGTGTGTTCCCAGGGTTAAGGAATGTTGTAACTGACTAAAGGTTCTAATGTCTTCTCTAGCCATAGGCACTCAGACATTTGCCTAATGAGAGAACGTTAGTCTGTACATGTGCTAAAATGTTTAAATCAACTGTCTGAATTTTACCAGTTGAGTAGAGTAGTGTGTATAATGAAATAAAGTCACGTTGCTGATTTACAGCCTCCTGTGGAGTGACAGGAAGACTATGAAATGACCAGATTCTTAAAAGAAAAAGCGAAGACAGAGGTGACCTAAAAAGTCTTTTTAGACAGGGTGATCCTGTAACTGAGCTTTGTTATAGTGAAATAGACAGGGCTTATTTTTCATGTAAAAGCTTTTCTGTACATTATCAGTAGATCTGGTATTGAATGATTGCTGTTACAATTCTTTTGCATTGTTTTATGCATCCAGAAAGTAGAATTCATTCTGTATGTCCTAGGTTACAAAGTCCTTGTCACAGGAGTTGGATACTAAAGCCGGTGACTTGCATTTAAGCTACAAGTCGATAGCTGCAATTCAAGATTTATATTGGTGTCAATGTGTCATTAGGCATGTCCAAGAGTAGTCTTTATTATCCAAAACCTACTGTAAAATGAATCTTGTCTCTGATAGTCTGAATTGGATATTGATTTACTTAACTCATTTAATGTGACTATGACAATTAAAAAACATATACCAGATGAGGCGACAAAAATGTTAAGAGGATAAGCCATGTTGCTCCAATAATAGATACAGCCATATGACACTTATAAGAGGGTAATCCAGAGAATGCTCCTATAATGAATACAGCCAAAGAACTCTTATTGGAGGGTAATCCACAGTGCTCCGATAATAGATACAGCCACAGAACACTTATAAATGAGTAATCCACAGTGCTCCAATAATAGATACAGCCACATAATACTTATAAAAGGGTATTCCACAGAGCTCCCATAATAGATACAGCCACAGAACACTTATAAAAGGGTATTCCACAGTGCTCCTACAATAGATACAGCCACATAAGACTTATATGAGGGTATTTCACAGTGCTCCTATAATAGATACAGCCACATAAGACTTATATGAGGGTATTCCACAGTGCTCCTACAATAGATACAGCCACATAAGACTTATATGAGGGTATTCCACAGTGCTCCTATAATAGATACAACCACATAAGTCTTATATGAGGGTAATCCACAGTGTTCCTATCATAGATACAGCCACATAAGACTTATATGAGGGTATTCCACAGTGCTCCTATCATAGATACAGCCACATAAGACTTATATGAGGGTATTCCACAGTGCTCCTATCATAGATACAGCCACATAAATCTTATATGATGGTAATCCACAGTGCTCCTATAATAGATACAGCCACATAAGACTTATATGAGGGTATTCCACAGTGCTCCTATAATAGATACAGCCACATAAGACTTATAAGAGGGTAATCCACAGTGCTCCAACAATAGATTCAGCCACATAAGACTTATATGAGGGTATTCCACAGTGCTCCTATAATAGATACAGCTACATAAGACTTATAAGAGGGTAATCCACAGTGCTCCTATAATAGATACAGCCACATAAGACTTATATGAGGGTATTCCACAGTGCTCCAACAATAGATTCAGCCACATAAGACTTATATGAGGGTATTCCACAGTGCTTCTATAATAGATACAGCTACATAAGACTTAGATTAGGGTATTCCACAGTGCTCCTATAATAGATACAACCACATAAGTCGTATATGAGGGTAATCCACAGTGCTCCTATAATAGATACAACCACATAAGTCTTATATGAGGGTAATCCACAGTGCTCCTATCATAGATACAGCCACATACGACTTATCTGAGGGTATTCCACAGTGCTCCTATAATAGATACAGCCACATAAGACTTATATGAGGGTATTCCACAGTGCTCCTATCATAGATACAGCCACATACGACTTATCTGAGGGTATTCCACAGTGCTCCTACAATAGATACAGCCACATAAGACTTAGATGAGGGTATTCCACAGTGCTCCTATAATAGATACAACCGCATAAGTCTTATAAGAGGGTAATCCACAGTGCTCCTATAATAGATACAACTGCATACGTCTAAGGTGTAAAAAAGAAATATACCGGAAATCGTTTTTGCCGACTGCTATGGGAATGTATAACAACTACCTACGCGTGTGAAATCCTTTAAGTGACTGTAGTATTACTGTTCTACTAATGGTGTATTGTACTGGCCTGTTATGAATAGTAATGTATGGGATTATGGGATTATACTGTCAATTGTCTACTGTGATCCATGTCTATGTTGTGTTGCTGTGATACTGAAATTTCCCTTGGGATCAATATATTGTATTGTATCATATCGTATATCGTAATCCACAGTGCTTTGATAATAGATACAGCCACATAAGTCATATGAGAGGTTCAGCCACGGTGATCCCATAATAGATACAGTACAACCACAGAACTCTTATAAGAGGGTAATCCACAGTGCTCTCATAATATGCACAGCCACATAAGTCTTATAAGAGGGTCAGCCACAGTGATCCCATAATAGATACAGTACAGCCACAGAACTCTTATAAGAGGGTAATCCACAGTGCTCCGATAATAGATACAGCCACATAAGTCTTATAAGAGGGTAATCCACAGTGATCCCATAGTAGATACAGTACAGCCACAGAACTCTTATAAGAGGGTAATCCACAGTGCTCCGATAATAGATACAGCCACATAAGTCTTATAAGACTGTCAGCCACGGTGATCCCATAATAAATATAGTACAGCCACAGAACTCTTTTAAGAGGGTAATCCACAGTGCTCCCATAATAGGTACAGCCACATAAGTCTTATAAGCCGGTATTCCACAGCGCTCCCGTAATAGATACAGCCACATAAGACTTATAAGTGGATAAGCCACAGTGCTCCTAAAATAGATACAGCCAAAGACATCTTATAAGAGGGTAAGCCACGGTGCTGTTGCAACAGTGACAGTCACAGTAACTGCAAATTAATGCAGCCATAGTGCATCCATGAAAGACTGCTAGTTCCTTTATCTTTCCATTCTGAGTTGCCACAAGAGCTAGCTTTAGCTTGCATAAAAGTCAGCCACTGTCTTTATAAGTGCACATTGGCAGCCACATTAACTCGATATGTTCAGCTATTGTACCCCCATAAGTTAAGTGTGCAGTATTTCCACAAGTGCTAAGGTCATTTCCCCATAACAGAACAAGAAGAACATTTTTGTAAAGCTATGATTACGTTAGGTTTTGATTCTATGTTTGGCATAAGCAAAGTGCCCCCATTTATCCGACATAGGCTTATAGACATGTAATGGGTCACTTCTGTGTCTATCTTTCATGCACTAGGTGGCACTGTTGTTAGGATGACAGAAACTGGGTGGAGAAGAAAAGGTCTAAATAGGAGAATGGCTTTTCTCATCAAAGGATTGCTGTGATCCTAACCCATCCTTCCTCCCAATGTACATATTTGGTAGCTAGGCACTAATTTTGAAGGATCTGTGGCTGAAATAAAGTCGTGTCACTTTTACAGCAATCATCTCAGTTTCAGATGCCAGCATGCCATAAAGGTAATTGGGTAATATTCACATAATTGTGAACATTACATCAGGCTTTAAACTACTTTTTCTCCAGATGGGTCATCAAAATCAGAAGGGTTTGGGGTCTGACACCCATCACCTCCACCAATCATCTTTTTATGGCAGCTGCCAGTACCACAAACATAACAGCAGATGGAGCAGGAAGCAGAAGGCTCTATCGTCTTTGTAGAGGCCATGTTGGTGTACTGCAGTTCAGCTCTCATGGGATTATAGATCAAAGTCATCAGTATATATAAAGCATTCTTCTCTAACCGTCAATAAATATAAATAAAAATAAGACATGTGGACACTTGACATGGTGGAAAGATTTGGCCACAACCAGCTTTAATAAAGAACCGCTTGAAACAATTAGAACATTAAAACCATGAACCATATAACTTAATAACCACAGATTGGACCAGACATAAGCTCGGACCATATAACTTAATAACCACAGATTAGACCAGCCATAAGCTCGACCTAAATACCAGAATAAAACTCGTCCGCTCACCATTTCAGTGAGCGACTTTACCCCTCCTTCTAATAAAACAGTCGTGACAATTAGTGTTGATCACGAATTTTCGAATTGCGAATTTTAATCGCGAATATCGGCACTTCGAGAATTCGCGAATATTTAGAATATCGCAAAATAAATTCGCAATTGCGAATATTCGTTTTTTATGCAAATTTTTTATATGCACATTTTCGCAACCAAGAAAATAATGTCATTATTTTATAATTGTGAAAATTCGTATTAAAAAATTTGCATAAATTTGCAGAAAATTTTGCATAAAAATTCACATAAACTGGTATTTAAAAGGTATCTTAAATGCCAGTTTATGCAAATTTTTATGCACATTTATGCAGATTTTTTATGCGAATTTTCACAATCAGAAAATAATGACTGGAGATTACGAATTAGCGAATTTTCGAATATATTGCCCCTGCCGCTCATCACTAATGACAATACGAATAAAGAAAAGAAAATTTGCGGGTGGGTGGGTGCAGCTCCTCACTTGTGGCTTGGCTGACAGCAATATAACCGTCAGCTGCCACAATATATCCACAAATTTATCTCCCTCCCAATAAACACATCACCCAATGCCCTAACTGTTCCTGGGCATCAACATTTAATCCATAGGTGACCTAAATAGCCAATCCCTAAACCTCTACCCACTACACAGAGACAATTGCTATTTTTAGCCTACCTGACCTCCACTTTTGGCGGGAAAAATTCCCACCAAAACCACCACAAACAACATGGGATGATCAAAATGCCATGCGGATGCCTCCATATAGGAATTTCGGGATCCCATCATTCATGTATACCCGATGGTTTGCACTTAGTCAACTATCGTAGTTAACTGCGTACGTTGTTCAATACAATTGATCAAAGTGTGCTGACCAGGGGTGCACCTAGCCTTTCTACTGCCTGAGGTGAAAAGTCAAATGGCTCCCCCCTCCCTCAAAATATTAAAGACTATCTCCAGAAAAAGCACTCTGAAATGAAGTAGAGCGCATCACACATGTGCAGGCATTCATTTACTGCTATTGGAGTGCCATAAATAGCTAAGCAAGTGTGCTCTCTTTTTTTCCAAAGTCTAATAGCAGTGAATGGAGAGCATACCACACATGCATGGCAACCTACTGCAAGCTATTCTTCACTATTTATAATAACCAGGGGTGCACCTGGTTGTATTAGGGCTGCTTTGGATATCAACATATGTTTTATGTTTCTAGCCTTTCTGCTGCCTGAGGCGAAAACTGAAATGCCCGGCTCAGGCAGCGCAATAATGATGACACTGGCTATAGGAACTAGGACTAAAGCCTATTAGAGGAAACGGTGGGCCAGAGAGACATTGCTCCCGCGCCTCGTCGCAGCATTCAACTGTATTGCTGTCCTGAGTACAGCGATACAGTTGAATATGTAGATATTATATTGTAGCATTTCCTCAATAAAAGCGCTGATTGCCCATGGCCCTTCTGCTGCCCCCTCTTGCCCCTAGCTGGTGCTGCCTGAGACGATCACCTCACCTGGCCTCATTGGTGGTGTACCCCTTATAATAACATGTGTGATACTGAGTGATACAAATATATAGGATTTAATTTTCATTATGTCAGTCACTTACCTCAGACTTGCATCATAACTTACGCTGAATAACGAAAGCTACAAATTGAAAAAAATTAAAACTGCACTATATTATATATGTGCACCTGTAAAGGTCCACAGTATTAGACTAGTAATTCATGAAACACTGATAAAGATATGAACTCCAGTGCTTTGCATAGAAAGCCATTCCTTACCTTGACAGAACTGTAATTATAAATTAATTAAACTAGTAATGACATAATAAGTGAGAAAACCAGCTATAAAGTAAAGCTTTTGCGTCCCCAGGCAAAAGGGTTGACGTGTTAAGTTCTCCTCTGTCACTTTCCACTCCATATGATCTCAACATGAGCCACCTGTTGTTATGACATTTAACTCTGATATTGCTGACTGTATTATTTTAGACTTACAGATGCATTTAGCATCATGACTACTACTACTGTACCATTTTAGAGAGTCCTCTAGAGTTGTCTCAAATAAGACACAGAGGAATTTTATTTGGAGACAAAAAGCAAATGGAATTTGACAGATAAATACTACTTCGCTTTAATGTTTAGTTAGACTATTTCTTCCTATCAACGCTTTTGAAAGGTCATTCCAAGAAATGAAGCTTTTATTGTGAAGCAGTGATCCCTTTATAGCTTTATTCTCTAGCATGAAACCAGATATCTGTGATGTTTTGATATCATTTTTAAGTACAGTGCTTCTCTGAATGAAAGCTTCAACATGCAGCAATAGATCCGAAAGATGCTCTTACTATGGATGCTACATACTATGGATGAAAAGGGACACAGATCCATCAAGTTTAACCACTGAGGAGGAGGTTGATGTGACGAGAAAAAAAAAGAATCTTGATTCACACTTGTTAATCCTATGAGTGAAAACTCTTTCACTTCACTAGGATCAATACTTGTCGATCCTAGTGAAGTGAAAACCCTTTGTAAGGCATGGACTTCATGCACATGGTTGTATTAGGGCTGTTCCAGATATTTGCAACTTTGTATGTTGGTAGAGAAGCTGCTGGTCATCTTATAATGTGTTTTTGGTGCCCTTTGCATTTTTATATTTGTATACAACTGTATATTTGTGGGGGTGCCGGGGGTAGGGGGTCTCTAATTGTTGTATGGCTGTGGCATTGGGGAACATAGGCCTCAGCCCATCCAATGTGGCATTGGGGAGTATAGGCCTCAGCATATTTGGGTGGCAGCTCACAGTGGCTGCACCAGTAGCCAGTGGCATATTGTACAGACACTGATGTGTTGTGCCGTCCACATGAGCTGAGGAAACTCCTTACATAGGATTCCCCACATAAAGTAAGTGTGTAGTAGAAGAACAACAGTAAATTACTAACCATGCACAGCTTAGTAGAGCTAAGACTGCAGTGATAAAGCGGAGGTACAGTTAGGGATAACTCTAAAAGGACGTTCAGCAGTCCAAATCACCTCAGAACAGGAGTTGGGAACCATTTCTATCAGAACACCTATTAGTGATGTCTTAGTGTGATATTCTGTAAAATAAAGAACTGTTTAGTGTCATGGGTGCCTCTCCCTATGAGAGGACGTTGTTGTAGTTGTATTGTATTATAAAGACTTGGCTCCCATTTTAAAAAACGTACAGTGTTTTTTTAAGAATTGTACTGGAATGCACACTTGACACTTCTTTTCAATACAAATGAGTTAATTGTATACCAATGTATACAAACCAAACATATGTCAAAAGGACGCTCATTTAGCCTACGTCTGGGTAATGAAAGCCGTCGAGTTAGACCAACTATGTACACATTTAATTTCCAGGAAATATATACATCTTCACCACAAAAGGCTTTAGCAATGGAAAAATCTATATTTTCCATAATATGATATCCTCAGCAGGCCTGGAGAACAGCCCAAGTCTAATATTTTTAGAAGGTGGTAGATAGATCCATTTGATCATAAGAACCAGTTTAGGTTATATATAGTGATTTTGCGTGCCTGTGATAGGACAACCATAAACCGAAATTCTTTTCAAACACTTATGAAGGACAGTCAAAACTTATAAAGAGGATACGCATAAATTAAGGACAATATGTTATTGGCATTGTCTTGGTGAGAGGACACTGGGTTTCCTTGTTCTCACCTTGCTGTTTGCGAGGCTATGGCACAAAAAAAAAAAAAGACACAAGATTTAGGAACCAGAGGAGTAACCAAGAAACCCCAGGGTAATTATCTCAAGTAATGAGACTTTTTTAATACAAAAATCAATACTTCTTATAATGGAAATAGATTTCTCTGCTCCTGCAGGGCTAAACTTGCAAATCTTTTCTCCTGGTTTTAAAATACAACTGTCTGACTTCTGCCCTTCCCCCAAACTTCTCTCATTAATAGTGGTACTTAGATTAATTTAGCAAAATATATCATGGCTACCCCAGACTAGAGTTTTCAGCTGGAAGTTGTGGAAGATAACATTTCTTTCTTAGCAATTATAAGATCTGTTATGCAAAATTACTATTTTATTTGTGATATCTTAGTACAGTTCCAGACATACAAGGCTATAGTATATCCTTATCTATGGATGTCGGCAACTTTCTATTATGCCAGTATATATAGTTAGAGTACTAAATACTACATGTATGTTGCCTTTTTTCTTACTATTGTTTTCTTTAGAGATGAGGGAAATTTTGCATAAATTCTTTTACCAAACAAATCCAGACTTTTGACGATTTGATTTGGACACATTGCTCAATTTTTACTTCGAAAATACGATGGAAACAGGACAGGAAGGATGAAGATGGAGTATAACATGCCCCTGAGAGTGAGGGCACTAGCCCACAGCAACCCTAATTGTCTGACAAACAGTCTGTGAACCAATCGTGGCAAGATTTTCAAAGGGCCTTCATCTCTGTACTATGTGTAAACTAAAGCACATTAAGCCATTCTGAGCTCAGCCTGCCATGGGAGAGATTGTGTGTGCCATATCTCCTGGCAGACAACAATTAAAAACACAGTTATGTAAGGTTGTTGCAGGGATAGTTTAGGGATATATCTAGTTAGATATATTGAAGTAATAGGTAGAGAAGTCAGGGTTTTAACATAGTGGGAAAGTATAGGGTCATGTTCTGTGCATATATGTGTTTTACAGTGAGGGGAGCGCAGCTGCTGGCAAGTGGAAAGCTTCATGTAGTGCACTGCAATCACCAAAATCCTGCATTGCCTGCCAAAACATCATTTTTTCCTCTACATTAGCAGTCAGCCTCAAAACTTCAAGCTTCTACGGCCCAGTTCATAACTGTTTTATAGGCTTATTTCCAACACCTCCAGCATCATACATTTTGTTGGACATTCTGCACAATTGTGACTTTTTGTTTAAAAAAAACTAGTTGCAATCTTGTTACCATTAATAATTAAGCAGTTCAGCGTATTTCAGCGTGTCAAAACCGGTGTTTTAATTGTCCCTCTTTTAATTACTGAAAAAACAGCTGCAATTTTCCTACCATTTATAATTAAGCAGTTCAGAGCTTTTCAGCACATTCATACCAGTGTGTTCATAGAACGTGATGTATAATTGCGCCACTTTTAGTTACTCAGAAAAACGGCTGTGATTTTGCTATCGTTTAATAATCAGTGAACGAAGCCTTGCCTTGCCATTGTTTAAATAGTCCCCATATTAAAATATATGGTAATCAACAGAGTGGAAAACAAAACACCCACACCTTGTCATCTGCGAATGAGAATGTGGGTAGCTGTAGTAGTACAAACAGCGGTAGCAGCACCAGCTGTCCAACCAGTAGTTGTAGTAGCAGCAGGACAGGGTCCTCCCTTGTTTCCTGTAGGTACCAGATTATTATCGGGGACAAAGAGGATGACATTGTGGATTGAAAGGCTCACTCATCCTCAGAGAAGGATGATATCGATGTCATCTCTGAGTATGACTCCATGCCTTTGAGTCAGGGGTCAGCCAATTTCTCCTGCTCCTCCTCCTTGCTGCCCTCCCTCTAATTGGGGAGCCTTTTTTCCCCTAAGAAGCAGCAACAAAACCCCATGCACTATCAAATACTTAACACAGTCTTCCTGTGGATGATTTTTGTGAAAAGCATAAGCATTTGAACTGCCAGGATCAGGCAGAGGCAGGGGAACCCATGAATACCTGTCTTTGTGGTTGTGGTAGTAGTAGTAGTAGTGGCACTTTTAGTCATAGTCATAGAGGTAGGGACAGTGGTAGTTGTGGAAACAAATACAGAGGGATTTTGAGGGAGGCCAAGGAGCCCACAATGACATACAGTGAAATGCTAAAGTTTGGGCACCCCTGGTCAAAATTACTGTTACTGTGAACAGTTAAGCAAGTTTAAGATTAAATGATTTCCAAAAGGCATAAAGTTAAAGAAGACACATTCCCTTTGTATTTTAAGCAAAAAAATATTTTTTTATTTTCATCCTTTATATTTTCAAAATAGCAAAAAAGGAAAAGGGCCCGAAGCAAAATTTTTGGCACCCTGCATGGTTAATACCTAGTAGCACCCCGTTTAGCAAGTATCACAGCTTTTGAACCCCTTAGTGACCAAGCCTGTTTGAGCCTTTATGACCAAGCTTTTTTCTTCCTTTTTTCATCGTCTTGTTCCAAGAGCTATAACTTTTTTATTTTTCCATCTATATAGCTTTTTTTATGGGGGCTTGTTTCTTGCGGGACAAGTTGTAGTTTTTAATGGCACCATTTTGGGGTACACATAACTTTCTGATTAACTTTTATTAACTCTTTCTGGGATGGAAATGGGTAAAAGTAGCAATACTGCCACTGCTTTTTTACATTACAAATTTTACGGTGTTAATTTTTCGGTAGAAATAACATAATATCTTTATTCTCTGGGTCAGTACGATTAAAGTGATACTAAATATATGTATTTTTTTATGTTTTACTATTTTTTTGCAATAAAACCCCTTGCTGCTTCCCAAGACCCATAACTTTTTTTTTCCCCATGGAGTTGTGTGAGGGCTTGATTTTTGCTGGACGACTTGTATTTTTCATTGGTATCCTTTTTGAGTAAATGGCGCTTTTTGATCGCTTGCTATTACGTTTTTTTCAGTGGACACTAAGAATAAATTAGAAATTCTGTTGTTTTTTTTTCCTTTTTTTGTGGCGTTCACCATAAGGTATAATTTATGTCATATTTATGTATTCTGGGTCGCTACGGACACAGCAATACCAAACATATTGGGGATATTTTTTTTTGCTATTTTTTCATTGTAAAGCATATTTTCAATGGGAAAAAAAGGATATTTTTTTATTTTATGGAATTTTTTTATTTAATAAATGTGTATTTTTTTTCTATTTTATTTTTACTAGTTAATAGTCCTACAAGGGGACTATAACATACAGCATTTTGATTGCTTTTAAAATGTAATGCATTATCTCTTTAATGCATTACATTTGAATAGCAATGCTATTCTAACATTGACCAGCAGGCTGCGCCAGAGAGGCACAGCCTGCTGGAAATAACAGGCTCGGGCCTGACCGGAAGCCAGGTAAGGCTTCCCAACACATCAGCACACTGCAATCGCATTTGCGGGGTGCTGATGGGAGACAGAGGGAGTCCGCTCCCTCTGTCACCACTTTACATGCGGCGGGCACCATTGCACCTGCCATGTAAAGAGTTAAACAGCACGGATTGGCACTCCTGCCGGTCCGGGCTTTTAGAACCGGGCCCCGCTCCCAGCTGCACAGAGGACCCATGCAGCACTTAGACTGGGCAACCAAAAAAACACGGCAGCCCAGCCTAAGGCCCTCTAGTGACCACCGTAAAATGGCGTATTGGTTGTCACTAAGGGGTTAATGCTTTTTGAAGCCAGCCAAGGGTCTTTCAGTTCTTGTTTGAGGGATTTTCATCCATTCTTCCTTGCAAAAGTCTTCCAGTTCTGTGAGATTTCTGGGCTATCTTTGCACTGCTCTTTTGAGGTCTATCCACAGATTTTCAATGATGTTCAGATCAGGAGACTGTGAGGCCCATGGTAAAACCTTCAGCCGCACCTTTTGAGGTAGACTATTGTGGATTTTAATGTGTGTTAAGGATCATTATCCATTTGTAGAAGCCATCCTTTTTTAAGTTCAGCTTTTTACAGTTGGTGTTATGTTTGCTTCCAGAATTTGCTAGAATTTAATTGAATACATTCTTCCTTCTACCCGTGAAATGTTCCCTGTGCCATTGGCTGCAACACAACCCCAAAGCATAATGGATCCACCCCCATGCTTAATGGTTGGAGAGGTGTTCTTTTAATGGAAAGGGCCATTTATTGTGGCCAAAGAGTTCTATTTTAACCTCATCGGTCCACGGGACTTGTTTCCAAAATACATCAGGCTTGTTTAGATGTTCTTTTCAAACTTCTGATGTTGAATTTTGTGGTGAGGACGCAGGAGAGATTTTCTTCTGATGACTCTTCCATGAAGACCATATTTATGCAGGCATCGCTGAACAGTAGAACAATGTACTACAGCTAAATCGTCCTGATTTACTTCTATTGTAATCAGCTCTGGAACTGAGCTAACATTGTCATAAGCTCAAAACATAGCAGACCTAGGCCAAGCTTGGCTGCCACTAGCTCTGTGCGAGTATCTCCTGTATGGCAGTTTTGCAACACAAGGTCACCACTCAAAACTACTGCCATGAGCAAGACCTGTAGGGTGAAAATAAGCCATGGGCTCTATTGTAGCACATAAGGCAGCATCAACGTATCCTAGGGGAAGGTCTTCCTTGTAGCAGGCAGAATGCATACCAAAGCCGTACAGTGTCCAGTGCCATCATTGCCAGCTACTTGTTCTGCTGCTTAGACTCCTTCTCCTTGTGCTCTACCCCATTGTTAGACATCCATAATGGAGCATGTGGCCATAAGAAAACTATTCACGACCTGCAATTTACTTATCTGCAAGCCAAACTCCGTTCTGGTCAAGTTGATGGCTGTGCAGTTGCTGCCATACTACTTAGTTGTGGTAATTGTAGTGCCGTTCAATGCCTTCACCAAAATTTAAATCAGCAGGAATTATTATTTCTTGTCAGCTGTCTGTAAAAATGTGTCTCTTCGTTCTGCAAAAGTGGCACAGTTCTTTGCTTTCATCAAAGGTTAAATTAGCAGGCAGTAGTACTTCTTTCCAGCTGTCTGTAAAATGTGTCTTGTCAGTCTGCAAATGTGGCAAAGTTCCACTCCTTCACCAAAATTTTATTCAGCAGGCAGTAGTACTACATGTCAGCTGTCCGCAGAAATGTCTTGTTGTTCTGCAAATGTGGCACAGTTCTACGACTTCACCAAAACGTACTTGAGCAAGAAGTAGTCCTTCTAGCCAGCTGTCCGTAAAACATGATTCATCATTCTGCAAATGTGGCACAGTTCAGCGACTTCACTAACACTGAATTCAGCAAGCAGTAGTACTTCTTGCCAGCTGTCTGTAAAACATGTCTCGTGTTTCTGCAAACTTGACACAAATCCGCATCTTCATCCAAATGTTATTCTTCTCTATGTCATTCGTACTTTTGGCCAGCTGTCATGTGGCTTAATTCCATGACCACCAAAATTTGTCAAATTCGGTAAGCACTAGTACTTCTTGCAAGCTGTCCATAAAACATGTCTCATTCATTCTGCAAATGTGACACAATTCAGCGCCTTCACCCACATTTAAGTCTTCTCTATGTCATTCGTACTTTTTTCGAGCTGTCCGTAAGATATACCTGGTCATTCTACAAATGTGGTGCAGTTCCGTGCCTTCATCAAAATTTAAGTCACCACTCTCTCTCTTCTACAAGTAGCAGAAGCTACACAAGCCAATTCAGTTTCCTACATGATGGATAGTGATGTCGCGAACATAAAATTTTCCGTTCGCGAACAGCGAACGCGAACTTCCGCAAATGTTCGCGAACGGGCGAACCGGGTGAACCGCCATAGACTTCAATTGGCAGGCAAATTTTAAAACCCACAGGGACTCTTTCTGGCCACAATAGTGATGGGAAAGTTGTTTCAAGGGATCTAACACCTGGACTGTGGCATGCCGGAGGGGGATCTATGGCAAAACTCCCATGGAAAATTACGTAGTGGATGCAGAGTCGGGTTTTAATCCATAAAGGGCATAAATCAACTAACATTCCTAAATTGTTTGGAATAACATGCTTTAAAACATCCAGTGTGTGTATCCGATCAGGTATGATGTATCGATCAGGTAGTGTAAGGGTTACGCCCACTTTACAGACATTGACAGACCAAACTCCCCTTTTAATGCACCGCAAACAACCGCAAACAGTTCATTTGCACAACCGCAAACTCCCCATTTGCACAAGGTTGGATACCAAGCTAGCCACGTCCCTGGGATGTCATTGAAGGTTTCTTCCTCCACCCAGCCACGTACAACACCAAGGGTCCCCGAAAGGTGAATTGAATTGATTTTTTGAACGGGGAGATGGTTAAAAAAACACTGGCTCCCTCCCCTTTGTTTTTATCCACGGTCACTGTGTCTGCGCCGTGCAATTTACTGTCACACCCGATATGAGTGGTATTTTCTGTAGTACTATTCTCATCAGTTTAATCCCTCTAACGTCCCCAATCTGGGGGCCATTTATTGAATAGATTTTTCGAACGGGAAGATGGTTAAAAAAACGCTGGCTCCCTCCACTCTGTTTTAATACACGGTCACTGCGTCTGCGCCGTGCAATTTACTGTCACACCCGATATGAGTGGTATTTTCTGTAGTACTATTCTCATCAGTTTAATCCCTCTAACGTCCCCAATCTGGGGGCCATTTATTGAATTGATTTTTCGAACGGGGAGATGGTTAAAAAAACACTGGCTCCCTCCACTCTGGTTTAATCCACGGTCACTGCGTCTGCGCCGTGCAATTTACTGTCACACCCGATATGAGTGGTATTTTCTGTAGTACTATTCTCATCAGTTTAATCCCTGTTACATCCCATATCAGGGATTGCCTTTTGTGAAAAAAAATTTAGGCCGGGTACCTTCGACTGCCTTCACAGTGACAGACCAAACTCTCATACACCAAACTGAATTGATTTCAGGAACCGGGAGATGGAAAAAGCAGCTTGGTCGGTCCTCATACTCCCAAATTGGGGCACTGCGCGTGCACAGAGCAATGTGCTGTGGCACCCTATATGAGTGGTGTCTTAACTAGTACTATTCCTATCAGCGGCGGGCGGGTGCGTGGTAACTTGAGAGCAGGAGACCGAAGCTGAGCTAGAGTAGGATGGTGCGTCAAGGTTCTTAGCGGAAGCTGTTGAAGATTGGGTGTCCTGTCTAAGCTAGTCAACTATGTCCTCAGAATTTTTTGGGTTCAGGATACGTGGCCTCTGAACACTAGGCATTATTCCAGGGACAGTGGAAATCACAGCACCACGACCACGACGGCCCCTGCGGGGTGGCCTGCCTCTGCCTGTCATTTTTTTTTAGATAAGTGGTACTACGCGTGCTAGGTACTGTGCCACCCGGTATCAGTGGTGGGCACTGGCAGTGGGCACACTACAGTCTGTGGAAGTGGACCTGACACACACTGGCAGCAGGCAAGCAACTGAAATTAGACTAATGTGTAAAAATTAAATGCCTTATTTATCGGAAAGCTACTGTGCCACCCGGTATCAGTGGTTGGCACTGGCAGTGGGCACACTACAGTCAGTGGAAGTGGGCCTGACAGACACTGGCAGCAGGCAAGCAACTGAATTTAGACTACTGTATAAAAATTAAATGCCTTATTTATCGGCAAGCTACTGTGCCACCCGGTATCAGTGGTTGGCACTGGCAGTGGGCATACTACAGTCTGTGGAAGTGGGCCTGACACACACTAGCAGCAGGCAAGCAGCTGAAATTACACTAAAGTGTAAAAATTAAATGCTTTTTTTATGCAAAGTCCTGTGCCAGCCGGTATGAGTGGTGGGCACTGGCAGTGGGCACACTACAGTCAGTGGAAATCAGCCTGACACACACTGGCAGGCAACTAACCTTAGATTAAAGTGTAAAAATTAAATGCCTTTGTTTTATGCAAAGTCCTTTGCCACACGGGATGACAGGGGTGGGCACTGGCAGTGGGCACACTACAGTCAGTGGAAGTCGGCCTGACACACACTAGCAGCAGGCAAGCAGCTGAAATTACACTAAAGTGTAAAAATTAAATGCCTTTTTTTATGCAAAGTCCTGTGCCAGCCGGTATGAGTGGTGGGCACTGGCAGTGGGCACACTACAGTCAGTGGAAGTCAGCCTGACACACACTGGCAGGCAACTAACCTTAGATTAAAGTGTAAAAATTAAATGCTTTTTTTGATGCAAAGTCCTGTGCCACATGGGATGACAGGGGTTGGCACTGGCAGTGGGCACACTACAGTCTGTGGGCCTGCAGCTTCTCAGGCCAGGCAACTGCAATATGTATATAAAGGGAAAAAAAGCAGACTAATGTTGCAGCCCTAAAAAGGGCTTTTTGGGGTGCTGTCAGGACGCTGTCCTTATAGCAGAGATCAGATGAGTCTTTCAGGACTGGAGTGGACACTGAATTCACTAGCCTAGCTATCGATTTCCCTATTAGATCAGCAGCAACTACACTCTCCCTCCTCTCACTAAGACTGCAAATTCCGAATGAATCTAAAATGGATGCTGTTCAGGAGATGGGAGGGTTTGGGAGGGAGGGTATGCTGCTGATTTGCTGGAATGTGTCTGTGAGGACTGTGCTGACTGTGAGGTACAGGGTCAAAGTTTGCTCAATGATGACGTATAGGGGGCGGACCGAACATCGCATGTGTTCGCCGGCTGCGGCAAACGCGAACAAGCTATGTTCGCCGGGAACTGTTCGCCGGCAGATAGTTCGGGCCATCTCTAATGATGGAACAGTTTTTTCACTGCCATGACAACTTGACGCACATCAGCAAATGGACTTCTCTGGCACATACCCAATTCCCTGACCCCATGGATTTCTGGGAAGGTGTCTTTTCCAACCTCCAGTGTCATCTCAGATACAGTTTTTAGTGCAGCAGGTGGCGTCTTCACACCCAAGAGAGCAAAATTGTCCTGCTGCCAGTGTTCAAAACATTACCTTTGTCAAAATTAACCAGGAACATGGATCTGTGAGAATTGCCACACATCTCTGGTTGATGACAATTAATAGTTCTGCCATTGCTGACAGTGGTTATTTATTGCTGGCCTAATGATGCAATTACCGCTGTCTGCCTGTTTATGGTATTCCATATGCCACTGCAGCTGCACCCCCCCCCCCGGTACTACTACTACCCCTAAAGAGCTGCACATCTCTTGCCTTGTTCATGAGGTTCCACACTACGCTGCTGCCGCTGCTCTCCAAAAAATGAAAATTTTTAGGCTCTTGTTCAGAACAAGCCATCGCTTTTTCCAATAATACTGTGTGTGTATATAAACACCAGCAGGCATCTGCCCTCAATAACAGGCAACTTATAGAATTGTTCTTCTTAATTTAAAAAAAAGTATAACAAATGCAATGGTGCAGTGTATTTTTAAACAGGCTGTTTGTGTACACTTTTCTTCAGCTATATATACCATTGTGACTCTGACAACTGTCATTGTGTTAAAAATCTTAAGGGGGAAAAAAATGAACACAGGAAAGAAAAACAAGAGAGAAAAAAGTCCTAAGAGACCTCAGAGTGCCATATACCAATTTTCAGACCAATTGGAGCACTTTCACTTCAGGTAGATTCGATTTTTTTGACCAATTGTTTTTTGACCAATTAGTTCGCATTGAATCTGAGACAAATTTCAAGAAATTCACTCATCTCTAATTTTTTTTTTTACATACTGTTATCCTTATCTTTAACTCATGCTTTAAAGCATGATTCCTTTTCTGTCCCTAAAATCAATTTGAGTATATGTGAAGCTTCTATTATAGCCATTCTCTTATCTTCAAAATGTGCCCCTATCTGATGTACAGTATTGCTGATTGTTAATTAATTCCCCTGCTTACTGTGAGCTGAGGCTCCTAGAGAATATGTGTGATCGTGGCAGAACAGGTAGGTCAGTAATGAGTGGGAAGTGTGTGGCGTGGCCTTCAGTGTGCAGTGTAATAGACCTGCTCTTCTGCATACCATATGAAATATTACCATAAACAGCTCTGCTGTGAATATCTCTCATATGCATTTACCTTGAAAAGATCATACTCCTCTAAGCAGCCAGACACAAGGGGAGAATGGAAGTTCTGAACCCTAACTGCACGTCTATAGGTTTCACAAAAAAGGTAGATAAAAAGGAAATCAAATATCATAAATATTCATAATTGTTCTTTTTTCTTGTTACGAAAACAATATGAATTCAATTAGGTTATAGAATAACGTAACATAGTTCCATAAATAATGCTCAAAGATCTAAGGTTGCACGTAGAGATGAGCGAATCAAAAATTTCAGGAAAAATTTGATTTGCTACGAATGCGAATTTCCTCGCTCTTCGTGGTAACGAATTGTATTTTTTCCTAACATGGTGGCTACAATGGTGGCTAAACGTGTGAGGACGTGGGGCAAGGAATTCTGGGAAGGAGGAAGGGATGACCCATAATGCCATGCATGCAGCCAATCAGCAGCCAGCCAGCCCAGTGATGTCACAGCCCTATAAATACGGTGGCCATCTTAGATTCTGCCATTCACAATCGTACTTTGTTCAGGGACAGAAGTGTATGCAGATGTTAGGGAGAGTGAAAGAATAACTAATTGTTAAAAAAAAAAGGAAAAAAGCGATTTGCTAGTGCAGGGAAAGGATAGTGAGAGGAATCATTTTACAGCCAGGAAAAGACGTGTGCAGATGCTCGGGAGAGTCATAGCAAAATCTTCATTGTGGAAAAAAGCACTTTACAAGTGAAGGGAAAGGATAGTGAGAGGAATCATTTCACAGGCAAGGAGAGACGTGTGCAGATGGTAGGGAGAGTCATAGGAAAATCCTTAATGTAAAAAAAAGGAATTTACAAGTGCTGAGAAACATTACTTGGGGATTAAGATAGTCTCATAATACAGCTCTGTCATTCCAGCAATTAGTTATTGGGGTGCAAGTGCTATATGCTGAAAAGCCTTTAATGGCTTTTATCTGTGGAAAAAGATAAATATATACACAGGTCGCTTTTGCTGTTATTTACGCTAAAATCATTTGCAGTCATTTCTGGTGAAAGAGTATAGGACAGTATTTCAGTAATATACAAAACATTTAAAAGCACTGCAGTGATTTCTGTTGAAAGCGTTTAGGGGCTTATTTAATTAAAAAAAGAAAAATATATATGCACAGCACTGTTGCAGTTATTTCTGTTGAAAGCGTATAGGCTCGTATTTCAGTACTACAAGAAAAATATATACGCACTTCACTCTTTATTGTTTTCTGGTTAAAGCATATAGTGGCCTTTTCCCGTACAACAAGAAATATATATTCTCGGGTCACTTCTGCAGTTCTTTCCGGTGAAAGAGTATAGGGGCATATTTCAGTACAAGAAAAATATATTCTCAGTACACTATTGCAGTTATATCTGGTAAAGCCTTTATTGGTGTATTGCAGTAGAAAAAGAAATATACATTCGCCATTCGCTGGTGCACTTACATGTTGAAAAACCTTTATTGACGTATATTAGTAGAAAAAGAAATATACATTCACCATCACCATTCGCTGCTGCACTTATATTTTGGAGGAAAAAATATCTTGTATTGCGTATTAAGCGCTGCACTTAAATGCAATACATTTTTTTTTAATTACTTCATTGGAAAAAAATATTGTATTCTGCGTTAAGCGCTGCTCTTATGTGAGGTAAGAGATTTTTTTTATTATTTCGATGGAAATACAAATTTCCACCTCCTCCATTAACTTCCTCATCTCTTCATTAACATTGGACACACTAACTTTACAGTCCCGTCCCCCCCAGCTATATATATAAGTGGTGCCATCACCACCTAGGAGCGAATAAGCCCCTATTGTCTGATAGGTGCGGGTCCCACCGCTCGGACCCGCACCTACAACGAGAAAGAAGTGGGGAGCGCTGTGGCTGGAGGACCCCGGATTTCCCAGCCTCTGACCACCACCAAGCGCTGCTCCCCGCTGCTCCCATAGGAGTGAGTGGGAGAGCACCGTGCTTGCGCGGCCCATTCATTTCTATGGGGCAGACGGAAATAGCTGAGCCATCACTCGGCTATTTTTGGCAGACCCATAGAAATGAAAGAAGGGCGGTTGATCAGCCAGAATCTCCACACACCAATGCATGATGCATCAGACTAGATCATCTATGGTGCCACACCAACATTTTGACAAAAGAGACAGGTTTCTTCTGGCTACCTGCCTCAGCTACTATTCTGATGCTGTTACCCAACTGATGCCATATATCTGATGCCAAGTGCTCCTTCTTTCACCCACCATCTTCAGCGGGTACTAGTATTGCCATTCACCTCGACAGTATGTCACCTTGCCACTCTGTGGCCTCGTGATGCCGCCACCACCTCCAGACTCTGTCACTGTGCCACTCTGTGGCCTCCTTCTGATGCTGCTGCTGCCGACACCTTCAGACCCTGTCATTGTGCCACTCTGTGGCCTACTCATGTTGCTGCCATCTCCAGACTCTGTCATTGTTCCACTCTGTGGCCTGCTCATGCTGCTGCCACCTCCAGACTCTGTCATTGTGCCACTCTGTGGCTTCTTCATGCTGCTGCCAACTCCAGACTCTGTCATTGTGCCACTCTGTGGCCTACTCATGCTGCTGCCACCTCCATACTCTGTCATTGTGCCGCTCTGTGGTCTCCTCATGCTGCTGCTACCTCTAGAATCGATCAGTGTGCCGCTCGGTGGCCTCCTCATGCTGCAGCCACCACCAGACTCTGTCATTGTGCCACTCAGTGGCCTTCGCCTAATGTTGCTTCTGCCGCCACCTACAGACTCTGTCATAGTGCCACTCGGTGGCCTCCTCATACTTCTTCCACCTCCAGACCCTGTCATTGGGCCACTCTGTGGTCTCCTCATGCTGCTTCCACTTCAACACTATGTCATAGGGCCACTCTGTGGACTTGTCATGCTGTTCCCACCCTCCCCACTTCATGACTGGTCCACTATTTTGGCTTTCGACTTGGCTGACACAATTTATTTGACACTCCTTCTGATTTGTCAGAAGGAAGAAAAAACAAGACGCACAACGGATCCTGTTTGTGTAGCAACTTTAAGGTCTCTATGATCCCATCAGAATTGGCTTATGATTTGGTGGCCAAAAGCTGTAGTGGGTAGAAAACACAGAAGACATGCAAATATTCCATTCATGTGTCATCTCTGCTTTAGATCCACTCCGTTTTTTTTGCCTTTAGCAATACTGATGGATTACTGACCAAATGCTGACTGAGTGACAATGGATTCTCAACAGACAGGATCCGTTATTTGGGGCTTATTGTTCTGACAGATCAGAGGACGGGCAAAATAATCAATGAAGTCAACACAAACTTACTGCTGACACCTTCTCCACTCTGTCGGGGGGCTCTACTTGTATAAGCATTTAACAGAATAGGTTCTGTAGACATATATGTGGAATCTAACACTAACATCTACCTATAAGGCTGAGTTCATACATGAGTTATTTTGTCAGTTTTGGCCCCGTGACCGCCCAAATAAGTGAAGTATGCAGTGATTTAAAGAGCAACGCCTGTCATCTGCATGTCATACGGACTCACAGTATTATTTCACTACCAAAGCAAACTCCCTATGCATGTTACTGCAAGGCACAGTATTCTACACCACTATAAAGGCTCTCAGCAGCCAGGAAATAGCAATTTTTTTACGTAATTCGCTGCAAATATATTCGTATTGAACAAATCTGTAGTTGTACCCCATCAGGACATCTGTGTACTCACCCCTCACTGAATCCCATAAAACTTATTGCAGACAACAAATTAAACTCACAGAATTCATGCATAATTGTATGTCTATTAAAACAACTTTGGGTATCTGTATCCTTCCTTTCCATGTTTGTCCCTTGATATAATCGCCCCTTTTCATGGTATTTGACTTTGTCTCTTGTTCTTCTACTTGAAAGGGGTTGATACTACACCATGCTGTCACAGACACTTTTTGGCGCAACTGCAAACAATAAATATTTATTTTCTTACATAGAGGCACAACACTTTAATCAGTTATGGTCATGTTAAGCATATTGGTTACAGTCTCTACAAGAATTGCAAAAGTTTATTGCTTTTTCTTACACTTGTTGAGTAATAAGGATGAGCAAACTAGTTCTACTGGTTTGGAATTCGTTCCAAAACCCACTTTTTAAGGACCAGTTTAGGTCTGAAGTCACTTTGTGTGCTTACATAGTGGACACCCCCCATAAATGACCCCATCATAGAAACTACACCCCTCAAGCTACTCAAAACTGATTTTACAAACTTTGTTAACCCTTTAGGTGCTCCACAAGAATTAAAGGAAAATGGAGATGGAATTTCAATTTTTTTTGGCAGATTTTCCATTTTAATCAATTTTTTTCTTTAACACATTAAGGATTAACAGCCAAACAAAACTCAATATTTATTACCCTGACTCTGCGGTTTAGGCCTCATGCACATGACCGCGTGTGTTTTGCAGTCCGCAAATTGCGGATCTGCAAAAAAAACTGATGTCCGCAAAGTAGAAAAAAATAGGACATGCTCTATTTTGTTTGCAGGGCTACATGGTTTGCTGTCCACATTTTTTGTGGACCCATTGAAATGAATGGGTCTGCATCCTATCAGCAAAAAAACAAAATACGGTTGTGTGCAGGAGCCCTTACAGAAACACCCCACATGTGGTCGTAAACTGAGGTAAGGGCACACGGCATGGCGCAGAAGGAGAGGAACGCCATATGGTTTTTGGAAGGCATATTTTGCGGGACTGGTTGTTAGATGCCATGTCCCATTTTAAGCCCCCCTGATGCACCCTTACAGTAGAAACTCCCAAAAAGTGACCCCATTTTTGAAACTAGGGGATAAAGTGCCAGTTTTATTGATACTATTTTGGGGTACATATGATTTTTAATTGCTCTATATTACGTTTTTTGTGAGGCAGGGTAACCAAAAAATGGCTGTTTTGGCACAGTTTTTATTTTTTATTGTTTACAACATTCATCTGGTAGGGTAGATCATGTGCTATTGTTACAGAGCAGGTTGTTATGGATGCAATGATATCAAATATGTCTACTTTCTTTGTTTGTTTGTTTGTTTCAGTTTTACATAATAAAGCATTTTTGAAAAAAAAAATGTTTTTGTGTCTCCATTTTCTGAACGCCTTATTTTTTAATTTTTCTGCCGATCGTCTTGTGCAGGAGCTCGTTTTTTGCAGGAAGAGTTGACGTTTTTATTGGTACCATTTTTGGGTACATATGATTTTTTTGATCATTCATTATTACATTTATGAGGCAAAGTGACGAAAAAATTGAGAATTTTGCACAGCTTTTATTTATTCATTTTTCCAGCGTTCACCAGTGGGGTTATGTCATGTGATATTTTTATAGAGAAGATCGTTGCGGACGTAGCAATGCAAAATATGTATACTTTTTCTTACTTATTTAAGTTTTACACAATAAAAGCATTTTTGAAACAAAAAAAATGATGTTTTAGTGTCTCTATAGTCTGAGAGCCATAGCTTTTCTATTTTTTGACCGATTGTCTTAGGTAGGGTCTAATTTTTTGCGGGATAAGGTGATGGTTTGATTAGTACTATTTTGGGGGGCATACACCTTTTTGATCGCTTGGTGTTGCAATTCTTATAATGTAACGTGACAAAAATTGCTTTTTTTATACAATTTGTATTTTAAATTTTTTATGATGTTCACCTGAGGGGTTAGGTCATGTGATATTTTTATAAAGCTGGTTGTTACCGATGCGGTGATACCTAATATTTTATATACTTTTTTTTATTTATTTTATTTTAACACAATAATAGCATATTTGAAACAAAAGAATTGATGTTTTAGTGTCTCCATGTTCTGAGAGGTATAGTTTTTTAATTTTTTTAGCCATTTTTATATGTAGGGGCTCATTTTTTGCAGGATCAGGTGACGGTTTTATTGGTCTAATTTTCTGGGACTTTTTTTTGATCACTTGGTGTTGCACTTTTTGTGATGTAAGGTGAAAAAAATACCTTTTTTTACACAGTTTTTATTTTATTTTTTTATGGTGTTTATCGGATGTGGTGTATCATGTGATATATTTATAGAGCTGGTTGTTACAGACCAGGCGATACCTAATATGTGTGTTTTTTATTTTATGTTTTTCTATTTTTTATTATAAAATCAGGGGAAATGGGGCACTTTTTTCTTTTTTTTACATAAAACTTTATTTTTTTATTAAAAACCCTTTTTTTTACTTTATTTCTGACTTTAACATTTGGGGGTCAGATCTCCTCTGAAATGCATTATCATACATCTGTATTGTAATGCATTGCCTGTTAGTGTATTTCACAGACTAACATACTAAGGCCCCTTTCACACGGGTGTGATTTCCTCGCGGGTGCAATGCGTGAGGTGAACGCATTGCACCCGCACTGAAACCGGACCCATTCATTTCTATGGGGCTGTGTACATGAGCGGTGATTTTCCCACATCACTTTTGCATTGCGTGAAAATCGCAGCATGTTCCATATTCTGCGTCTTTCAAGCAACGCAGGCCCCATAGAAGTGAATGGGGATGCAGGAAAATCGCAAGCATCCGCAAGCAAGTGAGGATGCGGTGCGATTTTCCAGCATGGTTGATAAGAGACGATCGGGATGGGGACCCGATCTTTATTATTTTCCCTTATAACATAGTTATAAAGGAAAATAATAGCATTCTCAATAGAGAACGCAAAGTAAAAAGGTAAATAGAGGGTTAAAAATAATAAAAAAATAAACTCACCTCTTCGATTTGATCGCGTAGCTGCCGGTGTTCTGTTCTGTCTTCAGCAGGAGGGGGATGAAGGACCTTCAGTGACGTCACACTGGGTCACATGGTCCAATCACCCTCTATTGCCCTTTTTACTTTGTATTCTCTATTGAGAATGCTATTATTTTCCTTTATAACTATGTTATAAGGGAAAATAATAAAATATACAGAATACTCAACCCGAAACCGGACTTCAGTGACGAAGTCCGGTTTTGGGTCTGGGTACCAAACATGCCGATTTTTCCCACGCGCGTACAAAATGCATTAAAACGCTTTGCACTCGCTCGGAAAAATCACGCATTTTCCCGCAATGCACCCGTCTCTTATCCGGGCATCAGACATGACGCCCGTGTGAAAGAGGCCTAACAGGTTGCCTAGGAGACCCAGCCTGGGGCTGGATCTCCTGGGCACCTGTAGAAGGCAGGTCCTGATGTTGTGCAAGGCATTGGGTAGCCTCCGCATGGCATCGGGCTGTCTTCTCACCCATTGGGTCCCCGCCACAGCACCCCTTCTTTGTCATGGTCAGCGCTGACCGCGGAATAGAAGGGGTTAATGTGCTGGCATCAGTGTTTTCACCGATGCCGGCGAATACAGCAGGGGTCCGGCTAATGGGATTAGCCGGTCCCCTGCAGCTGATTAGGCAGGAGCAGCTCCTGCACCCACCCGATCAGCGTGCCGTAATAGTACGGAGCTGGGCGGCAAGTGACGTCCCACTGCGCCGTACTATTACGGCGCTGGTTGGGAAGGGGTTAAAGGGGTTGTGTCACTTCAGAAAGTGGCACTTATAATGTAAACAAAGTTAAATCAAGACACTCGTTTATTGTTATTACCCATATTGCTTCCTTTGCTGGCTGGATTCATTTTTCCATCACATTATATATACACTGCTCTTTTCCATAGTTGTGACCACTATGCAATCCATCAGCAGTGGCCGTGCTTGCACAACTCTCTGGCCTCACTGGTGGCCGGGACGGTTGGAGTGCAAGCATGACCACTTCTGATGGATTGCATCATGGTCATAACCATGGAAACAAGCAGTGTATAATGTGATGGAAAAATTAATCCAGTCGGCAAAGAAGGCAATATGGACAATCACAATACATTAGTAAGTGCCTTGTATTAACTCTCTCTACATGATTAATGCTATTTGCTGAAGTAAGACAACCCCTTAAGCTTTGGTCCCCCGATCAAAGAATCATATCTACAGAACAGTACTAAAATAAAAATGGTTTTCAGGTTTTTAGTGTACAATATTTAGACTTTTATTAATTTCCTCTGGGAAGATAAATAATAAACCAAACAAACCTAAAGCACTTAAAGTTCCTTATATTTGTGGTCATACCCGTACAGTAAAAAATCCTCTAGAAGAAATGCACTGAAAGAGAAGTACATTGGCAGAAAGACAAAGTGGCTCTCTTTTTGATTAAAGTTTGCATATAGGATTGACTCAATGATGCAACGGAAGATACTGTAGCTAACAGTCAAAAAACAGTTCTTCCTTTTCAATAGGAAATCATATTGATTAACCTGTCTGCCTGTTGAGACCGTTTGTGAAAAGTTGAACACTTGACTGTGCCAATTTTGAAAATTATCTCCAAAGGATAGGGGATGACTAAATGATTGGTGAGGGTCTAAGGCCTCTTTCACACGAGCGTGTCCGGATTAGGTCCGGATGCGTTGCGGATGCGTTCAGTGAAAACTGTGCGATTTCACAGGCAAAGCCATTCAGTTTTGCCTGCGATTGCGTTCAGTTGTTCAGTTTTTTCCGCGCGGGTGCAATGCGTTTTGATACGTTTTTCACGCGCGTGATAAAAAACTGAAGGTTTACAAACAACATCTCCTAGCAACCATCAGTGAAAAACGCAACGCACCCGCACTTGCTTGCGGATGCAATGCGTTTTTCACGCAGCCCCATTCACTTCTATAGGGCTATGGCTGCGTGAAGAACGCAGAATATAGAACATGCTGCGATTTTCACGCAACGCACAAGTGATGCGTGAAAAAAAACGCTCATGTACACAGACCCATTTAAATGAATGGGTCAGGATTCAGTACGGATGCTATGCGTTCATGTCACGCATAGCACCCGCGCGGAAAACTCTCTCGTGTGAAAGGGGCCTAACAGCTGCAAGGCCCATGTATCCTGAGAATGGGAGTCCTGTTCCCCCATCTTGATGGAGCAGCACATTGACCATGAGCCCTGTCACTTTCTTCATTCTCTATAGGACTGCTGTAGTAGCGTTAAGCACGAATATTCGAATTTCGAATTTTTATCGCGAATATCGTCACTTTGAAAATTTGAGAATATTTCGAATATAGTGATATATATTCATCTGAACCCATTACCTAGTATACCTATCTGCTTCTTGCTTGTGGCCCAATGTGAGAAGGCTGCAATATTGTAGTCTGTAGTGAATTAGAATATTCTTCATTGTTAAAAAAAAATTCTCTTATTTGAAAAATCGGCAATGCAATATTAGCGTAATGCGAATATTCAAACACCCGAATATATAGCACTATAGAATATTTTAGTTTTTTAGAATATTTGTTATTTTTTTCCATCTGAAGTCATGATTCCTTCCTGCTTAAGTTGCTTTTGGGCCAATGACTGTTCACATTAAATTGGAAAAAATGATAAATATTCTAAAAAAAGAATATATAGTACTATATTCCATAGTGCTATATATTCGAGTTTTAGAATATTCGCATTACGCAAATATTTCATTGCCGATTTTTTGCAATCGATAGAATAATCTCGAATACGAATATTCGCGAATATATGACGAATATTTGCGAAATATCGGGAATTCGAATATTGCCCCTGCCTCTCATCACTATGTTGTAGGTAGCTGAGTACAATGTGCTTTACTTTTCTCAGCAGTCCAATACAGAATGGAAGACCTGCCATTCCATCAGGATGGGGGAATGAGACCTTCTTTCTCAGGATCTCAGTGCTGCCAATAGTTGAACCCTCACCAATAATTAACTATTCCCTATCCTCTGGAAAGGGTATACTGTCACTTTCAAACATGACAAAATCCCCTAAAATGGATTTCCATGTTCACAATGTATATAGCTTATCCTTATGCTCACCATACACATTAGATATGTATCGACCAAACCTGCTGAAATTGGGCAATGTAATGTGTATGGTGGTTGCCTGACTCACCCCTGACGACTAATATCAGGGGAGATAACGATGAGGTATGTTGAATTCCAACTACCTGATCCTTCTGTTGTAAGGAGATAGGTGGCTGGCAGATGAGTCAGAGGCTGTAGGTGGATTTACAGGCAGATTATCAGGAGCGACCGTTCCTGCAAACACTTGTTCCTGACAATCTACCCATCTAAACGTGCCGCCGATCACCTGTGAACAAGTGAAATGCTCGTTCATCGGGTGATCCTGTTGTTCGAGCAGGCACATCAATCATCGTTTCTGGGCAGCAGATCGTGCTGTCTAAATAGTGATCTGCTGCCCAAAGACAATGCAGCTGTATGAGGACGAGGGATCACAATAGCCATCATTCAACTTCGTACTGGGCATCTCGCGAGCAGCTAACTGTTCCTGTAAATTGTGCGCTGTAAAATCGCCTTTTCTCACTATATTTGCTTGATTGGAGGAGATAGCTAAGATTGAGAGATCTCATGTATATGGTGAGCTTGCCATCAATATCAGATCAGTGAGGGTCCAAATGGGAAATTGCTGCAATACCCTGCAGTAATTGCTGTCCACTGTCACTGCTACCCTGTCTGATGAAGTGCACATGCCACTACTAACACTGCTATCAACTTATTACAGTTGTCTTTTGTGTGACATGGAATAATAAAACATATAGGTTCACCGGTAACCTGTAGTGCTTACCTTTTTTTTCTATATTGCACATGCTTCTTATGGTGGATGGGAGGTTAAGACCCTAGGTATGGCACCCAATAAGCCTATTCTATCTTACGTAGAGTACTGCCGGAACAAATAATAGTTTAGGGACCACATTGTGACAGATAATGATTAGAAATTCGGACACAGCTAATGTTGAAATTGTTTACCAATAGTTATATTTTATCAATACGAATATTGTAGCAAATCTCATAATTTTTTTACTTTTTAACTGTGGCTGTCCTTTAAAATGAGCCCAGACATCTCTGTGAACAAGTATGATCACCATCACTGCAATGAGACTTTAAATGAACGCTTTAAACTATTTTCTTTTTTTTTTTTTTTTCATTTATTCGGAAATTCAGCATCTTTCTTTTTCTATCTATCCATGAGTTGCAAATGCAGGTAAATCTAGAATGATACACTGAATGGGATGTCACAATCAGGATTCATAAATATTTCCCCATGGGGTCTTCACTAGGTTTTTACAGCAAGATTAGGTCTGCAATCAGGATATATCATGCAGCCAATTGGTGCCATTTCTACAACTGTACAGAGCCCTAATTCCGGGTCCTATCAGCCACATCTTTCTGAGGCACAATGAGGCAATCTGTGGTTTAAATAGACCTAGATGTGCAAATTAGACCTACTATCATGTCTCTCACATGCACTGTTCTGAAGACGCATTGTTCTCCTAACCTCTTAAGAAGAATCAAGTTCTATTAGGAAGATGTTGGTTTCAAATGAGCTTTAAAGATGGAAGATCTATTTTTAAACAAGAAAATATGATTTTACATTTAAATCTGAGGGTTGTGAAATAATACAAATCCTTCTTAGGGTGAAAAAAAATCTACCCTGTATCTCATGAAATGAAATATCAAAGCATTCAAGTAGAAAAAATGAAGGTAACACTTGCTAAACTAAAAGCAATCAACAATGTTTATGCTTAATTTACAATGCATGCCACTTAAATAATGAATGTTTTTATATATACTGTAGCTCGATAGCAGCGCAGTCAAATAAAACACAATAATATAGTGCTGTTAGTAAATATACAGAAGATAATAATACATGTAAATGGAAATTTCCACTGTAAATAATAAATATCATACTCTGATGTTGGAACCAGACAATTATGTGGAGATGAGTGGAGCTACGTAGGCGCTGCTCATCTCTTTCTGTAGAAATACCGTAGTCTGTCACAGATTTATTTTTCTGTGCCACACACTGATTGATAGAAATGTAGTATCCTCTCTGAAGAACTGGCTGTGATGGTGTGCAACCAGTTTCAGTTCTGTGAGCGTATGACAGGTTCTATCTAAAGAAAAGTTTTTTTAGCATCTGAAGTGAACCCAAACAAAAATTTCCTTGTCACATTATATCTGAGCTGCAGCACTGTGGCCAGGACAATACAGCGGTTTAACAAGACAGGTTCCATTCAGAACAGGCCTTGCCATGTTCGACCAAAGAAGTTGAGTGCACGTGCTCAGCGTCATATCCAGAGATTGCCTTTTCAAATTAGACGTATAGAGTGCTACAAGCATTGCTGCAGAGGTTAAAGGGGTGGGGAATCAGCCTGTTAGTGCTCAGACCATACGCCGCACACTGCATCAAATTGGTCTGCATGGATGTCATACCAGAAGGAAGCCTCTTCTAAAGATGATGAACAAGAATGCCTGCAAACAGTTTGCTGAAGACAAGCAGACTAAGGACATGGATTACTAGAACCATGCCCTGTGATCTGCTGAGACCAAGATAAACTTATTTGGTTCACATGGTGTCAAGCATGTGTGGTTGCAACCAGGTGAGGAGTACAAAGACAAGTGTGTCTTGCCTACAGTCAAGCATGGTGGTGGGAGTGTTATAGTTAGGGGCCGCATGAATGCTGCCGGCTGTGGGGAGCTACAGTTCATTGAGGAAACTATGAATGCCATCATGTACTTCGACATACTGAAGCAGAGCATGATCTCATCCTTTTGGAAACTGAGCCACCGGGCAGTATTCCAACATGATAACAACCACAAACACACCTCCAAGACGACCACTGCCTTGCTAAGCAAACTGAGGGTAAAAGTGCTGGACGGCTTAGCATGCCTCCAGACCTAACCCTATTAAACATCTGTGGGGCATCGTCAAACAGAAGGTGGAGGAGCGCAATGTCTCTAACATCCAACAGCTCTGTGATATTGTCATGGAGGAGTGGAAGGAGATTCCAGTGGCAACCTGTGAAGCTCTAGTGAACTCCATGCCCAAGGCGACCGCAAGTGTGAAAGTAGCCTAAGTTGCATGCTGCTTTGTCATTATTGTTTTACAATGGGCAGCACCACTAAAGGTTAAGGCAGTGATGGAACATAATGGTTGTAACACAAAATATTGGCTATGTGTTGCGGGCAGACCAAATTTACACTTTTATACAAGCTGTACACTGACTACTTCACATTGTATCATAGTGTCATATCTTCAGTGTTGTCCCATGAAAAGATATAATAAAATATTTACAAAAATGTGAGGGGTGTACTCACTTTTATGAGATACTGTTTGTCATAAGGAAGAAAACAAACTCATGCTATTTTGTGTCATTTTTCCTCCATTAGAAAATGTTCTTCCACTTGAAATAATAACCTTTGCTGATAACAGCTAAGTAACTTCTTCTCCCAAAGATTCCTGCCTATGGCTAACATTCAAGTGAACTCTGTTGAATTGGAACCTTACATCCCATATTCACTACCTCACAATAAAAAAACTTCTCCTATATTTTTCCCTAAAGGCTTTTTTTTCCAGTGCTTCTGTGTTAGTAGCCTATCCTCCTCCTAATCTAACCGATTAGTGATGGTCCAACACCCTACCGGTTAGTTGTTTTGGGCAGCTGCCAGAAAACAGTAAGCACAAGGTTCCATACACTGTGTAGTGTCCATCCTGGGGTATTTCAGCTCACCTCGTTTCAAGTGAATGGGAGCTGAGCTGCAGTACACCAGCATAGCAAACTACACAGTGGATTAAGCCTTTTGCCCACTGTACAGTCTCAGCCCAAAGCTGGCAAAAACAACTAATTGGTAGGGATGCCGGGTGCCAGACCTCCACGACCTGATATTGATGACCTATTCTGTTTTCATTGTATCACCAAATGTAAGCAAAAAGTTTGTCCTTTTGGCATATGCTTAGTTAGAGCATAAGTATACCATTCCTAAAGGGCTTTTAATATTGATGACCTATCCTCAGTATAGTGTTAGAATTCAAATGATCACAGCACTCATCCAATCACTGGTTTTCACAGGGTGCTCGCCTAGATCGGTCCCTAGCTCCACCTCGAGAACTATTTCATCCTTGTATATACAAATTGACAGCAATCCAGAGTTGAAGGTGAAGTGATTAATGATTTTATTCAGCCAGACATAATTTCAGGCAACGTTTTGGGCTATATGCACCCCTTCATCAGGCCCAGTGCAGGGAGCATCAGTTTCAATTACTTCACCTTCAACTCTGGAATGCTGTCAATTTGTATATACCATATCCTCAGGATAGACCATCAATATCAGATCTGTGGGGTCCGACGAGTGGCACCCCGGCCGATCAGCTGTATGAAGAGAAGGCACACACCGCGCGCACGTGCAGTCTCCTGTCTCTCTTCCTGCTCTCCGCTGCTATTTCTACAGCGAGCAGGAAGAGAGACGACTAATCAGCAGGGGTGCCGGGTGTCAAACCTCTGACGATCTGAAATTGATGACCTGTCCTGAGGATGGGTCATCAATATTAAAAGCCTGGAGAACCCCTTTAACTATAGAAACTAAATAGTCTTCTTACAAGCTTATAGCCTGCATTAAGGTAGTACTTTGAAAGAGGTAAGATTTCTGATATTTTTATTTCCCTCCTTCCCTTGTATCATCCTTTATTACTTATAGGCTGTAAGCACAGGGGCGTAGCAAAAGTCTCATGGGCCTGGTGCAAGAGTTCAGCTTGGGCCCCCCTTCCCCTGCAGCGCTTTGTGGCCGGGAAGCACATTGTCTTTTTGCTGTGTGAGGCAAAAATTGAAACAGCAAGTGCCAAATTCTTGATATATATATATATATATATATATATATATATATATATATATAGTAAAACTATCAAATTGGATATATATGTCATTTCTCACTCATTGTAAACGAGTCTCAAGGTCAATGTCTTTGACTACTTCTATTCTCCTGCCGTTACCAACCAAATCCCCCCAAAAGTATGATGCTGCCCATCAAGTGTATAGTGTAACCTATTTGTAAACAGTGTTTGCAGCTCCGTCTGGAAGCTGTTTTGGCTGAAGCTCTGCATTTAGGATAACGTCTCTCACTGACATTTGGAAACAATAGTAACTGAGGACAGAAGTCCATCTGATTAATGTCTCATTTGTGTTTAACAAAACAGGGCTAAGGGTCGGCCTGCCGCTAGCCCTATAAATATCCCGTTAATGGTGTTTTGCAAACAAGCTGTCCTTAAAAATGCAGATCTTTTGCCTCTTACAGAGGATATTAAAATGTAAATGGATTCAGGCGCGTGTCCTTCGGAAAAGCCGTCTACATTTAACCTGCGACCTCTTTGCCTTTAGCCAGAGATTCTGCTCATTTGTACAGCTCCTGAATTTTCCCTGGCCCATGGTGTAACCTGGAAGACACAGCATTAAGTGCAAGGAGGGGAAGTCCAATTTTCTATGCTCAATTAATCCAGAGAATGAGTTGTGAAGAGCAAACAGACACCTTTCAAAAGCCTCACCCTTTTAATTGAATGCTTTGATTTAGAATTTAGATCTAAAAATTAACTATGTATCTGCTTTACAATGGTTTTATCTGCTGTCATACTTACCATATTGAACATGCTATCTGATCTGCAAGCAGCATATTATAGAGTGGAAGGAGCAGAGCTTATATATATATATATATATATTTGTTTTTTTTATATATATATTCTATTCATTCTCATTATTGTGGTGATTCTACTCTCTGACAGCCTGCATTGTTGCTAAGGCGAGAATGGGTAGATGTTTCAAAGAATAAAACACAAGTTATATTCTCCCATAAATATAATTATCAATCTAATCAGCTCCTTCTGCATTATAATAGCCACCTCACCTACAGATCAGACACCAAGTTCAATGTAACAGGTTCCCAATATTGGTTGAAACATAAAACTTTTTTTTAGGGGAAGATTGAAAATTGTTTTTTTTACAGTGCTTTTGGGCACTTCTGAAGTTTTAATAGTATTATTTGTACCCATGGTTTTTAGTCCATTTTTGTCTGTAAAAGCGCCAGGGAGTGTGTCATCAGAAAATGACCTATGGTTTAAATCACATTACTTTAAACATTTCTTTTTTTTACAATTTTTGGTGATTTTTTTTAACATTTTTCCATGTCAATAGATATATTTAGAAAAAAATGTATATAATCCTGCAACTTTTGCACTGTCCACTAGGCCCAAAATGTGCCAAGGCTTTCTGTCTTTTGAGAGCAGCTACTTGGACCATAGACAGAATGGACAGGTTTCTAGGCAAGCTCAGCACACATCAGGAGGGAGCAGATAAGCTGTAATATCACCTATTGTGACTGGTGTATTCTGTGTTATCTATATAGAGGTGTTACACGTCATTGTAATTCTGCCTGTGTTGATGATGTTAATAGCGACTAAAAAGTTCTCTATACCGAACAGGAAATTATGACCTATTATTAGTTTTAGTGGCCAGTGTGAAAATTGCAGGATTATATCTAATTTTTAAAAATATAAATAGTGACATAGAAAAATAAAAAAAACACCAAATATATTTAAAAAATGTATATGTTTAACATAAAAACTTGATTTAAAAAATTGGCCATTTTCCTATGGTCCATTTTCTTTAAAAACTCAGCATGTTGAAGGTCTTGCCATTATTTTTTTGGGTGTTTTGACATTTTTTCCATGAGGGAAAAACGCCAGAAAAAAAAGTGGGTCACTAAGATTTTTACAAAAAATTGGCTAAAAATGCCATAAAAACTGCAAGCCATATGGAGAAAACATTGTGCGCTTTCTATGGTGTTTTCTGAGTGAACAAAAATTCTAGGCCATGTTTATGTGTTTATGAATGTGTAGTAGTAACAATTACACATGTTCTGCTAAATAGTTAATTTTAACTAGTTCACAAATCCATTTAGTAGCAGTTAACTAGGTAAAATACATTCTTTGAATCAAAGGGGTTAAGCTGTTATCTTGAAGGACACCATTGGGTCTAACAACCTGCGTTTAAAGCTGACCTCTTGGTCTAGAAATATTGGAAAATACGTCTAGTCTTCTGTAAAAATCAATAGAAAGCAGTAATGGTTGTTTGTCTTGGAAAAATAAAAATATATAGGGTCATATATATTTCTCTCCCAAAATGGCTCTTTTGGTGTTAAACGGACACTAAAGCATTGTAATATATTGCTTTGATCTGCTTCAATGGACAATATAGGCAGTGAACACATAAAACCAGGGTAATAAAACAAGAAAAGATATTATGTTGTGTTGCTAGATTGTGTATACATGGATATAAAATATATTTTAACAGCACAGATCTCATTATATTTTAATCTCTCCATTAATAAACGTGTAATTATCCTACAATGCGCAATATAAATGTAATTATATCATATAGAAAATGCTAAAAAAAGAAAGAAAAAGAAAAACGAAACGCACTTGATTTAACTTAAAGAGGACCTGTCACCTCTCCTGACATGTTTGTTTTAGTAACTATTTGCATTTCTCATGTAATAACAATTGTGCAGCATCTATTCTTTTAACTCTGTGTTCTGCCATTCCTCTATTGTTCCTGCTAGAAGCTTATGAATGAATTGCTAGCAGTTTGCAGAAGGTACAACTGAGACTTACCAGTTAGAGGTGTGTACCTGCACACTGCCACTATAAAATCAGTGCTGCCAGTGTTATGTCTTAAGCTTCATTCACACATCAGTGTTCTCCACGGACGGCACACGTCCCCATTCCTTTTAATGTGTGTTTTCAGACATCAGTGTTTTAGCACGGTTCGTGGGTCAGTGTTTTTAGCACGGATGCATGCTCAATTTTGTCCGTGTTCACAGATCCATCACGGTCATTATAGTCTAAGGGTCCGTGAAAACCATGGATGTAACACGGATGCCTTCCGTGTTTCATCCGTGTTTCACAGATCATTAGAAAGAGATGCTTTGAAAATTATTTTTCAGCTGTTCAGAGTCAGTGAAACACGGATGACACACGGACAGCAAAAAATGGACACATGGACCCAACATGGATCCATCACTGACATCTTCACGGAGGCATCACTGAACACCTTTTCACTGATTTAGGCTCGGACATGAAGCTTCATTCACACGTCAGTGTTTTGGTCAGTGATTTCCATCAGTGATTCTGAGCCAAAACCAGGCGCCGACCTCTTCATAACCTTGTCGGATACTCCTCCAGTTCTAAATGTAAGACAGCTTCCGAGAACCTTTTTCTTTGGCTAAAACAGGTGTAGAAATACGCCTAATCTAGGCGTATTGTATATTGATAAATGACCCCCAGAGTGTCTAGTTGTGAGGTAAAAATAATATATATGGCTGTATATTTAGATCATTCATTATTAGCTGCTATTTATTTCCTCAAATCATGCTGCTTGGCTAATTTTAGTGCAACTCAGTTAGGGTAGAAGTGTGGCTTTAACTTAGCTGCAGTGTCTTAGGGCTCATGCACATGACTGTTGCATGTTTTGCAGTCTGCAAATTGGCAATCTCCAAAACATGGATACGGGCCATGTGCGTTTCACATTTTGCATAATGGAATGTCCGGCCTGTCACAGAACAGTCCTATTCTTATCCTTAATGCGGACAAGAATAGGATATTTTTGCGGATACGACGTAACTGACATACGGATGCGGACAACATGATGTCCTCATCTTTTGCAGCCCCATTGAAGTGAATAGGTCTGCATCCGACCCACAAAAAATACGGATCGGATGTGGAGGACAAAAAATACATGAGCCTTTGAAAGGGTTTTGTCACTTCAGCAAATAGCATTTATCATGTAGAGGAAGTTAACACAAGGCACTTAGTAATGTATTGTGATCCATATTGCCTCCTTTGCTGGCTGGATTCATGTTTCTATCACATTATACACTGCTTGTTTCCATGGTTACGGCCACCCTGCAATCCAGCAGCGGTGGTCGTGCTTGCACACTATAGGAAAAACACCTGCCTGTATGAGCTCCAATAGTCCCGGTCACTAGAGAGCCCGGCATTTTCTCCTATAGTGTGCAAGCATGAGCACCACTGCTAGATTACAGAGTGGTCTGTAACCATGGAAACGAGCAGTGTATAATGTGATAGAAAAATGAATCCAGCCAGCAAAGGAAGCAATATAGACGATCACAATACTTTAGTAAGTGGCTTGCCTTAACTTACTCTACATGGTAAATGCCACTTGTTGAAATAACAAAAGCCGTTTAAGAAAGTCTAAGGTAGTTTGAGACACACCTTACAAATTAATGTTGCTGGCAATAGTTTATTTGTTGTGTTTAAAATGTGGACATATTGGCCCAGATTTACTAATCCAGTCTAATATGTAGATAGACAGTCTTAAAATGAGCCAAAGTTATCATAGAGACTTATGCTGGATGATAAATCTGGCACATCTTTAGAAAGCCTAGTCTCATTTATACCACCAATTTGCTTAGCTTATGCCAAAAAATGTGTCCACATGCTTTGAAAATCTGTCCACATGCCCTGAGAATAGATAAGCGAATCAAGTCCTACGAATCGATTTGTCTCATGAAGCAGAGTTTTACTCCTGCAAGGGGATTTCCTTAAAGCTGAGGACACGCCCCCTGATGCTTGATTGACAGAACCAAACATCTCTGCTTCTGCTTCCGGAGAAGTGACTGTTCATGTGCTGCTATCCAGAAGTGTGGCAACGCATACACAGTCGCTGCTCCAATAGCAGAAACAGAGCCTCTCAGCTTGGGCCACTACTCGGAGCAGCAGCATGGATGCAAGATTGTCAGGGTTGGCTGAGATGCCTGGTATCTTTAATCAGTCAAGGAAAAATGAAGCCCCCAACTTAAACAAAGGCCCCTTAAACCAGCTGATTGGTGGTGGTGCCGATCAGATAGTGATGACCTATCCTGAGGATAGGTCATCAACACAGGAATCCCTGGAAAACCCCTTTAATAAGATGTAGACTAATGGACTTTTATATTATGGTTTTGTTAGCTACCCTTTAAATATATACCGTCAACTTTGTAGAAAAATACATTCTTTTAGAACTAGTTAAATTCCTCTCGAGATTTCCACTACATTGTAATAATTTCAGATGGATATCGAATTGTAACGCCAATATAAATGAATGGAAGCATGTAGGTCATAGGAGCTTAAAAATACAATTATCAGCAATACATTTCTACAACAAGATTTTAACTTGAAAAGAATATGCACTATGAAATCATTTTCATAAGTGGGGCATTTTATAGTTATTTGTAAATCATCCCCATGACAGCAGCACTCAGTGAAATGGTCTATGTTGGTACTATCAATCAAAGACAACGACAGCATAATTTCAATGCCATTGTCTAAGGTGAATCTGATGGAAGAACCTTTCTTTGATATTTCTAGAGACCAAAGCAGGACATTAAAATGTCTGTATATGAATACTCCTGTACCTGTGTACGTGTTATATTTAAGCCATCTTGACAAACAGGTAAATTACTCTGAACACTTAGTGTACGGGCATACGTTCAGATTTTTTTATGTAGTTTTGGAAGTCAAAATAAGGAGAGGATCATAAAAGGAGGAGAAGTATAAAGAACAGATACGACTTCTCCACTTTTTTTTTTATTCACTCCTGGTTTCGGCTTCCAAAACTGCATTAGGAAACCTGAACATGTGACTGTACCATAACATATTTTTTTTTCTTTTTTGCATTTAGCAGCCAGATAGACAGATATAAAACGAATGTCATGCTTTTCCGGATAAAACAGAGAGAAAATTCAAGTACAAGGGTGTAGCTACCTTGGAAGCAGCTGCTATGGGGCCTGAAGTCAGAAAAGGCTCCAGGAGGAGGACAAATGGATTCATTTCCAGGGCCCAGGAAGCGTTGAGTAACGTGCTCCTAGTCCTAGCACTGGTATTACTCTCCACTCCCTGGTCTTCTTCCCTGGGCGTCTGCACTGCGCTAAATCCTGGCCGCACACAGATTCATGATGGGATGTAGTGTGTGTAGGAGTGCACTATGACTTGACGCTGTGCACAGTGGTTCACAAAGAGTGGAGGCACCCGTAGGAGGAAAGAGGAGGTTTCTTTTGGTCTAGTGTGAGGTCTGCATTAAGAGGAACGAGGAGGGCTCCATTCAAAAAATTGCTGTGGGGCCCAGTTAGTTCTAGCTATGCCACTGTTCAAGTATATAACTCTTCCAACAAGGGATTTTCTTAATGTATTTGCTTAGGATCAAACACATTCATACAAAGTGTTTGACTTCCACCCAAGTGGAAAGAATTTTTTTTTATACTATCTTGAACTTTCTGCCTTCAAGGCGGAAAACTTCACCAATTAAAGGTACTTTAACCACCATAATAAGTAATTGCATCGTCAGCAAACTACTAGTATATGGTAGATCTATTAATTGCATCACTCCCTTCAAACAAACTACATAAACAGATACTTCCCATATTACACAGATATTTGTGCTGTTGAATTGACAAATCTGTTTTTTGCAACTTACATGAACCTGTTATTCATGTTGTGTATGGATTATATTAATAGAGCTATTACCGTGATTGTCAGCATATGGCAATTTTTTTTGTTCGCTAGTCAGTACCAGAATAAATATATTATACATAGTACCTATAATATACATAGTAACGTTTATAGTTTGTAAGTCTGAAAAAAGGCATACAGCCACCCGCTTCAGTCTGTTATGCTTCAAAGTTGATCCAGAGACAGAAGAACATTTCTTAATTTTAGTGGAAAAACTCCTTCCCAACTCTAACCTGAAAATCAGAATAACTCCCTGGATGCAAGGCCCAGAGGAAGCGCAAGTGCGCGAAACGGACGTAACCTTTCCATGTACCCAGCATCCAGTAACGCAATGGCACTTTTAATCATTATTTTGGAATAAAGAAGATTTTTAGTGGTGAGTGCCGTAATCTTTTTTCTATATTTACTGCCATTTACTACTCTGACATCGCTGGGCACTTATACCGCTTTTTTGTGCTCACACTCCAGATGAATGTGGTGGGAGTTGGTGGCTTTGCAGATTCTTGCGTTAGTGTTGAAGTGACGGTCAATGTCTCCACTCTTGCGGATAACTCGCTGGATCAATGAACCTTCTCCAGAAATAAAATGATTATAATCTATAATATTCTAGAATATTGACAAGCAGCATATGCAATATTTTTTTAGCGATATTTCGCAAATTTTTTGCCTAATGGTCACCATAAAATCGCAAATTCTAGAATTTGTGATCTCCAGTCATTTTTTTCTTGATTGCGAAAATCGGCAATGTAATATGCACGCATTGCGCACGCAATACAAGCTTTGCTCGCTTTTGATACATTTTTCAAGCTGCTAGACACTAATCCCTATGACAGCACAGTAATTCCTATAACACTACCTAACACACTGCACTGGAACCTATCCGCTACACTATATAACTATCTAACCTACACTGACTATCTCCCACTATCTGTATTATATATATGAGCTAACTAACTATCTAATCTAATTGAATAAGGATCCAGATAACTCAGCAAAGCACAGAGCACAGAAATGACACTGATCTGTCTCTCGCTCTCTCTCTCTCAGAACTTCAAAAAACTGCAGAAAATGGCTGCTGGGGAGTTTCCTATATAGTATGGGGTAGGAAACTTTCCTATATTCTAGATATTCGCAAATTCTCAAAGTGCCGATATTCGTGATAAAAATTTGAGATTAGAATATTCGCGATCAACACTATTCTAGAACTCTTTTGAGTTCACGATCACCACCTCCTCAGACAGAGAGTTCCATAGTCTCACTGCTCTTACCGTAAAGAATCCTTTTCTATGTTTGTGTACAAACCTTCTTTCCTCCAGACGCAGAGGATGTCCCCTCGTCAGTCACAGTCCTGGGGATAAATAGATGATGGGACAGATCTCTGTACTGACCCCTGATATATTTATACATAGTAATTAGATCTCCCCTCAGTCGTCTTTTTTCTAAACTAAATAACCTTAATTTTGACAATCTTTCTGGGTACTACAGTTAAGTGTTCCATGTCAGTGTTACCCAGTGTTTTGGTGACATGTAGTTTCCCTTCCCATATGCATAACCTTATATTTATCAATATTAAGCCTTCGTTACCACAAGTCACAAGGAAATTCGGCATCAAATTTGCGAATCAAATTTTCCCCGAAGTCCATTTTGTAAACTTCAATTTGCTCAACACTAACAGTGACCACTGCACAGCTCAAAGAGCATGTCTAGAAAAGCTTTTCCATAGACGCCAACGAGTTCTCTTCAGAGTATTGTTTCTGTGGCCCATGTGGCTACTGTGAGTTACATCTCTAAATGCTGTCATGATACCAACAGTTAAGGAATGATGGCTGCCTCCATAATATTGCATAGAAAACAGAACAGAAATTCTACAATCAGAAAGTAAAAACAGATTAGAAAAAAATGTTTATTGGTATTAATTGGCAGGAAAAAATAATAAGTGATGCATACCCTTAAAGTTCTGCAATAGAGATGAGTGAATCAATTCTAAACTTAATAAAATTCATCACGAGCTTCCCAAAAATTGCAGGTTTCAATGAATTTAAAGTTTTTGAGATTTGTCTGGAACAATCAAATTAGCATCCACCATTTTACATATCAGAATGCAGAGAACAGGAGAAGATTATGGAGGATTACATGATCCTATCTTGGCAGACTTGCCCAAAATGCCTTGCACCTATCTTCAGCCAAACACAAGGGACTACAGCGGTGATGTCATTTGATATCATAGACACTTTATAAGATCCCAGCCAGTAGATTTCATGTTTTAAAGGGCTTGTGCATTAAGGGGTAGCATGTCTGTTACATAGAGTCTTAATACACAAATACAGGTGTTTTAAAGGGGTTATCCAACTCCTATAATGCTCCCAAAATGCCCAGGCACCGCATACAGGATATACTTACCCCGCATAGCTCCTGATGCCCACACGGCTGCCACTGCATCTCCCCGTTGCACGGATCAAAACATCCAGTGAGTAACGGGGGAGAATGGATAGCCGATAGCAGGCTAGCAGGCTGCTACGGGAACAAACCTCCTTAGCATCGAGTGTGACTCTAGGGAGGCTTGTTCCCTTCGTGGTCTGCTATTGGCTGCCCATCATCGCCGGATGTTTTGACCCACGCGACAGGTAGTGTTGGGCGCGAATATTCACATTGCGAATTTTAATCACGAATATTGCCACTTTGAGAATTCGCAAAGATTTAGAATATGGTGCTATATATTCGTATTTGCGAATATTCTAAAAAATAAATCCTTCTGAACCCATGAAGGCTGCAATGTCGTTAAGCTTAGCAACATCCCTAGCAACCAATAGGAAAGTTGCCTACCCCTTACTATATAAGAACCTCCCCAGCAGCCATTTTCTGCAGTTTTTTGCAGTTCTGAGAGAGACAGCAGTGTCATTGCTGTGCTTTGTGCTTTGCTGTGTCATTACATTAGATAGTAAGTTACTTAGTTAGCATATATAATACAAATAGTGAGAGATAGTCAGTGTAGGTTAGATAGTGATATAGTGTAGCTGACCATACATACATGCTGCAGACATAGTGCTGTGATGTCACAAGTTCACAACAATACTTAGTGCACCAATCACTAATATGTAGTCAGACCTGCTAAAATATGAAGTTGCACGTATTGCGCAAAAATATGTGCATCATTAATTGCCGATTTGCACAATCGCGAATACATTGGAGCACACTATCTGCATATAAAGCTATTGTAATGTTCTGCCTTGCCAACCATTTTCTCCAGTCTCAGGAAACTTCTAGCAGCTTGAAAATTGTAGCTATAGTGACCCACGCCTGTATTGCGCGTGCAATACGCACATATTACCGTATATACTCGAGTATAAGCTGAGTTTTTCGGCACAAAACTTGTGCCGAAAAAAACCGAACTCGGCTTATACTCGAGTCATAAATTAAAGATCTGAAGAGCGGAGTGGGAGGAAGAGCGGGGGAGGAGCTGGGGGCGGGCATTTGCGGCAGGGCCGATGCGCTCACTGCGCTCTGGCCCCACCGCTCATGTATAGTTTTTAAATTCGATTATACTATACAGTTATTCTTACTATAATTCTTGTCCCCTCTGTACTTCATCACATGCGGCAGTCGGGCAGTGAATACTTCAGGCCGGGCGGACGAGAGCAGCGTGACTTGCTGATGTCACATGCCTGCCCGGCCTGCTTTATGAATGAAGCAGGCGGCGCAGGCACGTGACGTCAGTCACACTGCGCTCGCTCTCCCGTCCGGCCTGAAGTATTCACTGCCCGACTGCCGCATGTGATGAAGTACAGAGGGGCAAGAATTATAGTAAGAATAACTGTATAGAATAATCGAATTTAAAACTATACATGAGAGGTAATAGGGGATGGGGGGATGTGGATGGCACTGTTATGGGATGAGGGGGATGTGGATGGCACTGTTATGGGATGGGGATGTGGATGGCACTGTTATAGGATGGGGATTGTGGATGCCATCCACAGCCCCCATCCCATAAGTGCCATCCACAGCCCCCATCCCATAACAGTGTCATCCACATCCCCTCATCCCATAAGTGCCATCCACATCCCCCTTCCCATAACAGTGTCATCCACATCCCCTCATCCCATAAGTGCCATCCACATCCTCCCTTCCCATAACAGTGTCATCCACATCCCCTCATCCCATAAGTGCCATCCACATCCCCCTTCCCATAACAGTGTCATCCACATCCCCTCATCCCATAAGTGCCATCCACATCCTCCCTTCCCATAACAGTGTCATCCACATCCCCCTCATCCCATAAGTGCCATCCACAGCCCCCATCCCATAACAGTGTCATCCACATCCCCTCATCCCATAAGTGCCATCCACAGCCCCCATCGCATAACAGTGCGTCATCCACAGATCCTCCCATAACAGTGCGTCATCCACAGATCCCCCCATAACAGTGCGTCATCCACAGATCCCCCCCATAACAGTGCGTCATCCACAGATCCCCCCCATAACAGTGCGTCATCCACAGATCCCCCCAGAACAGTGCGTCATCCACAGTTCCCCCCATAACAGTGCGTCATCCACAGATCCCCCCATAACACTGCGTCTTCCACAGATCCCCCATAAAAGTGACATCCATTTCCACCTCGGCTTATACTCGAGTCACTACTTTTCCCAGGTTTTTTTGGGTAAAATTAGGGGGGTCGGCTTATACTCGGGTCGGCTTATACTCGAGTATATACGGTACATTGATGATTTTCGCACTAAAAAAATTATTTATGATGAATATTTGCCCAAATATTCACCAAATATCACAAATTAGAATATTGCTCATCACTAGCAACAGGGAGATGGAGCGACGCGGGTGCCAGGGAACGGGGTAAGTTTAACCTGTATGCGGTGCCCGGGCATTTTGGAGGCATTTAGATAACCCCTTTAATGTTAGAGAGGTTCTTTTACAGTAAGGATAAGACAATAGCTAGTTCGTTATATATCTAAATGACAGACAGATGCATTTTAGACACAGGACAGGAGTAAGTGTGTAATTGTGTAACTTTGCTGCCTCAGGTAAGCTGGCAGCCATTTCATTGAGAGCTTTTAAAGTGGTGGTTGTGGCATTGAAATGAGTAGTAGTTGACTTATGGTGGTTGTTCTCACTTCAACACAGAGGGTAAATGTAGATGGTGGATTCGATGACCATGCCTGTTTGGTTGCAATAAATAAAAATAAAGTCTGTTTTTACTGAATAGATAATGGGAGTAGTAGTAGTGGCAGTTTTTCCTAATAGTTGTGTGTAGGCATTAGTTATGATGGTAGTAATCCTCTCTGAGTCTCACTCTAAGTGCACTTTACAATCTTCCTAAAGAACCACAGGCATGAAACTCAGTTCTCATTAACTCTGTCTGCAGTTCCTAGTTGCAAGGTGCAGATCTGAGATCCGGATGGCCAGTTTGTCTCAAATGTGGTGGGCAATGAAGCAATATACCTTTTCCATAGCTGTGAAGTCTTATTGCCATAAACATTGCGGTACCTTATTTTCTGAATCCAGAATGGCCTTGATGGTTTTAGACCTTCTATAAATGTCTGTTCTCTTTCCCTCAGGGGTAGTCAAGTTAAGTTGTTCTCTGGCAGCTTTTCAGTCTCAGGAATGATGTTTCCTCGATGAGACTTCTCTTTGGGCCTACTTGGCAGGAGCTCACACATGTAGGTCTTGACTCTACCTCATGTCAACCAAGACTCACCACCATCCAGGTGATGGGACCATTACCCTGGTAACTAGGCTAACAGTTAGATCTATTAAAGGAATTGTTCTTAAGTTATACACCCAATCATCCAAAAGATAGACCAGATTATCACCTTTTATTGCTACAGGATCCAGTTCTCATGCTCACATACCAAATGTAGGCACTTTCAGTGGTGGACAGAGGTCAGCATGCACATGCAACAAGTTTTAATGCACAGTGTGTTCTGACACAATGTTATCATTGCCAACTCTAGCATCTTTATTAGTGATGAGCGGCAGGTGCCATATTCGATTTCGACGAAATTCGCGAATATTCGAATGAATATTCGTTTCATATTCGTCGAAATCGAATATTCGTCATTTTTTCTAGTTATCGCGATTAAAATGCGATTTAAATAATCGCATATTGCGATTTGTACTTAAGGCTACTTTCCTATTGGTTTCATATCTAGAATTAGCGAGGATGACGAATATGACGAATGTATTCGTCATATTCCTCAAAACGAAGATAACGAAGTATTCTACATCTTCGTTTTAGCAACCTATTCGTCAACCTCGCTAATTCTAGCAATCAAATAGGAAGGTTGACTATAGAGACAGCTGTGTTAAATTCGCTATGCGATTTTTTTTTTTTAATAAATAGAATACTTATAATAATATTATCATATCAAGTAATATAATTATTGTATTAAAAAAAAATCGCATAGCTAATTTAACACAGCTGTCTGGTAAGTCAACCTTCCTATTTGATGATGATTGCTAGAATTAGCGAAGTTGACGAATAGGTAGCTAAAACGAAGATGTAGAATACTTCGTTATCTTCGTTTTGAGGAATATGACGAATACATTCGTCATATTCGTCATCCTCGCTAATTCTACCAAGCCAACCATAACTTCTGTGCTCATGGAGCGTCCCCATCACCATGGGAACGTCTCCATATACTAAAATGTACTGTCGGATTTGAGGAATTACGTTGAAATCGCAATGCGATTAATTCAAGTTATATTAATCGCATTGCGATTTCAACTTAGAGCTGGGTTTATAATGGGTCAGCTTGCTAGAATTAACGAAGTTAACGAATATGGAATATAGCAGCAGTGCTAAGTTGAAATCGCAATGCGATTAATTTAACTTAAAGTATTCGCATTAGCGATTTCAACTTAGCACTGCTAGTGCATAGCTATATATTCCATATTCGTTAATTCTAGCCTATGTAAGATAGCAGTGCTAAGTTGTAATCGCAATGCGATTAATATAACTTGAATTAATCGCATTGCGATTTCAACGTAATTCCTCAAATCCGACAGTACATTTTAGTATATAGAGATTTTCCCATGGAAGGGGACGCTCCATGAGCACGGAAGTCGGCAGAAGCGGCAACGGGCACTGACTGGAGCAGCCAGGAAGCCAGGAATCCTCATGACAGGTAAGAACTACTTTTGGGAAGTGGGAAAGAAAAAAATATAACTAAAAAAAAAAAAAAAAAAAAACGAATATTCGAAATAGCGAATTTATAGCGCTATATTCGAAATATTCGCGAATTAGCGAAGTGCCGATATTCGCTAAAAAAATTCGCTTTTCGAATATTCGCGCTCAACACTAATCTTTATTCATTTCTAGTAGTGTATCTGTGGAAACAGAACAGGTAGGCTATCCTTTGCCCCCCCCATGAACATCACGGAGCCTTGGAAACCCTGTTACTAGTTCACTAGTTGTCCTTTTTTGGACAAAGTAGTAAATTTTTTTTTACACTTTAGGTAGGTATTAGTCACTGTATATCAGGAACACTGCACACGACGACCAGCCATGCTCACCTATGAAATACAAAATCAACTTCAGAATTAAATGTAAAATTTCAGTCATATTTAGAAAGTCCACTGTGGATTTAAAACTTAACAAGACTATAGATATCTAACAGTGTGGTGGAGAGCTGTGCACAAAGCTATTCGAAGAAAGAACGGACACACATACAGTTATGTTCACTAAATGAGCAGTCTCTCCCTCACAATTGAAACAAATTTAATGAAAATTAGTGTTATACTATAAAAGCTGTGTATTAAAGAATTGTATTTTGATAGATCCATTAACACGGTAGCCTTTGATTACCTTATTTATTAAAGTCCTGCGTTGCCCTGAAAGTAAAGATACTTTTCGACAGCAATGATCATCGTAACCTAACATTACTATATCAAGCGGATTATTGTAACATTAGTATTTAGATGATTTAACATCCAACCGGTTTGAAGAGAAAAATGAAAATCAGTAATGATTTTTGTACTATACTGAAAGTCTTCTGAGATAATGCACATCATGATACATGTCCCCTCCAGCAAATATAGCTAGAAGGTAATCAGTCTACATTGAGCTTTGTTACATTTAAAGTAACAATAGCAGGAACGTTGTTTTAAGTGTAAGACAAGAGGCCTGTTCATTCTCTAAATTTCCGTCTATAATTTGTATTCAGTTCTGTCTATTAGGAAGGAGTATTCACCAATGTTGTTTTATTTCTACTGTTCCTTTAAAATGTCCTTTGAAATTCCCCATCAGTACACAAACATTAGTTGCCATGCAGGTCAGTAATAGCTGGTCTTAAATTTGATAAGGAGACCAAGTCAAGAGCCTGAAGGCTATTTTGCTGTAAGAGCCCCAAGAGGAAGCTTGAGGTCAGTAGAGTCAAGTCTCAACAGACCTGAGCCTCCATGACAAGCAATGTATTATGATGACATATTATGGTATTTTATTTCTTCTTATAAATCTGCCGACATGCTCACTACAAAAACAATAGATATTTACTCAACAAGATGAGTGTTGGTCATGTGCAACAAATTCTCTGTTATTTGCCCTAGCAAGACATTGATAGAATCCGCATGTAGGTTTTGTTATGTAATGTATCCTTAAAATGTGTTCTTACAGTTTGATATTATATTCTATGCACAAAATAGACAAAAATATATTGAAAACATTCCCTCTTCCCTAGATATTGTATTTGTGATAAAATAATTTTACTAGATTTGTTAGCTGTCAATTGAAAGTCAAGGGAGACCATGTTCCATTCTGAGGTGCAGCTATTCATTTTTTACTGAAATGTACATTTGTTATCATTTATTTTTGTTTTAAATTGTGAGAGTGGGGAGATTAGAATTTTTTGTTTTTTAATATTTTTTTTAAAGCATTTTTACTTTTTTCAATGTACTTTTTCGTCCCCTTAGGGGATTTGCACATGTGATCTTCTGATTGCTTTTACCATAAGCTGCTAAATAATACAATTGCAGTCTATGGGATTTTTAAAGACCCATAAGCCAGGGAGTCTTTGCAGGCAGCTCACTATGAAAGGCAGTAAAGCAAGAATTGCAGCCACATTCTCTGCTAAGTGAGAGTACAAGGCAGGGAGGAATTTTTTGGAGAAATATTGGCAAATAGGTATCTTGCAGTGAGGTAAATAAACATGCCATCAACTCACTAAAGGTAACAGAATCTACTCAGTGGTACAGCAGTGACTACACCACTGCAACTTAACTAGTTAGGAGTTAAGCTTGCAGACCAGCAGATTGCTGGGCCTGTAGAGTTGTTTCCTGGCCACATATTCCATTATCAATGGCTGAAGACCGAAAAGAGTAGGAGGCGGAGTAGTTTGAGCAGAAGAAGCAGTGAGTGATGTTGACAGTAACATGGACACTGTGCTAGAACTGGATGCAGCCTGACTGCCACAAAGGTGACTGGGAGAAGAAGGACACTCTTGTTGTGTTAGCTGGCGGCCACTTCTTTTTTCCCCACTAGATCCACTTAAAGCCACTTCATGTGTTTCAATAAAGCATCATTATTGAAACTGTAATTTTGCCCACTGGCCCCTGGTATTGCCCATATGGCACAAGTAGGTGAGTGTTAGGTCCCGAGCTACTTGAGAAACCTTGGCGTGGTGCTCGGGCTTAAGACATGTCCTCCACTGCAGGACATGTTGACTAATCTCTCAATTTTAACATCAGTTTGAGGGCTTAGTAAGACCGCAGTGTGCACCTGTTTTGTCTTTTGTTATTGCAATAAAGCATCATGCCCACGTTGTGTTTAATTCCCCGCAGCTTATTCTGCACAGGGCAATTATAATTTTTTTTTAAAGGAATTGTGGAGAAAAACTGATAGAGGGAATATACTTACTATGTACAGAACCAGTGGCAGCCAAGCGTGGGTTAGTTCAAGCACATTTTGAGCCTGGGCACACAGAATAAGCAGCATCACTAGTTCCCAAAGCAGATTTGATCCTGGCAATTTTTTTGGGAGGTTCTGCCATATGTTGCCTACTCTCTATTAGTTTCACCACCACCCTACTCTTTTGATGTCACCTCCTCAGAACCCGAATCTTGCTCCCAGGTCCTGTCTAACACACAATCATGGTCATCCTCACTCTCTGCGCTACTTTTATCAGACTGTGATACATAATTGTATGCTCCTTGGGCCCCCCCCCCCCCCCTGTATTCCCTGCTCTGTATTTGTCCCTAGTCTCCACCACTGCCCCTACCGCATCCACTGCAGCTACAGGTACCACTAATACCACCATCAACACAGCTATGCATGTGTTTCACTCAGGGTCGTCCAAACACTGACTGCTCTCACACTAGTCATCAACAGGGGGATTCTCTTGACTATCTGCTGGAGTGCATGTTGTTTTTTTATTCTTTTGTTAGCAAAAAAGAGCTCTACTAGAAAGGGGGCAATGAAGACAGAGATGATGCAACTGAAAGACTTAGCTGGGGTGTCAAGGAGGAGGAGCAAGAGAAATTCTGTGATCACTGGCTCCAAGGCACAATGTCAGACTCAGGGGTAACTTCCATATCATCATGCTGTGACTGAGAGGAGAAGTGAGCCATCCAGTCCACAATATCCCCCTCTGTGTCTTCAATCATAACGTTGCACCTTTCAGAAGCTAGGGATAACTGTGGCTTCCTACTACTGGCTGGATAGCTGGTGCTGTTCCTGCTGCTGCTACTACTGTCATTCTGACTCTGATAGGACAAGGTATGAGTCTTTTGTTTTGCACTCTCCCAGACTCTTTTTGTACTAAAATGTCTATGAAAAACACAGTCTGATGCAGTAATGCATCTACTAACATATCTATAACAATACAGTATTCAAGGTGAAATGAACTATGTGTTTAATATTACTGATTCAACAAATAAATTTTTGTGCTAAAATGTTTATAAAACACACTGTCTGATGCAATAATGGGTCCACTAACACAGATATAACAATGCATTGTTTGTGGTAAAATGTCTTTGAACCATGTGTTTAATATCACTGATTCAATAATTACATTTTTTGTCCTAAAATATGAAACACATGGTCTGATGCAGCAATTTGTCTGCTAACACAAATATATACCAATATAACAATGCAGTGTTTGCATTGAAATGTCTTTGAACTGTGCGCTCAATAATATGGGAATAAAAATGGCATTATTACCATAAAATGCTATTACACAATGTGTTTAATAACACAGATATATTCCTTGCACATGTGCAATTGGTCAGCGTTTGCAGCAGAATGTTATTGGGGTGCTGTGCTGGCAATAAGCCTATGTAGAAACTAAAGGTTTGGAAATAAAAAAATATGTCTCTCTATTCATACACAGAAAAAATGGATTTTGTAATGCAAAACTGCCAGGGCTGTTACAGGCAGGGGCAGTATGTATGTTTCACAGTCAACTGGATCAATGTTTTGATGGCAGTGGTGAGGAAGCACTGCAGCAAAAAGACCAGGTCCTATTGACAACTCCAAGCTTGTGTCGGTCTGGTTCACACACCAGGCACTTATCTGCCTCCTTCACACCCGCCTCTATGGACATCCTCCTGTCTCCAACAGCAGCAGAACAGAGCATTGCTTCTTCTCCCTGTCCCAACTATTATATGTGTAAAGTGAAGCGTTGCTATGCTTTGTTAAAGCTGATCTACCTGGGCGAGAATAGCCACACAGAAGATCACTTGCTGAAATGCATCAAGCAGGAAACATCCCGCTGTCTGTCTTCCTGTCTGCCAATTCCAACAGATCAAGTTGGTCACTGACAATTCTGCCCCTGTTACCATATAATTTTTAAACTCTTGTGCAGAACAAGTCACTGATTTTAGGATGTTCGGGACATGAACCCGAACCCGAACATTTTTATAAAAGTTTGGGTTTGGGTCCGTTGTTCGGCTATTCTTCCCGCTTTTTGAAAGGCTGCAGAGCAGCCAATGAGCAAGCGTTTTACATGTTTGCCCTAAGAAGCCATTACAGCCATGCCTTCTAATGGCATTGCTGGGATTGGCTAAGTGCAGCATGTAACCCAGCCTCTTTATAAGCTGGAGACACGTAGTGCCGCACGACAGCTGCTGTTGTTAGTATAGGGAAAGGTTGCTGCCAGTGTTCCCAGGGAGAGATTAGGAAAGAAATCTGTTGAACCTGGTGTTGTGAAATCTTCAAGCTACAGCAATCATTGAGGGAGGGTGCTACTGCAATCCTACATTCTTGTACCCAGCCCTGAGCCCAGTGATACTGCAACGTTTTTTTTTTTAATCCATCTGTTACTGAGGTGGGGTCGGCGGCCATTTTAGCTACTGCAGTGTCCTTGGAACTGGATGTGACCTGCATGTGTGCCAGCCTGCCAGGGACATCAGTCTAATCCTTGTTGGTAGCTCAGTGAAGGAAAAAATCATTTTTTTCTGGCAGGTCAAGTCCCCTACATTACCTTTAGTATAATTTCGGGGTGACATAGTCCATTTCTGTAGTCTGGGGCAAAAATCTGTATTGTGGTGCTATACAACGCACCAAAACATATTTTCAATTACAGCAGTGAAATAGTGCATCAGTGTATTTTTGGGGAAAAAAGCGGCATTCCTGGTCCACAAAGCAGTTGGGCATACAGTGTACAAATACCTATTTTACATTTATGCAGTGAAATAGTGCATCAGTGTATTTTTGGGAAAAAAAGCGGTATTTCTGGTCCACAAAGCAGTTGTGCATACAGCGTACAGATATCTATTTTAAATTTCAGCACTGAAATAGTGCATTACTGTGTTTTAGGGGAAAAAGCGGTATTTCTGGTACACAAAGCAGTTGTGCATACAGCGTGCAAATACTTATTTTAAATTTCAGCACTGGAATAGTGCATTACTGTGTTTTAGGGGAAAAAAAGCTGTATTCCTGGTCCACAAAGCAGTTGTGCATACAGCGTACAAATACCTGCATTTAATTTCCAGGAGTTAAATAGTGTATTAGTGGGATTTAGGGAAAAAAAGCCGTGTTCTTGGTTCACAAAGCAGTTGTGTATACAGCGTACAAATACCTACGTTTAATTTCCAGTAGTTAAATAGTGCATTTGTGAATTTTGGGGAAAAAAAGCTGTATTCTTGGTCCACAAAGCAGTTGTGCATACAGCGTACAAATACATATTTTACATTTCTGCAGTGAAATAGTGCATCAGTGTATTTTTGGGAAAAAAGCGGTATTCCTGGTCCACAAAGCAGTTTTGAATACTCCGCCCAAATACGTATTTTAAATTTCAGCACTCAAATAGTGCATTTTTCTGTTTTGTTGAAAAAAAGCCGTATTCTTGCTTCACAAGGCAGTTGTGCATACAAGCGTACAAATACCTATTTTTAATTTCTGCACTGAAATAGTGCATTAGTGTTTTTTTGGGGGAAAAAAGCCGTATTCTTGGTCCACAGAGCAGTTTTCAATAAACCACACAAATACCTAAGTTTAAATTTTAGCAGTGAAATAGTGCATTAGTGTATTTTGTGGGAAATAAACCCATATTGTTGTTATACAGAGCAGTTTGGCATACAACGCACAAAAACGTATTTTAAATATTTAGCAGTGACATACTGCATTTCTGTAGTTTGTTGCAATAAACGCTGGTTTTGTGATACATAGCAGACCTGATGCCTACCCTGTATTTCAGTCATTTAAAGTAACCTTTTGAACTCCGCATTTACATAGTTGGTTGCAAACACACTGGTTTTGTGGTAGATAGCACATTTGTGGTGTATGCTGCATTTCTGACAGTCAAATAAAACCGTTAACTTCTGTTTTTACATTGTTGGTTTGAAAAATCAAATTTTTGGTGATTGCTCCGTTACACTGTTGTGTGACCTAAAGAAATGTATTCTGTTTATGACACGGGCACTGCCTTACTTTCTAGTGAACTTAATTGTTGATTATTAGTAGTTAAATGCAGCAGTCTCCTATGCTTCTTTATGACTCTGCTGGCAGATTTTCCCAGGGCCATAACCATAGTCCTGCCTCCGAAGTGGAAGAGATTGAGTGCACGGATGCCCAACCACTTAGGTTTGAGGATGGGGACAGGGGAAAACCACGGTGATGATGACGAAACACAGGTGCAAACTGCTGCGGCTTTCTGCGGTGTGCAGACCGACAAAGAGGGCAGGGGTGAAGACTGGGTAGAAGATGATGTTGAGCACAATGAGGTCCTAAACCCCAAAGTATACCACTGAAATCCATGTTTTCCATGGGTGGTGATAAAATCATAATTTTTTAGACCAGGAATTACCTTTGCGGCCTGCACTGCATATGTGCCGGGGACAATAATATAGTTAATCCGTCTGGGAGTTCATGGGTTGACATATTCCAATTATTTTCTCTCAAGTAACCCTGCACTGCATAGGTGACAGTGACCGAAAATGTGAATAATCCTCTTTTTAAATTGTTGGGTGCAATATTACCATTTTTGCCGGATACAAAGCCCTGCTATGCATAGGTGACAGTGACCGAAAATGTCAATAATCCTCTTTTAAATTGTTGGTTGCAATATTACCATTTTTGCCAGGTACAAAACCCTGCACTGCATAGGTGACAGTGACCGAAACTGTGAATAATCCTATTTTAAATTGTTGGGTGAAATATTACAATTTTTGCCAGGTACAAACCCCTGCACTGCCTAACTGTCAGGGAACTTACAGTTGGCGGTTACACTCTTGCATGACATAAAGGTTTTTTGGACTGTGAAGCCAAAGGTACTAGTCGCCAACAACATGTTTTTTATTTCTAATTTTTTTAAATAAATTGCTGTAGACCCCAAAAATTGGGAAAATATAAAAAAATAAAGCAAAGTGTAAGTGCACGGTAGTATAAAAATGGTTTGGTGAGGCCGGTATACATGTCTATTCTGCATAAGGTACAAACAAGTCCTGTGGGATCTATGCTTGGTTCTTTTTAATAAACGAAAGCTTTCCCACATTGGCTGTGGACAAGCGGCTGCGCTGGTCTGTGATAATGCCCCCAGCCGTGCTAAACACACGTTCAGACAATACACTGGCTGCAGGGCAGGCCAGAACCTCCAAGGCGTAAAGGGCAACCTCAGGACATGTGCCCAATTTGACGACCCAAAAGTTGAATGGGGCAGACCCAGTGGCGTAGCTAGAAATGATTGGGCACCACAGCAAATATTTGACTGGGGCCCCCCCTCCCACAGTAATTTTTGCGCAACCCCTTCCTTTCATGCCGCCATTCCTGGGGCTACTAAAGATCACTCTCTCAGACCAGGCCCAGCAGCTGTTCCATTCGCTTTCTACACTGTCTGTACTGCCACTGTATGTAATTTCATTGAATAATACTGTTGAGGGGGCCCTGACAAAGTCTTTTAGTCCTCCCTCTCCTCCTCCTGGATGGGCCCCTTCTAGGTCAGGGGCCCAAAGCAGTAACTTTCCTTGCTTCCCCTGTAGCTATGCCCCTGGGCAGACCCATCAGTCAGTACGTGTACTGTTCCACCATGTTGCTGAAATGCTGCCTCCTGCTAAGACGTTCCAGATCTGCTGGTGGTGCAGGTTGTTGTGGCGTGACGACAAAGCTTTTCCATATTTCGCCCATGATATCCCTGCCTTCTGAGGTGTTGGTGGTGACCCAGCTGTGTTGGCAACTTTTTTCTCCTCCTCCTCTGCCTTCACCTTGTGCTTCCACTGAGTCCCCAGCGTCAGGTGTGAATGCCATCAGCAGCGTGTCTACTGGCGGGTGCATCTTCCCATCAAAATCCAGAGATGGAATTAAGGACGGCACGTTGTCCTTGTAATGGGGATTCAGCATGATGGCCACCCAGTAATCAGCACAAGTTAGATTGTGGCAGTAACTCGGCGGTCGTTGCGCATGCACTGCAGCATGTAGTCGCTCATGTGTGCCAGGTGGCCCAGAGGCAAGGACAAGCTGTCCTCTTTGAGGGAGGTATATCGTCTGTGTCCTCTGTATCCCCTAGCGTTCCTCCTACTCCTCATCCTCCAGAACTGTGCCCTGGCTGGACAATTGTGTTCCAGGCCAGGGCCTATGTTGGTGCAGATACCCACCCTCCGAGCCACTTGTATTTGGTTGGCCTTAAGTTAAGGATAAGCGTGTATATAGTTTTGTTTGTTTATATAGTTAGTTTAGCTGCATCATAGTTATTTTAATATGTTTTTAAGTAAATTTGTAAAAAGTTTGTTAATGGTTTGAGTGAATGGGGGGGTGGGGGTGTTGTGTGTGTTCAATTAACTGAATTGATTTTCACTGTCAGGTGTTTAGGAATTTTTGCACCCCAAATTCAGCATATGTGGCAGGCAGGGGATGTGCGTCAAACCGGTTAGGCCCAGACCTGCTATTATATTTCGCCCATTAGCGCACAACACCAGGCCGGGCTGGAGGCTCATTGGCACCAACAAATAATCGGTCTGTTGTTCCATGCCTGTCCACAGCTCCTGCGCGGTGTGGGTTTGTCCCACAAACACACACGTTTTGAAACAGCCTGGCTGTGCTACTGTGGGTGGTGAAGGTGTTACGCAGAGCAGATGAGGGGGTGGTAGAGGAGGAGGAGGAAGCCGAGTAGTAGGAGGAGGAGGCAACAGGAGGCAAAGAGAAATGCCCTACAATTCTCTGGGGTGGAAGGACATTCACAAAAATGCTATGCTCCTCAGGCCAAGCCGCACGTGTAAGGACATGGAGAAAGGAAGTTTGGGAAGGTGGGTTCACCCATACTGACATGCATGCAGCTAATCAGCAGCCAGTTAGCCCTGTGATGTCACAGCCCTATAAATAGCGGCAGCCATCTTAGATTCTGACATTTACCAGTGTATTTAGTGCAGGGAGAGATGTCTGCAGGCGCTAGGGACAGTGATAAGAAAGATTTGATTGTGGTGAAAAAATTATTTATAAGTGCAGGGAAAGGATAGGGAGGAATCGTTCCACAGCATTTATGTAGAACAGGATTCAGTAGGGGAGGTTACAAACTGGGTAATAGGAACAATTCTATCACACCTTTGTGCACTGACTGGGGATTTAAATTGCCATTATACAGCTCTGTTATTTCAGCAAACCGTTCTTGTTATTGGGGTGCAAGTGTTGCTTGATACAGCCATTAACAGGGTTTATTACCCGGAAATATTTCTACAGTATGTCTTGTTTGCCCTTGTGCAGTGCAGTTATATGTTGTGAAGCCCTTTTTGCCGTGTATTAGTGGCAAAAGAAAAATATATTTGCCCTTGTGCAGTGCAGTGATATAGTCTAAAGCATGGTTTGCCATGTATTAGTGGCGAAATAAAAATATATTCGCCGTTCAGCGTTGTCACGTTAGTGATGGAGGAGGGAACCCAACAACCGACAACAGGAGGTAAGGGGAAAGGTACAAGTCCTTGAAATTAGGGATGGCGGGTGGTCACCGCCTAGTGAGTCCCTTATCCGAGCCCTGACTACTATCAGTATGAACAGACCTTGATGGTAGGAATGTTCATACCCAGAAACCTAAGCCCTATCTCACCCTAACAGGGCCTTGGCGATAATGTCAGGATGATGGATAGCCTGTTCCTTCCCAGCTGAATTAACAGGAGACCCCCTGAGGCGTAACACCAAAAGGTAGGGGAAAAGGACAAACAATAGGAAATGAAGACACTTAACTCCGAAGTATGCGGATGAGCAGGAACTCAGAGGAGAACCAACACCAGCGCTTCCAACATTCAAAAGAAGCTATCAACCGCATAGCCTGATGGGTAAGGCCAGACTAAATAGAATATGGAATGACCACACAATCTAAACCTGGAACAAGAGGTGTGGTTATGACCAACATCAACACAGAACAAAGTGAAACCATCGACGCTATCACAGATCACGTGCAGCCAGTCTCTCAGATCTTCTGACTCCTGTCAATGGAGAGACCGTGAAAGTACACCTTCTTCTACGGGTGGCCACCGGACACCTAGGACCGACCTTATCCGGATGAGCTCTCTGGAAGGCTCTGACCACACGACTAGCATTAATGTTGGCCGCTGGAACCCACATCCTCTCCTCTGGTCCATAACCCTTCCAGTGAACGAGGTACCGGAGAGATGTACGGAGAACATGGGGGTCCACTATTCTGGAGATCTGAAATTCCAGATTACCGTCCACCATGACAGGAAGGTAAGGCAAGGAGGACGGTTCAACAGGTTCGATATATCTCTTAAATAGAGATGAGCGAACTTTAAAAAAAAGTTTGGCGTTCGGCGTTCGGGTTGTGGTAACTCGCGCATCCCGTTATGGATTCCACTACCGCGGACTATCGCCGCATATGGAATCCATAAGGGGCGGCTTCCACCAACCCGAACTGTTGAACAGCCGAAGGACCTGGGGTGACGTCACCGTCATGTGATCAGTGCAGGGGGCGTGGCTCAGCACGGGATCAAATCCAGTGCTGAGCCACCCCAGGTCCTTTGGCTGTTCAACAGTTCGGGTTGGTGGAAGCCGCCCCTTATGGATTCCATATGCGGCGATAGTCCGCGGTAGTGGAATCCATAATGGGATGCGCGAGTTACCACAACCCGAACGCCAAACTTTTTTTTAAAGTTCGCTCATCTCTACTCTTAAACAACGACTTATGGAAAACTGCACCTATAAATCACTACCAGACTGCTTATAACGAAATATCAATTTATTGCATGATTCAAAAAAAAACATACATAACATGCATGTTACAAATGGGAAAAGAGAGGATACAAGTGCATCACCTGGAGGGAAACCACAGCAGACAAATAGTTTATACATATGTCCGTCAGTGATGAGCGGCAGGGGCAATATTCTAATTTGCGATATTTCAAGAATATTTGGTAGAATATTCGTTATATATTCGCAAATTCGAGATTATTTTCTTGATTGCGAAAAATCAGCAACGTAATATTCACATAATGCGTGCGAAATACAGATGTGGGTCACTATCGCTATATTTTTCAAGCTGCTAGAATTTTCCTGAGACTGGAGAAAATGGTTGTCACGGCAGAACATTACAATAGCTTCATATGCAGAAAGAGTGTTCAAATATATTCGCGATTGCGAAATTGTCACTAATGATGCAAATATTTTGGCAGAATATGTGTAACTTCGCATTTTAACAGGTCTGACTACATATTAGTGATTGGTGCACTAAGTATTGTTGTGAACTTGTGACACCACAGCACTATGTATGTATGCAGCATACATACATAAATACAGCACTATGTATGTAGCATGTATATAGAGAGCGTAACCTACACTATATTACTATCTAACCTACACTGACTATCTCCCACTCACTATCTATATTATATATATAAGCTAACTAACTACCTATCTAATGTCATGACACAGGAAAGCAGAGATAACCAATAACACTGCTCAGATCTCACTCTCAGATCTGCAAAATACTGTATACAGTGGCTGCTGGGGTGGTTCTTATATACTAAAGGGGCAGGCAACTTTCCTATTGGTTGCTAGGGATGTTGCTAAACTCAGACA